>OY660877.1:7420000-8633750 GCA_962446985.1 Xyrichtys novacula
ACTGTCAGTGTCCCCTCACCACGGTTGTTAGATTCATTCATTATAGTTTAGTTTTAAATTTGTCTCTGTTGAAGCCTGCACATCAACAGCTGATCACAAATATGTTGTGTCTGCTATTAGTGCAAAATCAAATAGGCTTTCCGGAGGCAAAGTGAAGTGCTGACATTAGAGGTTGGGTCATATTGGCCTGAAATTACCTAAATTACACAGTAGAGATGACCTCGTCAACAGAGGCTGATTGCCTTGCTTTTAGGCTGGTTCACTGAGTGGTTTCTCAACAAGGAGGTCCTCCTGCGGCTGACACACTTACTGTTGACAGGTACCACTCACAGCAGATGGATACAAGCCTTCATTAGTAAGATCTACCATGTTTACATGTCATGCTTATGTCAATAAATCTGCATTAGTAACTTTTTAAAGCTCCTGTGAGGAACTTTGTTTGTGATAATTATGGTGCCCCCTGTGGACAAAAAAGTACCTCCTCTCACTTTGTTGATTTTTTACAGTACAGGTATAAGAACAGTTTACTAAAAAAGCACTCAACACTGATTTTAAATCACTCAGTTAGTATATATATTACCCAAAAAAGTTAGCCTCTTGCTAATGTGTTTGTTGATTGTTTGGGTTTGTGATGGTAGGTCAACCGTGAGAAATCCAGATACTAATGAGCTGAAAGGAGACTTTGAAAGGGGGGCGTATCACCACCTACTGTAGTGGAGGTGGACATACTTTTGTCTACAAATCAATGCTTACCTGGTGCTTGTAAAGTGGGACAGGAATGGTAGCCTAATTAAACCACCTAATTAGGCTATAACACTAATTGTGCATGTAACATGACCGATTGGCACGGACAGTGTACAAAAAGGGGGCTTGCTAATTAGCAGTTTCTACATTTCTCTAACCCACCCCCACCACCAAATGTCTTAGATGTCAAAACTATTTACATAGAAATGATCAGTCATTTTATTATTGATCTGATTTGCTTTTGTGGGTCATATGGAAACATCAGAATTAATATCAGTCTGTTTCTCAGCCGGCTTATATCTCCTCACAGTAGCTTTAAAAAGATAATCATAATCACTGATCAGCACTGTCAGACCCCATCAGAGCACCACAGAAGAAGTCCATAAGATCATCTCAAACTCTCAAGACCCTAGAGGGGAGGTTGGTTCATTGTAGCAGCAGGGAAATTAAGAGCAAGCGGACATGTGATTTCCCTCTAGGCCAATCAGTGTCACGATGAATTGTCCCATTTCAACTTATTGTAAATTCAGACTGGTGGTTTTTGACCTTTAATTAAAGAGCCCCAATCAGGCCAGTCAGACCAGTGAAGCAGGAATTTTGGCCTTTTAATGATTGAGATTTCACATTCAATCACAATGCTCCTGTTAGTGTGATGTGAAACACTAAAATGTAGCAACACCTAAAGATGATCAATCAGCTGGGGTAAAACATTAGATTTATTTTAAGGACTGAGGAAAACAAATCACTGAACTTGTGGTGGGGAGCTTTAACTTTCGCTTTTCCCTTTTCCTCTCTGCCCTCTCCAGGGGATCACAGGGATCCGCTTTGCAGGAGGGGAGAAGTGCTACATAAAGACGCAAGTGAAGGCTCGCTTACCTGATGTGGAGACTCTCAACAAGGACTCCATGACCTTTGACCTGGTAGGTTGGCCCAGTCCGTCTTATATGTCCTAAGAAAGCTGGTTTCCTCGGGGCTGGGATTTGCGTTTTTTTTAGGGAGTTCATGAAAAGCCTCTTTATGCTGCAGGAACTGTAGACACTCCAACAGTTTATACGGAGAACCGAAGTACAACCTGAAAATTTAAAGGAGCTGTTTGACATTTAGGGAAAACTTCTCCTTTGCTGAGATTTGGATGGTAAAAGCGATAACGCTCTGATGTCTTTGTAAAGAATATGAAAGTACTGCCAGCAGCTTAGCTTAGCATTTTGACTGAAGACAGGCTGAAACAAAAAGCTCAGTTCAAAGATAACAGAATCTTTCCAGCAGCTTCTCTGAAACCCGTTAATTAACGTGTTTAACGATATCATTCTTGACTGATGAATCATCTATCATCTCATCAGTGATGCTTTGATACTGACAGACAAAACCAGGATGATATAAACTCTCTAGCTGATTTCTTCTGCAAAAGAGGGTAAAAGTGTTTCTGCAAATATATCTTTATTTCCTAAAGAAGCTGAAGTTTTTTTGTACATTTTCAGGACACTTTACAAACCATGAGGTCCAGCACATTGAACAGTTCCAGCTTTTGAATTCCCACTCAGCCTTGCTCATAATGATCCTTTATTTCTCTGTTATATTGTTTCATTTTTCTATTATTTCCCAATACCGGCTGAGTGATATTGTTATTGCTGCTATATAATGAGCAATTGTGTGTTTAACAGCTTCATTTTCTAACCACCAACTACAGCTCTCTATGAATGCTCTCCTCTCTCCAAAATATGCTCATAAGAGCTTGGCCCCCTCTGTCTGAGCAATAAAAGTTCTCCAGTGTTTTATTCAAGGACGGCTCTTGGCAGTCAGTATAGATACAGTAGTTAAACGGTCAACAGCCATACCTGTTTCAGTACCAGAAACTTGCGCTGTGTTATTTCCCCCTGAGCAGTGACACAATTCGGCTCCATGAAGTCGTCCCCATGGCAGAGGAGGGCTGTGGAAATAAAAGCAGAGGCCGTGACAATGACTGCACATTATGTTTGGCTGTGTTCCTGTTTGGAGACGCGCTCTGAGTGCAGCCTGTAGGGGAAGACGCTGCCTGTCTGCTCGTTCTCCACTTTGCTCTTAACAACTTTTGGATAGGCTGCCATAAAGTGATGATGATAACTTAAGTGTTGGACTGAGTCTGAAATGCCTCTCGCAGAGCAGCAGCTCCTTATGCAACACCGAGGAAAAGACCAATAATAAAGAATAATAAAGACGCATAAAAACTGACTGTAGCCTAATTGAGTTTAGATATGTCGTTTACCAGGGGATGAAGGGCTGTGTCTTTAAAGACCAGACTAATTACTGTGATCTGACTGACTAAAAACATCATTTAATTTTTTACTGTAATTTGTCCTGGGTGAAGAGTTGAAACATCTGCAGTGCTAACAGGTTTGCAATCAGCTCCAGCTCTATGTATATCAGTAAAATCGCAGCTAAAAGAAAGAAAAGCTGGTCAATATATTAACACGTTAGCATTATCTCTGAGAATGTGAGGGAATACATACTGGCCAGTTTTTTTAAATCTCCACTAACGACCAATCAAAATTAAAAAAGGGGCGGGGCTTCTGATATCATCTAAGGAAACAACAACGGTGGAGTTTTTTGACTGTCACTAATCCAGGGTCATGATATTGCACTTTGTAGCAGGTCCTTGCACACTTGAGTCATGGCTGCTGTACACAGAGGCCTTTTATTATGAAGCAAAGTGAAGTCTTTTACTGATTGTAATAATTAAAAAAAAACTTTTAATAAAATGTTAAGCAAAAGTTTCTTGAGTGAGATTTAAAATGTAATTCCAGGAATTTCTTCAGAACATTTTGAAAATTTTAAATATCTGAAAACAAGATTTACTTTTGGGTCTGTGGTGCCAGTGAAGTTAAGATTAAGTAAAAGATGTTTGGACTCGAAGTGAAATGAATTCACTCAGGAAAAAGGCTATGAAATGAGAGTAACAAGAGAAAAGGTCATAAGTGACTCTCCACTCCTGGAAGTAAACACACAGTGTGAAGTATACTTATCTATGTCTCATCATTAGTATAATTTATCAGGACTAGATCAGACATCTTAACTACTTCACTTCTGATAAAATGTTGTAGAGAAAAGGATCACGTCACGGAGAAACTGTCAGAACAAAATAGTGTCTTGTTGTGGGTTTCTTAAGTGGGTGTATTTATAAATCTTGTAGTTACACCTCTTAAACTCTGTGAAAGGTATTCTTCAGTCATGGTGAAATATCGTATAACTGCTCTGTTTTCTTCTGTGCATTTTGGAGATTTATGATAAGCTTTCAGTTTTCATATGAAGCCGTTTGCATGAATTACTGCAGCCAATAATCCACGAGTAACACCTAAGTGATTTTTATGTGTGGGTTCCCATCATTTAACAGCTTGCTGGACTGAAAACACCATATGTGTGTCTGTGCGTGTGTGTCTGTCTGTGTATGTGTGTGTCTGTCTGTCTGTGTGTGGACTGCTATCACAACACACCAACACCCGGGCCTGTGATTGTTCATTTAAGGCTGTATGATAATTAAAATCATTTAGCTCTGCATAAGCCTCACATCCACATAAATCCACATCACCAGAATCGCCCTCATGAACGCATACACACAAACACACACGCAGACACAGACACACACACACACACTCGTGGCACACAATTAATTATCACGCAGGGCTGCTCTTATTGCCTCTCTCTGCCTCATAAAGGATCATTTATTTCACGTTTGCTCTTTTCTGTGTGTTTGTGTTATTGCCTCTCTTTGCCTCATAAATGATCGTTTGGTTCATGATTGTGTGTGTGTCTGTGTGTGTGAGTGTGTGAGAGAGTGTGTGAGAGAGTGTGTGTGGAGACAGGGAGATGTTGTTATAATGGTTGCTGCAGGCTGGTCATTTGCTATAATTTAGAGTGATGGCAAATATGGGTTAGATAAGCGCGCACACACAGACACACACAGACACGCACAGAAGGAGAGAGTGGGTCAGATAAACTCTTATCGACAGAGCGGTGGAGAAGGACCCCCACTTTTATTTGTCCCTGCAGCAAATCATTTGAGCTGGAAAAAATCTGAAAGGTTGGAGGATAAGATTCTCTAAACATGTGTGGCTAGTGCAGAGCAGCCCACAGGAACAAATGCCTCTGGGCAAAATCCTCCCCACAGAATCCCCCTTTTTCACCTGCAGGCTGTGGATTCAGAGTCTGTATGTTTACACTGTCTCTCCTCTGAAAACCTCATTAGCTTCTCTGCAGAAACCTGCAAATTTAGGCCATCCAATCTCTCCTCCCCTTTAGATCCTGATGAGTCCTGACATTGTGTGTACAGCTAACTGTTAGTGCTCGGAAAATCTGTATACCAAAGCCTCCAGGGTGTCTTTTTACTACTTGATTTTATGTTGTTATAAGGAGCATTAACAGCGCAGTGTTAATGCAGATTAGACTCGGACAGGATGCAAGCACTGTGGGCTATTTAAAGGGAGAGGCTGGTAACAAGATCCGTAAACAAGTGTGATGATACGCCGCCAGCAGCCGGGGACGTCTTCAGATGTTTTGTTGTGATGTTTGTTTTTCTCACTTTCTTACCCCTGAAGGAGGATGAGGTGATGCCGGCCAAATTTGAGGATGATCTGATCTGGGTGGCAGCCGACGCTCCCCTCTCGGACTCGGCCTTCCTCAGCAACAAGATTAAGGACCTGTGTGGAGATCTGCCAATCTTCTGGCTCCGTCCCACCTACTCCACCAGTAAGGAAGCAGACAGCTTGTCAAAAAACTGAAAGTAAAACACAGATTTCTTAAACTCAGGGAGTTTCTGTTTTACACAAAACAAAGGAGATGCAGGTCAAATGGTCTCAGTAATTTCCATTTAACATTGCAGTTGTTTAAGCCACAGGAGAAAAAACAGCCTGAAAAAAAGAGAGGCAGGAGTCCTTTTGAAGTTTCAGAGCTGCCGAGAGTACAATTTTTAGCACGCTGGGAGGTCAAAAGTTCTCAAAACACAATTTTTATTCTACTTCATCTGAGGACTTCAAAAAGGCTGCCAAAGAAACGGCTGTACAATCAGGAGCTGAGCCACATAAGAGCCACAGCGCTCCTAAATTTGGTCTACTGTCAGATACTGAGAATGTGATGTGTGCAGGCGGCCAGAGGAGGAGAAGAGCCGCTGCTGCCCGCCAGCGCCGCCAGGCAGCCGTGGCCGGGGAGGAGGAAGAGGACGTGGAGGCCGAGTTCAACCCTGAGAACCCCTATCAGGTGAGTCACACAAACAAACACATATATTCTTCTTCTGGTTTGTTTACAGCATCCGAGGCTGTCCGCTTGAATCTGAAGGCTACCTGAGAGGGAGTTTTCTGAGGAGACTTTCTCACAGCTGTGTGAGCGGCAGCAGCTGCTGGGGTCACAGCGGAGGGGCCCGGATTGTCACTGCAGATCTGAGTGTATGCATGGCCGTGTTTCCCTGCATGTGAGGCTGTCCAAAGCTTTCCTTTCAGCATTGAGGCTGTATGAATAATTCCACTTCTCCCCCCTTCGTCTGTGCAGCCCCTTTGCCCTGCTGAGCACACACAGACTCCTATACATACACACCCCTGTGCCCTCTCTGCTCACCCCTTATGCTGGGCCCCTTTCCCCCCCCAACCCTCCTCCATTTGCCTCTCTCAGCATCCCCCACATCTCCTTCTACACACTCCTGACAACCACAGAGGGGGGGTAAACAGCATGCTGCACGCTGAAGAAGAAAATATTTGACAACAAAAACCCACATCTGACAACATCCCCTCCTCCCCCATCCTGCCTGTCGGAAATCCATTTTTAATTGGTTTGAAATGAGCGCTCACTTACCGGATCAGAATGTAAACCAAGACTGTGTCGCCTTTTCTGTCTCATCTCAGAGAGGTCTGGAGGGCGAGCAGGGCACCATGAACATCGACCCGATGCTGGACCACCAGGGCGTGTGCTGCCACGAGTGCAGACGCGGCTACACTCACTGTCAGAGGATCTGCGAGCCGCTGGGTGGGTATCACCCCTGGCCGTACCACTACCAGGGCTGCAGGGTGGCATGTAGGATCATCATGCCCTGCAACTGGTGGGTGGCTCGCATTATGGGGCTGGTATAGACGCTCACAGAGACCAAGGAGAGAGTAGAGCCCAGCGAAGAGGAAACAAGGGAGGGACGAGGGTACAGGAGAGGGGAAACTTAGGGAAAAGTTCAAGTTGGAGAGGTTGGCTTCTTCTGTTGATTTAGGCAGATTATTAAATCAAGTCGACACATTTATACCAACATGGTGCAGAATCTAGAAAAAAATATTGTTTTTAATATAAACAGCATTCCTCCTGTTAGAGTCTTCAGGAGGACATGCTGCCAATAAAAAAACAAGAGGTTATGGAGAAAACTCCTTGACACCCATTGATTTAAGTATTGACTTTCAGCGAGTACCCTTCTGACATTAGTGCAATAAAAAACACACATCACGTAGAAATTGTATTACTTTTAACAATAGACTCTCTCCAAGCACCACACTTTATCTTTTGCTAGAATCACCTGATAATTGACTATTTCTTGGAGGCTGTGATATCAACAGATCCATCCATTTAAAGGCATACTTCATGGTTTTTAGAGGCTGATACCAACACTGCTTTTTAAGAGCTCTAACCCCGCCTTGATTTCAGATGTTGAAAAATGCAAACATATTTATCTGTAGAGGAAGCAGGAACGCTCATATTTATAGAACTTCTCTTATTTCGCTGTCCCACTTTGCTTTTAATGTAAATTCAAGTGTAGGCTGCAGATTGACGCAATAGAAATCTGCTTGCTTTAACCAAATCTTGTCAGAACGGTAGTGAGGAAAACGTTAGAAAACTGTGTTTGACTCTTTCCTTTCCCATCTTTGTCTGTAAAAGGACCTCTAATTAAAAATATGAACTGTACGTAATCTCTGACAAACTTGTGTCTAAATGTTTCTACATAGTTCACCTGTTGAAGAATCCTTTTCAAAGTGCAATATCACTGAATAAAACTTTTTTATGTAAACTCAAAGTCTTTTTTTTTCTGTTGACCGAGTGACTCAGTAACCTTTCTGTAAAAAATACTGTCTGAAATTCAGAATCCTGTAAAATTGGGAAAACCCTCTCTCTCTCTCCATCTCTCACCCACTCAAAGCCACTTTCCAGTCCTGACACGTGTCACATGTGGTAGCTGCTCCAAAGGGATGAGCAGAAAGAAGTTTCCAGAGTTCTTTAATGTGAGAGTTGCAGCTCTAGAACTCTTTAATGAGACTAAAGACTCTGTAGCCGTCACGCTCCCAGATCTTACCCACGATGCAAAGCGCTTAGCTCCTTTTGATGTCACAGAGCCGCCTCAGGCGGGGGTAGGGGGTAAAGGATAGGGGCGGTGTGTTTGTGCGTGTGTGTCAGGGGTAGCAGGAAATAGTGTGTGTTTGTGTGAGTGTTGTGAAGCTAAGAGTTCCATCCAGAGCCACAAACGGGCGTTTGATCGTCACGAGAGATGAAACGATGTGTGATGAATTTAACACTTAACTCAGTGTGAGAGGCTGGATGATGCGGTTAGGAGGCTGATCCATATTAATGCTCTCTTGCCGCTGCAGGACGCCTCCTCACAGTTACAGCAGCTGCATATATGTGCTTGGAGAACAGAGGAGGTGCAGCTTTCTCACATCTGTGACTGTAAATCACAGCGGCACCTTGGGGCAGCATCTTCGCCTGCTGGCCAAGTGACTCCGGGCTCCTCCATAGGACACCAATCGAAACCCGATACGTAAACCATATCCTCCAGCTGTCAGCCATATCTGAAGAGCCTGCTCTCCTATCAGCGATGCCACATTTCATTCCTCCCAGCACATAATCACAGAGCACCGCTGCCCGTCATCATATATCGCTGCTTTAGCATATGATGAGTGTCTTCAGAGACTTTCTGGCCCGTCCAAAAGACTTTCAAGAGACAATGAACCATAAAAGAGGAGACAAGGTTTGTGAGCCAAACAACAAATCTTTTATTTACACTGAAGCTTGAATCACACTGGGGGGGAGCGAGCGGTAATGAGCCCCTGGCTGACGAGTCACACAGACCCCAGACAAGTCAGTATTGCTGTTGACTTTTTACCGAGTGTACAGAAAAGAGCCGAGAAATGAAATCAGAGTGATCATTTCCACTTTCAAACGGATATTACTTACTATGAACAATTTTACAATTTCATACAAGAGCTGATGACAGAACTCCTCATAAAAGGCTGAGAAAAACCAGGAGAGGGAAGAAGAGTGATGCTTCTAAAACTGGAGTTAAGAGTTCAGTCCGTCAGTCCCTTTTGATAACTCTGTTTGAGTCTTTGAGAGAAAAGTCACTGTGGAGATTATTTGAGCTATCTGACCTTAGAGGGTTACTGGTTATTGCAGAGAATAGGCAAAGAGTAAAAGTGGGAACACCGAGGCTCCCTGCACTTAGTGAAAACGACAGAACAACTGCGAAGACGAGGAGGAAGTTCAGATGGACAAAAGATGAAGGGAGGATGTGAAAGCGGGGAGACACGGATCGAGAGAGGGGACAGGAGGGGCTCAGTACTTCTTGTGCTCCACGTCATCTGGTGGGCTAACATCCACTTTTCTCTTGCCCACGTCTTTCCAGTTGGTGCTCAGGACCGTACCACTTGACTCCATCTGCGAAGGAGAGAGACAGACAGTGATTTAACTTCAGTGGACTCATTTGGGTAGAACTCTGGTTACGTAACACCTTCTACCTGCTCTAAAATGCTGACAAAGAAGTCCACCTAAGCTCTGTTGAATGCACAAGCATTGCTGAGTAAGCGGGATTATTTATTGACTGCTGCCTCTTTTCTAATATATATTTTTATCTTATTCAAAGCTTATAGGTGAAAAAAATTCAGAGCGCAGATTTCCATTTAATGTGACCTTTATTCTTCTAAAGGTCTCAAGCTCCAAATGCAGAAGTGACAGCTCATCATGAATGTTTAAACCCAATCAGCTTTGGGGCGGATGTTTGGGATGACAGCTAATCTTTTCTAGGTGTGCAGCAGTTCTCCACCGCCATGAGGTCATCTGTTATCCAACACAGGAGCGGCACGCTGCATTTGTTTGCACTATAAAATAGTTGCAGAACAACTTTGGTCAAACAATGCTCATGTAGAGATCGCTGTAATGTCCCAAATGTTTGTGTCTGTGGGCTGCTGTCAATTCAGAGTGTGGGCATTCTGGAGAGGGCTTGTTTGCAATACGGTTTTCTAAAATAAGAACAACTGCTGGCTGTCCAGTGGAGTGACGATAGTGAGTCATTTCACTTTTGATGGTTGACTGTATGATTTCTAACCAGTGAGTAACATGTTCATATAGAGGAGCAAAGACGAAGGATGTGGAGGCAGAGAGACTGCAGGAGGACGGCCCCGCAGGATAACTGTTACAAATCAACAAACACCTCTCAGGACTCCGTTAGCAGAGCTCTTCTTCGAGCATTGGCTGGCTGACATTTATGGTTTTGGGTGCAGTGTCTTGACAACACTTGGATGGGATGCCATGAAACTTGGTTCACACGTTTATGTCCCCCTCAGGACAAATTCAGCTCGTCTGTTATGTCTCTTTCTGTTTCTGTTACCTGCAGAGGTACTGCTGCCATATTAACAATATGAACACACACAGCAGAGAGAGAGAGAGAGATTGAATGTTGGGCTGGGCAATAAACCAAAAATTTACCGTTACCGAAATTTACGACAACAACTGACGTCATTTTGCCCATGTCAATATATTCAGTGTCAAAAAATAAGTAAATCAAAGTTGGTTTTGGATGTGTGTAGGTAGGCTATGGTCTCATGTCCCTTTAAGAGGCTGTCCTACGTCAGAGATGTGACTCCACCTCAATTATTCCGTATCAGAGAGGGAAAGACAAGTGAGGAGATGGAGGACGGTTCAAAAGTTGTAGCGGCTGGAGCGGCAGCTGAAGTTGACAAAGTTAATGTGGGAGGGGGTGAGCGGCTTGTGGAGTAGTTATTGTCCATTTATCGTCATCGAGGTGAACTGCTCAATATATTGTAATATTGATTTGAGGCCATATCGCCCAGCCCTAATTGAATCCACTCATTTGTTGATGGTTAGGGGTGATCTTTGGGAATGCAAAATGCTAAAATTTCAAATATTCTAAAAAAGACAAGAGGAAGGGGCAACAGGAGAGGAGGGCTGGCCAGTCAAGTATCATCTATCCTGAAAGTGCATCCTCAACTGGGATACCTGCTCCAAAGTTTGTACACCTCCATTCAGCAATGACCAAATAAGTTCCATCATCAATGGCAAACACTTTGAAAAATACAGGTTTTGTTTCAGTTTACAAGAAGATAAAGAGACCCTTGTTTTAGGACATTTAAATTTCAACAGATTTACCCAATGCGTATCTAATTTGTCACCTAAAATCAAAACAAAACATTTGTGTAATGAGCTGAGTTTGTTCAGTGGTGTATGATTCATTTTCTCACTTATCCTCACTAATCCTCTCTGTCTCCATGTTGCCTTCTCATCTTTATAAACATTTCCTGCTGTGTGTTGATAAAGACGACACCAGCAAACGAGGGGACCTCAGTCTAATGTTTGACAGCAGTTCACAGCTCTGTGTCCAAACCTCGTTCTGAGACATTAAAGAGCCAATTCGACACGTTGTTTCCTAGCAATGACAAATCAAAATAATTGAAGATGAAGATGTGGCCTGAAAGACCTCCTGAACTGAGCCCCCCACCACACAAAAAGAAGAAGTCAATCAATATAAATGTATCCATAGTGGTCATAGAGAGAAAGTTTGACTTGGAGCAGCAAGGATCATTTCTTTGTAGTAACTCAGCAGATCAGCAGCATTTCACAGGCAGAAGTCTTAACTACATCATCCAATTAAAGCAATGAATCCTGATGTTACACAAGTAAAGTGTTAAGAAAGTGAGACACTAAAGATTTTAAGAGAAGTACAACCTTGCAACTTCAATTTGTGATTGATGAATTAAATTAGTTTGAAGACAGAAAACACTTCGAGGAAGACTAATGACTAAAATGTTTTGATTTTTATTCACTAAAACTATTTAGGGCAGGAGTGACAAAAATGTGACCACAACTCAAAAGCATTTGAGTGAGGCATTGTGGTTAGTGTGAATTAAAGGGATATTCCAGCGTCAAATTAAGTTAAAGTCAAACACACCATAACAACGAGTTTGACACCCCCTCG
This sequence comes from Xyrichtys novacula, assembly GCA_962446985.1. Lineage (NCBI taxonomy): Eukaryota > Metazoa > Chordata > Actinopteri > Labriformes > Labridae > Xyrichtys > Xyrichtys novacula. The sequence goes on from OY660877.1 coordinate 7,431,942, forward strand.
AGAGATGAATTTTGCCGACTGCTTGCATCTCTAGTTATACCAACTTTAGTAACGACCGCATGATAGCAAAACACAGTGGTCTCAGGAGCCATAAACAAACCTCAACCAAAATGCCACAAATAATGCTCAGAACAGCACCTAACTTCTTCAACAGTACATATAGGGTCCTAGCCATAGTACTCACCTTCAAACATCTTTTTAGCTTTGCCTGATTTCTTTAGCAAAGAGACCAAACACAACTTACCCACTCTCCTCAAACAACTGCTTGTTTGTGGGGGGAGCCCGCTGTGTATTGCTATTGTGCGGTCGTTGCTGAAGTTGGTTTAACTAGAGAGGCAAGCAGACGGCAACATTCATCTCTCGACGGGGTGTCTAACTTGGTGTAACAGTGTGTTTGACCCTAACTCAAATTTACACCAGAATGTACCTTTAAGACTGAATGTAAAAAAGCTGCCAAAATTAACACTGCGCTGACATGACTTCACTTTTACGTACAGGTTTTCAAAAGTCTCACTTGTCTCTTCTACGCCTAGCTGCTCTTTTGAGGCTTTCTGCTACTCCAGGATGATCAGTTCACAGCTGCTCCTAACTGTCCAACTTTGTCATGATGAAATCCCATGAGGCATTGTGGTTGATATGAATTAGATGCATGCTCTGTTTACTCAGGTCTGCAAACAAGTACATGAGAGGCTATCTGGAAACGCCCCTCTGACCACTGTAACTAAACAAACCACAGAAAACACAGACCTTACTGTGTCTTCGATACCAGCTTGGGCTTTCTTTCACTTACACAAAAGACAGACTCACTATCTACTTCACAGTGCTGTGTGTGTTCTCTGACACAGTTTAATCTAAAAGGCAGGGATTTCACACACACATATACAGGATATTCACAATGCTCCAGTGTGTCATATCGCAAACGTTTACTTGGTGGTGTAGAGGACAGACGGTTGGAGAGGCCACATCAGAGTTGGTCGCCCCGTTTCAAACACAAAACTGGGCAAATGTGCCGCAAATATGGAAGCTACTGACAATACTGACCACAGCTGTGTGCACATGAACGTAATACAGTCTGCTCAAATGTGAAAAAATAATCATTCTGTTTTGTCTTGACAATGCCTCGAAAAATCCTTATTTTTCCAGAGTAAGCTGTAAGGGAAAAGTAAATATAAAGGCCAAACCAACAGAAGAAAACCAGATGAGACACATCGTTTCTCTGGATTACCAACTTCTTTTTTACCTGATCATTTAGTTTGGTGCTATAAAAGATGTTACAGTAAACACTTCCTCTTTTCTATGTTGCTAATAACTTCTCAGATTTGAAAATATATTGTTTGAATTTCAGATATATTTTGAATTTCTCTGAACATATCTCTATGTTACAACCATATTAGAGCTGCAGTTTATAAGGGCATCAAAAATACAGAAATTGATACCATGTAAAATGTAGTGCTTCAAAAACACATATTTGTAATTTTGGATCTATTTGATGCTTTCAAATCAAACTCCTTTTCTACTTCTATCTCGCTGTGTCTGACAGCAGCTCAGACACCTACATCGAGAAGTGAAGAGACAAGAGGAGGAGGAGAGACTTCAGGCAGAGCAACACGAACCGTACTAGTGAACACATCTGACTTCCACACTGTCTGTGTTTAGGTGAGATGCTGCATCAAAGTGATTTCAGATTGATGTTTATCGTAGATCAACCCTGGATGGGAAGGAAGTTTTGACAGAATCTTGTTTTAGATCACGACTGATACATTCAGCAAAGTGCTGACTGCGCACAGCAACTGCAATGTTCATGGTTGAGCTCTGAAACAAACCAGGCCTTAACACACCAATACGACATCAACGCTGCAAATTTGCATGGAACATTAAATGTATTTGGGACTAGGAATGGGCACGATTAATCGATGATCGATAATTTGAAGAATTACGTCGATCATGCAAAATTTCGATCAATCAAACATTATTAAAAAGGTCGGACAGTGTGCGTCGATCTTCCAGCTGCTTTCCAGCAAAGATCAACATCTGCTGATTGGAAGGGATACCCTCTTTTTCCAGTCAGTGTGTGTGTGTGTGTTCAGACAATGCTGACTATCACCACGAGAAAGGATTTTGACATTTTACAAAAGGAGTGATACAGCATCAGCGGGCGTCTGTAGACGTTAAAAAAAATCCTGAAGAAAGCAAGATGTAGTGTAGTGTGTATGACAGAGGATTAGGGCCACATGAAAAGAAAAAAAACAATAATTACATAAAGGACATTAAAATCGAAAATTCGAGATGGAAGTCAAAATTTCTAGACTAAAAAAAATCATAATTATGTCAATAAAGTCTAAATTTCGAGATTAAAAATTGAAATTTCAAGACTAAAGTCTAAATTTTAAGATTATGAGAATTTGTGAGTAATGTCAAAATTGAGATAAAAAAAAATTGGGATTAAAGGTGAAATCTTCAAGATTAAAGTCGACAGAATGAAGTCAAAATTTCGACTTTTTAAAATTTCGACTTTAATCTCACAATTTCGACTTTAATCTCAAAATGGAAATGAAAAAAATCTCCCTCTTGTAATTATTTTTTTCTCTTCTTGTGTCCCTAAACCTCTTTTTTCGTAGGTGTGGGACCATTTCGGGCGGAAAAATGATGAGGTTTGCTGCAACACTGCAATGCTGTGTACAAGTACAACACCACAACGACCCTGATGATGTACCACTTGAACCTTAACATCCGACTGAGGTTAATGAATCCTCTATGCCCTTTCAGTCTCAACCTACCATCAGCTACTTGCTAGCAAGACGGAAGTGGCGGAACCAGACGTCCCCAATTTCAGGGGACAGTCCCCGTTTCGGGTAACATTGTCCCTGCAAATGTCCCTGACTTTAGCATTTCATTAGTGAGAAATGAACAGCGGTCATTATGGTGTATGGGCAGGTAGGAAGCGCGAGTGAGCATGTAGCGTGCAGTTCTGAACAACAGTTTTAAGGGGGGAGTTGCCAATGAGGGTATACATGTTTTTTCCTGTATTTTTGAATAAATTGATGATTGATCGTGAATTTATATGATTAATCGATCAAAGGACTTTTTTAAACTTCCCATTCCTATTTAGGACACGTGCAGTTACCCACAAAATTCCCCAAATCACCACCCATGGGTCCTAAAGACTTTCAGCATTAAAACCCTACAGCATCACTGATTACAATCTACTGTATGTATCTGTTCATGATTGTACTTTACTCTCAAGGCTGACCTCCTCAATCTGCCCAGCTGATATTGTTCACAGTGATACAAACTGTAAACAAGCTGCAGTTCCTGAATGGAGTTTGAATTCTGTGACTAACCAAAGAAAACTTGATGAATGGAGACTCTTTCTCTTTAAAAGGTACAATAATTTTAAAGTTGACTTTCACAGTGCAGCTTTGGTGAAATGTTTCTTTATCCTGAGAGCTTCAGAAGAAAGTGTACAAGGCTCCGCTGCAGCTTTCCTATTTTTCTAACAAATGAGGAAGGTGTAAAGTTCACATGATTCACAGTCAGGGAAACAAAGACCGATTTTCTTTTTAGAATTGTATCGATGTGATTATTGTGTGCATGATTGTGTCAGCTAGGATGACAATGTGGTGTGGGTGATTTCCGGCAGCAAAGATTCATGTGATATCGGTTTGACACTCACAAAGGACTTGTTCATGGCTCGTTTGACCTCGTCGGAGCCGTCGCAGTAGATCTGCTGGAAGAGTTTGTTTAGTGCGGCGTCTCCCTCCAGCTTCTCGTTTTTCTCCTCCTCGCTGATATCCACCACCATCTTGTCCCATTTGCGGGTGTAGTGAGACGATGTCGGGTACTGGTCTGATGGGGGAAGGAAACAGAAGCTGGAGTTCATACAGTCCAGTTAAATTGAGTTCAAGATTTCCAGAGCAGCTCAGAGGAATTGGATAAACAGCACTCTTAGATAAGTGCGAAGACCTCAAAGAAAATCATTTCTTCTGTGAAGATGTACTTGGTTCATAATGTTTCAAATTGCATTTTTAATTGAAAGCGCTCTTAATAACTTGACTTTTATCATCTAATTGCAGCGGGACATTAAATGAATTTCTTTTGCTCACTCAGCAGCTGACTGCTCGACTTGAAAGCCGAAGTATCACATTGTGATTTGATTTCTATATTTTCAGGATGAAATACGCCCACTTTATAATCCTAACAAGAGATGGAGAGGGGAGGCGAGGAATGTAATCCAGACGCAGATTTACATAAATACAGTAGCAGACATATTCAGGCCAAGTGTGGACAGAAACCGTGATGTGATCCCAGTAAATCAGATGTCAAATATCGAGTTGAAACGTAACAGCACTCTCAGTTCTGAGCAGGCTCTTAAAAACAGGCCTTTCTGGAGGCTGAGCTGGAGAGTTTTGGCTGCCCACTTAACTTTCACTCCCCCTCCATGCACACTTACATAAGTAATTAATCCTGTCAGTAATGGGACTGAGTGGGCTAAAATACTGAGTCATATTCCGCCGTCATACCTTTCCTCTCTGTGCCTACTTTCACCGTCAGACTAATGAAAGACTCCAGCAGGGCTTGACTGCCCACTCTCATTTCAGTGCCGAACAGACAAACACAGGAGCTCATATTGATCTTTGCAGAGCGAGAGAAAGAGAGAGAAACGGAGAAGAAGAAGAAGAAGGGGGTGAAGGAGAAAAGGAGAGATGAGAGCCAAGACAGGAGGTGGTGGTGGAGAGGAGGGAGGAGAGGAGCGTGAAATGTTGAAGCTGTGGACTGACTGGGATTGAAGTGTTTGATGTTGGACTCCTGTCCTTCTCCCTCCAGCTTCTCCCATCTGATGGCATCTGTCTTCTTCATTTTGAACTCCACCTGATAGACGAGAAGAGAGGGGCGATAAGGAGAGGAGGGGGGAGAAGAGGCAGGAGGAAAAGGAGGAGAGAAAACAAGGGAGATAACAATGTTTAGCAAAATGGTCCTCTTTTAGGCATGGGACAAAAATAACGCTTCCATTACAGTGACATGTTAAAAGTACAGGACATCAGATCATTATTGAGGCCAGAGAGACGCTGTCTGTCTGTCAACTCAGCCTGCCTGAATCAGAGTGTGTGTGTGTGTGAGTGTGTGTGTGTGTGAGACATCAGGGATATGCGGGGGCACAGCTCAATCTCAAACCTCACTGACAGACATACTGCACTAACGAGATGCCTGTCAGCCAGAGGGCCAGTGTGAGAGACGGAGCGCGGGAGCGGGGGAGAGAGGGAGGAGAAGAGGGAGGAGAGGGGGGGAGATCCTAATTCCACACAGCAGCGTCTGATCCAAATCATTACACCAGGAGAACATGGGAGAGCAGGAAAACAATGAGGGGAGAGAGGACGTGGACACTTTTAACACTGAGCAGCATTGACAGCACACATACCAGCGAGACATGCGAGCTGTAGCGCCGCGCCGACCCCATCCTCCCCCTCCTCCCCCTCCTTATGTACACCCCATCCACCCATTAATGGCATGTGTGTTTGATATGTGTGCATGTGAAAGACAGTGCTGGTTATGTCGGTGCAATTAAGGAACATTTCTGCTCCGCTGGGCGATGTGATGATTCATTTATGAGGGTGCCAGCAGAGAAAAGGGAACCAGGAAGAAGACAAGGTTAGAGGGAGCAAAGCAAGAGTGAGGGGAGCAGATTGAGAGAAGTAAGAGACGGTGTGATCCCTGCTACCTTCTCCACCAACGTGACGGGCAAGCCAGAGTAGCGGCACACACTGATAGATCGCTTCGGTGTGTGTCAGCGCTTTCTGCCCCACAAAGGGCCTGGTGCACAGTGAGACATCTGTGCAGCGTCCGAAATTAACTTTTTGGCTCGCAGTGCGCTGGGCTGAGGAACTAAAAAAAGCCGATCTCTGCTGAGAATACAGGTTACTGCCCGAATAGTTCACAATCAGCCTTCAGAAGAATATACCAGCTAACTCTTTCTCAAGTTTGTGCCTACAGCCTGATTCTGTCTTTATTCAGAGCAGACATCTTCCCCCACAAGCCTCTGACGTCACACTGGGATCACTATTTTTGAATACATAAAACCATCATTCCAGACAAGTTAAGCTTTTGAATAGTAAAACTGTTTTTTTCATAAGCAAAAAGACACAAGGCTTGGGTAGTGCACCATGGGTAATGCATTTTTGGTAGTTTTACCAATTGCCAAGAGAAACTGTGGTATAAACGGGGTGGGGACAGGTCCTGGCTGCTGAAAGCACAGGGTTAGATATTGGAAGTGGTGGGACTGTGTACTTAAAAACATCAGCCCACTCAGAGCCCTGGGTGGAACCAGGTAACAACCTACAGTGATGAAAATCTGAGCGAATGCAGAAGTGCAGAAAAACTGTAGTTTCCTGCATTTCCACCAGGGGCAGGCTCCAAAAGCACAGGAGGCCTGTTTTTAGGTTGACTGAAAACTGAGGTTAGGTCAACATTCCCATCTTTGGGTTTCATGACACCTCTTCAGAAATCAATGGACAACATCACTGCCTATATGTCCGTACTTTATACTGAACAGGAGACATAATGGATAAAACCTAGCGGTCAATTGATATGAGTTTTTTAGTGGCCAATACCGATGCATGCATAAGGAGCAGGTTATTTTGTTTTTGTAAAGTATAACTGCTTTATAATTATAACAGCCATTAATTGAATAGTGAATGTTATAATCTATCTCAGATGGATATTGAGTTAATTTATTTAATAAACAAAAAATTAGGCTTTAACACAGATGTCAGAACTGACATATCTATGCCTATGGAAATATCAAAATCCATTTATTATAGTAGAGTAACTGATAAACACGTGTGAGTAACTGCGATCTGCTGTCATTTGACAATTGATCACTCAAAGGTATGTTGATGTTGCTAGATCGCAGCTACATTGACAGGACTGCCTGCAGTGTCTGCAGACATGATATGTTTATTTTTCATTGGTCTCAAGCCCAGTCATTGGACAATTTCACAATGCCATTGAGCAGCCTATGAATAAACCTGATCAATAGATTTCTGCTTTGAACAGATTGTCTCCAATGTGAACACAGTTGAACGGATAACAACTTCCTGCAGTATGAAAGAGGAGTCAGAATAAAGATATTAAGAGTGCTTAACAAACTCAGTGAGAAAGGATTAGCTCCACAGCTCCTGTGTCTTGCTGTTTTGGACATGTTTTGCACAGTATCAATGTTTTGTGTGTATTTGTATCAAACTGTGTCTTCTGAAAATAATTCCAAATGGCAGAAGTTGGGCTCTTTGACAACATTCTCTTCACTCTTCTCCTGTTTTTCTGCCATCTCGCTGACAGGAAGCTTGAGCATCAGCTAATGGGGGGTTAGCACATCCAAGAAGGACACATCTAGGCTGGAAAAACTGATCAGACGAGCCGGCTCTGCGGCTGGCATGAAGCCGGACTCTCTGGTGACAATGGCAGAAAAGAGGACTATGGACAAACTACCAGACGTTATTGGACAATGCCAGTCACCCTCTGCACACCGTCATCATTAACCAGAGGAGCCTGTTCAGTGGCAGACTGCTCCTTTCCAGGTGCGGGACCGACAGACGAAAACTCCTTTGTCCCTCATGCCATCAGACTGTATAACTCTTCTCTGGGGAGGAGGTGGGGTAACAGGAGGACAGAGGATTGGAAGCAGTAGCAGTCATAGCAGTAGCTGTAGTTGTAGTAATTGTAAGGTGCAAATGTTAAGAGCGTTATATCTCACTTTCTATTGCAAATACTTAATTTACCAAAAGTTTGATTACATCTGTATTCTTTATATATATCGCATTTTCATTTCTTACTTATTTGATTTTTCTGTTTTCTTAGTATAGTGTATAGTATACATGTATGAAAGGCCAAATGTTCACATGCTTAGTGTGAATGCAAACAGCTGGTACAGGACAAATGTTTCCTGTGTACAACATTTGGATGAACATTCATCAAATATATTTGAACATCTTAAATAATGAAGATACAACATGATGTGCAGCCTTATTAAACAGGCTTTCTGTTCTAGATAAGTACAGAACAGCACGCTGTGCACAAACTTTTTTGTGTCACAGTTAAAAAGTTTGAAAAATGAAGTTCCTAAAATATTTTGGGTGATAAAAGAAAATGCGGTGACAGATTTGTGATTCATATTTGATCAGCACTGCCTAGTTTGACAGTTTAATATGAGTTTTGAGAGCCAGGCGCATCGAGCTGAATAGACTTATTTGCATAAAGTAGAGGTCCAGCCGTGTTTATGTAAATTCAGATATAGCAAACAGCCTGTCGACTCACCACAGCATATCAATCATGCATCATTTGACCACATCTCCAGCTCTCAATAGAAAATTATAAGAGTCAGTCGACTTGATGCACATAATCAAACTCAGCCTGTCGGCTCTCTTTCATTTTTTAAACCATAAAGGCCCGAGCAGCTGCTTTTACTCCATTCAAATCAGTGTGGACTCAGACTTTAGAGAGGGGGATATTATGTTTGTTTTCAGGTCAGTCTGATAGCTCTATAGTAGCTTTGCGCAGTTTACAGCTCAAAAAAGCTTTACTTATCAGACTGGTGTCTTAAAAAACCTTAATTTCAGCCTTTGTATGGCATGCTTCATTTTAGCTATCAGAAGCCTCCTCCACTGTTGCCATGCAAAAAAAAGTTGTGTGTCTCTACCTAGAATGAAACATCATAAAATATGGCTGTATGTCAAGAATTGAAGTACAACCTAAAAGGATTTAAAAGGGAGAAATTTTCAAGCAACACACTATAGAACTGTTAAAATTACATTGAAAGAAGAATCACCAATTGGTGATGTCAGGAATTGAGCTAATCTCGTGTCCCACTCACAGAAGTCTGATGTGACTTTTCAAACATTTCTGTCAGAGCAGCCTGCTGTCTCATCAAAGCTAGACTCACACTTTGAAACTCTACCAAGGTTTAGTATCAGCATCCAACATTTCGGCTAAATATATGCTTACAAAATACATGAAAGCATAATCCAACCTCCTGAAAGATTGTAAATATACAACAACACTAAGCTGTGCATCATGTTGGTTCCCTCTTAGTGGTTAAGGTGGCTGATGCTCATTGTGTTGTTGTGCTCTGACACTCTGCCAATACACATGCCAAAGATATACAGTAAGAGTTGCACAGAACATTAACATGTGGTGTTGTTAAATTATTAAGGACACATCACCGAACTCCATCTCTGATTTAACTTTTTACTGTTAAGCCCTGTTCATCAGCGGTGACTGTTTGTATCTGATAAACTGGTTTCTATTGATTTTCTGAGACAGCTCCTGTTGGTGTATCAAATAATTGTTGTGGTTTTTTGACAGGTGCACCTGCAGTGTTGGACTGGGTGCTGCTTTGAGCTCTGTTAGGGGTCTCAGGCTCTCTTTGAAGACTCCAGTCTGGATCAAAATGTGGATTTACCAGAACTTCTCTGGGCTGACAAATGCTGCTAATTGCTATTCAGAATGATAGAGCGTTTTCTTTTTTTTAATGTGTTTATAGATTTTTTCCCTCTACACTTTAATAAACATATACACACATACTCTAATTTAGGTCCAGCTATCCAGCTTGTAGAGTTTAATTTTTCTGTTTTAATAAGGCAGCCTGTCTGGCTGTTGTGTTTTGACTTGATTGTGATTGATTACAGAAAGTCTAGGAACCAAAAACACAGGACTAAAAATTGCAGACCACCCAAATTAAATGTTATCTTAAAATTACCAGCCAGTGTTGCAGGGGCCGTTAATTGTCTTTAATGTTTGTGCGGTGTGTAGTGCAGCAGATCTGGAGGCTCCGCTGCGTGTGTGTCAAAGTGTGTGTGCGTGTATGCGTGCTCCTGGGCCATACAACATTAATCTGCTGCCACATCTGTGTTTCCTGGCTTTTAAGGGATATGGCAGGCCAGGCGCCGTGTGTGTGTCTCTCTGTGTGCTTTTCTGTGTGTGACAGGCGAGGCAACGGCTCGTGAAGGGATGTGACAGCAGAGCCACATACAGGGGCCACCACCCACAGGACCCCAGGGGCTGGACTGTACAATCTGCACTACACACACACAGACACACATGCGGACGCACACACATGCTATTTACAGAGGGGCAGTGGGGTCCCATGTCGCTTGTCACATGTGTTTGTACCCATCGACCCCCTCCCGCTCCCAACTGACACGACTCCTCACCCCGCATCCTCCACCCCTTTTTTCGAGATATTGCGGATTTCAAAACAAACTCGGCCAGAAAGACACGGAAATGAAATAAATATAAACATTCTTAGACATTGACAGGCGTGCAAATTAAAGAGCGGAGACGCCACTTTAGCTGTTTTCCAAAAAGAGATGAGTTTCGAGCTGAATGAAGGAGCGCGTGTTGATCGAAACTGCGCTGAATTCGTTTGCGCGCACGGGGTTTGAGTGTGTGCTCGTCAGCCGTCTGTTCTGATCAAACACACTGGTGTGTAATTGGCTCCCTGTTGTCGCTGTGACCCCTGCGGTTGGAATGTCTGTCGTCATGGAGGACAGGAGGAGGTCGCACTGACGATAATGTGCTACAGACGACACTCACTCACACATGCACGCACGCACACACACACAGCAAATACTTGTGTAAATGGCATGAGTGTGTTGAAAGATTACTGTTTAGCCTTCGTGTGTGTGTGTGTGTGTGTGTGTGTGTGCTCGGACGGCTTAGCCTCCCCCTACTAAGTTGTCTTTAAAGACAGCGAGGAGATGAAGCGTAAACATTGTGGAGCGCCGAGTGCAGGGCAGCCTATTACAGAGACAGACAGACAGACCGACGATGGTTGGGAATCAACAGCTCCGAGGGCAATGCAATTTTTTTTTCTAAACGCTCATTAGGGATGCATGCCAATCTGGAGAAAGTTGATTTGCTGATGCTGTTGTTCATTTGAATGTTTTTTTCCCCCCCAGTGGCTTCTTGGCTTCAGAAAAATGAAACAGTTCCAAAATATGTAAATGAGACACGCACTGACAGGCGGCTCAGTTTGTCGAGGTCTCTCATGGTGCGCACACACATTCCACCTGATGACTTCGACCAGGGTTATGTGCCTTATTGCTGTTTTGAGCCTTTTAAATGCTGCAGTTAACAGTGAAGGCTTATAAGCTTGGTGGTGTGTAATTGTGTGTGTGTGTGTGTGAGTGAGTGTGTGTGTGTGTGTGTGTAGGGGCCATTTGTACCAGAGGAGCCCAGTGGACCAGGGAACAGTCAGGGCTTTGTGGGAGGGGAGAAGGGTTTGTATACTCTCTCTCTCTAGAGGCAGATGAATGTGTGTTTGTATGAGAGCAGAACAGTGTGTGTGTGTATGTGTGTGTGTGTGTGTGTGTGTCTGAGTTATAAGAGATTGAAAAAACAAAGATAAAGAAGGTAAATAAGGAGGGAAACAGCGGCTGCAGATAGATGAAACAGAGTGTTAGACCGTCCTCAGCTGTGGTCTCTCTAAGACTGAGCCCTTGTTTAAGCTGCAGCCCACGTGCACCTCTGGTATGCAGTGTCTGCTGTTGCCATGGAAAAGTGAGACTGCGAGTGAGAGTGAGTGCTGTTTGGAGAGCAGGCAGTTTGTGTGCAGGTCAGCCTCTGCTCGGCACAGTGTAGCCAGCGGATAAAATGCACACAATGTAAACGTCAGCTTATGTAAGGCTAATAATCAAATTTCAAGCTTTTCTTTTCTTTTTTTTTTTTTTAATTCTGAGGCTCTTTATGGTGGAAAAGTCCAGCACTGGTGATTAAACTCTGCCTTTTCTGACCTCCTGCTGCCTGACTCTGAAACAAACTAAAGAGCGCGTTTTAACTGTTTAACCTTCTGTGCCAGCATTAGAAATTTATTCAAAAGTGCCAACATCGACATTTTTTCTGTTTCTCTTTTTCCTTTTAGTGAACTCATATGCTTAATATCAATAAAATCTGGACAATTTCAGCAGTACGTTTATGGATGTCAGCAAAACCAAGTTAAACACCAATATTTCTACTTAAAGCTCCTGTAAGGACCTTTCTGTTTGTGTCACTTTTGGTGCCCCCTCTGGACAGAGTTGTCCTTTCTTATTTTATTCTCTATATGTTTGAGTAGTGTCTTTTGACATAACATCTCATCCTGATGACTTATTCCAGTCAAATCTATCATCTATTGTGAATGTATATAAGGGGATAGTTAAAAAAAAAAGGTCTGTTTCTCCAGCAGCTCGGCCAAACCAGTATCAGGCATTAAAAATGAAAGCATACAAATTGTCAGTCCTGTGTCAATGGCCTTGTTAGCGTTTGGATATCATAAAAAGACATTAGTAAGAATTTCAGTCTATTTCATTCATATCAAAAGCTCCTCACAGCAGCTTTCCTCTGATGATTCTTGGAGTTTCTTTGAATAATTCTCCCCAGAATCTGTCCTATGAAGAAGTTGTGCAAGTTTTCAGAGTTATGTTTTAGTTATTTTGGGAGTAGCTGTAGCTTAAAGCTAATTTAGGCGCTACGTTAGATACTTATACAGATGCAGACGAATCCCTTTCTCTACACACTACATTCATGTCTTCTGTATTTCTGCACTTCCTGCAAGCTTGTGGACACAGACTTAATGTTGCAGTATCACCAAAAATGGTGAAGGCAGTAAAGGCAACAATTTGAACAACATAACATCACACTGTGAAAAATGTAATTCTGTGTCCATATGTTGAGGAATATTTTTATGTCGGCACTGCTCTACATCCGTAACGCAGCCCACGATTTCGCCACTTTTTAACAGAAATATAATTAATAACTACTTCATTGTCTTCATGTTTGTCATTGTTGTTTTCTTCTCCATAACCCTTGTCCAACTGGAAGTGCACAATGTCAAAGACAACCATACCAGTCCTGCTGTTAAGGATCGATTTTCTCTTTGGTCCAGGCTTTTACCTGGAAGTTGAACGGCTTTAACTGATGGAAGGAAGCCTGATAGGGTGGGTATCATTACTAGCTATGATACTAGTACCACTAACGGTACTGCTTATTGATACAAATACTTTTCAATACTACTGTCGACACTACTCTTCAACGAGTAAAAAGAGACATACTTTTGTATGTTGTACATTTTAAGGCCACTTCAGACCAACATTTGTGTCATGGCTGCCCCCTGTCAAATAATACAGTAAACAGTAATCAGTTGTTAATAATAACGCAGTCACAATAACAAATAATGGATGTAGTTTTAGTTTTCTCTCTATCCCTTTAACTTTTTTTCTTTTTTAATTGAACAAACTCAGGATCCAGAGGAAGAAAGCAGAGTTTTTAGTTGAACTCTATTTGCCAGACAGGATTGGATCAGTGCCTTTAAAACGATTAACCATTAAAAAAAATCTATCAAAACAGCTCACACTGAGAACTTCCTGATCCGCTGAGGCTAAGACCTGACAGTGGTCTAAACCTTGAATCTGCACACACTCAGCCTGCACACTCATTAGCCCACACCATCCAGAATACACACTAATTAGTCCATAGTTTAAAAAAAAAGGTGCCCTTCCCACTCATTAGGCCCATAATCACCTTAAACTGAGCTGAGGAACTCTCTCAGAGCATGGCCTTGATAAATGTGTGTGCACAGTGTGTGTACAGTAAGTGTGTGGGTGTGGGAGTGAGGATTTGTGCATATGTGTGGATCTCCTGTTAGCTGTTCAGATGAACTGCTCTGGTGTCTCCACAGGAGTCTCACTGGATACAGCGTGAGTGGATTTTCTCATTTCTACTCCAGCCACAGTGAGCTTTAGCAGCATTAAGGAATTAAAGGTAGTGACAGCCAACTTTATACTGCTTTAAATTATAGAAGAGATTATGATGTTAATCTCAGCGAGCTAACTTAAGGAATGATCAGTCACACATTCAGCTGCATGATTTTCTTCTTGACATTTTTCTTTGAGTACCCAATATTAATTTTACCTTAAGATTAAAAGTAATTCCTAACAATAATCAATACTCTGTAAACCATTGAAAAACCAGGATTAAAGAGATTTTTTCATGTCATCTGCAGCTCCCATTTTAAAGCACCTGCATCCCTCCACTGTGTGACATTACTACATCATATTTTCTTTATAGGGGCATAAAAAATGTCCCCCTGACATGTTTTATAGTCTTCTTCTTTATTGTTGAGAGTAACTACCAGCACGTCAAGGCTAGACGCAGTGTTCCCTCTGATTATGAGTAAAAATTCAGTGACTTTTCATTGACTTTCACAAACTTAGTCGGAGTGCCTCTGTGACCTAAAAATGTTTGTTTATGTTTTTCCAGTTACAGAAATGTATTAAAGTGGTAAACAGTTTTAACATTCCACAACAACACAACATACTGCAGAGAAACACATCTGAAAACCGCCTTCTAATATTACTGTACGTGCACAACCGGATACACACCACAATCTGTAGAGTGATTCATTTTTGAATTTAAAGAAAAAGAAGAGATTTCCTGACTCTGCCTTGACCTAAATACAATTCAATTAAACTCTCTCTAGAAATTACATGACTATAATTCAATGTATCCTAGCAGCAACATTTCTCCTTAGTTTCAGCTTATATTATCCAGCATGCTAACCCCTGCAAGGAAGAGGTGACAGTGTTTTGTCTGCCTGCTGCAGCTAATTGATTCGTTGGTACGCCTCTAAATGCACCTTAAGCATACACAGTTCCTTTCTGTTTCGTGTGTCTTATCTGCCGTTGTGAAATGTCCATGAAGTAACATGTCAAGCCATCTTAATATGTTTGTCGTGAGGTACAGTGGGTGATACCTTGGTGCTGAGGATCTTGAAGCTGCTCTGTTGGGGGATGATGGAGTGTAGGAGAAGGAAGCTGAGGTTGTAGCTCTCCCCTGATGCCAGACGAATTGAACAAGAGAGCTGGGAGAGAACACAAACACCAGGGGTTGGTTAAGTTTCAAATCTCAGTCGACGGCATTAACTCCTGGCATTTTGTAGAGTATTTCAGGACAGATTTTCAGGAAATTTCTGGCTCTCACACACACCTCACAGTAGGGGATTTTCCCTCTATCTCTCTCTCTTTCTTTTAACATGACTACTTTGTACAGTTAAAATGTGGGGGCTGGGTCTGTGGCACATACTGGAGAGAGTACAGTCTTCTTCAAATGGTAACTGATGTGTGTTGATGTAATTACAGCATGCACAGGGACATTTCCCCAACAGAAAATATAACAGTAGAAAGCATAACACAACTGGGTCAAACAGTAGAGTACAAGGCTGAGAAACTTTGCTCAAATCAAACAAGATTATCACTCTGACAGAGGGCTGGGCAATATGGCTTCAAATCAATATCATGATATATTGAGCAGTTCACCTCGATAACGATAAATGGACGACAACTACTCCACAAGCTGCTCACCCCCTCCCACATTAATTTCGTCTACTTCAGCTGCTACAACTTTTGAACTGTCCTCCATCTCCTCACCTGTCTTTCCTTCTTTGTTACAGACTGGATGGGTCGGAGTCACGTAAGACAGGGACATGAGAACATAGCCTACCCGGACACATTCAAAACCAACTTTTATCTATCCTTTTTTTTGACACCGAATATACCGATATGGGCAAAATAACGTCAATTATTGTTGTAAATTTTGATATTAGTAAATTTTTGGTTTATTGCCCAGCCCTACTCTGACAACAGTTGCACTCAACTTTTGAAAGAGATTGGATGGTTAAAACAGGATGAGACTTGTCAATAGGAGATGCCATGCAAAACAGGGCCATGGGTTAGAACTAAGGATCAACAAATAATTGGCATGGCTGATAATATTGGCCAGTATTCAGCATTTTTACAATAATCGGCATCAGACATTTTTTCAACCGATAGCTGATAAAACAAGTTTATTCTAAAACACTCGCTTGTTTTGCTCTTACACAGCTACCTCTAAAATTAGCACCACAGCCAAAAACAGTTAGCCTCATCTTTGTACTGTCTTGTTTGTACACAGATTTTCATAGAGTACAAAACAAACAGTGTACTGTGTTCAGTCTAATCCCAGGTATGTTGTCTAAAATTTTAACACCAAAATATAATTTTTTTTCCTGCAAATGAATATCAGTTCTAAATATCGGTTTTCTTAATGACTAATAATCGGTATCGGTATCGGCCCTAAAAAAAAAAAATAATAAAATTTTAAAAGTTGATCGATCCTTAGTTAGAACCACAGCCACATACTTCAAAGACAATAGTCTCTGAATATGAGCACTTGATTTAACTGCCAACGATATAAACAAGGTAAAGGAGCCTATTTGGGCCTGTTGCACCATATGTGCATAAGTTGCATCTCAAGTCCAGACATTAAGTCCGTATCAAACCTTACATTCAGACAAGATAAGTGGTAACTTCAGTTGTACTTGTTTGGTTGGACCACTAGGTCATGAGGTTCATTTGAATGAGTAGACTGTAAAGTTGACACTAACCTAAAGAAATGTGAATAAAAAACAGCATTATGAAAAAATGGTAATTAATATTTAGTGTAACATTACAATGGTTATATGTGGTGGTGCATCAGCTATAACATATTTATTTTATACAGTGGTACTCCTTACAGTACTCTATTGCATAAAACACTGCCTGCCCAAAGCAGTGAGTTCAATTCTGGACTCCTTGTCCTCTTCCAATATAACCCATCTTTATATGCCATAAAGACCAGTATTTTCGGAGGACTTTTCACCTACTCAGATCAAGTTGTCAGATTCAAATTGTCACTCACACTTGTGTTAAAACTATCTCAGCTGGTGCAACCATAAAGTTTCGTAAACTCCATCCAAAATCAGAAGTTCATGGCAGAGTTTTAACTCACTCACAGCTGGTACAATCCAGTGCAGATTATCTGATGGTTTTTAGGATCATCTTGCTAGATTTTCTTGAAGTGTGGTGTAGTAAGAGTAATTTTTCTTCCCCTCTATCTTCTTGGAAGACGATCTTGGCTGCATAAATTGTAAATATTAAACATGATTAATATTTATGATCAGAAATCATGTCGAATGAGGGGGAACACCAAGAACAGCTGAGTCTGCACTCTGTATGCTGTCGTAAATGTGGAGTGTAAGAACTGAAGGACCAACTTGATGATTTGTGGCAATAACACGAGTGTTTCTACAGAGTGTCTTGTAGCACACATTTCAAATAAACTGGCAGGGAGAGGAGCTGGACAGAAATAGTGACTGCAATAGAAGAACCAGATTGCAAAGCAGAGTGTGAGAGTGAAGACTCTTTTTGCTTGAGAAAAGAATCATGTGTGGTGTGTTGGCCCAATCATTATGACCCACAGATCATAAGAACAAAACAGTTAAATCTGTATTTGTCCGTCACCTTGATTGGGGTTTCATGAGGTTGAAATTTCAAACATCTTTTAGGGTGCTCTTGGCTTAAGCAAAACCTTCAACTCCTCAAAGCTTTTTGAAGCTACAAGAAAATCACCAAAATGTTGGTACAGCACAGCCAAAGACTCTTTAATAACAACGTGTTGCTTTCAGTGGTGTTGTATTAAAAACAAGGATGGAATAAAGTTGTTAAATACAGTTTTCATCATGTAGTTATTCTAATGACACATGCAGCTTCAAAAAGCAGTTTTAAAGATATTTTAATCAAATATTTAAAACTTTGCTTAAATGAAAGGTCGCAAATTTGTCTTGGGCGCAAACTTTTTCTCATTGCAAGTTCAAGTCGTCTCATCAATGTGCCAGAAATGGTGTAGTAACAGAGTCATTACGGAGGAGACGGGATCACTCTGAGCCAGTAGAGCAAAACAACACTGTGTGAGTGTGTGAATGTGTGAATGTGAAGCTCCAGCTGTGAGACTCGCTCTCGTACTTCCACAGCGCCGTAATTCAAAGTGAAATCACACATTAGGATGCCAATAATACGCCATTGCAGGATCAATATAAAAGCATGAAGGCGTGATAACGGAAGAGCTGTGTTACGGTGCTGTTGTAGACTCTCCGTATGAAAAGGGCTGTAGATAAGAGTTAGACAGATACTTCATTGATTCCAAGGATAATTTAAGATGACAGACAATGAAGGAAGAATTGTGTTATTGTAGTTTGTATTTTATCGTCTCTTCATTTAGAGAGGCAGTGTTTTGTTGCGTCAACATTTTAAGCTCAGTGTGGTCCAGACTACAATTATTTCCTTCTACTTCTGTAGGCATAGCCAGTCTTCTGTTAGCCACACCATCCTGCTCACATCCACTAAAATTATAACTGTTTCGCTGCAGTCTTCCTGACCCCATTTGAATGCAGCATTGTTTTTGTTAGAGAAAAATTAAACAGAGTCAGGGCAGGGGCATTAGAATAAAACTGATCTGCAATTTATTATTTAAAAAAAAACAAAAAACAGAACGAAACAAATAAAAAGCGAAGGAGTGAATGTGTGAAGGTGTCAGCGAGGAGGAAAGTGATCTGATGTGGCTGCTGTGACAGCCAGGAGTATCCTCACTCTGTCCCCTGCAGCCACATAGTGACCGGTGGTGGCGGGGTCAGACAGCTCCTAACCGCTTGTCACTCACTGAGACTGGATGCTGGGTGGATGGGTGAGTGGCGCCTTGGTTTGGTTTGGAGGGACATGTCTTTGGCTGTGGCCCAAAGCCTCACACTCCTTACACACTCATCGCTTGGCCTAAGCACTACAATCTGCCCACCTGAGGAACAGCTCCTCTCCACACTTCGTGGCTTTAACGTGTGGATGGCTGAGATTTAACACCTACCACTTCATTAAAACTGGACTTTTCTGATTTGACTTCAAATGTATGTAAGAAGTAGAACATCGGGGATAAAAGCTTAGAAAGTTAGATAAAGTAGCTTTTGGGCAATTCCACAAAACCATCAAAGATTTAATATTCATTTCTAGTTGAATTCCTGCACCGGCTGTAGGTACACACGCTCAGTCGCCAGGGAAAATAACTGGAACCACTGCCTTTCATCTTTAATTTCTTTTGTACATACTGACCTAGTAAAAAATATATGAACTTATCCGTACTCCCCACTACACAGAGCCTAACGAGTGACTGTGTGGATCGGAGAGAGTGAACTATTTCTTTTGAAATGGGGTAAACTCAGTTTGTTATTCTATTAGGAAAGACAAAGTCGTTCCCTGGGGTGCCCTGCAGTTACCCCTCTGAGAGGGAAAAAGACAAGTGGAAGGAGACAAAGGAAAAGAGAAAAGGGAAAGAAAGGAGGTCGTCCCTGGAGGGCTCTGAAGCTGATCCTAGATCAGTTATGTCTTCTATCTACAGACAATTAGGAGGTTGGAGAAGCTGGGGAGGGTAAATTGCTCTTAGATCTGTACTTTGGGGGCAATGTTAACAAGGCACCACTGGAGGCATAGTTAAGTCCATGGGGAGGTTGTGTGTCTGGATGTGTGTGAGTGTGAGACCCATCTAATGGGCCCCCCTGAGGAAACGCCCAAAAGCTAACCCATCTCTGTTCTACACAAAACCCAAAGACACAAAACACAGCCTGTCTTCACTTCGACTCCACACTTAAGTGTGTTTCTACCTCTTTTTCCATGAAGTTGGCGCACACCCCGTCCTTGGGTACATTTTTAGCCATAACTGTGATGATGACCTGAGACTCTGTTTGGTACCAGTCATGTCTGCAAGACACAAAAACAAAACAGAACAGGCAGCTTTAGACGGTTTCTTTCTTTCGCTGCTACTCCACCTGAGCACAGCAGTTTGTTTCATGAATAAAACGCGGCTCATTAAGATGTATGTCAGTGTTAAGTTAAAAATGATAGTTTTTTTTTAATTAGGCTGGTAAAAACAAATAAAATAATCATTAAAAACACAGAACAGATAAGGCATATTTACATTTGCGCACTTACTTCACAGGTGGAACCATAGGTGCCTGCAGGGTCATGAAGCCCCCGAGTCAGGAAGCAATTAGGCGTGTGGATGCGGTGATAACGCAGAGGGATAAAACAAAAACAGAGGGAAGGGAGAAAAAAGGAGAAAAGCTCAGTAATACTGCCTTCTTTCAGGAAGGAGACCAGATATTCACGACTGAATAGGTGTTCTGGTGCTGGGAGCAACACTGCCCCCATGTGACTCAGCAGGGAAACTCACCCCGTTGCTGCTGCCGATCTGTGTCCTTTCTGGAAAGAGGAGAGGAAAAAGTGCAGCAGGTCAGGAAAAATATAACACACCTCAAACACAACCTGGATTGAGCGGTCATTTCTGAAACACTCTGAATGAATGAATGTATGTGCAGAACTTCAGCTTGGATGATAAGGTACACAAACACAGGATGTCCCTCCACATACTCTCCCATCCTTGCCCCCATTTGTTTACTGGTTCATCCGTGTCCTCTTAAAAGCCCCGTGAGCCCCTGTAAGCCTGATCACCATTTACCAGCGTGCTATCATACATTATTCACTGACTTCATCTCAGAGAGAGAGACATGAGATGATGGGAGGCGTGTTAATGTCGTCTTAACGAGGTCGCGTTTGAAATAGAGAGGAGGGGGGCTGTTTGAGGGAGCAGACTGTGTGTATCTGTGTTTGTGTATTTTTAAACAGGCTGGGAGCCACATGTGATGGCATAACCAGGTGTGTGTTTGTGTGTTGTGGGTTGTAAACACACTGTCACCAAGAGAAACACTCTGCGACTGCCCCCGGTGTCAGCAAGCTCAAGTAGGGTATTTTCAAGTTTTACAGGGAGGGGCTATTTACACCCTGGTGTGTGTGTTTGTTTGTGCGTTTGTGTTTGTGCGTAGATGCAGTCTGAGCGCGGGCTATGAAGGGGGCTGAGTCTCATCGGGAGCTTTCAAACATCAGTAACGTTAACTCTGATGAATCATACAGCCCCTGGGAGTACGTGTGCACGCGGGTGTGAAGCGTGTTTGTCAAAACTCATGCTCTTGTTTACTTGAGATGATCCAGAGGGCCTCGGCGTCAGCGGCAGACAGAAACACACCGCCCAGACACGGCATGCATCTTTTATTGGAATAAGCAGCTCTGCCTGAACTCACAGTGTAGACTCATGGATGTGTGCGAGCTTATTTGTTTGATCAGACGGACCGATCAGCTCCCTGACTGATCCGTTTGCTTCAGCGTTTGAAAGCAGGGGAAAAGAGTTTACACAAGTTAGAGGGAAACTGGAAATGGATCATGAGGCATCAAACTTTGGTGGAACTATTAACAGCCATGAGAAATTATATGCAACCATGCCGTACCTTATAACATTTTAACAAACAAGCAGAGTGGGGATCAAAAGCCTGTTCTAGATCAGAACTGGTTCCATCCAGTTTGAGCTAATGACATTATTTGCTTTTTCTCTTGAAGGTCCTGTGACAAAGTTTATTTTTATGTCCATTTAAGTGCCCCCTGCATCAAGTCTTTTCTTATCTTTCCATCTATATGTTTCAGCTGTGTCTTCTGAAAATCTAATCCTGCTGCCTTAGATGATCAAATCAACGATTTAATGTAAAGACTTTGTGTAAATGATAAAAACAGGCTTTTCCTTCAGTTACTCTGCTGAAACCCAACGCCTCGCTCCAGTTTCAGCCATTAAAAATGTCGATACAAAAAGTCGGCAATCTTGTAGGGCTGAGCGATATGGCCTTAAATCAATATCATGATATATTGAGCAGTTCACCTAAATAATGATAAATGGACGATAACAACTCCACAAGCTGCTCACCCCCTCCCACATTACCCTTGTCTACTTCAGCCGCAGCTCCAGCCACTACAACTTTTGAACCGTCCTCCATCTCCTCACCTGCCCCTCCCTCTTTGTTAGATGAGGTGGAGTCATGTCTCTGATGTAGGACAGCATCTTAAAGGGACATGAGACCATAATCTACCTACACACATCCAAAACCAACTTTTATTGATTTGATTTTTTGACACAGAATATATCAATATGGGCAAAATGACGTTGGTTTTTGTCGTAAATTTTGGTACTGGTAAATTTTTGGTTTATCGCCAAGCCGTAAAGGATGGTTTTATTTGCTTTTGAAGATCATAAAAAGGCATCAATATGAATTTCAGTCCATCTCATTTGTGTCTTAAAACTCCAGACAGGAGCTTCAACAGTTCCCTTGTTGATACCTTCCACTTACTTCTGTCTGCCTTGCAAAACAACCACTTCACATATCATCAGAGGTGAACAGACTGCAACCAAGGAGTCAGGAAAGTACTCATGGTGGACAAGAGATGGGAATGGTCCAAATAAACAACACAATATTGTTATGCATTTACGATAACAGCTCAACATTGAACAGCAGGACGTTACAACTCAATGTAAAATCCACTTGCTGCGTGAAACCAGCAGCTTTCCGCCGACAGACTCTGTGTGTTTTTGCAACATTCAAAGGTTTTTCTTTCCCACAGGGAGTATCAGCGTATCTTCAGTCTGTGATCATTCTGTGTTAATTTGAGTGAAATAGTTTCAGATCTGTTGTTAGCTGACAATGCAAGCTAATCTTGCATTGTCATTGCAAGACAATGCAGAAAACCAATGTGTGTCTACTTTTTTAAGCTCTGAAAATTTACAGGGATTACAAATCAACAGTAGCTCTCAAAAATGAAAACTAAAAGTTATGATGGAGGTTTAATTTCAGTTACTTACCACTCATCAGCTCTTCACACCGCTTGATCCAGACCTCAAATGATTGGTCAGAAACTGTGGGAAACACACAAAAATGCATGTGTCTTATCTGCTGTGTAATAAAATCTCAAGACTAGACTATGTTACAAAGAACACTTATAATATTTAACAATATATCTGAGGGCATTGACATGGTATTATTTTAAACAGTTTGCTGGAGAAGGCTGGAGTGGTTTGTTTCCTATTTGTCACAAAAGCAGATACAATAAAAAAGGAAATATATATATGTCTAATATGTCACATTGAATAAAATCAGAGGCACAAAGACTCACTTTTTCACAGATTTCATAAATCTCTTCAAAACCTGGCTCAGACAACTTTTAGACCCTGAGCCCATTTTTCAAGTCTCACTTCACACTCTCCCACTGATGTAAGTCTGATCACTCCAGCCACGTATTGAGCCACCATTAGAGCCCTATAGGGTCAACACTCCAAAAAGAGCCTAAAGCGTGTCTTTTATAACATTACATGAGAATTTTCCGTAATGGCTTGAGTTTCAAAAATGTATCCATTAGGAGGGTTTCTTGCTGTGATAACAGCAGAGCTATTAAAGCATTTTTCTTTGGCATTTAATCGTTCACTTTCCTGCTGGCTGACTCAAGCTGTCTTATGAAATTCTAAGCTGCGAGTATAAAAGCACTTGCTGGAGATATTCCTTTATAGGAAATGAATAAACAGAAATCATACCATATTAGTTGAGACTCTACATCAAATTTATTCATGATATGCTGTTCACAACACACCTGGTATGTTCACTAAATGTACTGGCTGCGGTGTTTTGGGTTAGAATGACTTTAGTTGTGTTTTATAAGGATGAACAACAGCTTCACAAGCTGAAGTGATCTGAGGCTTTACCAACTCCTGTTTCTAATTAAGCTGAACCTGTTTATCTTTATCTGACATCTTGGAGCGACCCCTCCAGCCAGCTCTGTTATTTTTGGTCTTATGGCCGAAACATTCATAACGGCTATTTGGACACATCATTACTAACTGAACTCAAAGGGAAGCTAAATTTAAATACAAAGAGTCTACAAAGCTTACTGAAGAATATGATGTGATACCCCCTCTAAGAGTTATGTAACATTACACTACAAAGTATCTGACACTATCTGTTTAAGTATGAGAAATCTGAAACACAACCCAACATTACAATTGAATCAGAATATAATGATTTGTAAATCCTTTCCCACCTATTCTCAGTTGAACACACTACAAACATGTTTATTGTTCAAACTGATCAACTTGGTTATTTTTGATTCTGTTGAAAATATTCACTCATTTTGAATTTGATAAAGCAAAACCTTCCAAAAAAGACCGTGAAAATTGAGGACTGCTCCAAAAAACACCCGTTTGGATCATTCCACTGGTGAACAGGTTCATTGGTGAGGGTCATGAGTGGGTTTAAAAGCAGCATCCCTGAAAAGCTCAGTTGTTAACAAGCAGTGATGGGTTGAGGTTTCTTACTTTGTCAACAACTGCGTGAGCAAATAGTCCAACAGATTAAGAGCAACATTTGTCAATGTGCTAATGCAGGGATTTAGGGATTTCATTCTTTACAATCCATAAAATCATCAAAAGATTCAGAGAATCTGGAGAAATCTGCACGTAAGCGGCAAAGCTGAAAATCAATATGCTCATGAGCTTTGACCCCTCGGGAGCACTGCATTAAAAACCCACATCATTCTGTAAAGGATCTGATCACGTGGGCTCAGGAGGACTTCAGAAAACCATTGTCAGGTGCTACAGTTCGTCTCTAAATCTACAAGTGGAAATTCAAACTCAACAACACACAAAAACAGCTCCCACTTCTCTGGACCTGAGCTCATCTGAGATGGACTGACCCATAGTGAAGAAGTGTGCTGAGGTCTGATGAGTCCACATTTCAAATTGTTTTTGGAAATCATGGACGCGGTGTCCTCTGGGCTGAAGAGCAAAAGGACCATCCACACTGTTATCAGGTCAAAGGTCAAAGCCAGTATCTGTGATGGTCTGAGGGTGTGTTAGTGCCCATGGCTAACTGTCGCATCTGTGGAGGCTCTATTAATGCTGAAAGGTACATACAGGTTTAGGAGCAACATCTGCTGACATCCAAGTTTAGTCTTTTTCAGGGAGGCCCCTGCTTATTTCAACGAGCCAACACCAAGACACATTCTGCACGTGTTACAACAGCGTGGCTTCATAGTCAAAGAGACTGATCTGCCTGCAGTCCCGACCTGTATCCCACTGAAAATGTGTGGAGCGTTACGAAGCCCAAAATACCACAACAGAAACCACGTAATGTTAGACAACTGAATTTGTACATAAAGCAAGAATGGGAAAGGATTCCACCCGCAAAGCTTCAACAGTTAGTGTCCTCAGTTGCTTACTGAGTGTTGTTCAAAGGACAGTAACAAAGCGGTAAACATGATCCTGTCCCAGCTTTAAGGAACGTGTTTCAGACATCAAATTCAAATTGAGTGAATATTTGCAAATAAACATTAATTTGATCAGTTTGAACATTAAGTATCTTGTCTTTGAAGAGTATTTAATTGAATATTGGAGGGAAAGGATTTTTAAATCATTGTACTCTGCTTTTATTCACGTTTTACACAATGTCCTGACTTCATGGGACAATACCATTTTCTTATGGTCTTCCTTGTCTATTGATTGCAAAAGTATCATATAGGGTAAACAGTATTTTCTTTGCATCATTTGACTTGTAATTTACAAAACTAAAATATTCTTAGATCCAACTTTTTTTTGCCCCTTTCCCTATGGTTCGACACGTGCTACAAATTTAAAATTTGCCTAGACTTTTCATAAAACAAACAAAAAAAAATTTTAATTTCTGTTTCAACACTTACTATGTAGCACATGCACTACCTACAATCAAATACAGGACTTCAAATGATTTGCAAACCATCAAATTCAACATTCCAACTCTTATGGAATAATTTATATATCTGATAGATTTTCCGTCAATCCAGTAATCACGTGCAACCCTTAGTATGGTTAGTGATCAGCACAGATCATGGACAAACTGGGTTCAGGGATTATTCAGAAGTGGCCGTATGAATATCGTCTCAGTAGTGGCTATGCTCTCTGCAGATAACATTGACAAGTAAAATTCATGAGAGGACAGCTAAATTAAAACCAAAACCATTGACTTGGTTTGCATATTAAATATCTTAGCAAGACAATCACAAATTAATACCTGTGACGGTTGTGAGAGAGGATATATTTTTGGATTAGAATTAAAAACACAAAGCCTTCCTCTACATTAAAATAATTGCATAAGTAGGCAAGCATTAAACAGAAGAGGATGAACTACAGGTAGGTACAATTAGGCTGTAATTCCAGGTAATGTCTCTTGACTTACAAGGGGCAGATTGAGGAAAAAATGTCCAATAAATAATCACAACTTGTGTTGTGCTCTCAGACAAACATAAATCACATGTATTGAATTTAAAACAAAACGAACAAATGAAAAAAACTGAGTGAGCGACTCAGTCACTGCCAAATTGACCTTGAACCAAAAACTTGAAATGGTTGTGTTCCCACACGATATTTCTGAGAAATCGCTTTTGAAAGATTTGGATTAAAATTTTCTCAGAAAACTGTTATTCAATAAAATGATGATTTCACGGAGAGATTGAGCTTTGTATGAAGAAAATGTCACCATGTCATTTTTAACCATGAAACATTTGTGTGGGATTTTCCCAGAATTGGTGTGTCACTACTTCAAAAATGTGTGCAGATCAAACTCATTTCAATGTTGATCTTAAACTAATCAGTTTGTCCCAGGAAAGGACTATTGTGCAAAATTTGACATTCTCTCCTAAAATTTACTGACATAAAAAATTTGCAAAATGGACAGCCAGAACCCAAAATATAATGCCTCTGACCTCAGCTGAAAAGTGGAGGCAGAATAAAACCATAAAGTTCGAGATTCTTCCAGCATTGTTTTTTATTCCTACAGCTAAGTGACACAGGTTTAGCACTTTGTATTCAGTGAGGAGAGTGAAGCAGACAGGGCACTGCTGAGCCCTGCTGGAGGTTGGTAGAGTGGGTTGATAGAAAGTTTGTACTCCAGGCCAAAATAAGCTGCACTCACCATCCAGTTGGTGTCCCTGAGAGAACGCTGCATGTGCTGACTCATAGTAGTTCAGGTGGTATTCTGCTATTCTGCAGGTGGGAAAGAAAAACATGCCACATACACTTAGATGTGATAATATTGGTGAAATTTAAGTGACCTCTTCTGACACACACAGTTTGGACTGCGTACCTTGTTAAAAACAAACAAACAAACAAACACCAAAGAACTCTGGCACCTAAACTTTGTGGCTTTCTAGTAAAAGTTCAACTTCTCTCACACAACTTTTTAAATTTGAGTTAAAATGAAACTGTAAGTGTGTCTGAGCAACACAGAGTCCTGGAAACATGTTTTTTAAGTGACCCCAAAGTTTCACCTTCACGAAAGATGTGTATTTCTTGGAGTTGTTCATCTTGTTATGACTCTTTCAATTCTTAAACTAAAATCATTTGGATGTTTTGGTTGATAGACATACCAAAAACAAAGGATCAGAGGTGGGCAGAGCGAATTTGTGTCTAAATTTACAGGCAACCCGGCATTCATTAAAGTTTTAGTTGCTCCAATTTATTTGTAACTACTCACAAAATTTACACTTGCTGCTTACCACTCGTAGAGCTTGTTGCACATAAATATTGCTCAGCGTTACCAAAAGATATTTTTGAAAATTCTTCTTGTGATCTGACATGTTCACAGAGGGCAGATATTTTTGAAAAATGTATTTTAAACATGACCAAATATGGAAATAGTATAACACATTTAGCTAGATTATTTGAGCTTCAGAGAAGGTTTAAAATGCAAAATGGGTTATTTAGAAGTACTTTTAATTAGTGTTTTCTATATGTTTAATGATAATCAAATTGTAAATCACAAAAAATTGTCAAGTGGGTGTTGCTCAACGTTGTGGCTCAGTGGACTGGCGGGACAACAGCACAGGTAACACTTATTTGGAAAAAGAAACTGAGAGAGAAAACTGCTTTACTGTTAAGAATATTGCCTGTCTACATCCTTAAGTGTGTGTACAGAGCCCTCTATGTGTCAGATCTGGAAGAAAAGCCAAATGCAGATTTGTGCACTCACATGTATAGTAATATCCACTCACAGACTTGCAAATGACTAACTGTTTTCTTTTACCTGCCACCACAGGTATCTACACATGTTTCTTTTTTTAATCCAGTGGTCATGTGGACATGTTAGTGGTCTAACATGTCTCTAGAAAACAGGGTTACTACACTACAGGGCCCACTACACACCACAGGAGCTGTCTTATAATAACAAGACAGGACTTGGACTGCTCCTGTGCATAAACAGTAATCTTAAGGAAAGTGAAACACCACCACTCATAGGAGAAAATCAATTATTCCTCATGATGCCACGTTTCCCAAATTAACTCTTAACCCAGCATCTTAAAGTTTTTTCCTCTTCCTCTCTTTCTTTCTCTGTGCCATGCATAAAAAAGTTCAGGTGCAGAAAGCACATATCCACACCCTCTTAAATGATGTTTATTGGTCATTCCTGGGCAGGAATTTGTGCTGACTGAAGCATTCAAGAACTTCCCGTGCCTATGATCAAATCTGGATTTTCTGCATCAAATTTTTATCGTAGTGAGGACCTTTTTATGTATAAATCTACATGAACATTTACAAACATTTACTGAATGATAGCCCATGTATGTGTGATTGTGACTTCCCTCCATTGTGTGAATAATGTTTTAATACACACCCTGTTCTCATGAAAGCCAGAGGGAGACTGGGTTGTAGCTGCTGAGCTTTTTTTGCATCATCAGCTGCACCTGAGAAGAAAGGAAGACACACACTTGCATCTAAAATGTATCACTTAAAAATACTCTTGCCATCCTCACAGCCTCCAGTAATGTCTTAACAGTAGCAGATATTTACTTAAAGCGCATGCTTTTGAACTCTACCAAATTTGACTCTCAACTTGCAGGCAGTTTTTGCAATGAAGAAAAAGCAATACACATTCAAAAAAAGAAGATGGAGATATATTTCTTATTGAAAACCATTGTGTGATAACCAACACGTGCGTACAGACTTACAGCTGTAGTTTTTGAGGAGTATGTGGGCATAGGCACGCTGGCATAACCACTCAGCGTTGTCAGACTCTGCTTGCAAGGCTTCATTTAGTGCCTGAAGGAACAAAGATGTCATGTTAGAGGTAGGCCTGCACAATAAAAAAAAACCTTTCTATGTACGGTAAAACTGCTCAATTATGCTATATGTAGACATGAGTTAAACACATATAATGTTAAAAAACAACTTCACCTCAGTTTCCTGTCTATCCGCTGTTCTACATGTTAGTATAACAGGATATCAGTGTTTGAGACAGGTCTCTTCAGTATTTAAAATACACCCAATCAGCAGAGGGGGGTTTTCCTTTACTGCCACAAAAACTCTTAACTACATTCACACGCTGTTCTTTCCCAACCTTGAAGCCAACCACACAGTTATCCATAAAAATCCAAATTATTTTAGGAGGCATTTAGCTGAGGCTGAGTGGCTAAAAGTTTCCGTGTGTGTGTGAGTGCAAGTGCTATATCAAATCGACTATTACCTTTGTTTATGCAGTTCAGTTGATTTATTGTAATGTGTTTATGGTGTGTTAATTGAACTTTATTGTGGAGGCGAACAAGGTAGAAAGTTGAAGCTTCTGTAACCACTGAGAAATAACAGATCAAGAAAAAAATCTGATACATTTATTGCTAATTTTCACTTATGTTTACTTGCCTCCTCTCTTTGCAATATTTTCAAATACAACCAATACCAGTGACAACGACACATTCAGGTCATTTTAACAAGCAGTGGAAATGCACATCTGAGAATCAAATAGGTATTACTGCAAGTCTGTCTGGAATTACCTTTAAAAAGGTTCATTTGTTTTGTACTATATCGTTCTATTGCTCAATTATATGAGATTCAAATAGTAGGAAAAATACATTTATGAAGTATGTTTATGTGGTTTTATACATAAGTAATGTAGTGAAATTCATAATCAAGGTGATCCTAAAATTGCACTTATTACACAGACTATAATACTTCTGTTGAAAATGGTCTGATATTCTGAGTTTTATGTAAACAATACTTTATCTGCTCTTCTTTTGGGTACCACTGTGAACTTATTTACCATATTACCAAAACTAAAACAAACCAAAAATTCGACTTTAACTTCATGTGAAAACGGAGCAGAAATCCCCGAACAAACCGGCAGTAAAATCTATAAGTAACCGAACAGAAATTGAAAGCAAAAAGTCTTCTCAGGTTATATGAAGTTTAAAACTGATTAAACATGTAAAACTGAATGTATACACAAAGTTACCTTTACAAATGCTGCACTTTCATAGTTGATATGAAAAAAAAAGTTAATTTAACTTTAAGGGACTTATACTTGCTTTTCATTCAAAGTAAAGCTAACAAGACACGTTGGCTAACTCTGTTGGCTATGTCGTGTTTTAACATCATTTTCTTTACACAGAAGCAGCTCAGGATAAATGAAGACTGACATTATTCCCTCATGGAGCCAAGAAATCTTCAGACTTGGTATTTATATGTGATAGCTGACGCTGATCTTTACCTGCAAAGCTCTCTGTGGATCTTCGTCTATGAAGCTATCGGGGAAGCTTCTGAAGCGAGAGGAGAGATTATCGGTGAAAATGCTGCGTATAAACAAATAAATAAAGATATATTTACTCTAAAGTAGTAGGTTGTACTTGCCGTTCGGTTGCCATGGCGTTGCCGTGGATATGTTTGAGGTACAGGAAAGTTCTAGCAAGATGTGGACAAACTGAGGAAACGTGATAGCGGCAGCAGCCACAACCTCAGCAGCAGGCCTGTCAACATCCGACTTCGCAGCGCTCACACAACGCCAAGAGCGCCCCTGCAGGTCTGGAGGAGTCATAGAAGCTCAACGCACCACTGTAGTGCAACCATAGACAGTAATGTCTATGAGTGCAACCCATAGTCTATGGTGCAACCACACACTGTCGCTTTGGCATGATAATGAAACTTTATTGCAGACCTATGGATCCATGTCAGCGTTGGAAAAAATGAGATGAAATATAAAACCTATTAATACAATACAGGGACATGAAAACACACAAAGGCTGTTTTAGAAACCTAACTAGGTTTGGTCATTTCATAGCAACACTTTAAATTAACTACGTTATTTCTCAATATCACACTATTGCCATGAAGGACTTATTACTGTTGTTAACAAGCAAATTTCGCAACAAGAAACACAACTGAAGCAAATCCAAATCCACCAAATACATGTCCTTGCTAGTTTCGAATGTTTTCATCTGTTGACAGTAATTAAATAATTATTCAGCTCCTTTAAACCTCAAACATGTTATGAGCAGTATTTATTTTAGAGGTATTGGGGTATGGCAGTGAGTAAAAGAAGTTCTCAGATAATTTGCATAAAAGCAGCAAATCAACAGCTTAAAAATACTCTAACTTTTACAACAAGCACAAAGGGAAATTGTTTCTGTTTTTAATTTTTTTTATTTAAGGAGATAATCTCAGAATGATGAATGTTCAAGTGGGTCTGATTCAGTGTTCTTATGCTGTAACTGACATCACAGATTAATGAAGACTTTTTTTGATTAAAAAAAAAAACTGTTTTTTTATGTATTAGCACATGTGAAGTAGGTCAAGTAAACAATACATGAAGTGGAACAAAAAAGCTGAAGATTTAAATCTGACAATGCAAAAGACCATAAAAAATTGAACTTACAGGCAGTAATTGAGAAGATTAAGAACATTAATTGTAGTACTACTGTGTTAAAGCATACCTAAGATTATCATTGTGCACTGTGTACAGAGCAGGTCTCTACTTTTACAGTAATGCTCTAGGCTTCTTTTTTAAATGGAGTTGAACTCATTTACCATTAAATGTCAAATATCTCTTGAAAAAAATGTAAGGAGCTACTTTTTACAACAGATGCTGGTATGTTTTAATTATAGGTGACAAAATGAGTGAGGGTGAAATGATAAAATCAAGCTCATTGAATATAATACACTGTTTAATGTCTTTTCAACACTTTCAGACAAAAGAAAAAACAGCTCAAAATAAGGCAACAGAAAGTCCACTTCTCCCTCTGCTACAGGCTTACAGATCCATATGTAAATCTTAAAGCATTAAGAAACCTCCAGATGAAGCAAAAGTGAGGGGAAGGAAAATTATGCTTTACTCTGTAACAAAGTGAAATCAATTCTGCATAGGGTTCCCAGGCAAAGGCACAAATCTTAACAGAGTTTAGCATCACAAAGGCCAGCCTATATTAAACAGGTGCAAGTTTTTGTCATAAAGAGGTGAGCTCTGTAGGCTGGATATGTGAGGCTGAGCTTAGCATTACTTCATCACAAAGAGACAGCTGTTTTACTTCTTGCATAGAGCACACAACACATTTTACACACCTGAGGGAGAAAATGGCAACAAGGCACAAAATCAAGCATATTCACATACATACATAGATACATACATACAGTATATAACACACAACATGTAATGATATCAAGGCTTCAGAGGTCCATATGCACATTTATATATATGTGTCATAACTAAACAGAGTGTGTGCATAGCAGAAAGGCTAAATGGTAGCGTTTACAGTAGCTAAATAAAAGACTGTACGACCAAATTCACTGGTGATTGTCAAACAAAGGAAGGTCCACTATGGGGATACATTAACTATAAACAGCAGCAGAAGTGCTAAGAAGTACTCTAAAAATAACAGTGATCCCTTATTTTCAGCATTTCACAACACAAACATAATTCAGTAATCTCAACAAATAATAATAATAATAAAAAAAACAGTAATAACATGGAATGTCTTCCCTCAATAACCTCAACATTACAGGAACAGGAGAAGAAGCAGGGGCAGGATGGACTGACAGCTCCAGGCACTTAGAGGAGAAACATACAGCAGAGGTAAACATTAGTGCAAAGCCATTTTCAAGGCAGAGGAATGATTCAGCGTGTGACAGTACAACAGAAAGAAACTGAGTGGGAGAGAGCGAGGCTGAAGGCAGAGAAACAAGGGCACAGTGTGGTGAGAAGATTGTTGCTGCATGACGCTGGGGGTGCAGTGCAAGCAGAAGGAGTGTCTGCAGAAGGTGCAGTGAGGCAGTAGATTCCAGTGCATGACTGTCTTCTTTGGTGTCTTGGCTTAGTTAATGGCTTTGGGGAATTTAAGGCTGACATTACAGACATGAGCTTTATAGTTTCCCTCTTCTTAGAAAGTAAACTGCAGAAGGTTTTGGTTCCTGCTTATTCACAAATCATGGGATGCAATGATCCAGAATGTGTTTCGCTAATAATTCATAAAATAATCTAAAATGCAAAAAACAATCCTGAATGGATTACTCCACTGTGATGCCTGACTTGAACTTTTGTGCTTAATCAGTGCAAAAGCCTGGAGTGAACTTAAACAGAATGTAACGACACTTTAGACTGCATAGTTGTCATTGGTGCACTTGGTAGCTTGGTACCAGAACTACTGAGGATGCTGTCCTTGATGTTTGGGTGCCACTAACCCAAGATGGTGATTGTTAGGCAAAATATTATGCATACTTTCTATGTAGCAGTTTTTCAACACAAGTTAAGATTCACTGGCCCTAGATTAAACCCTGATGCAAACCACACATTTCCAGTTGGCATTTTTGAGGTAACCAAGCTATATAGAAAAATAGTCAAATCTAACAGCTACCTGGTGTAGGCTTTGGTTTTTGCCTCTAAAGTTCACCAGGACTGCAAGTTTGATTATTATCATTATCTATTCATCTGATCATTTTTATGATTACAAGCAATTCATCCATGATCTACACCAAATAGAGCTTATGATGATGTCCCAAGTCCTAAAACTGTTCCTATTAGCTTACTTGGTAAAAAACAACAACAACAACAACAACAGTGGTGCAACCAACAGCCCACACACACCAACATTGAGGCCAAAACAACAAGAAGCTGAAAATTCTTACTTTGAAGATCTCAGCCCAGCTAAGAATTGAAATCCATGCTTGAAAATCTCCAAACAACCAACCTGCTATCAAAGTAAATGTTTTTTTACTTATCCCTGTTGATCAATGAATCAATCATGTGTTGCAATCCAGGCTTTGCACAGATTCGTCACAGAAATATAAATCAGGTTTTACACTCTTTGGAAATAAAGGCTCTGGTGTGCAGCTGCAGAAAAGAGCTGCTCTGTTACTGGTCCTGAGTCAGTGGAGTGTAAGTGCATGTGTATGTGTGTGTGTGTATTTGGGTGAATAAAGCTTTGGTCCTTTTACAGGTCAGAGCTGGTCAGTGGGACCAGCTTTGGAGTCTCCAATTCTGAGGTTTTCTGTCCTGACTTTGACGGCCTGTCCCGACTGTCCACAGTGCCTTCAGCAGCAGCCTGTCGTTCACACAGACTTCCCAGCAGCTGGGCTGTCTTGAAGACTGAGGAGTGACCCCCAGGCTGAAGGGACTGGACCTTCTGCAGGTTCTGAAGGGTCCGCAGCATCTCAGCAGACACTATAGGTAAATGCTTCTCCTGGATAAGGCTGTTTTTTGTGGGTCGCAGAACAGTGTCCCGCTGAGCTGAGGGTCTGGGAGCCGGCCTGGACCGCTGGGCTGCAGAGGGGGTGTGAACAGAACCAGCTGATGTCTTCTTCTTTGGTGGGAGTGAATCCTCTTCCTCCACTGATTGGTCACTGGAGAGTATCGTGCTGTCATCGGAGTCATCACTCACACCCTCGTCATTGCCACTATTGTCATCGATTTCATCATTTTCTTCCTCTTCTTCTTTGGTGCCGTCACCCTCTGTGATATAAATCATGTCTTCGGGCAGAGAGGTGAACTGGTAGACGAGTCGTTGGCCTTCAACCTTATTCAGTATTCCTCTCTGGTAGTAGTACCTATATGAACACAGAGTTATATGAGTTACATACCTCACATGTAGGTAGTAGTACCTTCATAAAGCTTTTAAGGGTTAATTACAAATAAGAAAACACAGGGAAGTACTACACAGTAACGAGCACTCTTACAGCTCCATACTATTTGCTCGTATGATAGATGTTCATTTTTTGTTGCGCCCGTTCTCTACCTGTCAAGGTTTATTCATGCATTAATGCAATTCAACTACCCACAAAGTCTGGCGTGCAAACACTGGGGACATATGCAGAACGGTCAGGCCAGTTTCAGTCTAACTGAAGCTGTGCTGTATACATGGAAGTGAAAATTGATCCCAAACCACATTATCCAGGTATGTTAGTCCAACTATGAGAGGTCTGAGGTTTTTAGAAGTCAAATTTCAGTCGCACTACTGCAACAAATCAATATATAAACAACGCGTTAACATACTGAATGAATAATCATTAGGGGTGTTCCAACAAGGGTACCTCACGATTCGATTCAATATCTATTATGGGAGCTTCGATTCTTCGATTATAATGATTGTCGATTCGACTGTCAACCATTTATAAGGCTTTTTCCCAAACAAGATTGATTTTGTCTTTATTTGTGGCTACATTTGTAAATAAATAATATCTATTATCTCTGTTCCTCTAAAAACTACACTCAAGAAGTAAATAAGGTTTTTTGAACATTTGACTCGTAAGACATAAAATATTTTATTTTATGACTGTATGGCTGTAATGTAAACATTTGCACTTTGACCGACTTAACTTAAACTGAGAAGATTGGAGACAGTCTCCAGGATGGTCCTCTGTGTGGCGGGCACAACCGGAGGAGCCTTCTCTGTTTTGGGATGAAAGTGTATAAGGCGCTTCCTCATGTTTGTGGTGTTGTTGAGGTACTTAATTTTTGCTTTGCAAACTGTGTAGGGCTTGTCAGTCATCTTGTTTGCTCTCTCATAAAATCCAAAGTACTTCTACACGGTTGCAGTCAACCCCGGTGGCAAGAGAATCTGCCGCTCTTTGGAGGCTGCTGAAGCTGTTGCCATTTTGCAAAGAAACTAATGTGCCCTGTTTGTTGTGGTCCCAATCACTAAACAGTCCGGGCAGCACACACGTCAGGGTTCTGGTTACGTGTTTTTTTTGTTCTGGCCTTGCGGCAAAGCATCAACGGTATCTTTTTTTTTTTCTCCAAAGCATCGACGTTATTATTATTATTTTTTTTCAAAGCATTGACGTTAATTATCGATGCTGAATCGTCACGTGAAGCATTTGGATGCATCGACACATCAATAAATTGCACCCACCTCTAATAATCATGCCATGATAAAACTTCAATACGGTTGTAACATATTTTTGATGTACCTGAGTGCTCGGCCCATTGTCTCATAGTTCATGTCTGGCTTATTCTTGTGTTTGCCCCACAGTCTGGCCACAGCTTTTGAGTTGACCAGCTTGAAGATTCCTGCGTTGGGATTGGTCCATTTTATGTAGCGGGGGCAGACCTGCCGGTCCTGCAACAACTCCATCAGGAACTGCCACAGGTACAACGTGTTTCCCCCTGCAGCACAAACACAGGAAACATGAGGAAAAAAAAAGAGATGTGTTTTTCACAGTCATGTCATTAAATTTGTTGATCCCCTGCGCTCCCTCTAGTTTGGGTATTTCTGTTTTCATCATTTCAAACAATGGGTTTAGTCTCGCAGAAATACTGGCTGGTTATCTCAATATTTCTTAATAATTTATTTTCAATACATGACAGGACATTTACAGGAAGAGCTGTGCTTGAAAGTTATCATAATAAGGAAAGTTCTTTGATATTTCACTGGCTGCTTTCGTGAAGGATTTTAAAACTAACTCTGCTTTTGAAGCTCACCCCCCTTGAACACTCACCCCCTGCTAAGCACAGGGAATTTACCAAAAAGTTTTTTATGCTTTTTCACAAAATAAGGTTTTCATGAAAACATAATAGGCTATCTGACTTCAAAATCCTGGCACAAGCAGACAGAAAAAGCAAAGAATAATAAATGCCTTGGGTTAATGCTCAGAGTGCTTTCATTTCAACTAGAATTTCTCTTGACTAGTTTTTCACCTCTTGTTCTTGTTCTTGTTCTGTGTGAGCTAAAGTTTTTCTAAAAGCTGATCTTGTATAAAAAAATTTTACATATCCACATCTGATTATGGACTATGAGGAGTTTCTAACTGGTTAATAGCCAGACTGGCATTATTATTATGGCT
The DNA here is from genome assembly GCA_962446985.1 of Xyrichtys novacula. NCBI lineage: Eukaryota > Metazoa > Chordata > Actinopteri > Labriformes > Labridae > Xyrichtys > Xyrichtys novacula. The sequence goes on from OY660877.1 coordinate 7,468,794, forward strand.
TCATGTGAGCTAAACAAGGGAGAAGATCAAGACCACAAGATAGAAATTTCAATTTTTAGTTTTTCTTAAAGGGATATTCCGGGGTAAAATTGAGTTATGGTCAAACATACCGTAACACCGAGTTAGACACCCCATCAAGAGATTAATGTTGCTGACTGCTCGCTTCTCTAGTTAAACAAACTTACTCTTGATAAAGTTAGGTGCTGTTCTGAGCATTATTTGTGGCTATAGTGGCTATATTAGTGGCTATAGAGGGCAGAGGTTTTTGGTTTAGGCTTGCACGTGGAGACATAGACCGCTGTGTATTGCTATTATGCGGTCTTTGCTTAAGTTGATATAACTAGAGAAGCAAGCAGTCGGCAACATTCATTTCTTGAGGGGGTGTCTAAACTCGGTGTCACAGTGTTTGACCCTAAATTAATTTTACGCCGGAATATCCCTTTAAGGCCTTTCAATGCTGCCACCAGGTTGACAGCCCATTGCTGAGACCGTCTTTGTTTATGTTTCTCACATTTTTCTGCAAAATTTCGCACTGTGTAGCAACTATTCTCTCTATCAATCTCTCTATCCAACCATCTATTCATCTGTCTATCTATGAGGTAGGATGAATGTTGTTTTAGAAAACACCTCATAAATATGTAGAGGGCAGGACTAGAAAAAAAAATTAGCATTTGACAACTCGAGCTGCTAAAATCTGCACAAAATGATATTTCCTCATAGCAGCTTTAAAAATCTGCATTAATAATACTTTGGGTCATATATCAGGTATTATTCACCTGATCTCATCATTTTGTGAGACGGAAATGAAACACTTTAGAGAAATTGTCTCCTTTTCAGAGAGTTTCAAAGTCAAAAATTTAATTTCCTCTCAGTGCATCTTGCACAGCTGAAGCCTTTTTTTCTGACAGCCTTTGATTTGGGAGTGCAGCATATTAAAGGTGCTATACAAATGATACCATCACATCGAAATGTAGTCACATTTGTATAATGACTTGCTTGTATTTCATTGTACTGATACCTTTATTGTATTTGTCCTTCTTGACTTTAATATCAGGAGTTGGAGATTCTGCCCTTCTGTGTCGAGGTTTTCTACCTGTGTGGCAAAAAATAACATGATATTTAACATAAGAACAGTTGACATAATAAAGTTTCAATGACCATGATAGTGACTGACTTCTCTTTCTGGAGTGCAGCTGTGATGCAGGCTTCCCTGTGTGTAAGGAGTGCCATTGGGGCTGGTCAAAGGGTCCCACAACCCCCTCTGCTGACACGGTCACCTGGGTAACAGGCGTAGTGATGACATCCCCCAGTGATGGCAAGAAGGTCTGGGCTGCAGGGGGGAATAAACAGATTTAATGAAAGAGAACAGTGCTCTGACCAGCATGTCTAAAAATAACAGCTCGCAGTCAGACATGTCCTGCATCAAAGAGCAAAGGAGGAGAGGTTTCACCAGGACATTCTCACTCTGAGAGTGTGCATGTGAAGAGCCTTTATGCCAGTGTGTGGGCTTACAGTAGTGCTGCTCCAGCGAGAGGGAGTCAGGGCAGTCCATGTTGAGAAGTGAGTCAGCAGCAACAAGTGTCTCCATGGTCTCCTCCTCTCCGCTTTCACATGGCTCCACTACAAGCACCAGAGAGGGGAGGGGCAGAGAAAAACAACTTTGAGCAGGTGGAGGAGGGTGGCAGAGATGGAGGAAATTAAAAATGAGATGAGGGGAGACCGGGGCTGTTGTCACACTTCTACTCTTGAGTCTATTATTTAGTGTAAGGCTTAGCAGCAAGTTATAAACCCTCAAAGACACATTGACATAGTGTAACCAGTGAGACAACCAACCCGTCTCCCCTACTTAGACAAAATGTTACCTTTCAATTGTGGGAAATAATTCTGTTCGAAACATTGCCATGGTTACTGTTACAATAGGAAAACATGTTTCAGAGTGTGTCTGTTAAATGTTTATTGTCACATTAATACAACTGGGTTTTCACAAAATAAATTAACTTCATATGTCAGATGTTTCTTTTGCTGGTGTGGCCCAGTCAAAAGCCAAAAATCTATTTCTGAATTTTATCCTTCAGCAGCTTCTCAAGTATTTTTTTCTTAACCTTATTTAAACTACCACGTACATCGTGATAAACCATGATTTACTGCTGAGCACACGACAGGAGGACAGATTTTAAACTGTTTTATCAACACTTCGCTGTAAGCACAACAAAACCTGCTTTTGAGGTAGCACACGTTTCCAAGAGATCAAGAGATTTCCAGTGTGTTCCAATCATCTCAGACTCCCTGCCACAGCTTGATCAGTCAGTCCCCCTTAACTGTGCTGAAGAGCTGGGATGGGCTTTCCTGGTATTGTTCAATCATGATCACCACAAGGACTGGAGTAATAAAGGCGTTACCCATATCAATCTGAAGGCCAGGCTGTTTTTAACAGCATCCTTACATGTTTTTCCACTAAATCTCAAGCTGTGGGATTTGTAATTAAAGCATAAATCTATACCCTTATCATTTATTTCTGCCACACCATGATTTTGTTCTAATCCAGCACATAGATATCTGTTTGCTATCAGCAGGTGTAGTGATTCTCATGTAGTATAAAGGAGCATCAAGAACAACAGACTATGTAGAGAATATGATATTTATGACTATGTTTAAAGTATTTTATAGAAACTATAAAAACATTTTGTTTTTGTTCATTTTAATAAGACTTTAATACCCACAACATAGTCCACTTCCTTGATGGTTGCCACCATGCTGCTATGTTTTGACTGTAGCACAGAACTAACCAACTAGTAACAAACACAAGCAGTGAAAAACCACTCACTGGGAAGATGATAAAACTTGCAGTCATTTTTGACAGTATAAACCTCACAAGTATAGGCCAATACTTATCATACGTAGCAGGAGCTTGTTGACCTTAAAGGCCACACTGGCTTAACCAACATGAGGGGTGAACAGGGGAGCGTTTCAGTCTGGCTGCAATATATGGCTAATATTCCTATTTCTGCACACTGTACTTTTAAACCGATAAACATGATATTTTATCTCACACAAAAAAAAACACTTTTTAAATTCCATCTCTATAAAGTGCAAGTGCCATATAATTCATTTTTTGAGTTTCATTTGCAAAACTCCCACAAGTACAATTGTGATTAAACTATTATTAAGAATTATAGGTTTAATCACAACTATAATCACAATGATAACTATTTTAATGTGGTATTTGCTCTGTCTGTTACAAAATCCCCCTAAATATTATTAACTTATCTTCCAGTAAAGGGTATGAATTTCTAAAAGTCAGATAGAGTGGTTGGCTGATATAATCTTTTCTTGATGATTTGGAGGGAAACAGCAATACAGACATGCCATGGGGATTTGATCTGATACTCAAGGTCAATTTTTCAAACTCTTATAGTTTATGGTGGAGGTGCAGCAAATGACTCCAACTGGAAACTGAGCAAAGGGAAACCAGAGCATTGCAACATGTTAAATGATATTCTGGCACTGAATAATCCAGAAACCTATGGGAGCCATGACCAGGCATGCAGTTTCCTGCAGTATCAGGGTTTTGTCAGTTGTTTAAAGAAAACATGTGCATCACAGCTATATGTTGAAGGCTGTGTCATTTTCAATGATCCTCCAAACACAACCAGCAAATGTGTCTTACTTTTCCTGGGCTGTCATGACTTTATCAGGTGCACCCTTTGCATCCTAAGTCTGTTTCATGCTTCTGCAACTCTGGGTATACAAGCTAACATCATCTGGCACTAAGTGGGTTGGGATTAGAGTCAGAAAACTAAAATTACTACTAAAATTATTTCATTAAAATGCATGCAGGCATGTCTGTTTAGGGCTTCGACACAGCAACCCGAAGAGGTCAATAAATAGGGGAGACCGGGGCTTGTTGTCACACTTTTTACACTCTTATATATTACTTGGAACAAAATGTGTACCAGATGAAAGACAAAAGTCTCAGGTATATATTCCATTTTCATGTCATTTTCATATCTCGTGTCAGTGCAGAGTTATAAGCAATCAAATAGTGTGAACATGTGACATGTTGCCCCACTATTAGGTAAGTTGTCTCACTATATGGGGTAAGATGTCACAGTGGATTTTGCAGCTAATAAAACAAGGACACAATTATTGTTGTTCTCATTTTTTACATGTAAGTGAACATCAAAGTCAGGCACAGAAAATGTTCATCATTGAGCTGGAAAAAGTCATTGAACAAACGTTAACATAAAATATCATGCAACACACTCTGGAGTTTGGAGAGCTGTCTGACTCTGTATTTCGGCTGGGGTGAATGTTTTGCAGTACCGAGCCAAGGTATGGTAGTTGACATTAATGTCCTTTATTGTCCTCCAGATTGATTTATTAGCTCGGGTCACCTGCCTGACTGTCCTCAGCATCACGTCAGGAACTGCACTGACATGTTCTGTTTTTCTTTTGAAATTCCTGACCATGTTTTCTCTCTTTCTTCTCTTCTTTAACCACTCTTTTTTTCTGTAAAGATAAATTCAAAATTTTTATAGGACAACTGCTGATAAGCAGACTCTCTATGTTAATTTTAATCCTTTTTAAACATGTAACAACTAACCTCAAAATGACTAAACTGAACAATGACTGAGGTATGACAGGATGCCTTAATCACTCCTCTAACAAGTGAACATGTATCACTGCTAGGATTTTTATTTGGAAGAAGCTTCCTGACCATCCTGACATCAAGTTTTGTTTTTGTTTTACTTTGGGTTGTGCGAAATGGTTAACTGGCACTCATCTCAGCACACAATGTGCTCTTCTCTTCTCAGACAGGACACAACCCCTGACCATGTAAAGGAAGAAAACTAGTGTTCCACTTTTTAGTTGCACCCTCTTGTGGTAAAGATGATTGCAATGTGACAACTTACCCGTGTGACAACAAGCCCCGGTCTCCCCCCCCAAGAAGCCCCATGTATTTTACTGCATGTGTGTTTTATTTTAGAATGAGCACTCAAGTGAGAAAGGCACCTTGAGTTTGTAGTGACTCAAGGTAAACCGACTCTTGGGTGACCTATTTGGATGACTGAACAGTAGTGTTATTACAAGCTATCTGTTCTCGGCTCAAACCAGCAAGGTGGACCTACTTTTTTACTCCACTCATTAAACTTAATTACAGTGCAGAGTCAAAACACATAAATACTTCTTTTCTTTTTCATTTACAACCCGAAGTACTGTTGTGTTATAAACAACTTTACAGGAAGCTATGAGTTATTTAATCAACCACATCTGTCGACAATCATGCCCATGGTTATCTATTCGCAGCGTATTGTGAGGAGGCTCTTAGGCAGATAAAAACATCTGCTAGTGAACAGCTGCTTGTTGCCTTGAGCTCAAACTCTCTCTGTCGAAGCCAAAACCACTTAGAAACTTGATCAAACAAGCAGCTCCTTTAAAGGAACCTCAACAGGTAAGTTGTTGTCCTAAACTCGACAGCACTCTTACAGTCAAATGTCCATATCTGACGGTGTGTGCGGCGGTTGTTGTGCACTGACCGCTAGCTAACGTTAGACGAGCCCCTCGCTCCCAATCTCCACTGTTAGCTTTAACCAGAAAAACGTCCGAGAAACATCCCGAAAAGGTCGTAAAACTTACTTTTTACTCCCAGCACTGATGAGCAACAAGCCATAGCATATGTGCTGTAGCCCGAGATGACCACGTCTACATCCTAATATGATTCATTAGCTGTCTTTCCCAGACACAAGCCAGCCCTGGGATGTTTTGTTTCACTTCCTGAATATTTGCCGAGGGTGGTCCGTCCATGTGCTAAGTTTACGACTGCGCATGTGCAGAACCAGGCTGCCTTCATTAACTGAAAAAGGCTCAATCACAAGTGCAATACAAAACCTTGGAGTGGAGTCAGGCGTGCAGTACGTGGGCCCGTTTGGGCGTTTTGGTATGAAGCTGGATAAAAATGACACCAACACGAGATAAGATAAAACTGTGTCCTGGCCTCACTTGACCTCCACCCCCGACAAAGACTCTCACGCTCTGACTTGACATGACAGTGATCTTGAGGATTTGACTATTGCTTTACAGAAGTACACAGGACCCAAAAATGACTTCTCACAGAAGGCTACACACTGACTTGTTCACGCCTGCACAGCTAAATTTGGCACTCATTTTTCTGCACCTCCCTGCACATTTGCACAGCTCCCCACTACAAAGAGAGGACAGTCTATTATTGATGTTAAAGCCTTTTATGTCTGGCTATTCTGTATATTTCTACTTCCATTTCTATTCCTATTTTGCATCCTTTATTTTAGCGGATAACACCAAGACAAATCCTCTATAGGTTATGTGTAAACCTACTTGAAAATAAACCTGATTCTGATTCTTCCATCATAGTTTCCCCTTAATAAAGATGCGCTATCAAACAAGCCGAGAAAATACAGCTGATATAGAAACTTTAAGCACATGTACATCCATACATCTTATCTATTCCGTTTTCTCTAGGTGATTTGCAAATTTCCCCACGATAGGATGAATAAAGGTTTATCTTATTTTTATTTAGGATTTTTCCTAAAGATTTTATATGATCATTAAATGACCATAATTCATTCCTTCTGATCTGCAAGGCTCAAAACAAAAATGGGCCTAACTTAGGGATGCCATAAGAGGGGAAAAGTTAAAGCAATTTTTAGGGCGTTTGACTGACAGTGGCCCTAAAAATCAATTTGACCTGCCCAGACCAGCCTATAGTTTAGTTTTCGACACAGATTGCCAGTAAATTATCCTATTATTATGGGATGAGAGGATAAACAAGTTTTGTTATCCACAAATCATCAGGAAAAAATGGAGGACTTGAGAAAACAACCAAAAAAAGTATAGTGGGTAACATTTATGCAAGCATGTTTACTCAGGACATGCGCACATCTATGTTTAACTTTTGTCTTGCAGCCCAGAATTGATATATTTTTGCAAGCCATTAAAGATAAACTATAAAAACACGGATCAAATCACCACAAAACAATTGACTGACACCTCCAGATGAACATCTTTGCGTTTTTTCAAACTTTAAATATTACCTTAACTTACAAATCTGTATGCATTTAGTAAAGGGCTGGAAAATTTTTTACTTTAACAATTTCACCACTAACTTTTGGCAAGTCCCAATGAAAAGTCTTAATCTTTGTAAACTAATGTAGAGCATGTAATTCATCCCCATAAAGCCGGCATTAAAAACCATATGCACTTTATGATTTGACAGATTCAACAGAAAGCACTCCTGCCAAAAATAGACGCTAAGTCTGTATGAAGCTCACTCAATTAAAAAGGTACCTGACAAAGGTTCAGACTGCTGTAAAACAGGTGACTAGACAGCAGGCGAACCTCTATAATGAAATGTGAATGTGACCAATAAAAGCAGGACTTTGTATGTGTGAGCGTGTGTGCAACTAAAGTCTGTGTGTGTGTGTGTGTATTGTGTGCACTGACCTTTGAGCAGCTGCTGGTGGTCCTGCTCTGTCTGTGTCTGTTCACACGCTAAACCTGCATAGGAGAGCAGGTGTGGGTGGGGAACCTGCTCCACAATCACCGCAGGGTAATCTGAGTAACACCCCAGCTGCAAGGCAAAAACAGAGGATTAGATTAGATCAGATTACAATTGGTCAGATATCTGTGGGACTGTTTGTGCCAGCTCTGCTTGAATAACCCATCACTGCTTACCTGTGACATGTTCACATGATCACTGGCAAAGTCAAAGATGAGCTCTGACTGCTGCAGCATGGCTTCAAATCTCAAATCCACACACGACTTTAACTGTGTTTAAACAGCATCGCAGCCCCTCTGTGAATACTGTCAATAACTAAACCGGTCTGATATGTTTTTGTGTCCAGGTAGGTCCAGTTTCGGAGCAAATCCGCTGACAACTGAAGAGGCCGGTCACTTCCCATGCAGCACTGCTAAACAGCAGGAGTGATGTGAGTGAAATAATTGACCAGAGACACAGAGGCGTCACAGGAAACTCTGCTTCAGCTCTCGATGAGGAAGTGGGGGCTGCTAAACTGTCCTGTGGTCTGACTGAACCTGCCAGAGAGAGAAACAAGAACAAATTTGAGAGGTATAGTGGTAAGCTGGGGAAGTTTGAGAGCTGTTGGAGGCAAAACACTTGGTGAAAAAACAACACCTGCAGGAGACTGTCAGGTGGTTACCAGATCCACTTTTTAAAAAATGTCTAAATAAAGAAATGTGATCAGTTTCACAGCAGGCAGCACAGTTAAGTCTCTTCCCTCTTACTTTATCTCGTTCTTTTGCTCTTATCTTGCTACTAAAAGAGGCCAAACCAGCAACAGGAAGGAAGCATTTGCACTGCAATGTGCGCCTGCCCTAGCTTTGTGTTCGTGTGTATGTGTGTGTGTGTGTGTGTGCGTGGTGCGAGGAGGGGGAGGCAGCTGGTATTGAACTTGAAACATCATGTCTTTGCACAACATTCAAGGTTTAAGGGGCGTTACACACATTCCTGGAAACATGAGTTTGGAGAAAACACCAACTCCTCTTTTAAATCATTTTTCTCTTATTTTCTGCAGAACATTCCTGCTTTGTTGACCTTCATTTTAAGGTATCTCTTAGGTTTAAATTACCCGCTTTAGTGAATTAAGTCTTTTCTTCTGCTGCTGAGTGGCCACCTCCTCTTTGTAGTCAAATGTAAGTTGTAAAGACACCTGCACTCACCTTCAGCTCCTCTCAGTTGAGGTAAATGCTCGCATTTAGTTTCATAGTGAACAAGTAACTTTCCAAAGAGTTAAATAAAACTATTCAGCTCCGACGTTTTAATCCCATTAATCCTCTTTTTGGTTAAACAGTCTCATCCTCCCTGGATTTTTCAGACAAAGAAAGTGTGTGCGTCTTCTCCTCTTTATATGTGTGTGTGTGTTTAATTGAGGCACAACATGTTTGGGTCAGTTATCACACAGGAAGCACAGCTCAGTTAGGAGGCTCCGCTTCCTGAGTTCCTGCTATAGACCGCTGCCAACATCTCTGCCAGCTCTGCATGGCTCGCTCATTTACAGCTCCTCTGATGTTTCAGTTTGTTTGGAGCTCGACGGTTTACATAGGAAAGGAATGAAATATGGAATGGCTTACTTTTTAAAGAAGAGTAAAAGGGGATGAATAGTCCCTGCCTTAAACAATGTTCCGCATGCATAATTCAAATCCTGGTTACATAAGAGATGAGAACTGAAACAGCATCTTTCACAGTTTTAAAAACAAATTAATTGTTCATGTCATTTCTGGCAACAACAACAACAACAACAAAACTCAGCATCTTAAATACTCGCATTTATTTACCTACGGCTTTTATGATAGTAGGGGTATATGTAGGGATGTAAATCTGGAATGTCATTGCACTATGTTATTGAAATGATTAATTTTATTATTAAATAATCTGTCAGCAATCAGGCAGCACTCCCAATTAGGGATTTCACCTTTAGGCAGATGATATAGATTTAACAGATTTTAAAATCTTATTTGTTCTCACCTCTATTCAAATGTTCAAGTATGTTGCCTAAGCCAGTGTGCAATAAAGCCGCCTAATATTTTTTCACTGATTTATGTTTTTTTGCTCCTGTGTGAGATATGCAATGTGAATTATGTGCAATATAGTTTTTCAACTGGTTACCAAGGATAATGTAAATTTCCACAACATCCCTCTGGCAACAGCTCTTCTGGATTACAGGAGAGTATCCAACATTAAAACATCAGTATCATTTAGTCCAGCAGCTTTGGTCCACAAAAAAACACGTTTTGCCACAACATGACAAAAACTTGAATTAAGAATTCCAACATGAAATAACATGTTATCTCCATTGTTAGGCAGTTTTGACCAATCAGAAATCAGTATTTCACACAGACAGGGTAAAAACAGGAAAGCCAGGTAGTAATAATACTTATGGGCACAACTATATAGGCATTGTAAAGTAAAATTACCAACAGAAGACGGTAAAGTTTTTTGGTATCATGTGTAGTTTATTGTATTGTATCCGGTGTATCGTACTCAATTGTGTTGTATCTTACCGTGTTGTACCATACTGTAGGGTAGATTAGCACATACCATTTTGTATTTTAGCGTGTTGGATCTTATTGTATGGTATCATATTGAGTGGGCATCATATTGGCTGTGCTGTTTTCTAATCTGTTGTGTCAGATGTACTGTATCATATGGTGTTGTTTTATATTGTACCGTATCTTTTGGCGCTGAACAACAGAGAAGGGTATCTACAGATTTTCAAGGCCCTCATTGCTGAGCTGCCTCCCTGTATCACAAACCTGTTGGAGTGGTATTATGAAGCCTACATGACTTGTTTTTCTGATTGGCTGGCTCTCAAAGTCCCTCGTGTTAACACTGAACTTGGTAAATCTGCATTTCCCTTTGATGCCCCAAACTCATGAAGTACCCTCCAATACACACACTGAAGATTAAAGCTCTTCCTTCTTGCAGAGAGAACTTCTTGTTCTTTGATCTCTCAGCACTGTGTTTCAAGTCATGACCATGACTGTTTGAATTGATTTGAATGTTTTTTTTTTTCCTGTCTGATTGTGCGCGTTATTTCATTTTTCTTATTTTAATTTAATGTAATCTTGACAACAGTCGAAATTGGAGAAACCTCAATGCCCTTTTTAGAATTATTAAAGGAATGAATGAATGAATGTTGTCATCCTGTATCAGATGGTATGGTACTGTATGTTACTGTACAGTGTTGCAGCAACTCTTATTGTGTGGTGTTGTATCATGTTTTAACCTCGAGTTTCTTAATGTTTGTATTGTGCCATACTGTATCATATTGTATGACAGTATATCTAGGTTATATAATTTAATTACTCTTTAATATCTATTGTGACAGTTTCAGGTTGCATACCAAACTAAGTGTCATAAACTTATAATTACCAACTTCTCCCCACATCCTAACCTGTAAATCAGGCTCTGAGTGCCAGATTGGAAAGCTGCCCCGCTTATTTGAGAGTCCACATATGTAGTACACAACACAGTGTTTCACAGACTTCGAGAGTCTGCTGAAGTGATATCACAGCGTTACAAAACATCTGTAGTCGTCCTGTTTTCTTGCTTTGAGTGGTATCCACCCCTGGCAGCCATTGTGCCTTGTGTGTGTACAAGTTCATTGTTGGTGTGTATGTTCATTGTGAGCGTGCCCTGCAGCCTGCAGCTTCTACAGAGTGCGTCCCTGACAGCACACAGCCTGTGTTCATCAGCACTCTGCTCACATAGGTTTGTCTCTGTGGCCTCGGCGCTGCGATCTGAGTCTGTGAAGTGGCTGCCAGGCCCCGAAGGACACTGATAAGCCCCCATAACATTCATTCCCCAGTTTATGTGTGTGTGTGTGTGTGTGTTTATGTGTGTGTGTGAAGGAGAGTGAGATAGAGAGAGTGCGGGTGTGTTTGACAGAAAGGGGCAGAGAGTGTGTATGTGTGAACTAGGCCAGGCTGATAACAGTGCAGCTAGTGAGGGAGCAGCTGATAAGCCCCTCTTGTTGCTTGGGGTAACCAGGCCCTGTTAAACGAACACAGTAAAATATGACATTTGTGTGTTTGTGTATCTGTGTGTGGACGGAGTGTAGGAGACTTAAATTCAAGGAAGTGTGGAGGTGGTCACAACTAACTTCTGCTTTTGCAACCTTTTTTTTGTTCATACACATGGATACTTATTTTACACAACTTTTTATGTCAACAGTTTCATGTCACATTGTTGTATTCTTGTTTACCGAATGTTTGTTTTAAATGCTTCATACTTTCCTTGCATTGGTAGAGCGCATTTACTTCCCTCTGTGTTTTGATTGATTATATATCTCCAGTCGAGTGTTTAAACTGCGTCAAACAACCAAGCTGAGAAACTTCTACACATTCCCTGAAAAATACTTTCACTTTCACCTCAGCACATGTCATGCAGCATACAGAAATGTGGAAAACAACTCTCTTTCTTTTTCTTTTTATGTTGGATATTTTAGTGATTATATTCATAGTATAGTTTTGTCATAGAGTAATAGGCAATAGTCTTACCTTGTGTTTATATGTCGTGTCTGTAGCTGCCTGGAGGATACACAAGTGGAGCGGAAATTGTCCTCATCCCCTTTGGCAAACAGAGATCCCTCGTGCTCACAGACCTGGGATCAGTTTCTGTTTTTGAACCCCTCCACTACAAGCCTCCCACAGACCTTAGATCAGTGAAGATCAGATTGATTTTTTTCTTCTTCTTCCCGTCAGCTCTTGTCAGTTATTGCTTCCTCTTTTTTACGCACAGAACTGCCCTCCCTGTGAGATCTGATTGGTTACCTGTGTTGTGAGTCAAGGTAACCCATAGTGACCATTGTCAGAGCAGAGCGAGTGTAAACACGGGTGTATTTGCAATGTAAAGCAGCTGAGAGCCAAGCAACAGGTCTGCAAACAGGAGAGTGGTTTTTGTTAGGGTTGACAGCCAGCAGATGAGTGGTGTGAGGTCACCAAACATCATATTTCATAAATAACTGGGTGAAGTGGGTTTACAGTATTTCTGGTACTATTTACAGCTAACAGCAGCATAAAAAGAGAGAAAAAACAAGTGAATAAATAGTATAAATGAATACAAATTTCATACAGGCGCACCAAAAGATCTTTATTCAGTTCCTGATGCTCCCTAGTGGCCAAATTCTGAACCAGCACCCCGACCAACAAGTGTAAGCAATCTTTTGCGCCCTTTTCTCTCTTCTTAGTTTTTAAAATAAACAGCACGAGCAGTTTGAGCGCAATTAGGTTGTGGTTCAGCTAAACTCAGAGGTCTGGTTCAGGCTGTGTGATCTGTTTCTTGGAAATCTTCAGCTCTCTCATGAGATTGGGGCCCTCTGCAGCCTGCTGTACTGTCTCTGCGTAGCGTCACCGCTGTGATGCTTGCATAACAAACCGCTCTATGAAATTCTAAAAAAGATAAATCAGCTTGTTGTGCAAAACAGTCACATGTTCACATACATGTAGATAAAAACGGAGCATGCACAAGTTTCATGAGAAAACATTGCTGTGGTTAATGATTTAGGTTTGCTGAGTAATGTGGGTAGAAACATGGAGATAAGAATAGAAATGTTGTATTTATAAATGTTTGAGAGATGTTCACAGCTGCTTTATTTTTAATAGTTATGCTTTTAGGGTTTTAACATTTATTTGTCAGATATGTGAGAGGAGCTGAATTCAATCTACCTTTGATCTGATCTCACACATCCCAGATCAGTGGGAGGGCTCGACCTGATAAGGCAGAATAAATCAAGAGAACCCCCACCCCAATTCATTCCTCCATTTCTCCCCCTATTTCTCCTTATTTCTGCAACAGCAGGCAGCCTCAAGAATGTGCTGGTTTGGCTGAAAAACAAGGTTAACTCCCACAATGCTGTGAGAAAGTAGCAAAGGGTTGAGTTTTGTTGTTAGTAAATCTGAGAGAGGAGGGAGTGATAGTGGGTTAATTATTCTCTGCAAGTTATCCAGTAGAAAAGAAGTACAATCATTACTTTAAGTTCATTTATTAATCACCCAACAGGCCATAAATCTGATAACCTTGTCTTTGTAAAATTCACATGCATGAGATATAGAGGGACTTAACAGAAATTATCAGTGTGGGAGACAGGGTCTGGGATGGGGGAGGACTTTGTTTTCCCTCCTGGGATGAGCGTTAGATAATCTTGTTTATTGGCATTATTTTCAGGAGTTTGTTTTGATTATTTCATTTTATATTCACCAAATATTAAAGTGTTAGTTTTATTTCTTTATTAGAGTTTGGGCACATTTGGTTACACACATTAAAGTTGTAATATATTATCAAAATCTACATTGACTCAAACAATTTTATTCAAAAGCAAAAACTAATCTGAAAAATGTATATAACATGTAATGTTGCAGTTTCACTTCTTTATGTGGGTGCATTATAACACATAAAGTTTGGCTCCCTTTCCTCTCCCTCACTTGTCCTCTATCACAATCTGATAGTCAGTGTGATGCTCAGGACGAGGTCAGACTGCAGCGAATCATCCACTCAGCAGAGGGGGTGATTGGCTACTGTCTGCCATCCCTCCAGGACCTGCACATCACTAGGGCCCTAAGGTGTGCAGATGAGATTGTGGCTGACCCCTCTCACCACAAGAGACAGACTTTTTGAGACCATCCCCTTTCGTGAAGGGGCCTAATGCTTTCAGAAGAGATCCCTCTCCTCTGCCCCCATCGCTCTGCATGTCACTGACTCTAATCCAGCCCCATTATAACTTAAAACTCTAACTCAGATTTCATGCATGATATTAACACACAACTAAAATGAGAGATAAGATAAGATAAGAAGAACTTTATTGATCCCCTAGGGGTAACTCAATATCACACGATATGCCTATATACAGTATATATATATATATATATATGTATATATATATATATATATATATATATATATATATTTATTTATTTATTTATTGGAAGAATCTTCTGCTCTTCCTCATTTAGCACATTCCTGCAAAAATGATCAGCCTTTCATAACACTTTGACATGTTAAAACTGTTTTTATGACCTTAATCTTATTTTTCTCTGGTTGTGTTTAAGTTCTCTGTCTGTAAAAGTACTGCTGATTCAAAGCTGTCCTCATATCTACATTTTACATCTGTGATTGATTTTGCACTTAAACACGGTGACAAATTCCTTGTATCTGTAAAATTGCTTGGCAATAAACCTGAACTGGATTAAAAATTAAAGTTTAGGCTCTGACTACCTTTATTAAAGATAAATGTTCCGGCCTTTTTTCCTTATTTTTGACCGGTAAAGAAAAAAGTGGACAGAACAGATATGAGAGAATAGAACGGTCAGTAAATTCATAATAGAATACCACTTAAAGCTCCTGTGAGGAACTATCAGTTTATGTCAATTTTGGCGGTCTTTGTCTTTCCTTATTCTGTAATTTACATGCTTGAGGCACGTCTTCAGGACAAATCTCTTCCTGCCAACTTTTGTCTGTGAACCCTCTTTCATCCTGAATGTTTTATATGGAAAATGTAAGGCATCAAAATGATTTTTTAAGTGTTTTAAAAACTCCTCATTGGAGCTTTAAGATCCAATCCCACAGTACTATCCTTTCTCTATATAATATTTCAAACTCCAATCATGGACATACACCTGGTGTGAGCAGTGTATTGCTGTTGATGTTGCAGTATTGGATTCTGACCCACTTACATAGCATATGCCTATCTGTGGCTGATTTATCCTTGCCTTCTTGTACTCTGGACCCAATAGACTTGCCGTCACACTGGGGTAAAACAGAGGAGTTTAGATAACAGTGTAGGATTGAGACACAAAGTCGAAATGTCCTCTGAGAGTAAAAATGGATGAAAAAAAAAGCCATCATGTCTATATTTATAGGTTTGGTAAGTTCTTTCTGCTCAGTGAAGTATGCCCACCTCCTGCTTCACCCAAACCTCCTCCACCAAGAAAGATGTGCGTCTCTGTCCATGTGTTCATAGCATGTGTGAAAAAATGAGCGATGAGTATCATTTTTGTGTCATTCATCAACTAGTCCTGAAAGTGTGAAATTAAATTGAAAAACCTTGGTGCCAACTTAAACTCACATACTTTCATTTTTTGTTCTCGTAGCACACGTGACATCTCAATTTGAGTTTGGTTCAACATTTCTCCTTGAAGTATATCCATGACTGAACCACACATACTCTCTCGCTCTCTAGCTCTCTCTGGCTCTCACTCTCTCTCTCATAATGAAAGCATATTTTCTTTGTTCTTTCCAAATGTTAGTCGAAGCAATGCCAGACTGAAAGCTGTTCTGCTTGTGCTATCAATCCAAAATAAATATTGTAACATTAAGAAAAACCAAGCCCTGAACATCAAGATATGCGCATGTGGTTTTCATTTTTGTATTTCTGTCAGAAGCTGTGTTTTTAAATGAGATCAAAAGATAGGAATGGCAGTCAAACAGGTAAGAGAAAGTCTTTGATAGCACAGAAAGCTAATGTGTCATAAATTTGCATACTTGCGCCTCAAACAGTGCTGTTGGCTTCCATAAATACTTCAGTATGCACCAAAAGGTTGAGAAAAGGATTACTGCATCTCAAATGTTTTAAAGTTAAGAAAACTTCTGCTAATGGTTTTTGAGTGCCGTAAGCTGGCACGTGTTTGCTGCACATGTCGCAGGAACGTGTTCAAAGGTGGACTGCAAGGATAGAAAAACAGTAAAGAATGTTTGGAGCAGAAAAAGTTCAGACCGGCTTTGTTCACACCCCAATCCCAAAACTTACAATGTCCTCATCCAGCCCTGCACATTTGTGTGTTGTGTTTGGAAAGACTTGGTGTGGATCGTGATGTGGTCAACTCACTTAGGGAGTCAGATGTCAGGGTCAGGAATGATTTAACATTTGAGCTGGCCATGTTTCAGATACAAGACCAAAAGTTGTGTATCTATTATCTCCTGTTGTTGTTAGCACTGTTGGCTAATACCAAGCAGTAACAACACAGAGTAGTCAGGAACTGTATGTGTAAAAGCAACATGATAACATGCACAATACTTTGGTACGATCAATTCTTTTACACAAAATTAGACTATGTTGCAATTAAACACTATCAAAAGTACTGCTACTTGACTGTTGAAACAGGAGCCACCATCTTATATTTCAAGCTTGGAATGGGTGAAATTGAAAGTAGAAATTCAGACTGCATGGGCTAGTCCAGGTGATGTTCCCCACAAGGGTTTCCAACTTCCTGGATCAAATGGAATAATTAGAGTTATGCAAGTTCATATTAAAAGTTAGCTCAAAGTTCAGCTCCGACAGATCCTAACAAAGTAGTCCACATCAATAGTTTTTTTTTAAATTTTGGATTTTAAAGTTCATGGTCTAAATAACAGACCAGTTCAAATTCACTTTATTTTGGCTACACCTAAATTATCCGTCAGCAGAACCGTCTAAACTTCACTTTCTATTCCCCAATTACTGACACTTTCCAAACTTTAACCTAGAAAAAATCAGTTCTGTGGCTGATGACGTAGGAAAGATGATTTTTACATCCTCTAAAATAAAAGGGTTTGGGATAAAGAAACACCAACCGAACACAAAAGTGAATTACTCTCCAGTCTCTAAAGAAAGCACCTCTCTGAAATCATATGGGTCAGTAACCCAGTGGGATCTGTACTGATTTGTTAAAAAAGAAAAAAAAATCTTTAGATGTTCAATAGAATTGGCTTCATTGGCACAACTTAGAACGTACATCTGACCTTGGCCGTCGAAACACATTATGCTTGGTAACTTACCAACTCTCAGATCCTCCCAGAAAGTGAGCGGCTGTTTACCTTCTCTAGAGTGAGCTAACGTTCTCATTCATTAAAATTCAAAATTCAAAATTAGCTGCTAAGTTCACGATTCACCACGATATTAGCTTGTTCACGCATAAATGCGATCATTTAAGCATGTTCATGCATAATACTGTGCACCATTGTACAAATTACCAGGTCTGGACAGACTATTTAGACCTTTGTTACAACTTGTCTGCATTGTGTTACACATAGAAAGAGTTGTGATCTTTGGTGTGGTAGTAACAGAGGAAGAGTGTGGGGGGTGGTGGCGATGGGTAATGCCAGAGCCAGCAGGGCGGGACAGCACTGTGTGTGTCTGCAGGTCTGAGTATGTGTTAATGGAGCTTCTGCTTATTCGACAAATTCATACAGCATAAAATAATTACAGTTCTATTATCAAAATTATAATGTGTTTGTACAGTTGTTTTTACACTATTTTTGGATGCAACAGTGCTGTCAGTGCACTGATGAGATTTTATGTCTAAACACTTTGAAAGAGACAGAAAAAAAATCAGTCCTTTTGCGTTACAGAAAAAAAAGATCCTCTGTAAAAATTGAAACCCACTATCTTTTGTTTACATATGGGTTATGTGAGTGTTACCATGAACTGCAAAGTGTTAGTAGGCCAATTTGATGACCTTTGAAAACAGTCAAAAGATTTGGTTTTGACTCTTGTTTAGTTTGTTGATACAAAGAACACCAAAGTTCACTATTGATGGTGGGTTTGGGTGATGGATGTTTGGATACTCCCAGGACCTTCATTTGGGAGGTGGGTCAAAGTTCTCGCATGTAGCTATTACACAAAGTTAACTGCCTGCAGACAACCACAACTAAGAAATTGTAAATGGCTTGTAAGCTTGTTCAAACTGATGCAAGAGCAGTTCCTAGATTCTTAGAGTTAGTCTAAAGTGATGTTGCTTTGTTGTGTAAGTTGGAAATGGGAACTTGTTGCTAACACAAACAACACAGTGGTATGAACCTGCACATGAAATGAATTTTCTAAAGAACAAATAAGTGTTTTTCCATAAGTGTTGAATTGTTTCTTTATTGCAAGTCACTAAATCTGTACAGCGTTAGCATGAACACATGATGGATTACGACAGTTCCCAAATGCTTCACAAACCACCATAAATCTTGGCTGTCTGTGCCAATAAATGTTTTTAATTCCAAACACACAATTTATACAGCAAAATGTGAGATTCTGAATTGATCCTGAGCTTATTACACTTTGATTAATCGACACCTCAGTAAGTAGCTCCCTGAAAAACATGAGCTCTCTTTGCAACTTTCTATGACTGATTTTTGCATAGCTGTGATTACGGAGGATAATCCATCACATCAGTGGAGGGCTGATGCCAGTTTTCACAAGCAGATCCATCAGTTTGGAGTTGGGCGTAGAAAATGAGACAGTTTAGGCAGGAATGTACAGAATGTGATTTATTTCACTTAGGTATGCTCTCAGCGCCGGTGGGTTTGATTTAATGTCAAACCACATTGAATTGTTTGAAAGTGTAATGGAGGAACAGAGGCAGAGGGGTTATAGGGAGGAGTGGGGATAGGAATGCAGAAAGAAAGGGCAGGAAAACAAGGTTAGTGAGGAGGTATAAAAACAGGGAAAAAACAGGCAGAAAAAGAAGGAGAAGTCAAGGCAGGGAGGAAAAATGAAGGGATGAGTCGAGGACGGGTGGTGAGAGATCACAGGACAGAGAGCTTCTTTGACAGCTAATGTGACATGCGTGACACTGCTTTGGCCTGAGGGAACATTCTCAGGTCAAAGCTGAGTGTGTGTGTGTGTGTGTGTGTGTGTGAGAGAGAGAGAGAGAGAGAGAGAGAAAAGGGAGGGAGAGAGAGACTCTTTGGAGTGAAGACTTTAGTACAAATCACAGTAATGTTCTGTGCTAGCATTCACCATCACATGATGCCGCCTGCCGCCACACTTTATGCAAGACTACCCCCCCACACACACACACACAGAGTGAGGCAACTATACCAAGAAAAGCTTAACCTTCAGTTATTAATTAGTAGAAAATTGACATTTTCTGTAAAAATGCACAGAAAGGTTATGTTTCTCATGTATAGCATTGATCATTTATTTACTTATGCAAAAAAGTGACTTCTTTCTATCGTCATGAGCAACAGCAAATACTCAAATGAAAGTAATTTGAAGCAAATATGTCACAGCACATGAAAGCCTTAATAATAGGCCCAGTATTGAATAGTATAAAAAACAGTCAAATTATAACACAGCTGAAATCAAACATCAGTAGTTCAGTAAAAAGTGGAAAATTCACATGGAAACAATGCATTTAGAAACACTAAAAATATCACAAGGATGTTGAAAAATGAAAAATAGACAATTCAAACTTGCACACAAACATAATAAACGCATTAGGTAATAAAGTAGACTAATATGAGTTACAAAAATCTACCAATGTAGTCTGAATCGTTAGTTATCACTAAGTATATCAGTCAGTAATAATAAATATAGCCCCTTAAGAGTCTTTCACCGAAACTTTAGCTTTCACAGCTGTTGTGTTTATTTAAGCTACCATAACCAAATACTATTTTTAGTAGTGAGAGAGAAACTAAGCATTGGTTAAAGGTATTAGCAATTACTATATGACTTTGTTAAATGCTTGATTCTGATGAGTTAAAACCAATGGTGACAAAATTTTATTATTTCTGAAGAGCATTGTTCAGGACTGTGCGCTACATGCTCACTCACGCTTCCTACCTGCTCGGCTACCATAAAAACTATGTTCGAGTTTACATACAACATTTTTGTGTCATTCATGGAACACGAAAATCGGGGACAGCTTTAGCAGGGGACAGGTCATCCAAAACGGGAACTGTCTCCAGAAACCAGGGATGTCTTGTCACCCTATTAAAAACCCACAACATGGCAATGCCTGGAAAAAAGATTACAAATTGTGTAAAGGAGACCCTTTGGCTCTATTTCTGCCTGTTGACACTGTGGCAAAAACTTTACATTAGCATTCTAAATCTGTAAACAGGAAAAAACATGAGTACAGTTTCAGACTGTTTTTACTATTTTTTTACTATCCTGTCCTGCAATCCAGGTCCTGCAGCAGACCTATTGATAGAATCCCTAAGTTGCTGATTTCTAGAGTTACTTCATCAAAAGGACGAGCAACACTTGCAACAACCATGACTTAGTTTCATGTCATTTGCTCAGCTAGGGGACTAATAAGAATTTGTTGCCAGGGAATCTTGGCCAACACTGGAATCATGGGAGTAATTTTTCTAAGCTGTATGAGTAAATTGTTTTTGTTGGTAGCAGGATAATGTAGAGGGGGCAGGGGGTTATGCAAACTCTTAACTTCTTAGAGTTCAAACTTGTCAAACACAAAGTGAAGGGGTCTTGCTCAACCTTTCAGGAGTTGAGTTCGCAAACCACCCATCCTCTAAATATTATTCCAAACTCTGTGTTTTTACCAAAACACTATTAGACTATTTTTTAAAAACTTAATCTAGAACTAAAACAGGTTAAACAATAGAAATGATTTTAAAAGAAAAATGTTAAATATCACTCTTTCTATTTACTGACGTTAGCTCAGCTTGGTTTCAGTTTAGCATTTCTATCTAGCGCTCAGTCCATTTGACTATAAAGAAATCACTCAATATCCATACAAGGCTAGTCATAAAGAGTAAAACTTTTAAATAAGAATAATAACAACAATGTTGATATTTTTACACACAAGTATCAGAATGGAACTTGGTATCAAACAATGTATAAATGTACTTCAGGAGTAACTTTGAGGAATAAAAAAGTGGTTTCAGAATAGCTCAAAATAAGTATCAAATCACATGTACTACTTAATTCATACCGACCTTGAATAGTTAGTAGCACAGCATCACACTCTCAAATCAAGTCTACATAATGCTAGTCTTACCACCAGATTCAACACACATGTCCATTATCCAGGATGAGCTACTTTTGCTAACCCACCCTAAACCCACATTTTTCCTAACACTTCTGTTTAATTGCACTCTTCGTAATGTTTGGTGTTAATAGCACAAGTTATCCAGCTTCACAAATCACAGACTTGTTATCCAGATAAATGGCTCCTTGTGTGTACTTTTGCTCATTTCCTCTTAGACAAGATTTTCATGCAGCCGTCCAAAATGGCATGTGTTCAGAGTTTTAAGTTTGAAGACGCATCATCTCATTTATTCATCTCTCAAATTGTGGAAGACTTCATGTCATGTCCCAGATGAAGCAAGAATCTGTACCTATCCCAATCAAATCATCCATACTTCAATAAATTGTTTTACTTTATTGCCGGATCTCACTGAGGGGCTTCTCTTCAGGCAGTGGTGGACTTGTTGGTCATGCGGGAGTTACTCTGGTCTGAAGCTCGTTCAGTGACTTTCATCTTTGTACACAACTGCTTGTCATCCATGAGCATCTCTGCTGGTAGACACCAGCAACACAGGCAGGACTAGAGGAGGAAAGAGGAACAGAAGATTATGAGGATTCACGACACTCAAACATCTTTACATTCTTCGTGATGCTGAAACACAATGTCTTCCCCCCACACTCTTCCTCTTTTAAATTGTTCAGACTAACTTTGTAAGCTCATGAGGTGCATGTTGACAGATTTCTTTCTTACCTTTGAGTAAAGTCAGGCTAGCTGTTTCCCTCTATTTCCATTCTTTATGCCTAAGTGAGCTAACAGCTACAATGCTATGGTAGCTATACAATAATCAAACTGACAGTAGACTGTGCAAGAGGGCGTTATAGTTTGTTCTCAAATGACACAATATTTCTACAGGCAGCATTGTGGTTAAGTCACTAGCCTCTTACACACTGCAGTTCAGCAACAGTGCTTGACTGGAGTTCTCCCATCATTATACCTTTGAGGAGGAATTAAAGATGACGACATCAACCCACCATCCTGCCTATAGTCATTGCAGACCTGACATAACAGGGGCCTAAATATCCTGCCTTGAAATGGTAGTATGTAAGAGCCCCAGGTCAAGTCTCAAGACCCTAGTGTTTAAGTGGATTCCTAAGTCAAATCTACTTCACTGTAAAATCTTCAAAATCAAACTGGGCCTCTTTAAGCACCCTAACAGGAACTTTTGATGAACAAGCCATCACTTGAATATGTAGGGGAACACATGTAACAACTCTCGTTTCAAATGGTATAAATTATCAGGACTTAGCTACTAAGAAATCTTCCTTAAAAAATTAAACAATCCATATCAATGAATACATTTACGTCATTGCCATCCTCTTAGTCTGAATACAGTCAGGTGACAGGCCCTGACAGTCAGAGCTCAAGCTGGACTCAGGTCCAAGTCCTGAACTTGAACACTTTAACTTAGCCTGTAAGGTCTGTTATCGTTCCACTTATTTATATTCTTCCGGATCAAGGTTCAACTTACCCTGAAGCAGTTCTTGAAACGTTTGCTGACCATGTAGAGGGCGATTGGGTTGATGCAGGAGTTGACAGACGCCATATTGATGCCAATGTAGTCCAACACCAAGAAGAAACTACAAAATCAGTTTAACAACATGTTAGTCCTCGTCTTTGTTCATGCGAGAGAACTCATTATTCTACCGAATCATCACTTCGGTTTTATTGTTTGTGTGCACTGCATGATGTGTTTTCCTTCATACCTGAGCAGTTCACAGCGGTTTGGATCTTTCTCATCATAGATGGTGAGTTTCAGGATACGACTGAGGTGGAGAGGCAGCCAGCACAGAGCAAAGACCAGAACCAGACAGAAAACTGTCTTAGCTACCTCCCTCCGCTGGAAACACACCAAAATTAATAAATCACTGGAACAGATTGTGCTGGCAGTTGCTGCTCACGATGAAATTTGGACACAAAAGAGTCTTGTGTCCTGGGAATTTTTTCTGTATCAACATTACTCCGGAAATGAAAACAAATTAAGTCAGAGTGCGAAATTGCTTTAGGTCAGATTAGAGTAGGTAGTGAAAAGTCACAAGTGTAACTTTAAAGCTCTTGTGACTTATTTCTGTGTTGGAAAACTTAAACGAAATTTAAACCTCAAGCACTCAGTGAGAGGACCATCAATGTTCATTAACACAAGTGAAAACTAGATAAAAACAATTATTGAACCTGTTTGAGGTGGTCACTGAGGGCGATCTGGACGCCGTTCTTTTTCCTCAGCATCTCACAGGTCATCAGAGTGTAGAAAATGGCGGTGACGGCCAATGGCAGGCAGAAATAAACACTGAACAGCCACCAGTCCTTTGCTGTTTTATAGAACTTCACAAAGAGAAATGCAACAACAGTGCTTTATTATTATGAGGAACATTTACTCAAGACAGCTTTGAGTCCAGGGTGAAACATGTCAGAGTAATTTAGTGTTGCCTATTCCCAGTTTTTCTGAGTGAGGGGCTCCTGGGTGTGTCTCCAATTCAGGCAGGTTGCCTTGTATTTTAAAATCCATTTATCAAAGTTACTCAAAGGAATTGAAACTGCTCACTGTTGTTTTTGTCAAGGTTGATAGAAGACATGTGACTGTACACGCTGACAGGACTGTATTTACTGACGGTAAAGAGAGTGATAACTCCCCCAATTTACCATTTTAACATATCATGATCTCTACACTCAAGAAAACTTCACAGTAAGATTCTTGGAGTGTGCTTTTATTATAAGTATTTACATATATTCAGAAATACAAAGCATGTGTTCCAACATCTGCATCAGCATGTGTGTCTGCACATGTCACTGTCTGCATATTTGCAGCCTTGCAGCTGTGTGAACACCCTGTTTTTTCCCTCACATTGAATGATATACTGTCTAAAAACATGTGTGTCACAGCTCACCCTCATAAAACTGGTTTTCTGCATGGGATGCAGTAGGCAAATCCTCAAGTGTTCCCCTTTGTAGTCCATGGTGATCATGTCAAAGGCTATTGCCTCTGGAATAGCCAGGATTATAGATAAAATCCAGATGAGTGCAATTTCGATAGCCATCCACTTCGGTACACCGATCCCCTTGATCCGGCTCCATGAAGCCACAGCACGGTACCTGGAAGATCAAACATGTGCTGGGGTCAACTAAAAGATGAACGCAGGGCTTAGAAAGGTCACAGTTTGACTTTGTAATCAAAATTAGCTGAGAAGATTGTTTACTATTCTTATGTTTGTACTGTAGCCTGATGTGCTAAAGCTTGCATGCTAGTGAGCATGCTTTGCTAACAAGTCCAACATAGTAAGCTTAGTAAATTTTTGACTGCAGTTTATGCAAGTTAACATGATTTCATACAACATACCAAGTAACACATTTCTTACTTTTGCAATAAGTTAGGCTACAATACACCAAAAAGAGTGGCGTCAATTTTTTTCCTCTAGCAATCATTAAAAACAAAAAAAAATAGGGTTTAATTCCCAAGATATTATACAGTTTTTGTGTAACTTCATCTTCCTTAACAGAACCATGTATCTGAGATCTCAAGATTGAGGGCCTGTGTCCTCTGGTTGCAGTTTTTCGGGCTGACAGCACCCACTTTGGGTGCTTAGTGTTCTTTGCACAAAAATGTCCCTTGTGTTAGCGCTTTTTCTGTCACTGCCTTCACAGAACTCTGATTTTAAAAAATTTAAACTTTTTTTAAACCAGCACACTCGTCAATATCACTTCTCCCACACTACTGTTTAAAATCAAAAGGCCTGGGACTTCCATTATCAATGTTGTCATCAACAATGGTGGAGAAGTTTTTCATGTCTACAACATACAGATCTGAGCTGCTGCTGATTCCAGGACAAAAATCTTTTCCATTATTTCCATTTTTCTTAGTGAAATTCCCTTGATTGTTTACCAAAATAAGCAAACAGCACTTTAATGCAGACTAAACAATCACTCAGCACCACTTACAAAAAGGTTGTGGTGCTGCCAGTGCAAAATCACAGTGAGTGGAAACAGGCCATTCGAGTATCCCATGTCTCCCCCTCTGTCTTCTAGCCTTATTTTTCTTTTAAATGGATTGAGGGCTGTGTAGTCTAGACTAACATCTAAAGATTATGAACATGAAAATAACTGAAAATAACTAACATTTGTTCAATTATTACATATTCACTCACTATCTCAACTCACAATATAGTCGGCTGTTATAGTGCAGCAGCAGTTCTTTAACAATATGTCAGTCAACAGATTATGACTGTGAAAATAAGCAAAAAGGAAAGGGGTCAAAAGTCAAGCCCCCCCACCATGTTTCTGTAATCCCTGACTGATGGGTTCACGTCAGAACAAGCAAACAGGAGCTATCATTGGTGGAAAGGTTATCACCCATTAGTGTCGCCTGTGCAGCTTACCTGTCAATACTCAAAGCGCACAGACTCAGCACTGTGATCCCCACTGAGGCCTTCTGGACAAACGGCACCATCTTGCACAGAGTCACTCCAAAAGGCCAGTCCTCCGCCAGGAGCTGAGACACAAACAGTTCATGAGTGAGTAAAACCATGACAGGGACCGAAGAAAATCGTCTGGCCCCATGATATTTTTTTTTCCCAGGAACAGGCATCAAGATAAGCATAAACCTGAACTTATCAGTTTCTGTGAAAACCCAGGCTTTTTTTTTCCATCCCTCTTTATCAAGTTTAACACAACTGTCAGTCTTTTATTGAAAACAGGGCGGCTTACCTCCAGGGACCGAAACCCCTGAGAGACACAGTAGCTCTTAAAGTTAGCTGAGAAGATTGTTGACCAAACTCAAATTAACCTGTACAATGTGTCTGCTATGAAAGGTAGACCAGATAGTGTGTGTAAATCGATTGAAATCATATTTAGCCCTGAATCTCTGCATATGACCCACTCTCTCCTGCCTGTGCTCTGGTATGCAGCCATGACTAGTTGTTTTAACGTGGTTGCACCCTTACCTAAATATACAGAAACGCTCTCTCTCTCTCTCTCACGCACGCATGCATGCACGCACGCACACACACACACACACACACACAAAATGAGCCCAACCATTCTAACATGCCAGAGACAAAAGGGGATAAGGAGAGGCTCAAGATCAGGTAAAGTAATAACATTAAAAATCTGCTTCAAAGCTGCTGTTCAAAAGTGTGTGTATGTGTGTGCGTGCGCATGCGTGTGGTATGTTGGCAGAGGATTTAAAGTCCAATATGTAGCTAAATAATGACATAAGACCTTAAAGAGTTATTCTGTCAAAGTTTGCACAAAGGTAATAACCAGGAATATTACACACCACAAAAGAAAACCAAAAGATAATTAAAAAGCAAAGGGACTTAAGGAGTGTTATTATTGTGGCACACCTGCCAAACCAATAAAGAGTTAGATTTGTGAGGTATAATGCTGGTTTCTGTGAGGATTGAAAGGACTTGGATGCCTATCATAAATGAATACTACAATACACGTTTTATTTAGCTGTAATATTTAAAGTATATAAATATTGTCTGTTCCTATAAGTGTCTAAGCAATTATAACTCACCTTGTAAACATTAATTGGTATACCGATGATGATGTGCAGCAGGTCTCCAAGGGCCAGGCTCCCAATCAGTATGTTAGGTCCGTTTCTCATGCATTTGTTCTTATAGATGATCCTGAGCAGAGTGGAATTACCGATTATACCCACGACAAACACCAAACAGGACACCACCGTGTTGATATACTTGAAGGTGTCTCTGATCTCTGTGGGTCCTGTGCACATTGGAGGAAGCCGCCGGCGGGGCATTGTGATGTTGGACCTCATCGGACCCTGCACATCCCTCTCTACAAGTCCAAGTCTCTGGGTGATACTAGGAGGGTCCTGGGGCGCTTGCTGTGCTGGCTCTGGTTGACCACTGGCTACAAGGATATGGCCTGCCAACAGTAATATCCCCATGCAGAAAATACGGGTCTCCATCTTTGAGTTTTCTGGCTTTTATCCAATGAGGTTGGCTGAACTGATCCTCTGAGCTTGGCTGGAATACAAATTGCAAGAAAACACTTCATTCAGGGCACTTTCTGGCTACTGGAATAGTATCAGACCATGTAAAAACAAAACCCTCTTGATTGTTTTTCGGATGAAAGTTTTGTTATATGGCTCAAGATAACTTAGCTTTTATTTTCATATTTCAGACTGTGCAGAAATTATTTGATAGAGAGGCAGAGATAAAGAGAAGGCTAGATCAATTTCACATTTTTATTTTGGAAAAAGACAGTGTAGTCTGACCTTTTTGAGGAGATCAATAGGTGTTGTCTTGTTCTGTTTGCATTTTTTGAGTTTTTCTTTGCACAGTGGGGAGTTTTAACTTAAATAGATATACAGAAAGTTGTAGCTTATATACATTACATCAAACAACAACTCCAAACTTTGAAATGAAGGTATAAACATCCAAATACAGCTAGAGATTTACTGCTAAACATACAGTTGTTGTGCATTCAAAGTTTTCTCTGATAACATGCTGCTTATTTCATGATTACCTAAAAACAAGCTTTTATTAATTTTCTCGGTTCTGAGACCAGGATTTCTCCTTGGTATCCTGGGCCTGCCTTTGTTTCTTTATTTAAAAGTGGGGCAGGTTCTGTAAAGATTAGGACACTAGGGGGCCACTTCGACATATTTGTAAACAACCAAGATGGCACCTACAGCAGATGGGGTCCAATATTGGTCATTTCAATGAGTTGGATGATGCATTTTTGTCAATAAAAGAATGAAAAACAGCACCTAAAGTATTCATGGGTAGTTTCTTTCTTATGCATGCCGCTATCTGTTTAAAATTTTCCCGCCATGCACTTGGTCACATGCTGCAACTCTTCCAGAGGTACGAAAATAATCGGCTGTTGCTACCGCCCCTCTAAAGAAATAGGATTAACATAATGTTTCTGGACCCAGTGAACTGGTATGGGAACACAAGTCTACAGTTTCCCATTTTGTTCCAAACAACTTCCATCCATTCCCACATCAATCCTCTTCCATCCATCTATCCATTATGGGGTCAACATGCCAGCAAGCACCAATTACACTCTCAACACTTAGGTTGAAAACAGGAATCATGTCATAAAATATAAGATTCAGTTTCAACCAGTTTTCACTGGGCTAAAATTCAGCTATATTGAAAAACACATCTTTCATTTTAAAAATTCTGGCAAATTAATTGAGCAGTTGATTAATTCAAGGGGTGACGGGAGGTCAGAAATGATTTGTGTGTGTGACTTTTTCAAAAGTTTAAATACACTTCAGTTTCAACAATTTCAGATTTTTCACAGTTAGTCGAAATCATATCCGTCTAAAGACACAATTTCAGCGCATTGTATCTTCCTTACAAAAAATGAACTACCTTTATGCCATAGGACATCAGCAAAAAAAGGCCTGGAGACATCACAAAGAGTGCCATTTTCAACTTTCCCCCTTAGTAAGAGCAAAAAAAAAAAAAAAAAAAAAAACTCTGCATGTGTATTGTTGTTTGAGGCTGTGTGACCTCTGGATGTTTTTGAGGGTTATTAATATGTGGCAGCCCATCGTATACGCCTGATTATGGTGGCACGTAATACTTCAGCATACTGATGTTGGGTGTTCACATCACCACTGTGCATGCAAAGTTTTGATGGTGACTGTGACGCATTGCTAATTTTTTCACAGTTATTTCAGTCACTAGACATGTGAGGTGCAGCTTTAAAATAACCTTTAATATGTGTGCAAATGTGAGATGAATCTGGTAATGGAGGCAGAGCTCCGCATCATGGTCTAAATATAGAGGTTCAAATAAAGTCTTTGAATAAAAGGTGAAAAATGATCATTTTTGAACTGCTTTAACCACTGAGCCTTTCTCCAGTTTTTTTTTTTTTTTTCTTAATTTAGGTGCACTAGATACATTGTACTAATCTAATACTTTTTATATTTTCAGTCTACTTGCAGGGACAAAGTGGTCTTGCGATTTTTCCTAATTAAATAGTAGGGTTTCATGAAATAATTTTCATAGAGTCCTTAAATTAGTCCATTCATCAGTCCATTGATGTCCTCCAATCACAGCTGTTTAAACTTTTACTTACCTTTCTCTTAGCTGAGGTAGTCCTCTTATGTGTGTCCTTCTCAGATCAAACTCTCCAGTAACTCTCTAGCTTTCTGGACAGAGAAAAAATCCCCTAACTTGGTGGTTTTTGGTCCCCTAGTGACAGTCCAGTCATCTTCAACAGTGCCAGTCCTCTCTGTCAAAGTGAAAAGCTCCAGACCTGTTATCCAGAGGCTCCAGTCTGCTCTTCTGGCAGTTCACTCCTCCTCAGTCCTGAGTCTCGGTGTTCCCAGTCTGAGGAATCTACAGAGTTGATCCCTGCCCTCCAAGGCTCCAACCCCTCCCTCCTTTGATGAAGA
Source organism: Xyrichtys novacula (assembly GCA_962446985.1). Taxonomy (NCBI): domain Eukaryota; kingdom Metazoa; phylum Chordata; class Actinopteri; order Labriformes; family Labridae; genus Xyrichtys; species Xyrichtys novacula. The sequence goes on from OY660877.1 coordinate 7,498,456, forward strand.
GGAGGGGTGAAGGGTGGAGGAGACAGAGGAAGGCAGGCAGGAAGTTATTCAGTGTTCATCAAACTTGCCTAATTTGATAAAGGATGAAATCAGAAGTCAGAGAGTAAAAGTATTTTAGAGGCTAAAAAGCTTCTTACCTACTTCTCCTGATTAATATTCTTCCTTAATGGCTTAATCCATGAACACCTTTGAGACGGTAATTATTGCTTTTATTTGTCCTATTTGAATATTCACTTTTTTACTTTGGTTTTACAGTCCAGTGTCGAAGTTAAATGACCAGCTTAACATCTAACTTTTATTTCAAACTACTGGTATGATTGGAAACTTTCCTTCGTTATTTCTTTCATTTATACAGGCGCAGTAAAAAAACTTATCTCACTCTTTCACCTCATAAACAAAATTTAGCTTCAACTGAGAATTTTCTTTCTTCCGTCACAAAATCAATCAGACTATCTTTTGTTTTTTTCAGTATAATAGTGATGTGAAATTTGAGTCTGGCACAATCATAACAACACCTGTATTGGCTCTGTGTACCCCCAGTGAGTTCCTCTCAGGTCAGACGGCACTCAGCTCCAGATGTGTTTCTCTGCTGACAGATTAACATCTCAGAGGACCCCTCAGAACCTGTATTAAAGAGGACTCTCTGTGTTTTTCTACTGTTTAGCTGCTGCTTGTGCACTTCAGTATGAAAGTTCAGGGGACACAGATGTTTACATTTCTGTTATTCTCACTAAAACTGCAGAGACCGTTTACAACCACATCTGAGAGGGTTATTTGTGAGCAGCAACAGGAATGCACTCAGTGTTATCTTGGGTCTTTATAGCTTGAACATGTAACTAATCAATCTCTGCATCTTAGCTCAGTGTCGTTTTCATTTGACTTTCATTAATCAGCTTATGTTTAAACTCGAGGACCATATACAAATTATGGGGTACATAAATTTCTTAAGTAATGCATGTTCCCCCATGATTTTAGGACACCTCTGCTCCAAAACAAATCACAATAGCTTTGTTTCATTATTATTGAACATCTGCATTTACTTATTCAGTTTAGAAGTTCATCTTTGATATATCATATTGTGGAAACACCATGAACTTAAAGATGGCAGGCCCATAAAGGGGGGAATTCATAGTAGGATTTATTATTAAAAAGCACTTTGAGTACATTTTTCTCCAGAAAAAAAAGGGTTTCATTCTACACATCTGTGCAACTGATATACTTATATAACAAGCAGAAAAGTATCAGCCACCAACAGACAAAAGAAAAGAGACAGAGACAGTGAGGGATGTTAAAACACTCAAGGAGCTGAGTGGACATCAACTAAATAGAAGAAAACTGCTGCCTAAACAGTTTTAATATACAGTTTCCATCCAGGCTCAGCCCAGTGTGATACATTAAAGTGTTAACAGAAATCATACATTTTTCTTTTGGTTATCAGAAAACACAAGTCATGCATGTAAAGGACAAGATCAGAACAGAAATTAAAAAAAGAAAAAAAGAAAGAAAAAACCAACAGAACTCATTGCCTTGTTATAAAAATAAATAGATTCATAATAAAATAAAGATAACTTTAGACCTTTTCCGCAAGTCCTGCCAGAACTGACACAAACTGAAAGATTCTCACATGAGCTTTAAAGTGAACACAGCCCAGACCAACCTCAGCATTAAAAACACAGTGAAATGTTTCTCTACAGTAAATCAGCTAAAATGACAACCTGCAAATCTCACACGGGCCTAAATCAAACTTAATAAGACCTTATTAGATGAAAACTGCAAATATATTTCCATAACCACAGCAAATTTGCTAATGAAGGTCAACGGTGCAATTAAAGCTTGAAATTATTTGACTTAAGAAGCCTTTGACATGGTTTCTCTGTCATGCTTTTTCAAAGGTCAATGCGGGACTTTTTTGTCATACATCAAGGATTTGACTTTGGGGGATGAAGTTTTTCCACAGTGTTTGGAATAATTTTTAACTGGAAACATCTGAGATCATACAGCCTCTTCCTCACTGCAGAATCGAGTTTGATAACTAACGTCGGTCAAGTGACTGAAATTTTGCCTCATCACTTTTTCCACTTGACCATTTCTTGTGCTATGTAAGTGTCTTACACAAGGTTTACTGCAAAAAATAAAGGTACTTTTGTCATCTTGATTAGCTAAGCACAAACAATTAACCCTCTATTACATGTTTATTGTGGCATCAGTTTTTTAATCATTTTTTACATCCAGAACTTACCACAAACTTTTCCCTCTTACTCCTTAAATCCTTAAACAACATCATCAAGATTTTAATATGTATTCCCCTCGCTCTCTTTTCTGCTGCTTGCAGCTATGTTAATGTTAAACTGTGAAATCTTCAACATGCCATGTGATGGCAAAGCGATCACAATATCACGCCTCAAATGTTAGGAGCAGTATTTGAGCCTTGTGAGTAGAGAGACAGTCCGCTGGCTTGGATTCAAACCCTGAGGCATCCAGCATCAAACACAGTAGTCTTACATGACTGACTAAAATTTCCTCTCTTGTTCGAAGAATAGCTCTTATGGTTTGAAAACATAAAGACCCTGCAACAAAGTCCAAATAGAAACAGTAATATTAATTAGACTTGCTCTAAGACAAGTTTCTTAAAGTTTGGGCAAACTTTACTGAAAAAGAGGAGCTTAAAAACCTAACGTTTACAACAGTCTCCAATGTAAATACTGTAACCAAGAGCTATAAATCACAAAACAGTAAGCACATGAACTCTACATAAGAGTATTTTCATTTGTTTGATACATTTCTTCCTGTTCGAACTCCTCAAGGTTTGTAAAAAGTAGGCTGCAAAGCATTTATTTGTAGTATGATGCTGAAATTGGATGCTGGGGAGCATGCCAACTGCCCTAAATGCCTTTAAGTCCCACTCCAATCTTTTTTATTACTACTTTAAGTGTTATCAGTGGTCTTAAATTGTGAGTATTAAGTTTTTAGCCAAAATTGCATTATCCTTGTCATTTTTAAGGTCTTTTCTTCTGCAAAGCTTCAGTAGCTCATTCGCAATTTGCCTCTGACTCGTGGGCAGAGACAGCACTCCTCTGCCCACTCCTCTTCACGCTAGCTTGCAGCCTAACATTGCCGGTGTAGTAGAAGTAGCAGGTAACATAGGAGCTATTCAGTTCTCGGACACTAATGTCTTTAGGGACATGATGAAAGTTGGTATCATAATTAGCTTTCTTGCGAGAATTGCAATCCACTAACGCACGCGCTTGTTCCGGGATCGTCCTCTCTACTTCTCTAAATCTGGCCTGCATGGCAGGGCTCCAGGGGCGGAGCTTGCAGTTGTGACGTAGGAAATCTTACTGTATCTGAACCTGCCGTTAAGGTCTGCCAGAGATTCACAGAGATTTGAATGCAGAAATACCCAGAAATGCAATTTCGCACTTATTTTTTTCTCATGATATGTCCCGTTGGAAAAAGGGTGGTTTCCCTATAACCTTAAGGGGTACTCTGAATTGTAATTTTCCAAACATCTTGAAAGAATAATCTTAAGGGGTACTCTTATATTATAATTGTCCACACCTTAAAGCTAGACTTTGCAAACGATTTGGTGCTCCTTAGCCATACCTACTTTATACTCCAAGAATTGACAGACAACCTGCATGAGCAAGGAGCAAAAGTCGGTCTACGTATAAGCCAAGAAAAGACCAAGGCCATAACCGTTGCACAACATCAACACCTTCCACCACTCACCATAGGCGAACAAGACATAGAGTATGTCGAGAACTTCACATACCTCGGAAGCAACATCTCAAATACTGGAGACGTGGAGACCAGAAATTGCAAAGCTGCTGGAGTCTTCCAACGACTCCGGAACATTTGATTGTCAATCCATCACCACAGCCACAAAGCCTACGCCTCTATATGTCAGTGGTCATCCCTACAGCGACCTACGCCTGTAAGACATGGATGAAGACAGCCAGCATCACCAACAAGTTGGATGTCTTCCATCGACGGTGCCTCAGATCCATCCTAAAGATATCATGGAGAGACCACATCACCAATGAAGAGGTGATGAGAAGGGCAGGTGTAGCACCCTTGTCTGACATTGTCTCTGACAGGAGAAAGAGAATGACCGGACATGTACTCCGACTGCCAAGAGAGAGATAGGCAAGTGTGGCAATAGACTGGATGCCAGAGGGGGGAAAGAGAAGGAGAGAGAGGCCAAAGAAGACATGGAGACAAACAGCCAAGGAAGACCTGAGCGAGATGGGAGTCAGCTGGCATAAAGCAAGAAGGGTCGCTAGGGACTAGAGCAAATGGAGGGGACTCATCACCCAGTGTTCCAATAGGAACGGGAGGAACTAAGTAAGACACCTTAAAGAACGTACTGACTGGTATTAAGTATCCAACTCCAATCCTTAATTCCCTTACACCCTTTATCTTTGTGATTGTTGACGGGAAGAAAAGACGAGGATGTCGGCTGGTTCCTGTTTCTTCTTCACCTCTCACACTGATGGTCCAGCTATTTACCTGATCAGGAGTTGTTTTTGTGCATTCTACACTCATATCACACATTCATACCTACAAAAACATACTGTTAGTTATTGCCAGACAAATAATATAAGCAGGCTTATCATAGATGTAAATAACTCACGCCCCCCACTAAGTTCCAGCTGCAGTCTCACTTTCAGTTTGCATACTTCCTGTTTCATACCCCTGGGTGCAACTTCCTTCAAAAACAGCACACGGACATCTCTTTCCTGTACAGGACATTACTTATCAGCTATCAAGAGAAGCCAAAGCTAAAACCTTCACACTGTGGATACTGTTCTTTCTCTCTATACAGGGTGATAGCCTCCCTGGAGTTTTTATCCTTCTTCCTGTTATCCATCAGTACATGACTGCAATGAGCATAATTGTTGATACTTTATTCAACTCCGTCAAACTATCTCTATATTTGCAATATATCCTAACAGTCCTGTTGCATCAGAAAAATGCCATATGAAAATGTAGACAACAAGAAAAACATGATTTTCATCAGAGTGGGTCTTTAAAGCTCTGCTCCTCAGATTTAACAAAGCACTGGTGACTGATGGCGTCCTGTAGTGGGGCTCGGTTTGGTTCTTAGTGACAGATAGGTGAAAGTTGTATGTCAGCTGTGTTTGGTCAACTTGATCAGAATGATCTGTCATGGATATTAACCTACGATAAAGGAACAAGGCTTGGGGTTCTAGCTCTGCTAATGGTAGCCACGATCAGAAAACTAGTTTACTCAGAGACGCTGTGATTCTGTGTTTAGCTGTGTAAAATAAAACGTGTCTAATTTTTGATGTTTTTTCTATTCTTTAGATCAGCTAGTTGGAGTTTAAATGTCCATTAATCCACTAAGAAATTGTTTGTTTTGGAACATCCATGAGGTAATGCAACATAATGAAGGGACCATAATGGGTCCATGTAACCTAGCTTAAAAAAATAAAGTAAAATCAAATCAAATTCTCTGCCATCCATGGCTTTTTTCTTCTCCTCACCAGCTGATTTTTGGGAGTATTCCAACCTTACTTCCGAATCACAAAGCATTATCCATTTTTCCTACCTCATGATTTTACAATTTGCTTTATTGACACATTACATATGCATCACTTTAGTTATCACCTGCTTTAGCTCACAATTAAAAGGGAGAGGACAGAACTTGGAAACAGACAACATAAAGCAAAGAGGGGCCCTCTCTTTATTCTCAGCATTGTCCTAATTTTTATAGGCCATTTAGCTGTAGATGGATATCCCGTGGAGACCGTTCCCCCAAGGCCTTTTACTGCTCATGTCTCTGCAGCAGAAAATGGTCTTCAGATATTCCGCTTTAACAAGAACAATGAGCCAAGTTGTTTAGAACAAGCGAGGATTCATTTCTTTAGGTGTCAAAGAGAGGGCACCTTAATGAGCGCATACACCCTTAAATGTGACCCTTTTTAAAGCAGGAAATCGGACTTTACAGCTAAAGCATGCCCACAGGTATCTAGTAACATATATACTATATCCTGTGTGTGTCCTTGTCCTTAAGAGTCTGACACATTAGTGTGTTTCTGCCCTGCAGCCCCGTGGACTGGACAAAGGGTTAATGGAGAGGAGTTAGCCACCATTTTATTAGATCTATAAAAGTAGCTCCTCCTGCTTCAGCTCAATCTTCACTCCATCAATCTCCTGTTTCGGCTGTTTACTTCTTCAGCATCTGCTCCTCTATTTCCACTAAAATCTTCAAACAAACTATATTTGCATATGGAAGTTCCTCAAAAAAAGACGCTTATTGTTCTGTCAAATGAATATTAAAAGTCTTTTGAACTCCAGATTCCCTCTGATCCTGGACTTTCACAGAGCTCTGTACCTCATTTGAACATCACAGTGAGATTTCCAGCTTGTTCTGCTCTCTATCTGCACTTCCCTCATCTGCTGTTGCTCTCATGTGTTTAATTCAAAGTGCTGTCTGTCTGTCTGTTTTGGATGAAAAGAAGGTGGATCTACAGGGGAGTCTTCAGGGGATCGCCCATTGGGATATTACAATGTGTTTGACATAGTAAAATCAAGGTGTTTTGTCAGTAAATCTCTTCAAGGTGTTGCTCAGAGAGCTTCTATTTACCTGGAGACAAGAAATATTCATACAAAGAAAAACAAGTAACAGGGAGACAAATATGAAACATATAAGGCCAGACAGCCATGAATGACAAAAAGCAAGTGAGAACTACAAAACATCTGATGACAAAAGCTTTCACATAGAAATTTAGCTTCAGAGTGGTTTTGAGTTTGACTGAAAAGATGCTCAATTTGTTTGACTGAGGTCTTTACATAAGTAGGTCTGTATGTGTGAAATGTATGTGAAAAGGAATAATGTTTATTGGTCAAGCAGCTTTGACACTACGAGGTTAATCATAAATATGAGATAAGTCCTCTCTGTTGGTGAGGGCGTCAATCCGTTGTGGATTAAGGGTCCTTATTGATTGGGTTTTTTGTCTGTGAAGGTAGATTGTGCCTGGTTTTGGTTGAATGGTGTTGATAAACTTCAAAGCCTGGTAAGATAATATGCTAGTGCTGATAAAAAGTGCAAAAACAATCTCTCTATCACTGACTTAACTCTTTGGCTAAATGACAGAGTGCTGTTCTGGTTGTCATAACAAAGCCGTGTTGTTGCACAGGTAACCTCCCCTGTTTTCTCTCTTGATTCTCCTCTTTTCTGTCTTTCCATCTAACTCCACCATGTCCTGTTCCCTCTCTACCCATCTCCAGGGTTTGACTTCCCCTCTTTTGAGAGACAGAAATTAGAGGTTGTGCTCCTCTGAAACTCTGGTGACATGTCTACGCTACAGCCCTTAGGCTACCCTTCTGCTCAGGATTCAGCTCTGCATGTACTTGTATGTGTGCGTTTTTGCTGCATGTTGTGTGTAACTGTGCGCCTGGTTTTTCCCTCAGGCCAACATCTATTCTCTCTTTCCCTCTCTGTCCTTGTAATAACGGTCCATTTACACTGAGCTCTTCTTGACAACAACACAATACACTCATACGTGTGTGTATCTGCAGTCTAAAAGGTCCTCCAGACTTTTTTTTAAAAGAAAACTTTGCATGAGTTTCAGAGCACGCACAGCTATCGGGGAGTAAACTGGCTGATTTTAAAAAAGACACACAAGCAAAGATAGAGAAGTGTGACATATCTGGGATATTTTGATGTTTGCGTGGATACATGTGTTTTTTTGGGCAGATTTTTGGGCGCCTGCTGAAATATTCCACATATTGCACAAGAAAGGATGCTGTTGGTTGGTATGCAGAGCTGCTGTGAGTACAAACACATGTCAGACTGCACAGGAGCAAGAAAACACGCTCAGAAAAACAGACAGAAAGCTGTGATACAAAGCGCTGATAAGATCAGCTCTCACATGGTGCGTGTTGTACATAAACAGTGTATTTATATGCTGTGTGTGCTTGAGCTAGATTGAACAGATGTTAACAGATGTTAAATGTCCACTGACTATCTCAAGCTTTTCTGCAGAGATCGCAACAGTCTCCAAGACTTCCACAACCCTCTCCCTGTCCTCCCCTCCACACATGAACTCCTGCACTCTTTCCTTTCCCTCAAACATCTTTTGGACTCCTTCATCGTAAAGATATCACCCCCGCCTTCCTCTTTCATTCGTATATTATTTCTTCTTCTCTTCCTCCCCTCCCAAAGAAGTGATTAATCTTCTCAGTCTGTTGTTTTCCCCCTTCCACCCAGGGAGATATCTGTGTTTATTTGACATGTGGCCCCTCTCTTTCACGCACACAACAGCATCATCAGCAAATTAATCGATTTAAGACCCTCTTTCACCCCGCACAGGGTCAGGATCACCCCCGAAGCTGTGCTTATTTTTTCAAAAGACAATAATGTAGTCTCATCTGGGAGAAAGAAGCTCAATGGAAACTTCACTTCAGTGTCAACGTTTTTAGATGAGCTTTGAAGGATTCACTGTGAGGGAATCTGTGACTCCTCTGTCTTCATTTTCACCCTCCCTCCATCCTCCCCCCTCTGACTCTTGTCCCTCAGTGAGACCCTTGCAGTAATCAAACCGGTTCAAACAGAATTTTTACACCACTCACCCTCCCAGCAGTAAAACTTACCACATGATAGTCTTCACATGGTGCAGTGACAGAGCTCTGTGCATGTAATATGCCACGAACAAATCTTTTCTGTCACTCCCTCTGAAATACTCTGCTCTCTCTGTCATTGGGCTGCAACCTTTGGATTCACATCATTCACATGTACAATCTGCTTTGTTTGTCACCTCAGTCCCATCGTTTGAGCCCTGATTGAGAACATGCAAGTAACTGCAACTTTACACTGACTTTACATGGGGATGGGTGATAAATTATCGATTTATCGCCAGAGAATTCCTCCACGATAAATATTTGACATCTCACGATAAACGCGATATATGCAAGTTGATGACGTACGCATGAACAACGATTCACAGCAATAGTCCAAACAGGTCAGAGTAACAAACAAACATGGCCGAAAATAGTGAAGGAGACGTTTCTGAGCAGCTTGTTACTAAACAAGCCTCCACATGAGGGATTTCCTTCAAGACTGTGGCTTATTTAAGCACAATCAGGTATACCTGACATTGGAGGAGGATCTGCTGCTGTTCACTCTGTGCAATTAGAGATTTCAATAAATGTTGAAAGTGTTTTCACATTTCATTAGTTTTCTCCATAACCTACCACTTAAACTTATAGTTAAGTATCTTATTTGACTCTGTCAACTGGTGTCCTCAGGACAGACTGAGTTAAAAACATTGATAGGATTTAAAATATTTTTAATCAGGACTTTTATTGTTTTCCCCAGAATGACAAAATTTATAGTGATACATTTTTTAGCCTTTATAGCCCATCCCTAACTTTAGATGTAATTCACTCATACAAATGATTTTATTCACATTTGGTGTGCACAACATAAGAGTTTCAAGTCACTATAAGTGTGGGTTCAGTGTTTACCAGTCAACTCTACCCTTTTGATAAGAAACTAAAACCAGAACCAGAGTGCATCTAGGCCACAGTTTTCTGCAGACAGGTTCAAGTCTGCCTGTAAGAACACATACTGTATATGTAGGCCCCATCTGCATAAAACTGAAGCCTAGCTTTTGTGTGCTGGCTCTCTTGACAGTCTCCAAATAAAGGTGCAGAGATGACCTTTTAAATCTACTAATGACAAAAACGTATATATATATATATATATATATCAAGTATACTAACTTTTACATTTAGTAGGAAAGACAGTCTTCTTTAGTCTGTTGGTCCTAAGCCAAAATTTGATCAAGACAACTAAAAAGAAAAAAAATAACCACTGACAAAACTGAAACTGGCTGATTGTGGGCAGTGGTGGTACACTTAAATTACACAAAAATTCATTAGGGTTCATCCTGTGATAGTTAAAAACAATTCGTACCTTTCTCCACAATCTTTGCAGTTGGCCACAATTTGATGCATGAGTCAGTAAATGAGTAAATAATAATAATAATAATAATAATAATGATAATTATTATTATTATTATTATTATTATTATTATTATTATTATTATTATTATTATTTTTATTATTATTATTATTATTATAATCATGTTTATTTTTAAAGCACTTTTTAAAACCGACATAATAAAGTACTTCACAAACATAAAAGCTCACAGTATAGAAGTAAAACAGTGAGATAAAATAACAAGACATATTGATAAAAGATGACACGTGGGTGTTTCATTACAGTTTGATTTAGCAGCTTAGAAGATACAGTACTGTCAAATAAAATGCATTAATGATCTGATGTGAACATGTCAGATGTAGATAGAGTGTTATGCCAACAATTATGTGTGAGGCCAGCAACATGCTGCTATAAACCAAATGAGTTTTTCCCACAGCTAAGAAATAAGGATGATAGAAAATCAGAGAATTCAGGTTTGTGTTTTGGGTCGATTTCAGTGACACTGACCCCGAAAAGGGAACTCGAGTGTTAATACAGTGTGAGAGATTTTGCAGGAAGAAATGTATTTGTCTGGAAACAAATGTGGAGGACACAATTGTCAAAGTAGCATGATACATTGTGCTGTCTAAAAAAATTACCCACATGAGCTTTAAGTAACCCTTTTACCAATGCTTAAATGTCACTTGTATTTTCACCTGCTAAATTAAACTGATATACAAGAAAAAGAGAGAGCGCATTCATGCTGGCAGCATGATGTTTGCTTCAAAGGTCAAGTGTAATGCTGGGGTGTTAATGTGACACTGATTTATTGTCCACTATCTACATCCAGGATTCCTGTGAACACTTTCTTAATTGCTTTCAAGAAGCTCAATTTGATGGAAAGTCATTGATTTCTGTCGAGAAAGAACAGAAAGAAATTAAATGATGGCAAAGGTGTCCAAGACTAATAATTTGATAGACATTATGTGCAACACATCTCTGAAGTTATTTCCTGTTTGTAGATCTTTTGAAGGACACTGAAGTGTGCTAATATCTGAATCAGAAAACGCTGAAGGGAACTCTAACGTCCTTGAAGAGATGTCGCTTATCCAACAACAGATGGTTTGTGGTTATAAAAAACTTTAAACCAAAAGTCATCTGTTTTGTGGTTTGGTTTCTTTTTGTGGTCCCCAAACATTAGAAACATGGTGTTTTTACACTTTCTGCATTCCTGTCCAGGGGTTTAATGAGCTGACTGCATGAAGGACCCCAAACATCCGTCTGATGTCTATTTGATTGTGCAACAGCAGAAGCAGCTGTACCACAGTTGTTACACAGAAATCAGTGACTAGTCTGGTATTTGTTGCTGGTGTTATTGATTTGATTTAATGTAATTAAAACAGGAAGTCTGCTTTCTTTCATCCCTTTTGATCAACGAGATTTCCGTGTCCTTGATAATATTTTCATGGAAACAATTACAAGATTAATATGTTACAGTCGGGATAGAAATGAACTGAGCTGTTTTGCTGTCTCTGCCAAAGTCTGGTTCACTGATCAATCCAAGACAAACATATTTTAGTCCTCTAGCACTCCTCACAGACAGATCCACCCTCAGCCTTGGAGTCTGACCAGTTCCTTCTAAGCAGAAAACCCCTCATACCTCTGTCAGTGTCAACATACTCTTATAGTGGAAGGGAGTCTTTGCCCTATATACATACATTATTTACCCTGTCAGTTCTCTGCAGTCTTTAAATAAGGGAGAAGAAATCACACCTGTCAGGCTAAAAAAAATGAACTTTGTTAGATGCCTCTATATATGGTGGTGTTGACCCCGCCTATATCTCAAGTTGGCCAAAATTTTTATGCCAAGTGAACTATCTTGGTCCAGTTAACAGAATCTGAACATTTCATATGGTTATGCATTGTCCACAGATGATGAACCCCTTACACTGTTGGTTTACCCATGATTTGTCAAATGCCCACACGGGATTGGTAATTGTAGTGAACATCTCAAAACCTATTGGATAGTTTACCAAGTGAGAAAAAAAAAAAATTCAAGGCCCCAGAAGGAGGAACCTGGATTTGTCAAACACAAAGTATTTGTCAACTTTAGAATGGTGGGTTGTTGCTCAATGTAAAGCCCAGCAGGTTGTCAAAGGGTCTGTGGTTAAGACACCGAAATAATCAAATAAAAGCGTATACGATTTAAAATAACAGGTAACACTTTATTTGACACCTATCTCTGTAACACATTTTAAATATATGTAAAATGCATTATAGTCATGTTATAGCACTGTATAATTATAGTTATAAACACTCATAAATGATCATAATGCTTTATAGCATTAATCTCAACACATTATTAAGCATTTTATTTATTATATAAGCATTTTATCATGACTGACAAGGTCAGGTATTATAATGTGTTATAACTGTTAACAACTCACTGACAATGCCCACATAGATAATGCATTATACATATATTTATGATATGTTGTAATTTGCTTATAAACTTGTATTATTGTCATTATAAACACTGAGAAATGATCATAATGCATTATACAATGCTATAATGTGATTGTAACGCATTATACATATATTTATAATGCGTTATAGAGATAGGCGTCAAGTAAAGCGTTACCAAATAACATATAGATAACTTATTAAAAGGAATGCTATAAAAGTGCTATGAAGAGTCACATTTTAACAACACAAAACCTCAATCCACTATGTGGCTCTTTATTACTATGTCAAGGCTTGCTGAATAACTGAATATGAGTCTGAAGAAATCAGAAACTATACTGATCAGTAATATAAATATCAAGAGTTTGTTGATGTGTACTGCAGGTAGCTTGGCTCTGTTGAAGATCATAGCACTGCATGCTAATCAGCAACAGGTGTTCTGTGGAAAAGTGCTGCCTTGTCAAACGGTGCTATACTGGCACAAAATCATCCATCCTCCATTTTTTGATGTGTGGCAACGGGCATCAAAGACCACTTCTTTCAAACATAGTTTGACTGTGTGTTTATTTTCAGCACAATATCAACATTTTATTTTTCTCAGAGGAGGGTCATCGTAAATACTGCTATGTTGCCACAGGCTTAATTGTTTGTGTTATGCCTTTTATGCTGCTGACTGAGTTGTGTCTGTTTGTCGAGCTCAGCTGGTCAATTTATCTTTTGTGTCATTCTGATCTTAAAACGCTGGAAGCTGCGAGTCTTAGCTGGGAGGGAGATAGACTGTAAGTAGATTAACACTGGAATGAGATCTTAATACCATGAATGGTGATGCATGCCTCCCATTAAAGTTTCCCCTCATAACCACAGGAAAACACGGCAGAGTCTCTGTGTGTGTTTGTTTGGGTGTGTGTTTGCTCTGTAACTTACCCTAAATTAACACCAGGCTGAGACTGTTAACAAATAGTACCTATTTTCACGTGTGTGTAAGATAGGAATGAAAATACACAGCAGTGCAGGAGAGGATAAAGATCAATATTTCCTCATGGATCGATGTTTGTTTGTCTGTGTGTGCTGACTGCAAACCTGCAGCAGAATGACAAACAAACTAAATAAATGCTGACCTTTACCAAGCTGTTACATGCACTTTAACAGGACTTTTCTATAAACTCAATAAAGTCTGCTGACCTTTGTTACCCTCCTGTTGTTGTTGTTGTTGTTGTTTTTTCTCTGTATTTGTCAGGTGCTATCACAGTATTAGGGGATTTTCTTTTGTTGTTGTTGTTCATCTATAAAAATGTTTGTTAATTCTTGAAAAAAATATGAATATGCACAACCATTTTATACCAAAGTTTTTGTAAACATATTCTTACTTTACAATCATTCAGTCATTCTTGAAATCTTAATTTCGCTGTGGGGGAGTCTCTGACCTTGAGAAACATTTGAAAATGCATAATAATAATAATCATAAGAGGATACTGAAAATAATTAAGCAGAGGAATATGGATTATAATTAAAAATAGGATACTGTGTATTTGTATGAAGTACTTGGAGAAACAACGAAATATATTCACAGTCAGCAAATAACAGAATTTGAAATTCAGTACAATAATATTAAACTACTTAATCTTCCAGTAGGAACAACATAAATAATCAAAAACATGTGACTTTTACTTCTTATTGTAAAGCTTTCCCAACTTAAAGGGATATTTCAGTATTTTTTATGTGGGGTTGGATGAATCGCATGCCAGTGTGTATTAGCCACAACGGAGGCCAGTCATGTTATCCATATGCTTAAAGTGTTGCATAGATTTTCTTTATTCTATGATGAAAAATACCTCTGAACAAATACAAACAAAGTTGTATTAACACTAATACTTGTAATACTTTTAAATAAATATATAAACAACATAACAGAACATTTAATATCGATTGAGATCAAGATACCCGATGCTGTCTCCCTGGGCTGTGTAAATTTGGAGCGTAGAGAGACTGGCAGTCAAACTGACCTGTGATGAAAACTATGGCCTGTTTACACAGAGTACACTCTAACAGCTTGGCTAATGGTGCCACCACAGAAAAAAAACTTTAAATCTGTCAGTATTTGTCATCATGTTTGAGGTCTTTCCCTATTTTACAAGCAGAACACGTTAGATAATGGTATTTCAAAAAAGTATAACTTAACAAGGGGATAGCCTTGCTTTTGGGGATTCCTTCAGAGGACACTTGATGAACTACCTTTCTTTTTATGTACTTCTGCACTGGATTTATCTGTCCAACAACGCAGGATTCTGCTCTCATCTACAGAAATTATGAGACCGTTTTGTTTTTTTAAGTCCCCTCCTGCACCCATGGACAATAAATGTAGTGTTATGCCGTTTATTGCATTAACACACACAATGAATGTTGTACTTCCTCTTATCAAACATACACTAAATCAAAATATTTCAGTTATGTAGGGTTAAACCTACAAATGGCAAAACAATGGAAAACAAACAAGTAGGGAATTTCACAGTTAACTCAATAACAGGAATTTGACCTGAATTTAGCCAACTCACAACTTCACCATCTCTCACTGTCATGTTGTCTCATCACTCATCATGTGCATGTCGTGTTTATCTTTGCGTGTGTCTGAGCCGTGAAAGAGCAACAACTTAACCTCTTTTAAAGCAGACACTGGCCCCTCTGTGTGAGCAGAGGTTAAACTGCTCAGTGCGGAAAGGATTTCATTGCATGACTTAAATTGCTGCTGCACTATTCGAAAATGGTTAAAATGAGTCCAAATGCTGTTAAAATTTATGTTTCTGTTTGTGTGGGATTCAGTGGAGCTGCAGAGGCCTGAGGGGTGAAGCTTGTGCTCTTTCTGATTTTAATCTTTATAGATAAAGACCTTAAAAAAGGCAAGAGAAAAGATATGATTTTAGTGTCTCTTTTTATCATTATAAATCTGATCTTTTTTGTCAGACTACTGGCTTTTCTTTTTTTTTTTTTTAGGTCACATGATGGTATTTAGATACACAGAACAAAAAGACTGTGTTGGATAAGTAGGTTATTGTGGACGTGAGCAGAAAAATTGTTTCAAATATCAGATGTTTTCATCTGACTTCACCTGTGGAGCGAGTTTGGAGGGGGGAAAAGTTGTGATTTTTTTCTCGCCTCAGTCAGCGTGCAGAGACAGTGTTGTGATTGTTCCCTCAGCAGATTACCGTGTGATAAGAAGCCCTCAAAGGACATGTGACTCTTATTTTGAAGAGACAGGAGAAGAGTTGTGCTGCATTTCTCTCTCTCTGTTCAGTGTGTAGACTGTATGTGTGCATGTGTGGTGATATTGATCTGTGTATCCCTACTATGCCTATGCCTGCTCGACTTGACTAATTTGACACTGAAAGTGGGACTCATGGTCTTTCCTGTGAAGCCACTCAGTGAAAGTAGCAGAAATTGGCTCCTAATTTTATGCAGTAAAAGTAAGACATTTTCTGAGAATATCCTTCAAGCTCTTACATTATTAAAGAGTATTTGAAGGTAGCACCAACTGAACTTACAGCAGCTTGTCCTCACAGTATTTGTGCTTTTTCTGTGCACTCATAGGTGACATAGAGCTCAGAGATAAACTAAACATTAAGTACGGTGAAAAATCTAACTTCATTCATGATCAATTTTTGTCAAAGAGAATTAAAGGAATAATTTGGTTGAGATTTGCGCATGGAGATTTAGACCGCTGTGTATTGTTATTGTTTGTATGAAAAGTCAAGGCAGGGAGACCAGCAGCAAAGATCATCGAGAACAGAGCAGACACTGCACAAAATAGAGGAGCTCAGGGAGAAGTTGGTTGCAAGCAGTTTTTTGAAGGAATCATCAAAAGTTGGCAGGCTGAAGCAGTTTAAAGAGAACACCTAAGAAAATGATAATCAAGGCAGGAAGAGCAGCAGCAAAGATCCCAAGATACATGATAAAGCTGGTTCCTTTTGCAGTGGCTGGCATGCACCCTAGAGGTAAGAGGGAACACATTACTCCAATCCTGGCCTCCCTCCACTGGTTGCCTGTGCATTATAGTCCATTTTAAGATTTCTTTTTTTATGTTTTTAAATCTTTAAATGATCTGGCCTCGCCTTACCTCTTTGAGCCACTTCACCCCCACACTCCCCCCCAGTGCCTCAGGTCAGCTGACCTGCTGCTCCTGGAGGTAACAAGGTCAAAACAGGAGCTCAGAGGGGATCAAGCCTTTTCTGTTGCTGCTCCTAAATTGTGGAACAAGCTTCCCTTAAACATTAGACAAGCCTCCTCACTTTGCACCTTTGAATCTCGTCTTAAAACCCATGTTTATTCCTTTATCAGCACCAAATCTCCTGTTTCAGTGATGGAATAATGTGTGTCTGGAGTTGGAAGGATTGCTTAAACCTGTGAATGGAGAGAAGCCACAAGTTCAGCACAATAACTCAACATCTAATCTTCACAGAGCACAGGGATTTACTTCGTCCTTGAGATTCAACCCTGTTAGTTGTGGATGTCCAGACATATATCTCTTTCTAGCGTTGTGTGATGGACCAGTCATAAATGGTCCCTTTTGGCACTCACACACAATTTATTCTGAAATAACAGGAGAATATGAAATCTCTTACAGCCACTTTCAGCAATTACATGTTAATAGAATACAACACACTGGCATTGATACACAGGTGGTACCCCTCTAATTTGCAGGGGCCCAGCTTTAGGACCAAACTGTGCTGTATTCCCATCACTCAAGAGCAAATACTTGAGAAACACAAGAACAAATGTAGGATTTTGGTAAAATTACACATTATAACATCAAAATCTATATTAAGATACAATGCATTAAAATATTAGAGACCTTTTCCAGTTTAATAACTTTTATTTTCAGATTGTGATAATTGGATTAGGTCCATCATTGGATGTTCATCAAGTTGCTCTGACTGGGAGTGCTCAGGGACCTCAGTGACTCCTCAAAATTGTTAACTGCTCACATCACACATTTCTTGTCAGCTGCAAAACGAGGAAAGTCTCCAGGATGCCCATGACCTTAAACACAAGAGCACATGCCTCCTCTACCCACCTGATCATGTCCATGTGAAAGTTCTGCAGAAGAAAAGGGGGGAAAAGGGGAGAGCACGTGGCAAACAAGGTTTGTCATCAGGTCCAATCCAAACACCTCCGTCAAGTTTTGGACAAAACCTCAGACTTCTCACTTTGCAGGATTTGCAGGTCTGCATATGGATCATTATCATAAGAAAGTAAAACTCAGTTTAGATGAAACGTAAAACCTGAAACCACCGCTGCCTTGGTAGGAGAGTCAGCTGCTGCATCACCCGAAGTCACACAATGAAAAGAGTTAGTGTGTGCTTCACATTGTATAATAGCAATAGATTTTGGGAGTATGATGGTTTCTAACAGGATGAGGAACCAAAAACATAACATCAGAGAAACCGACAATATCTCTAGAGGCTCAAGCTGCTTTTTCAGCTGGAGCCAGAGCACGTAAACACAAAGGCAGACTTGCTGGATCCGGTTTGGATGAAAAACCTGTATATTACCGTGTTGACATCAAATTTAAGTCATCCAGAGATCTTTATTGTCAACAAATTGACCATAAGGTTTTTAGATCAGGTAATTCAAATGTAGTTGACTCCAAATCATGTGTTGCTTTTTTTTTCTGAGTCTGAATAACCTTATCATGTACTCAGATGTTTACTATGGACCATAACCATCACTTAGGGTGCACATAGATGGATCGTACCATTCACTCTGGGTTACACTACATAATTAGAGAGGGTGTGCCATCAGTGGAGAGCAGTGCTGTTTTAATGCTGTTGGTTTGAGTTATCATCCATATCCAATCATGGGGACAAAGAGCACTGCAATTCAAGTAGTCAAAACTGTCTCACAGAGCCTTTTATTCATTCATCTGTCTGTCTGTCTGTCTGTCTGTCTGTCTGTCTGTCTGTTTATTAGGATCACAAATACTTATTTTGGGGTCCACTATACAATCATTAAATTACAGTCAACACAAAGAACATCGTTGACATTTTAAAGGCAAACTTTATAAAAATTGTTTTAAAAACACACATTAGAGAAGACAACTATGAACCTATAAGGTAGATGCATTAAGTAATCTCCAAAGTGCTTTCTTTACCTCTATGTTTATTCAATAAATATGGTCTATGACAGAGTTGGAAATTATAATGTTTCCACATAAAAACTGCACATCCTGAATTGAGAAAATTGAGAGCTCTTTAATTATGCCTATATATTTGAATTATATAAGAAATACACAGTATAATGAGAGGGGCTATGTGACAGTAAAAACAGCCATCAGTGAAGCCACCCTGGAAAACATTTGTGACTATGGAAAAAAAAAAAAAAAACAGAGAAATAATGTCCCTTTCTTTTACCAGTGACCATCCTAGGTAACTTTTACTCTTACAAAATAAATAAATAAATAAATACATAAATAAATAAATAACAATATCATTTAGCAGACGCTTTTATCCAAAGCAACCTACGTACAAATCATACACCAGTGGAGGACACACACTGGGAGTGAGGTGGATTAAGTGTCTTGGCCAAGGACACAACGGGCAGACTAGGGATGGGGGGAATTGAACTGCCAACCTTCCAGTTGTTAGATAACCGCTCTACTGCCAATCTCAACATACAGTATATCCGTATTTGGTGATACTGGGATTTCCGTCACAGTGTAGAGCAAGGCTTTTGGCTCTGTTTTGGACTTAATATAGTTTCTCAAATTTCCTATGTGATGTAGATCTTGCTGCTGGACTGTGGTCCATGTGAGTAAGAACTAATGTTTGTATGATTGGAGAGTTGAAATATTAATATAATACTATTCTGTAGTTGAAAGGTTGAAGTGGATATGTGGAGAAGGAATTACTGGATTAGTGGATTGAGATGGTTTTAAATCATCTGCTGATGGTGAGTCAATTCAATGTCAGTTCAGTAGCCGGCTGTTCACAAACTGACCCAACTGTAAGGCTTGAACCCTTAAAACCCAGCTCGTTCTTTAGTGGAGGGGTTACAGCTCTGTTTTATTTCTGTTCTTTTTTTTAAATATTTTTACTGCAGTGAGGAGTGTTCCCATATTTCTGGTCCCTTGGGGCATTTTCTTCCCAGTAAGAGGCTTAAGCAATAGAAAAATCATTTTTTGGGGGGAGTTTGGAATAATTTCTTTGATGAACAGCAAGTTCATTGTCAGTGCAGAGCTTCTCGACGCATCAACCTAAAGCCCTGAGCTGATGTAGCACTGGATGGTATTTGAGGAGTTTTCTCATGGGCCAAAAAAAGTATTTTTCCCGTTATCTATGACTGTAGTAGAACATCAGAACTGGAAGTAAAGTTTAGTAAAGTTACACTTGGCAGGTAAACTATCTCACCTCAAAGCAAAAATCAGACATATCCCATATCAGAACGGTGCAGACAAACTAGTGCATGCATTTCTCACTTCTGCATTACATTACTGTAATTCCCTTATATCAGGCAGCCCCAGTAAGTCTGTAAAGACTCCTCATCTGAAATACTGCAGCCTGAGTACTGACCAGAACTAGAAGAAGAGAGCATGCATCCCCTGTACTAACTTCTCTACACTGGCTTCCCATTAAATTCAGGCTAGAGTTTAAAATCCTTCATCTGACCCACAAAGCACCTCGAGGTCAGCCACCATCATATCTAAAAGAGCTTGTCCTCACCTAAAACCCTTCCAGAACCTTGTGGTCCAAGTGTGCAGGCCTGCTCATTGTACCTAAAAGTGGTCTTGGTCGAAGAGCTTTCAGTTATCAGGCTTCCCTCCTCTGAGATCACCTGATCTTCCAATTTTGAAGAGGCCGTGTGAACCAGCTGCTTGTGCTTCTTCTAAGATTCCACTCAGATTGTAAAAAACAGACTTTTTGGCTGCCAAGCTCACACTGACTGATTGATCCTCTTTGATCTTTATATTATTTGAAGTTCATGTGACTGATAACTAAGATTTAGGACTGATATTGGTTAATATCTCAGAAAATAAAACACTTTCCTTCAAAAACTTGAATTTGAAAAATCACTGTAGTGCAATAATTTTGCCTAAATGCCTTTCACAGATCATCATCCTCTTAAAATGAGGGCCTAAGTCAATGATTAAGTTTTTCAGAATTTTTTTCTGAATACTCTCAGAAAATGGCCTAACTCACACTCTTTACATAGTCAATTATACTAAAAGAATAGTATCACATGATCCGTTCAACTGAGGATTAAGGCAAGTTTACCAGAGAAAGGCAGCATCATGAAGGACTTACTTAGGGGGGAAAAAGTCATTTTTTGGCAAAAAGTGACTTAGGCCATTATTTTAAGAAGGTGATGAATGTTTAATAAAATGTAAATCATTCAATGTTATATGCAGGAGTTCACAGATTGCCAGTCCCCCTTAGTCACTGTGTTGTCCATCTGAGTCCTGGCACAGTGGTTGATGCCCTCATATAGATCCTAATTGGGGCTCAACAGAGGTTCAGGATGTTAGATCCTCTCTTCTCCTCTCTTCTCTCTTTCTCTCAGATGGAGCCTTTCTTCTCTTATCATCTTTTATTCTCTTTCTTCAGGCACTCATCCTCAACCTCCACATCACCAGAGTTCCTGTAAAGATTGCCGTGTATCTCCCCCTGTTGGCCCTGCCAAACATCTTGTTCCATCAGTTCATTTTTATGCTCTCTACCTCGCTCTTTCCCTTCATTCACTGTTTCCCTCTGACTTCATCCTTCATACCTTTACCTGTTTATAAAGGAGGGAGCAGCAGCCTCAGCCTGTGGGATGTATGTGGGAGGGCTCCAGTGTCAGTGAGCAATCCCTGTAATGCCACCATCACACATCAGAGGCTGCAGTGTGTGTGTGTGTGTGTGTGTGTGTGTGTGTGTGTGTGTGTGTGTGTGTGTGTGTGTGTGTGTGTGTGTGTGTGTGTGTGTGTGTGTGTGTGTTTTCATGGATTTTGCCTGCTGTACCTGCTGTGCCTGAGGGCAGGGAATTTTAAATCAGCCGTCCAAGGAAACTGATACCTCTGAATATTTGAATATTTATCCCGTATCAGAAGCTGGGATATTAATGAGGGAGCTGTGACTGAGCGGGCCATAGAGGGAGAGAAAGATGGTGTTTGGAGTTTGGGGACAGGCAGATGGTGTGTGTACTAACTCCTCTGTTTTTATGTTGTAGCTGGATTAAAAGCACATGAGCTCTGCCTAGTGTTTTTCTCTGGGAATTACATAAGACTGAACACATCGAACAAGAACTCTGTGATGTTGTGATGACATTATTCCCAACTCATCTGAAGTCTTGTCACTTTTGTTTTCTAACCCAGTTTGGGGTTGTAGTCTCCAGAAAAAGGGGGAAAAAAAGAGAGTGTGAGGTGGGAAAACCTGCTGCTGATTGCTATTGCAGATGACAGAGCTTTAAAATATAATGGTATACAAAACAATGGTAGTAATTTAAACATATAATGACATTTATAATGTATATTCAGTGGGCAGTCAGTAAGTGTGCATCTGGTTGGAGCTCCCTTAACTAAGGATCCCACTCAGCCTTAGATGTCTCCTCTCAGACAGAAATTAGCCTGTCTTAAACAGTCTATATTTTAGCCCGAATCTAGACGATAGAATTTAATCAATTAATTATCAAATATTGATTTAAAAAAAAAGTAAGTTGTATAAATGATGGCCAGATGTTGGATTGAAACATTTTGAACAGTTATTGATCAATTTACAGTGTAGTTTAGTCAATTAGACAGCTAGTCTAATCTTAGACGGCTAAATAACTTTTACTTTCAGACCAGTGGTAGACCGATTTTAGCCTAGACGTCTAAGGACCATTAGATGTCTATCAAACATCTTAGAGACCGAAAAAATCTCTGTGGGATGTGAACATTAATCGAATATTGAGTAAATGATTGTTACTCTAACACACATTTCAGTCTACCATAGATCAGATAGAGATAAACTAACTTACAGGCTCATGTTACAGAGTG
The DNA here is from genome assembly GCA_962446985.1 of Xyrichtys novacula. Lineage (NCBI taxonomy): Eukaryota > Metazoa > Chordata > Actinopteri > Labriformes > Labridae > Xyrichtys > Xyrichtys novacula. The sequence goes on from OY660877.1 coordinate 7,520,871, forward strand.
GTGTGTGAAGTTTGAAGCACAGTGAAGTTGGAACCAGCTGGCCAAAGGTGTTGTGCACAGCTGTGGCATCAGCTGTGCACAAGTTCTCCCTCAGCTCTTCTTGAGGAGTAATATAACAGTTGCTACAACAGAGACAGAGATTGAGAACTTTCATCCTGGACATTACCCAAAGGCAGACTGGTGCAAAGAACACACTGAAAGATTTCCCAAAATGGCAAAGCAAAGCTGGCACGCCTCTGCATACCAGCAACTCTGATGTCTCCTGTCTGTGTGATTTCTGAATTTCTGACCTGGTTGAGCTCCTTACTGACACCATGTGGACATGGTTATTCTCTCAACAAAGTACGAGGGTGCAAAAAAGTGGGCATTGTAAAATTGAGTTTTTTTGTTGCTGCAGTTCTGCATATCGTAGTTTGAGTCTCACTCTTGTTAGATCTATGGAGATTATTGTTAAGAGCCCGCTCCGCATGCTGCAACTTTGTTTATCCCAAGGGGCCAATTTGGTGAAGGCAGTCCCCTACGACCGACCACACAGCTCATTTATGAACACATTAGACAGTTGCAAGACATATTTAATCCTTTAATAAATAACCAATTTGACAGGAATGCTTTTTATCACTCTTGTGTGGCCCCTTCAGAAGACACACACAGAAACCAGGGAAAGACACTCATATCAAATATAGAAAGTTCACCTAATACTATGGTTTCCGGTTTTTGGCGTCAGGCCCACTGTTATTATTTTTATCCTGTTTTTTGACATCAAGAACTTTGTAATTACTTTTTTTCTATGATTTTTGAGCGAGGTCATCACTTTTCTTAAGTTTTTTTTTTAAGTCTAGTCCACAGTCATTATGTATTTCACAGTTTTTGATATCAAAGTCCTCAGTCATCACTTTTTTTTCATGATAAAAATAATTAGGTCCACGGTTAACACTTTTTTCAAGATTTTTGACATTGTGTGGTAGTCATCACTTTTTCATCTGGTTTCAAGTCAGGTTCATGGTCACTACTTATTAATGATTCCTGACAACAGGTCACTGATCATCAACCCTTTTTCTTGATTTTGAGTCAGGTCAGCAGTCAGTCATTACTCTTTTATTGATTTTTAACATCATGTTTCCAGGTTACTTTCATGATTTTCAAGTCTGGTTTGTGGTCATAACTTTTTTCATAATTCATGACTTCAGGTTTGTGGTCATCACTTATTGCATGAAACATTTAAACTTTACAGAAGCTCAACGAGGATATGTTGTAGTTCCTAAAACACATTTCCTGATTTCTTCTCACCCTTTATTTCCATTTCCTTGTATCTGGCTGTACAAATATAACTTTTTTCAGGGATGGGATTTTATCTTAGATGTAATGCTGGAGGCGTTTGACCCTTTATGTTTGGGTTAGAGCGGCAGTCATGAGACGAGACACAAACTTTGAAAAGCTGCCATAGCCACACCCCTTGAACATTGTCCTAAAATACATGTCTTTGTTAAAAGTCCTTCAGGCAGTAGAAGAGGAAATTTAAGTGGAATGAATTAATCATGTGGGATAAATGAATTTAATTGTTATCCTAAGGAATGATAGGAAAAAAAAACCCTTGTTTTTCAAAGGTCAAACTTTGATGAACCACTTTGGCCTCAGCCTTTGATTTCTTTCCTCATATGCAAATATATCTTATCCAGTCTCTATTACTTGTTAAACAAAGATTAAGAGGTTTAGATAAACCCCTGATGAGTGATGTTTAGTTTTGTTTCACACTGTACTTGATCTGGGACCTTTTAGGGTACTATTTCTTCCATGAAGTTAGTCGCTATTTATCCTGGGGTACACATACAAAGTGAAGTTTATAGATTTAAGAGAGACCAAATGTTTGTCTAAATCTTGAACGGATGTAAAAAGTCCCTCAAAAGGTTAGTCCAACTCTACACAGACGTCTTAGGTGCATTAAACAGCCCGCTAAGTGACACAACTTCACTTTTGTGACTCCTGCAGTCAAAGAAGCCAACATGTAGAACAAATCTCCGCTCGCTTTATCTTCTTTAACATTCATTCTGTTGGCCTGTTCCCGTCTTAATGAAACAATGGAGCAGCATTACCAGTGGCTCATCCCTCTGATCCTGTGTCCCTGGGGTCCCATGCAGTCCCCTTCCAGAGCTGTGTGAATGTAGGTCGACTGCGCTGTGATTTAGCTGCTCGTTGTTTGTTTGGATGGGAAGTTTGAGGCGCACAAACATGTTTGCTGAGGTAGCAGACAAGAACTGGGGGCACCTTTCTCTGATCATCTTATTAATGATGACAGATGGAAAATCAGGAGACAACATTGAGTTTAAAGAGCAGAAACTCTTAGTGTGTTTACTGTCACTTGTTTCTTTTCCGTATGTTTCATTTTCACATCAAGAATATTTTAATGACAAAATAAGAAACATGAGAGGAACTTAAAATATTTCAGATGTAGTTAGCTAACCTACTGAGATTAAAAAATGGGTGTACAGCTAGAAAACAGCCTCATGTAATGCAAAACAAACATGGTCTTTGAATTAGTAACGGTGTACCTGAAGCACATGGTTTTAACGCTAAATGAAGCTGCACTGAAGAACCACAATAGCAGCAGACCAGTGTGGAGCAATGTGGATATTAGGGGCTCCCTTAAATGAACACTCAAGAGGTTGGTTTTTATTTATCTATCACTTTCTTTCTTTTTTGAAGTGGAGATGAATGAGGAGTTTGTCAACAGGGGATTTCCATCATTTTGGCTCCTTTGTTGAGAAATGCACCATGGGACTTGAACAGAAGCTAGGCCATAGTACATAACCCACTTTAGGAGAAGAGGTTGAGACTTAAAACGATTATTTGTGATGCTTTGTCTTCGTATTTCTGCTGCCTTGGATTTTTTTATGTACAACATGCTTTTATTTTGAAGGGACCCTACATCTGGTGATCATGAGTCGCTGGGCTGGGCAATGAAAGTGAAAGGCTCAAATAAATCTTAAATGTTTTGGCACCCATCAGAGTGACACAAGCCCCAAACAATATTTTTGGATTTATAATAAAACTTAGCGGAACAAATCTGAGAGAATCTGGCCCAAAGACTATTGTTAGTCTTAAAATCTTTGAGCCCTTTACCCAGGGTTTAGGAGGTCCACTTGTTTTAGCACTATTCACAGACCCCATACTCAGATAGATATTTCTGTGATCCTCCACCTGGCTGGCTGTTTTAAAATATAAAATGTTATTTGCTGCTCAAAAAAATCTTTATAAATCTTCAGCTGGTGTCCTTAAACAAATCAACACCTCAGTACAATTCAGCTACAGACTAAAACACTTCATTTTGGGCTGCTTTTCCAGTGATAGGAAGTTAGACGTGTTGGTGTTACTCTTTTAATCAATCAGTCTTTACTTATATAGCACTTTTCATACAGAACCATGTAGCACAAAGTACTTTACACAGGAAAGGGAAAAAAGAAGGAAACAAAGAATATACCCCCAACCCAATCCTTCATTCCCAGACTGGAACCTGCAACTGCTGCGGGGGACTTGTGGTCCCCATACATGAGGCGCACTAACCCGTGTTACTTTTTACACAGCTAAAATCAAGATGACTCCAAAGTTCTGTGGACACAGAAACATCTGTGGCTTGCTTTAGTTTCATATATAGGCAGTTAACTAAAGGTTACAGTGCCATCTGCTATAATGCTACTAACAGTCTGTGTTTTTTATTGTTGGAGGAGCTACAGGACTAATCGGTGAAATGATAAACACAGAAAGCTTTATTATGTCTGTTCTCACAAAACTTTTTCTCAGATTTCTGATGCCTCCCTCTTTAGAAAAGAAAATAGCTGCGACGTTACTTCATGACCCAAGGAGAACTTACAACTAAGTCAGCAAAGACCTGATTATCGGATGGTTCGAGAGATTATCTTGAAACTGTAAATCAATCATTTTTTACATGCAATATTTTGTTTGTTAAAAATACCAGAGTGAATAATGAACAACATAGTGATATTTTAAGCCAGTATTTCAAATTATCACGGAAAACTCAAAAAGCTTCAGAGTTTTATAAGATGTTTAAGCACCTCACGGGAGACAGCTGTAACAGTCTCAGATTAATATGGCAGAGGGGCATTTCATTTAATCTATGGGAGGATAAGTGGTTGGATATCGTCTCAAATGTAGGAATAAAACAGAGAAGCAAGAGGAAAACTCATTTAATATAAAATAATGCATAGATACCATTGGACACTGACTAGACTTGAAAAAATGAGAATAGCTGATGATAACAGATGCTGGAAGTGCAGAAAAGAATTGGGTTCATATTTACACCTGATCTGGGAGTGCACCTTGGTGCACCTGTTCTGGTTTAAGGTTTCGGAGATTCTAGGAGGTTGGCTGGGTTTTACATTGCCCATAAATCCAAAGCTCTGTCTTCTTGGAGACAGAAAAATGGTTCCAATGGTGTCTAATGATAAGTTAAGTATCCTAAAGATTGGGTTTAACACAGCTGCAAGACTGATATTACAAAAGTGGAAAAAACAAGATGCCCCACAGCAAAGTTGGAGGGAAGAGAAGACAACAGAGATATGGGGTCAACATGGCAGCATGTGTCCCAAAATGCTACACTGTTTAAAGTTATTAAGAACTGTTAAAATTAATAAAAATTTGAATTACAAAAAATAATAATAATATTAATAAAAAATAATAATAAAAATACCAGATTGAACAGAAGAGAAACGGCCATTTCTCCCTGACTAATGGAACAGTCAGGGGTAGAGTGGTGGGCGGGGGTGATAAAGGCTTGCACAACAAAAATTATAACACAGTTGTTAAACAGTTTATACAACAGTGTGTGGGTTAAACTGTGGCATAGTTCAGTGCTGAACAGTGATTTATTTTGTTTCCCGCCCTAGAATGCACACAGAAATGTTGTCTTTCTTAATGCTGAGTGAACTTGCTGTTGGCTCTAACAATATGTTGAGTCTCCAGACACAGGAGTATTATCAATCCTCTCTGTTATCCCTGACAAGACAGTGAATAAGCATATCTGCTGAAATGTCACAGTTATCATTTACATGGCTTTTTATTATCCCCCTGGCATCTGTGTAACATCTCTTTGTGCTCCTGCAGGAACTTTGTGAGATATTTGTTACTTTCTGAAATTTCATTTACAGTTCCCTCTGAGAAGGACTTCTTTGAAAATGTCATTTGACATGTTTTTTTTCCTCCTGGATCTTTTGCTGTCTTGTGTCACTCTGTCACATTGTTGTTGACAGACCTGACATGGCTGTACAATTTATCACAATATTTACTGCAGGCACATTTTCAAATTGCAGAAGGCTACACATTTTTTTCCTTCTCGAGAAAGACATTTCAGACAGCTTCCTGAGCAACATATTTTGATGTAATGTAGAATTGGCAGCCAGTAAACAAAGTATTTTCAGGAGGAAGAATCATCTGTTTTACTCAAACTAAGCACCCGGGCATTTTCTGAGCATCTTTCAAAAGCTGAGAAAGAAAAATGGTTCTGTTGTACTCAAGCACATATCTCAGTCGTGATATTGAGCACAAAGGGATGGCAATTGGCTGGTGATTTTTTTCTTTGTCAGCAGTGTGCTGCACGGAAGAACACAATCCCTGTTCCAGATGGATCAACAGACCACGATAGATCTGTCTCCTCGTCTACACCTCTATCCGCCTGTCCATTTATCCCTCCATCCATTCACCCGCATGTTGTGGTGAGCGGTGTTTTCATCTGAGGAGCGGCTGAAAGAAAAAAAAAACAAGGAGAAAAAAACAGAGGGCAGGGTGTTTGGAGCAGAGCCTTATCCCTCTGACACAAAAGCTCACTCTGATCCCTGCAACACAATAGAGCCAGCCCTCTGCACCCTTGGGCCAGGCAGCAAATAATACCCATAATGCAGCATGTCTGTGACTGCTGGAATCCCTTGTGGCAACACTTGTTCAGCTTGTCGACGACTGTGCCAGAGACATGATGCCAGGCAGCAGACTATAATGTCCATTATGGATGCCAGATCCTGGTACAATTCATGCATTGTTCTTTGCTCTCTTTCAGCCTCATGGACAGTGAGGGACGTTTTTGGACCTTGATTTGACACAGATGTTAGACACTTGGTTCATTAGGGTCATATCTGTACTTTAGTATTTTAGTCTTTAGTCTTATAAAACCTATAAATTAGTTTTAAATCAGGGCCTTGAAATAAAACAGTGAACACATTGTTTTTGTAGAAATACTCACAAAAGGGTCATTACATGAAACCTATGACTGTTTAACTCTATAATCAAAACTAAGTGTAATCATTATTTTGTGTAGCCAGAGATTAACTGCGGTTTGAACTACAATAAGTCATACTAAAGTAAGTAAAATTTCATAACGTTTTTTTTTATCAACCTTGTTACTGACCTTAAAACATAACATATTGTCTTTATAATCAGGCATACAAAGGATCACAAATGTAGGAACATTACCTTGGTCCCTGTTTTCATTCAGATTATTCCCAGATTTTATTTTTTCTCCAATTAGTTTTTCTTTTCCACATGAGAAATTAAGAAAAAATACATAATAAAAAATGACCCTGCCAAAAATGATTGAAAAAAAATTTAAAAATTATTGTTATTGTTAAAAATTATGATGGCAAATTTTGAAAGTTCACCTAAATGGTTTTTTTTTTTTTTTTTTTACAGGATTGATGTCATGGCAACAGGACTGACTCAAGTGCTCCTTTTACAGCCTATACAGCAAACTTTATCCAAGCACTTCTATGAAAATTTCCCTCCAAGCTACATATTGATTTATTCTGGACTGGCATTGTTGAGTTCATCAAGCTCATGACATTTCTTAGAGGTCTAACACTGTTTCCTTATTGTAGTTCTATGTATACTTGATCAACAAGCCTTTCAGTAGATTTTTCACAAACTTTTTTAGATTGATCCTTTTCATGTTGGTCATTATTCAGCATGTCAGAGCTATGAAACTGCTGACTTTACCAGGGTTAGTGATTTTAAGCTAACTTTCATATTTAGTAAAAGCAAATGTTTAGATATGAATTGAGCAAATTAATAATTTTGATTGGTGTGAACACGACACATTAGTATTAATGATCAAATACAGAATACACCATTTTTCTGCAGGGTTAGGGTAACAGGGTTGGCGGGAAACCAGTGGGCAGCAATAAAGTGAAAAATAATCATGTTAATTAATATTGATATAATTTAACCAAAGACTCTTTTAAAGAATAAGATTATATGTGAAACAAGATGTTAACGTGGTTATTTTAACACTCGTTTTTTGTAAAGTAAAAGTCCTGATGAAGACCAACAAAAGCCAGGCCAAAAAACCTGAACCTAATCAACAAAGAAGTGATTTCAATTCTTCATCAAAATGGTATTTCATCAGCTTTAATTAGATCTTATATTGTAGAGAGGAGAAGCAGTAATGTTTTATTTTACATATTTGTTTATATTGAAACAGTTGTGTGATTGTTTGGCCTATTTCATGGGCGCGCAAAATGCCTCCAGTCCATGGATGAACCCAGTGGCTAACAATGCCAGTGAAGGCAGACTCAGAGGCAGCTATTGATACCAGTGCTACCACTAAAGCTGTCCCAGTTAATGTTAGAGGCACTTATCATAATCCTTTCTCTTAAGTAACATATGTATTTATCATTGCAGCTATGATTAAATGTGTGTTTAACATCTATATTGTGAGCTAGCATGAAAAAGTAACAGATTTTTAAAGTTGTGAGCTATCGTGACTTTCAAACACTTATTTTGTTTGTCTGATGGCTGAAGTAGGAGACAATTAACACAGGGCCTGTTTCAATTCTTTCTTGTCTGTCTCATTGTTTAGAAATGATTTATTCAGAGCAGCCATGATTGTCACATCAACAGTAGCGTGTCATTCATCTCATGCTGGTTTAGATGACAGTACTAATACGTCCCCTGATGAGGCTCTCTAAATAAAAGAACAAGACACACACACACACACTGCAAATTCTCTTCAACGATTCCCTCGAGCGCCCATCATCTCAAAAACAGCTCTGATGAGAGAAAAGTGGGAATTTACCGCAGAAATAAAAGCGCACTCACATGTGGGATTCCTGTGAATAAACCATAAGGCATTGTTTGTGGGAATCAGTGTGAACACGTGTGTTTGAAATAAACTGGGCAGTCCTTCAGAGACAACACAACTGAGCTAGATCTGTGGTCTCAAAGTTAAGGGTTTGGAGTTTTTGAAGTAAGACATGAAGACAGCAGCTCTGGAGGGCTGATGTGTGGCACCACAGCGCCACCCTGTGGTAAAAACAAAGAAAGACACTGAAAAGGCTTTTTCCTTGTTTATTCCAAATATTCAAGGCTACAGCACATTTATATGGATGACAAAATTGCAGTGTCTCACACTTTGGCAGAAATTGCATCTCACACACACAAACACCAGCAGGATACTCACTCTTAGCTAAAGCTCACGTATCAGCAAACAGCGTGTAATACTGTTGATGAAAATATCTCTCAAGTGGATCATGTTCAGTGGTTTGAATGTGCTTAGGCAATAAATAAAGCACCCCTGGGTAACACTGAGTCCCATTGGTCCAAAAATAAAGCAGTGTTATACAACATGTAGGCTGATATAGCATTTGTGTCAGTCTGTACAGTATATGATAACATAAGGACCCAGGGAGCTAGACGCCCAGCTGCCCAAGGTTATATTTACTGTCTGCACTCAGTGGAATGAGGGACCACCAGTCTGGCCTCATAAGGGCATGTGATGTGTGGGTCTGTGTCTGAGCACCACACAGAACTTCAGGCGATTATTCATTACAGGAGACCGGCGCGTATTCTTGGCACTTGACTCTGTAAATCCTCCAGAGACTCTTTGAATAAATATTTCCCCCTTTCAAAACACTCAAATCCCAATTTAGAGAAATAGAAAAGAACCAAACTAGGGTAAGATCAAAGTCCGTGTCAAACATTTGTCCTTTGAAAAGGGAATGATCTCTGCGATTGTCAGCTCCAATCAAACATTCACAGTCTTAATGCAGTTTGCGTGCAGACAGCCTGCATCACAAGCTAAGGCACTGAATTTGGAGAACACTTTTAGGTGCAGAAATCTGGAAAAAAAAGCCTCATCAACAAAAGTTTTAGACTATTGTGACATTGAAAACTTCTCTCCGATGAATTTAGAGGGCCACAAACAAATTCAAAGAGCTTTTAAGCTTAACATAGCATTTGGATGAGCTGAAACATCAGATATGAGTGTCTTCAACACTTGCCACAGGCTTTATGTGACACGCAGCCCAAGCAGGAAGCAGACAGATTCTCATGCCGCCTGTCATGCGTGGGTCTACATCAATACTGTCCCCCCTGTGCAGTGGTTCCATTAAGGATCCCCATCCAGCCATTCCCGATTTTTGGTCCTCTCTGCTCGCCTCGGAGCGTACACACATACACCTCTCATCAGCGCTGTCTCATTCTGTCAGTCACACATCGATCTTCTTCAGCTGCTCATAAGTGAGGAAGAACTGGAGGCAGAGTTAAGGAGCAGCAGAAAGAGGAGTGGAAATTTTTCACCGAGGAGCTCTGGCTCTGTCTGTACTTGAGCTCAAAGCCTCCCTTGTTACCGCTCCCTTGTTACCTCAGTCTGCTGTAACAAGTCAATAATCTCATTACATTTTTTTCAGGCCTGGTTGGAGCGAGATGACGAGCTGCCAGCACTTCATATCCTTCTGAAACTCTTTGAGAGTCCATGCTTCACCCCGTCTTACCCCCCATAGAGGCCCCCAGCCCTCCCCTCCCAGTGGGGGCAGTGGGGTACTGAGGCAGTAGTTTCAAAGTTACATAAGGGAGTTAACTAGAATCATAAACTAAGCTCTCCTCCACTCGAGCACACCCTGGAATTCTGGGCGTCCCTCACTACATAACAGAGTTTGCTGGTTTCCGGCTGATTTCTGCAGCACTACAGTTATTGCGTCACAGAGGATTTTCAGTACGAAAACAGACTAATGAATCACTAATGAGATGGTTAAAGGATACAATGATGTTCCAGGGTCCCAGGCGGAGCCAGTTGGGAAAGAAGCCCTTGTAGAGGGCCATGAAGCCCTCAGAGCGCCACGTCTGTAAGAAAACAAACAAGTTAAAGACCTCATATATTTGATTATCCTCAGATGTTTTTTCAGTCCTCTCTGGGCATTTCTAAGCTGAGGCTGGGAATCCAGTGACAATAAGATTTAATCCTGGTGTTCAGCATGACCTCAAAAATGTAATAAGTTTGACCACATTTGCTGCCATTGATTTAAAAACAAATCAAAGTTTTGAATAACAGTGGAGTTTTGGGGTCTAATTTTAAGTCCTCGGTGTTGATTATGCTTGTGGGTTTTGCATTAAGAGCTGCAGGAATGAGTCTCTCAACCTGCGGCTGAGTTCGCATTTTTGGTTGATCTTTCTGAGTACAATGTGTGTCTTACGCAAGAATGCAGAGTTCCTATTACAGCCGCCCCTATTGGAGTGAAACCAACAACAGAATGTCATCTCCTCCCTCTCTACTCCACACTTCCTGTTAGCTCTACTCAGTTTTGCTTTAAACAATGGATGAAGGCTCAAAAATGAAAGAGGAGATGATACTGTTCTGCTTTTGGCATTAAAATAATGAAAGACATTCCAACATTCCAGTCTTGACTTTCAAAGCCTTTACAAGTAGCCAGATGAAACTTCTGTCTAAACTGAGACATTTAAGCTGAGCAGACAGGACACAGGCAGATGTGAGGCTCTGTGGTGGTAAGTGTCGCCATCTTGTTGTGGTTTGTGTGTGCCTCGCTCTAGCTTTCAGTTCCGGTGGTTGCAGTTACACTTTTGAAAACAAGAACTGTGCTGATCAAAACACACAAGTATCGTACACGTTGTTTGTTACATAACTGTTTTTATAATCTGTAATCCAGTGAAGAGTCCCACGTGGAAAGGGGGATTGCAAACTTTGGGGATGTCAATAAGAAACAAGTGAATACTGCAGCACTTTTAAAAATAATGTAAATAAAAGTCTACTTTTGTGAGTTATGCTCTGCCTCTAAGAGAAGTTGACTTATTTTCACAGATTTAAAGCTCCCCACTGAGCTGCAGAGGACTTCATCAAACTGTTTTTACAAGCTGAATAGTTGGATCTGCAGTGAGTTGACTTATCCTTCAATGCAGAAACAGTGGACACCTTCTAGAGTGGACACCTTCAGGAGTGAATTGTTGATTTTACTCTTTCTGTGAAGTGAGTCTAACCTGCAGTAAACAGTCCAGTGTCCCCTGGTACAGAGCTGCTCCTCTCTGGTTCATCATGCGTGTCCGGACGACATCTACAGGGTTGGAGGCCAAAGCCCCTGCAAGACCACACACAAAGCTGGACCTGGAAGACGACAAGATGCAGGTAAATATGATAGTCAGCTAATCCATCCCATCAAATTTCTGTTTCTCAATAAAATCACCAACTTTTACTACAACCTGTGTGACAGACTTAAGTGTTTAGTCAACTAAGATTCAAACTTTCTTTGTCTTTAATTACTATTTCAAAAGAAACAACAAAAAAATTCACAATGATACCCCAAGATGCCACTAAATGTCTTATATAACTCAGAATGGTTGTGATAATCATAAAACTGAAAAGGCTGCTTTTAGTTTTCCCTCCAATTGCCTAATTTTCATCAGACCAGCCCTTTCTTCCCAGTGATGTAACCACCACATGCCCTACATGTGAGTGATTTCCATGTGACCCTGCAAACTCACAAGAAGTGTGTGTACACGGTATCCCCCATGTAACCCGACATGATCAGATGCTTTTTGGTGATGTCATAGACTGGCAGCTCGACCCCCACCACGATGGCCGCCCGCTGCGCTGTTAGAGAGACGCCCTTTTGAAGGGAGAGAGGATGTTGTCAGAGTATTGTCAAAGTAAGCAGCCACTCAGCATTATTCGAACTCTTCTGTACCTTCCACAGCCCTCTGGTCCCCTCCTCCTGGTAGATGTTGATGAAGTTGCCCATCATGCTGCCCTGGATCACATTTCCCTGAGCCTGCATGCGGATCTACAAGGACAGATGGAGGCACAGTTTATAAATTTGTTCTTGAGAAAATGAAAGCAGAACTAGAGAGGAACTCTGCAGGTCCGCTGATCAAAGCTCAGAGTTTGTTTTACGGAAATCACAACGGAATGTGAAAGCAAAGAGACTTTTGGCAGGCAGGCTGTCGAAAAGGAAATTATTTCTGTCTACTTTGCCAGAAAGTCCTCAGACCTGCTTTCACTTAAAATGGCTGCTGTTACAGACTAGTCTCTGTTTTCTGTTCAGCTGCTGGTGAAAACACAATGTTCCAAACCTGCAGCCATATCCACTAGTCTGTTAACCCTTACACACACACACTCACACACACACACACAGAGGACAGGGGGTCAGCAAGCCAAACTGTGCATGGAGGAGAGACTCTTGGCAAAACATTATGAGTTCAAATAAGGGAGCACTCACACACACACACACTGAAACACATCATATTAATGCTCCCCTATCATTTACAGAACAGCATGTTAAGCCGTTGAACTTTCAGTCTATAAATACTCTACAAGTGAAGTCTTGATAGCATTAAGATACCCTTCACTCGACTCAACACGCAACCAAAAACCGCACCCTCAGCCTGGAGCAGCACTCTTGTTTTTTCCAAGTACAGTCCCCCTCAAAAGTCTCGTGTAATGACTGCAGCGTATATGACATGACTATGCAAAGGGCAAACAAGCTGTTTTGTTTTTTGTTTTCAGATCTCTGCATGCAAAGAATCCGTCAAACCGGCTCTCCTGCCTCGGGAAGACAACCAACGGCAGGTTAATTTAAACAATAACAAACAGGTCTGAGAGTCATTTTGTGAGCAAACGGCTACCTTCAGCACATCTGTGGGGTTGGCGATGGAGGAGGAGACGACACCAGAGACAACACCACATAACACATTAGTCAGCAGCGTCTCATCTGAAAGAGAAGAAGAGTGGGAGGCTGTGAACAAGCAACATTTTGCACATCGCATCAGGGCAATCAGCTGAAGTTCGTTTCCACAGTGTTTTTACAGACAGGCATTAAGCTCTTGGTGTGACAATATAAACAGACATGTAAATAGGTCACACGCACATCTGCACCCTCCCCTTCGTGAGGAATGTGCATGTGTCCCCGGATGCCCAAAAGAGAGAGAGAGAGTGTGTGTGTGTGTGAGAGGAAAAACGGAGAGACACTGAGACTTACCCTCTGGTCGGTCGACAAACAGGCGCTTCAAGCTCTGGTATGTGCCAATTTTTATGGTCCCATAGGAGGCCTGCCGAAGCATGGCGGGAGCAATTCTGTAAAAGTCAAGTTTATTTTCATCACTCTTGTGCATAATGTCTCAGGGGCTTTGCAGACACACAACATACAACAGTGGCTAATGTGCAAGCTTTGGAAGAGGACTGTGAAAACATACGACTATGAGAGACCAGTAGGTGACAGACTTATGTGGATAGTCAGACGAGTTCTTAAAAGGAGGTTTTCACATATCATACTTGTTTTGTTTCTTATGTAAAGAATAATTACTCCATATCAGGTGTAAACATTGTAAATCAAATATTCAAAAGCATGCCCACACATAGTGGGGTTCAGACACTTGTAATTAAGACAATGTCACAAAACCAGGAAGTGTGCAAAAACGAGGAACTGAAAAAATGTAGTAGAAATCCCCGTACAGTGGGATTACAATAAATAGCCACTTGAATACGGATAAAATTAGAAAAAATTGAAGGGCAAACTTAAAGAGACACATTGAAGCACTTGAATCCTCCATACTGACCCTGAATACAGAGCTCGGAGCCCCTCCTCTTTGCATATTCTCACTATAGCATGAAGCATGCCTCTGTAGCGGATCTCTCGGTATTTAATGTCCCCCACTTGGCCTTGGACTTGAAGACGTGTCTTAGCCAAATCGATTGGGAAGGTCCCTGCGACACAGGACATTGAAATACTTCTTTAGATGACAGTATATCACGATAAAAGAGGTACATTTAAACACATTTACACCCGATAACCACGCAGCTCGGCCTCCCCGCCTCTCCTCCTATCTCCGCTCATCACTCACCGCACTCCGCTGTCACAGACGCCAGTCCGCCGAAAACAAAGGGCTTCCAGTTCACGTTAGACATTTTCTTCTTCAGTCGCGTGCGGAGTCACAATAAAACCAACCCGGCTGGGCGCGGGGAGCTGTGTTGTAGCCTGAAACTAACGCTCCCAAGGTGCAGCTGTGTTTCAATCCCCGCCGGCGTTTGAGGACTCCAACTCTGTGTGGCCCCTCCTGCAGCCTGTCTTACAAGAAGCCCCGCCCACTGCCGCCTCCATTGGCTACTGTCTTCATTCTTTCCGCCCACAGCTTGTTGCTAAGCGACCGTGTAAGACTGTAGGGAGGAACTACAGAAAAGTGGATGACGAAACACATGGCGTTGTTGTCACTTCCTTCGACTGAACAGAGCTACCAGGGGCGGTGCTTGTAATTCTGGCCCCCATGAAAGGATGTCACACCGCAACACCACAGCCCGGGCCAACCCCAGGCAGGTTGAGCTTTAACATGATGTACTTTTTTCATCGGGATTGCTGATTGGTTTCTTTATAATATATCACCTAAACTTCAATAGTTATAGTGGTACCTAACAGCAAAATTGAAAACTTTTGTAATCAGTTATTTAACAAAAGCTGTTATCACTAAGTTTTAGGTTATCTTTAAAATTCCAAAGGTTTCCCCTGTTAAAAGGAAGTTTTTCCTTGCCACTGTCACTAATGTTGATGAGATGGGTCAAATATGTCCCATTTTATGGGTGGGTCTTGATAATTTATCAAGCAACTAGCGTGTTCTAAACCTGCTCTTTTTCTTCGGAAAGCGTTTTGGGATGGCAACTGTTGTGATTTGGCGCTATGTAAATAAAATTTGATCGATTGATCAGAATTTTAGCTATAAATGTAATGGAAATTGTATGCCTATAAAATAGTATCAATTACTTTATTTTAGCTTAAATGTTAATTTTATTTAATTTTATTGGAAAAACTATCCTGGGGGATCTGTATGACACCATCACTCGCAAAAGCCCCATAAAGTCCTCTCATTTTCGCACACTCTAGAAATAGGGATCAGGAGTCAAATGATATGACTTGGGATCTGTTTCACAGTATGTCATTTAAAATGAAACTCTGTAGCAGGATTAATATTATGTAAATTTATAAAATATACCATTAAATGCTAGGGAGTATATTTCATGGATATTTCTCCATAATTTCCAAAAAGATATTCCAATAAATAAAATGATTTGAAGGTTTTTGGAAGTACCCAGTCTTGCCTACAGTTACAACTACTGTCAGTTGTAGTTTTTACATCAAAGTTACCCTGTGAAAAAGTTAGGTTAGATTGAATTAGATTAGATAGAACTATATTGATCCTTTTGGGAAGGTTCCCTCAGGGAAATTAAAAATTACATGATACATTAAATAAGAGGAGCCAAAACAATAAACCCTGTAATTTTCTAACTTTAAAACTTTTTTTTTTTTAAAATTTGGCCTTTTAAAGAAGGTGGTGATGAAACTGGTGTCATTTTCCTTTAATGCTGCACCCTGCATACAAGCTCATATTTACAGTAAATATGAAATGTTCTGAACATAGTAGACATAGTACAGACAGGCTGCCAGTGTAAAAGCCAGGAGGAAAGTGTTATGCTTTCCCTTTTCTCAGCACACACAAACATATCAACCTACCAGTTTTACAATGTTTTTTTCCTGAACATATAATCTAGGTCTCAGTCACACCAGCCAACTTATCTTATGCTGCGGATCTTTCTTGAAATGCTGAACTCTTGAAGTCTGCAGTGATGTTAATCATTCAACCAATCCTGGTGTGCAAAACATCAAAACACAGATTTCACATTGCCCACAAAGCAAACACAATTAACCCATTTACTCCTTACTATTTAAAGTGCTGCTAAAACAGTGAGGGCTCGGTGTTTCTTTCTCCTTCATGTTTGTCATTAAAAGAGCTGAAAGGTCAGTCCTTATGTTTTAACTACCCCTCTAAATCTACTGTAAGTTTGAGAAACAAGCTTTAAGAAACATTAAATGTAAATCTTTATATGATCAATTAAACAAATTGTTAATTGACTTTGCTGGGATAGTGCCTCTTTGGTTTATAAATCGCACAAATAGCTTTTAAGTGAGCACCACATTTAAACACTGCTGGCTGAGACTGCCATGTTTTTGAAGCATTTAGAGCTCATGTATCCATGGGAACAGGAAATGGGGATGCTGAGTTGTGGCACACTTTTAAAGAAGACGTAATATATTCCTCAGCTCATGAACTCAGTTTTGTTTCTTTGTGTGGATACATGGTTGTAACAAGTTGGAGCACGTCCTCTACTTACTAGCACACTGGTATGTTACAGTGAATGTATAATTCCCACAAAGTATTATTATCTTGTTTCCCATGTTGAAAATCACCAAAGGTAGCATCTCACATCAAATGTGTTGCTTTATAATTACCTCTGTGCAGCTTTTCTGCTCTGACATCAGTGTTGTCGTAATGTTGCAACTTTGTCGCTTGTTGAAGTTAAAAAATGTTCTTATGTTTCTTTATTACTATATCAATTATACTTGCAATTTAAATTTGTGCAAAACCTTTATATTTTGCACAGCAATAGTATGGCATTATTACACAGACCAACTTTGGCTCAGACACCCGAGCAGCAGCCTTGTCAATATCTTGCCAAGGATGACTTGTCAACATGTGGGCTGAGGTTTACTGATAAAAAAAGACAATCTTTAGAGCTGTAAAAGAGCTGCAGTAAATTAGCTCGATAGCCTATTTAAGGACGTCTGTTTTGGTTCTTTTTCATCCAGGTCATGGTAATCCAGTTCTTCGATGAAAGGGCAGATGGACTTGTTTGAGGTTCTTGAAGATGTTCCGTCTCTTTTCCAAAAGGCTTCTTCAGTTCTAACCCAAGTTGGAAATTTATAGCCTCTGTTGGTCATCCAGCTGTAAAAATGGGTGGGTGGTCACCTGAGAGTTGTTCACAGCTGGGTCGCCTGAGAGCTGTTAGCAGGGTCGTTAACCTGGTTTCTCATGGGGGGCTGCCCTCTTTAAGGACCCAGTGCTCCAGTTACTTAAAAAGACCTCTGGTCCCTGCAAGAGCTTCACTTTGCAAAATCCTCCAGGGGGTCAGAGGTCATCTGAAGTCGAAACTAGTTAACTGTCAGCTAACTATCTTATGCATTCACTTGCCAAAATTATTGTCCTGATCCATGACAAATGAAGTTAATTTGCTTGAAAGTTAAATGACCCAAAGCTCCTACAGATTATTTTGACATCTGACCCTATGGAAAAATTTAATTCACCAATCCTGGAAAAGGTCAGAGGTCAAAGAGCAATCAGATGCAGACAGGAGTTCACTTAGAGCTAATACGTCCCCGCCTTTATTGACAAAAGCTAGAATTATGATCCAGGATAAAAGTCATTTGTAGATTCAAAGCACAGGAACATGGTTGAATGTCTGTCTTTTAGTCTCATAAATACAGTCTCAAAGAGGTTTGTAGATACCTGATCTGACATGTAAAGCAAATAGGTCATCGATAAGTGTGCCATGTGTACGTCCTGGCCCCCTGCTTCAGTCAACTTGTGTGCAGGAGTATAAGAGCAGAGTGAGTGTAGATGAAGGGGCGGCTGACCCCTAACACCATTCATCTTGAGCTGTAAATGTTCAACACATCCGTGCAGAAGAAGGTCAACAGTTTGTGTTCAGCTGCTGTGGAGCCACGTGCACAACAAACTGCAGTGAGGCATGCACATGCCTATCTGTGTGAGTTTGTGTTGTTCAGGCCTGTGTGGAGGGTGTCAGGTTGTCATATTCAGTACAGACTGTGTGAGGAGGGGGCGGAGTGAAACAAGCCATGCATGCAGGCTTCTTCTTGTTAAACCTGGACAGACTGGAGGTAAGTGACCTTCCTCAAAGCACTTTATCAAAAGCCTGAAAGTAATGAAAAACTGTTGACCAGAGTCTTAAACATTCCCCTCATACCTTAAGGGTACCTAAGGGTGTGTTCAAAATACTGACTGTACAATGTAAACAAAGGAGCTTTTACAAAAGTCTATTTTTCAAGGAAGACACTCATTAAGCAGCTCACTGAATCAATATGGCATTGTGCCTTAACAGGGATAGTATGTGCCAATATCTCCTCATGCTACCATTACATGGTGTTATTGATCCTAGATGTCATTTTCCAATAAGTCACTGTGTGCTCATACGAGTAAATATCAATAAATTCTATTAATTTATGATTACACAAAGGGTAAACATTTGTTAAAGTGGTTGACACTTGTTTACATGATCTCGCTATAAATAGGACAAAGACGTTTGTGATGGCACATTGAGCCATTTCCTAAAATAGTGCGAGGAATAAATCAGTGGGGCACAAGGGAGCAAGACTTATGGGTAAAAAAGTTGTATTTTTTTGCCCAAAATCTTAAAAACCTTGAAAAACAAGAATTAAAAGCTAAGCTTACAAAAGAGGTTGAGTAAGACTTAATGCAGGTATGGTGAACAGGAGGTGATCCTGACTGGGACATTTTTTATTTGCTGCTGACTGGCCAACCTAAAAAACTGTCTCATTAACATAAGAATATCATCCATGTTGTTACTGAATACAAACATTAACAGAAACTAATGTTTTGCTGCTTTGCCAACAGGCAGAGGGTAAATGATTTCTGGATTTCTCTCTGCAGGTTGATTTGCTTCTGTATGTGTGAATAGGTCATTCCTGGTTATGCAATGCTGTTGAGAAATACGACTCCATTGTTCTGGGGTTTTGGCCAATCAGATTTAAGTGTTTAACACAGCCTGGTAACACAATATAACTCGATTAAAGTGATTAAATAAACTGGAGTGAGGCTAGAAACAGACCACACACAATGAGACAAAAGGGAAATGGTGAAAAGGTGTAACCAAATAGATAACATGAAGTGAAACTAATTATTAAGTAAATCCATTTGTCATTCACCCACAAGATGTGTCCTGAATCAAAGTGTGCAAAGTAACTCAAAGCAGGAAATTATAACTAATATATATAAAATAGTGTGTAACATACCTGTACTAAATTAATTCAAAGTCGAGCGAAACTAATAAGATGTACTGTATAACTAATGGTTTTGTTTGCCTGTGTGGCTGTGGCCCTTATTCTACTTCATCTGTCTGTCTTGGTTCACTAGGCTTAATCAATAGTTTATTGCTTAATAGTTTAATAATAGTTAAGTGCAAAATCTAATTTACTTTTTATTTAGTAAGTAATAACAAAAACTACCCTTGGCAGTCTTCAATCAATATGCACAATACAAGAATACACAAAAGTAACAATGTGTTTCAGCTCTGTAACACATGATTAACATTCTGCTACACCACTAAAAGTCTACCATCAACACCAGACAATCCCAACAGAGACAGACACCATCATGGACTTCAAAGATTCATATTTACACCATAAACACCTTTACTGAGTACAACCTTTACTGGGCATTCCTCTCAAAACCTGCTTGGCACACCACCACTAGAAAACAGCTAAACAGTGCTCATCATCTGCATCCACATGACCGGTACATCCCCAGTAAGGGAATGAATATCTGACTCTAGAAATAGCCTATTAAACCATCTAAACCTTGAATAATTTATCTGAGGATGATGTATCAAGGGAGAATCAAGTGTTTTATAGACTGCTTAAAGTGCAGAAAATACAATGTAGATGAAATCACTATATATTTTTGATGTATGAAATGTAAAATCCCTGTTGTTTCTAATTAAAAACCAACATTTTGTACACAATTTAAAAATAAAATAAGGACTGATGTATAAGGTATACAAATGAATCAGTTGTTGGGACCTTTTTTCAGCAGAAGGTGTGTTTTTGCATCTGTAAGTTTAAGAATCACGATGTTCCTCCCACACTTTTATTCAAACAAGCTTTTAACAGCAGAAGTACCACTTCAGCGTCAAACCTAACTGAAGTGAAATATTTAAAAAATTACACTTCCACTAACAAAATGAACGTTGACAGAAAATCAAGAACAAAAAGAGACTGTTTCTCTGTCAGGAACCTCCTTTGTTAAAATAGTGTTTCATCTTATTTCAAAGCTTACACTGTTCGAAACATTTTTGGGTGTCACTTTTTTGGCTCTTCAACAGACAAACCAGCTCTGCAAAAAGTTATACTTCTGGAGATAAATAGAAAATCAAACTTGGCAGTCAGATTCCCAAGTTGTTACTTTTCAAAAGTTCAACATGACAGAGTCCAGGAAAAGAAAACACAGTTTCAGGGGTGACCCACAAATGAACAATTCATTATCATAACAAACAAAGCTGTTTCTTCAGAGCACTGTGGAATGTATCATCTGACATTCAGCCTTTTGCAGTGGGTAAAAGCATCCAAACTCATCCATAAAACACACATTCTTCAG
Organism: Xyrichtys novacula; assembly: GCA_962446985.1. Taxonomy (NCBI): domain Eukaryota; kingdom Metazoa; phylum Chordata; class Actinopteri; order Labriformes; family Labridae; genus Xyrichtys; species Xyrichtys novacula. Next base: position 7,541,385 of record OY660877.1, read on the forward strand.
TCTGGTGTGGTTTGCTTTTGATCAAATTCAGTCTGTTCTCATATGAGCTGTCACTGTGCTTGTTTTATCCTCATATCAATTGTTTGGTGTCTTTAACATAAATTTAATATCCATCTAAATTCTGTTTCACTTTTCTCTATAAAAATTGCAAAGGTAAACAACATTTTCATTTTACATGTTGGCTGAAGCCCCTGACAGCTGGATTCACTGTCTTGCTTTCATATTTTTTGATATTGTTTGAATTGAATAGAGCTACCACAGGGCTATAAATGTGAACTGATGAGAGTACCTTTTGAGACGAAAAAATAACATGAAAGTTGTTGATATTTGGGGACCCAGCTGCAAAAAGTAGGAAGGCTTCTGTTTTAATCTAGTGGAGTTTTATCTTACTACCACTAGAGGTCAGACTAACATCATTTTATCATCCATCTCAGCCTGACGCCTCCTGCAGGGCGATTAAAACCAGTCAGCTGTAGCAGTTTAATGTCTTTAGATGGCCCCATACAACCTATGAGACAAAGTTAAAACCCTTTTAATGACAGGGAACTCAATATACAGCAAATTATCAATCACAGATATTTTTAAAAGATACTTTACAGACAGAATAGGACCAACAAGACATGTATCTAACAGTAAATGTGTAAAACAGTAAAAATGAAGGCATCTGTTATTTGTTTAAATACCTCAAGATCCCCTTATTTGTTTTCTATCACATCACAAGTCTCAGTTTCTTGCTAATATCGAGTCTATCCTTTTGACTGTGAGACACTCATCCAGACTCTATTTATTATGATCATATGCTAGTTGTATTGTTTGATTTATGGCTCGGCTACGGGTCAGTAACCTCACTATAGCCATCAGTACATTATTAACGACCGAAGAGAAGGAGGAGTGTGCGTAAGGCTGTGCGTGTATCTCAGTGTGTGTGGCATGTGCGTGGAAGAAGGGTTACACGCAGCATCGACAAACGGAAATAGATGAATGGAAATATTGCAGTTTTATCTGAAACCAATAAGCAGAGGGAAGTGTGGTGCGCCTAAAAGTGGCCACTTTTAATGTGGTGATTTGTCACGAGGAGCCAGAGAGCAGACCTGGGAGAGAAGAGGATATATCTGTGTTTGGTGCACAAAATAAAGGAGGAGACTACAGCTGTGTTATTTAAGAGGAGCAAAGGATAATGCTTGGCTTAAAGAGATCCTTTTAGTTCATGCTTAACCAATACCACTACATGTGTTATTTCTATACAGTATAAAATGTTTGTACGCACCCTTTTACATGCATAGATTCATTTGCCCACATATAATATACATGGATTACCATTGTGCATGGAAACTGTAGAGACTAAAGGCCTTAAAATACTGTCTTTTCTGTGACTATTTATTTCAAAATGGAGGAATAAAAGCTGTGATGGCTTAATACATGAAACATTGTGAGCTTCTGCTGCCAAATTAGCATGTCATGTGTTCACATTATGTGAAAACACACCCACACATGCTCCGATTGTTTTCTTCTTTGGCACAAACAACGGAAAAATGTATTTAAGTCAGCCAAGCAGGGAGCGCTTGTTTTTATCTCAGTGACTGGCAGCAGGAACATCGTACTAATGCCACTGAGCATGAATTGACTGGTATTTTACTCCAGCATATCCTCCTGCAGACATACATTTGTGTGTGTTTGTGTGTGTGTGTTCCTGTCAGTCGTGACAGTAAGTAAAGGTGGCTGATGGGCACATGAAACATGGTACAGTGTGTGACAGAGGATATACAGTAGGCCTATGTGTGGTTGTGTAACTCTGCATCAGTTGTGGAGAACAGCCCCAAAGCTAACAGACGTAAAATGAATCTAAGCAAGGCTTTAAGACAAGTTTGATTTAAAAAATACTAAAATCTCTTCATTAAAACTGCCTGCTCTCAAACTTGATTCAGTAATGTAGCTCAGTGCTCTAACTTTGAGTGTTGTTGTTGAAGGAGGAAGCTAATGCTAGCAGTTGGTAGTACAGTACAGTTTCATTACACAAAACCAATGTAAACAACATATCAAACAGCCAGAACACACTTAGCTTGGTTTAGCTAAGTTGACTGCAAATCAGGGAAACACCTATTTATTTTTAATTTTGTGGATTTTAGAGGTGCTGTTGGTTTTATTTGTGACCTTTAGAAAGAAGGAGGCAGACTGATTTCGTTTTAATCAGTCATTATGCTAAACTAAGCTGCTGAGAGCCACAGACAAAGGATGGTTGATTTAAAGCTGTGGGATTGATACTTTCTTTTAAGAAAATGTTCATAAATATTCACGAGGCAAACAGAAATTATGTTTATTTTAAAAGAATTTTCCTTTTGCCGATTTGTGTAAATTTTTTCTGGTAATGTAGTTAATTCAGTTTTTTATGGAGTAAAATGCCTTGATTGACATTGCTGATAAATACCTCTCTTATACCTCTGTGTGTAGCAGAGAAGCAGGGTAGTGGAGGGACCATAGAAAGGCAGGATGTTGTAACTGTGGTTTTAGCAGCCACAGTTAAAATGACATGATATGTCCTCATCCTTTACTGGAGTTTTTATGGCTTCGCTTTTGTCCAAGTGGGAGGAGGTGGACACTTGCTAGCCGTTGTCATTTGCAGACAGTGAACTAACCACATTCACATGACATGGGAATCACACACCTCTGCACCAACTTAACACTGAATGGTAAAGCTGATGAGTAGTTTTGTGTGCTTTGTTTTACTGGTGGGAATCCCACTGCAACAGTGGGTAATAAAAATGAAAACTATAGTTCCTCTAGTGTCCACTTGGGGCTAGCTGCAGAGGTCCAAATGAGTTCTTGTGTTAAATTGTCCATGTTTACAGCCTGGCACAAAGGACAAAAAAAAAGTTGGGGTATGTCTCTCATGTCATTTATTGCAAATGAAGAACATGGGGTGATTTTTTTAATGACACCTCTATCATGATAATATAAAGAGTGATATATATACACAGATTTGCTGAATCAGGGGCAAGGCTGACTTGACTGACAGATGAATGTGTTGCATCTGTTTGCTCGGGTGGTTAAAGCCCACCTCAGCTCCACTTTTTTGGTTATTCCCAGGTTGATCAGAAGTGAGGTTGAGTCAGCTTTTTTTTTTCTAAATAGCCGCCATTGTTGGGCCTCACAACAACCCTCCAGGAACCAGTGGGTGAAATCACAGTGACTCTTTTCATGTTGCACGCTGTCTTTAAAATAGTAAAAATGTGGCATATTGGTTTTTTGTTGCATGGAATTTTTTATTATTTTCTGTATTGCCTACTCTAGAGCTGTAGAAAAGGCTTAAAAATGTGAAATCACAGCAGAGAGAGAACAGTGTGATGCAGAAAGGTAGAGGTTAAAAATTTGAGGGTATTTTGGTATTGAAATCAGTTTTAGACAAATCCTGTAAGTCTTAAATTTGGGAGTTCACTGATTGTATGGCGTTTACAGAAGTGAAGAGGGTATCAAGTCATGAACTACATTTTCACATTTAAACACCCACGTGTCCCAGATAGAGGAGGCCTCCTTCATTTCCTGCATTTTCCTCCTTTAGAAAGAGATATTTTGTCAAAGTAAAATCCTTTTTTGACCCAAAATTGTTCAAATATTGTACAGAGATAATAAGAATTGGAAAGTTCACCCCTATAAATCTGCCTACATTGTACTCCTTATAGATTTATCTGAGATTTAAAGGAAATATTTTTGTTTTAATTATTGTTTTTCAAATGTTTGAATGTAAATTGGCACCAATAACATTTAATTAATGTTTTTTCCAAGTTAAGTCATTTCTTTTAGAGTAAAGTGGGTGTAAGGTACGATGCAAGGGATGCAGACATACACACAGTGGTGATGTTGTGGTCTTTCTCATTGTGCTGAAGTATTTTTACCTCATCCTCAGGGCAGCACTGAACTTAATGGGAAGCGAAAGCTTGTCCACTACGGTTAATAAATGTGTCTTTATGTGTGTGTGTGTGTGTGTGTGTCTGTGTGTGTGTGTGTGTGTGTGTGTGTGTGTGTCCTACTTGTTTACCATGCCCCCTCTCACTCTGCTCCTCACACCCTCCAGCTCTAAAGCAATGGACTCATCGCCGCCGCCGATAGATGGGACATGCCGTGCTCTGATAGGCCGGATCTGAGCCGTGACTTGTTTGCTCCACCAATCAGCATGCAGTCAGGTTGCAAGAGGTGAGAGTCACTTCTACAAAACACACACATCACAGTGACGCAAAAATAACAGTGTTTTTCCAGACCCACATTTGTACTGTCACGTTCATTCCCATAAATCCAGCTTTCGTTTTTTTCTTTTTTTCCTCAGATTTCTCATTAGACGTCACTGTTTATCCCTGGTGATTCACCGACACTCCTCCTGCTAATCCTCCTACTGCGGGGACACTTGTGTATTTGAAAATGTAACCCTCATACAGAGCAACACTTGCACACCTGCTGATGTGAGAGTGTGTGCTTGTGTGTGTTTTTACCTTGGATGAGAGCTCTGTGGTTGTCCACTAAGCATCCGACCTCCTCAGGGTTTTAGACCCATCAGCAGAACTTTCTCATCAAGGCCCCCAAAGAGCTGAAAGAGGGAGGTTGTTCAGTGATGGGAAAGTCTCCAAAAGTGGCCAAACTGGAGAAATAAAAGCATTGCTTTGTCAAGGTTTTTAATGTCAACCTTCACCTTCAGCTAATAAGCTGGAAGAACAGCTGACTCCTTTACCTTCATCTGCCCTTGAAGATCAGTTTTTGTTGTTGCCAGGATTAGAGAGGACAGTGACACTAAAGTCAGCAGTGTGACTCTGTGGACTGGGCTTCAAATATACAAGACGACAATGAGCTCTGCTAAGATGCACTTCAGAAAGATTCAAGAAGGTCATGAATATATTGAAGGACATCAAGCTAATTTAGATTCAAGAAATCATTCAAACTACAAAACATTATACTGAGGTGTTATGCAACTAATACAAAGTTCTTGGACATCAGATTAAAGGTTCATCAGACCCAAAACTTTGACAGAGCCAAAATTATATGAAGTATTAGCATGTTAGTAAAACCCATCTGACCACAAGCTGAAATATCACATAAGAACAAAGAGTGATACATGCAGAACAAGCTGTGGGAGACCTATGGTCTTTAAAGTTCTGCAGTGATCATCTTTGGTCCCAAGACACTTTATTTTCAACCCAGAATTCGACATGCAGATGTTTCACAACAATAACAGAATTAATCAGTTTAGATCAGCTGAGTACCGCATCTCAAATTCAATTCCTTTGCCGATAGATATCAGCAGTAACAAATAATTTGGCATGCGCTGACTGTGGTAGCTGATTTTATTAAAGGTGTCAACACCAACACCATTTGACTGGCAGGTGGGTGTGATGTACATAACTGTGGCCTTAAGTTGTTTCTCATCTCCATCTCATTGTCTTGTTTTAGATTGATCAAAAGTTAGGCTGAGTCGCCATTCCCAGTATGATGGCTGCCATCTGTCTGTGAGTCATTAACTTTAAATCATCATGTTCTATCAAAGTCACTAGCCACAGTCTTTTCTGGGTGTCCCTGAGCTCCATCATCCCGTGGGTTTCTCTGGATCATTGCTGAAGGTGTCCTGCTGCTGTGAACCTGCTGATTTCAGGCTGCTTTAACTACAAGCATCATCCCACCATTTTACCACTGACACAAAGCTAATGTTAATGTATTAGCCCTAGTCTCATCACTTACAAAGCTAATTTCAATGTGTTAGCCCTAGTCTCATCACTTACAAGGCTACTGTTAATGTATTAGCACTAGTCGTATTATTTTTTCACTGTTACAAAGCTAATGTAGATTGCAGAACTTTCATGATGTGTACATTGTCACCCCCTGTCTCTTGTTCCCTTGAGTTTTCCTGAACGTTTCCTGTTAAGTTCTCGCCCAGACTTCACATGGAAGTTTTTCCAGTGAGCTGGTGGGACAACTTCCAGATGTAGCTGGGATGAAAATCCCACTCTGGCAATTTCGAAATATTTTCTTTAGTTTTATGCATGTGTGAAGAGGACTATGAGATTAAAGCCTTTCAAACAGTTTTCTTGCTAAAAATAAATAAAATAAAAAAATAAAAAATAAATAATAATAATAATAATAATAATAATAATAATAATAATAATAATAATAATGAAGAGAGAAGAAAACTAGTATTCACTAAGCATCTGGTTTGGTTCAGCACAGTTGGCCTAGTAAACCCTGATCTTGCTCACTTGCCTTTTCACAGCAGACTGTTCCCTATGCTTCACACAGACAATGTGCCAGCTGCACAAAGGTCTCGTAGGGGCTTCATTATTAGCATACATGTTGACATATAAGAGCAGCTAGACTGTTGGCATGAGTGAGACACCTTGATTTTCTGCCATCTCTGCCAGGACTGCACATAAAAATTGAGATTAAGGGCTGTATTAGCTATGTTAAGTCACAAGCATTATTTTAGACAGGTCTACTCAGACTGACAGTTGTTGTTCTGCCGCAGAGTCCAGATTTACAACTTCTTATTTAAAGCTTTTTGAATTGTTGATGTGTATTTTACTTGTCATTTTAATTGCCCTGTAGGGTGACCTTGAGTGCCCTGAAAAGTGCCTATAAATAAAACATATTATGATGATGATGATGATAATAATAATAATAATAATATCTTACATTTATATAGCGCCTTTCAGGATACCCAAGGCGCTTAACAACACACTACAAAAACTAAATACCAAAAGCCTGGATAAACAAGTGTCGCTTCAGAGCAGACTTGAAAGAGTCAAGAGTCTGTGCTTGGCGAATCTCAGAGGGGAGAGAGTTCCAGAGAGGATGATGATGATGATTATTATTATTATTATTATTATTATTATTATTATTATCATTATTATTATTATTATTATTATTATTGTTATTATTATTACCTAGTGTTATACTTTAAAAAATAAACGATGTTTGAAAGCTTTTCAAAATAAAAGCCTGATCCATTTTTCTCTGTGCAGATACTGCCATGTTTTCAAACACTGCTATTATTCTGAATTTGTTTCCAGGCCTGTTGCTTGGTAAAAAATGAAACTTGCACAGCTCTTATTTTGAGCAGGAGTTAAACTTACAAAGAACTGCAATAGCTTATCTAATGCAACTAGAAAAATTGCATTTCCTTGCAGAAAATGCGTGGAAATGCTGACTGCTGAAAGCTAAAAAAGCAATGCAAAACTGCTAATAAAAATAGAGGAAGGTATAAATGTAAAAGCTGTTTAAGGGGTGAAGAAATAGAAGTTGAATAATTGTGATAATGGTTGAAGGACAAATAGTATGAATATGCTCCATAAATTGACATTTTATTCATGCTGAAAGAGGCCAGAAAAATGACTGAAATTGCACAAAGTTTGAATGAAGAAGTAAATTACCTTAAAAGACAGGTAAGTGAGAAGTAGCATAACTTTAAGTTGTAGTTCTAGTGGTAGGATGATAAGTAGTCGTTGTAGTGATATTAGTAGTCATGTAAGCAGTGAAAATAGTTGAGAATAGAAGAAGAAGAAGTCAGAGTAGTAGAGCTAGTGGTAGAAGTAGAAGTAGCAGTAGAGAAAGTAGAAATAGTAGCAATAGTAGTTGAAGTAGAAGTCAAATGACTAGTTTAATTGATATTAGCAGTAGTTGTAGTAGTAGAAGTGGGGTTTGTTTAAGGGGTGAATAATGCATGAATATTAAAACTATTTTAAACCGGGAAAAATTTAATAATTAAAAATCCTCAAGTATTTAAAAAGTTTTCAAGTATCAGAAAGGTTTGAATCAGTTTGATTAAGTTTTACTTTGTTTGAAGAATTGAGCAATGCATTATCACTGAGTGATTTTAAAATGGGGAAAATTTAATTGAATAAAAATCCTGAATACACCCCATCATGTACCCAATGAGCTAAATTTTTGAAGCCCTGAATGGTTTCTGTAGCTCACAGTTTGTGGGAGGAGATAGGGGCCGAAGTTTGTCAAGTGCTCTAGTGAAGGGTTTTAAATGTAACCCCCAGTGCTCTGTGTGCTGAGCCTGGCTTGAACACTTTTTTTAAACATTTGAAAGGTTTTATTTTTTTAAATAAAATTTTTCAGTTAATCAGGGAGTGATGTGTGTGTTTTTTTTTTAAATAAATAAAAAATTCACAAATGAAGACTTAGAGAAAATTTTCAGGTTTATTCACGATCCTGACCCTGACCCTGATCCTGACCCTGATCCTGATCCTGATCCTGACCCTGATCCTGACCCTGACCCTGATCACAGCCGGATTTGTTCGGTCCAGGATCAGACTCCTGTTTTCGGATTGTTTGAGACCGTCTGACTGGACTTCCTGTACAGGTAGATAAAGCCGCTGATGAACTGCTCCCCCTGCTGGTGGTCTCGGTCTCCCTCGGCGCTCTGATGTGTGTTGCCCATGTACCTGTCGCTGCGTTTGATTCCCAGCTGAGTCCACTGACCCTCCTGCTCCATCAGCTGCAGCTCCATCTCCAGATCAGCCTTGAACCTTTGACTGTTGGCTCCTAGGTGGTCTCCTAGGCTCATGCAGACCAGACCTCCTGCAGGCAGACAGACAGACAGCAGACGGTTCACTCAGAGACAGTTTGGTGGAAAACCTCTTTAGAAAGATCTTGAATAGTGAGGAGGGGGACTCTCTGAAGACCAGACCTCACAGTGGACCTCATGCTGGTCTCTCAGTGTCCCCAAAGAAGACGTCCTCAGATGGTTTGGTTTGGAGGACAGGAGCTTCATTTTCTCACCTGGTTTGGCTGCATCGCAGAGCTCCCTGACCACATGGACCGGAATAAAACCGGCACCCAGACCCCCGACAACGATGACCACGTCAAACACACCTGAGACCAGGAGAAGAAGATGTTAGAGAAGTGCTCAGACTCTGTTCTGATGTGGAACCTCAGAGTTCAGACTAAAGACAGACGCTGATCAGAGCTGAAGGTCCAACCATGAAGACATGAAGTTAAAACTGAAGCTTTGAGAGAGAGAGCCAAGATCAGGTCCTAAAAACCAGAGCAGCAGCTGTTCAACTCTTTCTGAGAGTTCAGGTCCAGTTCACGGTTCCTGCCTGGTATCTTTGAGCTGGACTGGACTGGACTTTGTAGTCCAATCGTTTCATACATTTAGGAAATTAAATTTAGAGTAATTATCTTTTGGCGTAGCTGAAAACGCTTTTCTGGTCCGAGTTTGATCAGTCAGTCTTCCTGGAGCAGTAGAGCAGTAGCCTAAGTAAGTAAGTAAAGTAAGTAAAGGTTTATTTATATAGTGCTTTTCGCAGTACGGGTACACAAAGTGCTTCACAGTATAAAACATAAAAACATCATAAAACAGAGTCATTAAGTAAAAGTCAGTATTCTTTTACTGCCTACAGTATATTTACAATATATAGTATACTATAGATATCTACAGTATATATATATATATGTTTATATAATCTAAATCTAAACGAAGAGATTCAGAGAAAAGTACAACACGTCATCACGAGGAACCTATCCTGGAGGATAGATATGATATACCCGTGATGACGGAAGACACACACACACACATATTAGAGATACAAACAGTACACATTGACTGTATTCAGATACACACAGATTCAGATATAAAAGGGAGAAGAGGAAAAACTTAAAGAGGTTTTTCCTCAGTTTTGGTCGAGACTCTGTTTGTCGTCTGGACAATAAAAGACGCTCAGACTCTTCTTCAGATCTCATCCTGTTTCCTGTTTGACTGAGTTTATGTTGGATTTTCCACCTTTCAGAGTCAAGCTTTCTCAGCGCTGAAAACATCTGTTCTATGTCAAACATTATAATCCTCAGTGTTTTTTATTACAAATTTACCCTGATTATATTCACTTCAATCTTCTGATGGTTAAACACACAGATTTCTCCATGTTGGAAGATCCAATAATATCTGCCAGAAATCGATCTTTTCTCCTCCATAACCTGAACCTTCAGAAACTAACGTATGACTGTCTCCTGATCCTGCAGATCTGCTCATGTTAAGATGTTAAAGCTCCAGGTCTTCAACTTGAACTGTGAGTCAGATTTCAGATGTTTAAAGTTATCGTATCAGATGTTTTTTTCTGTATATGTGTGGGATTGTTTTTGAGGTTTCCAGTTTACCGGTCTTTGTCGGCAGAGGTTCTGTTCCCAGTACAGCCAGTCTGAGGTCCTGATAGAGGCCCGTCTCAGCAGCTAGTTTCAGCATTTTCTCACTACCATCCACTCCCACAAAGTGTTTAAAGCCGTGCGCTGACATCTGTACACACAACCAAAGAGAGTGTACAGGAAGCCAGCAGGATTAAAAAACCTGAAAGACTGACGTCCTGATCACTGAACCAAACAGGATTAACTTCATTTTAGCTTTATCGAATCCAAAAGTGTTTTCGCTCACCAGTTTAGCGACCAAGCCGGTCCCACAGGCCACGTCCAGAACCTGAACACCTTCTCGACTCCCAGAGAAGTTTGCGTTCAGAACGTCGACCGCCAGATGAGGAGCTCTGTAGCAGATGGTCTCAGAGTCCTGTTGGTTCATGGTGATGGTTAGTATTTCAGTCACATGTTCAGCTGATTTCAGACATCGAGTCGCTTTTATTGTGGACCATAAGAAAACCGGATTGAAGTGATGACAGACGATTTCAGTGGTTTTCCATCCAGTGACCTTTCCTCTGACCAAGCAGGTTTAGTTTGTTTTTATCTCAATATCTGAACAAGGCCGAACATGTATGCAAAGACTGAACGCCACCCGGATAAAAAACAGGAATCCAGTCTCTAATCGGGTCTAAGAGGAAGTCTGAGTCCTCTAGTAAGCCAAGTGTCTGTAACATAAGTGTTTCTTGTCAAATGGGACCTGCTGTAGCGTGTTGTAGCGCCGCTGAACTGTTGGCCTCGGGTCCTGGAGTATGTCACTTTATCCTAGCTGTAGAAGTCCTGCAAACATTGTGTTTGCTGGTAGTCTGTTGGCATCTACAGTAGCACCAATGCTTTTTACTTTCACCTGGGCCCCATTTGTAACTAGAAAAGCACTCGGAGAGCGCAGACCTCCGCCAAGCAGCTCATGTCCCCCCTTAAACAAGAAATGCCCTGACTGGGATTCAAACCCAGGACCTTCGGGTTGTGAGGCGACAGTGCTAACCACTACACCACTGTGCTGCCTATCTATACTGATGTGCCGCCCATTGGTTATCTTTCAGCATTGAAAATTCCAACGACACCCTAATTTTTGTGTGTTCTGGATCACATCCGTCTGCTACTTTCTCCGTAAAGTTGCTAACAGACAAACAAACTAACAAACAAACAAACAAACCAATGCTACCGAAAACATAACCTCCTTGGCGGAGGTAATTATCTGAAGGATTTATCTGCATTATATCCAGTGGCGGTTCTAGACTAAATCTAAATTACTCCCCGGGCTAGACCACTCTGATCAATCCCCTGTACTGAACTGTGAGTCAGATTTCAGATGTTTAAAGTTATCGTATCAGATGTTTTTTTCTGTATATGTGTGGGATTGTTTTTGAGGTTTCCAGTTTACCGGTCTTTGTCGGCAGAGGTTCTGTTCCCAGTACAGCCAGTCTGAGGTCCTGATAGAGGCCCGTCTCAGCAGCTAGTTTCAGCATTTTCTCACTACCATCCACTCCCACAAAGTGTTTAAAGCCGTGCGCTGACATCTGTACACACAAACAAAGACTCTGAGAGAGTGTACAGGAAAGCAGCAGGATTAAAAAACCTGAAAGACTGACGTCCTGATCACTGAACCAAACAGGATTAACTTCATTTTAGCTTTATCGAATCCAAAAGTGTTTTCGCTCACCAGTTTAGCGACCAAGCCAGTCCCACAGGCCACGTCCAGAACCTGAACACCTTCTCGACTCCCAGAGAAGTTTGCGTTCAGAACGTCGACCGCCAGATGAGGAGCTCTGTAGCAGATGGTTTGGGGCCCATGGGGCCCAGGTGAAAGTAAAAAGCATTGGCGCTATTTCAGGTCAATCCGTCTGCTACTTTCTCCGTAAAGTTGCTAACAGACAAACAAACTCACAAACAAACAAACCAACGAAAAAAAGCTGATATCTCAGCCTCTGTAGCAGATAGAAACAAAATTCAAAGAGTATTTGAGAGCTTATACATGTGGCTTTCTAGAAAGCTATCTATTATTTTTCCCAACCTTCGTCACATTTTTGAAAACCTTGAACAAACAAACTTAAATGAAATAAAGTGGCTGTATAAATAAAAGTAAAGATTCTGCACTGGAGAATAACAAACAGTTTGCTTTCTGTAAAACAAGTGGCAGTCATGATAAAGTGTCCATTCAATGCAAATCTAAATATAAAAAATAAAGTGTTAAAGGGTATACAGCTGTCCTAGTATAGTGCCAGTACAAAAGCAGCACTAAAAACCAATATAAATAAATAAATAAATGTATATAGACTGTGCGGACATCTGTACTCAGCTGTTAATCCCACTCCTCTCTGAAGAGAATAAAGGAACTAAACGAAGACTTCGTCACCCTGAATTATGAGTCCTGACCTTCAGATCCTGGTTTTACCTCCTTAGTCTGAGTCTTTAGTCTGAGTCCTAAGTCTCGGTCTCCTCTCCTCCAGAGGACCAGTGTCATATGTCTGCTCACCTGTTCGTACATCTCGGACCAGCTGTTGTAGAAGTCCACGGTCAGCTGTGGGTTGGTCATTGTGCTGGACTGAAGGAGCGCTTTGACGTCCTCTAAAGATCTGGAGCTGGAGGACATGATGAGGAGACGACTACAGACCTGTTAGAGAGATGGTGTTTGAGGGACCATGAGGAGAACATGACAGAGGAACACAGGAAGGATCCACAGAGATTCCTGTCTGCACCTCCTCTGAGTTCAGGCTTCACTGCATCATCTGACCACATGAACATGTGAAACTCTTCCACAAAGACCTGACGCTCCCGCAGGATCGAAGTCAGAGAAGAAACTTAAAAACATCTGAACAATAAGACAAAATTCAAACACTCACACTTTGGCAAAAACCTCAATCTGATTTTAAAAACTCAGATGAGAACAAATCTCCAAAGAGACGATGGAAGAGTCAGTCTGACAACGGAGAGGGTCCTCAGAGGAGCAAGACAAACAAGAGTCTAGACCAGGAAAAAATACCTGTAAATAGACACAGCAAAGGGGAGTGTCCATGATGAGTTCAATGACTCTAATAACAGCAGGAAAATAGTATTAATGGTGAGTTCAATAACTCTAATAACAGCAGGATAATAACATATTTATGGTGAGTTCAATGGCTATAATGAAAGCAGTAAAATAAAGTGTCCATAATGAGTTCAATGTCTCTAATAAAAACAGGGAAATAGAGTGTTTATGGTGAGTTCAATGACTTTAAAAACAGCAGGATAATGAAGTATTTATGGTGAGTTCCATGACTCTAATAACAGCAGGAAAATAAAGCATTTATGGTAAGTTCAATGACTCTAATAACAACAGGATAATGAAGTATTTATGGTAAGTTCAATGGCTCTAATAACAACAGGATAATGAAGTATTTATGGTAAGTTCAATGACTCTAATAACAACAGGATAATGAAGTATTTATGGTAAGTTCAATGATTCTAATAAAAGCAGTAAAATAACATTTCCATGAGAAGTTCAATGACTCTAATAAAAACGGGAAAATAAAGTGTCCATGATAAGTTTAATGTCTCTAATAAAAGCAGGAAAATAGTGTTTATGGTGAGTTCAATGATTCTTATAACAGCAGGATAATGAAGTATTTATGGTGAGTTCAATGCCTCTAATAACAGCATGAAAATAAAGTGTCCATGATGAGTTCAATGACTCTAATAACAACAGGAAAATAAAATGCCCATGTTGAGTTCAATGACTCTGATAAAAGCAGGAAAATAAAGTGTCCATGATGAGTTCCATGACTCTCATAAAAGCAGGAAAATGAAGTGTCTGTGATGAGTTCAATGTTATCTATAAAAACAGGAAAATAAAGTGTCTGTGATGAGTTCATTGCCTCTAATACAAGCAGGAAAATAGTGTTTTAGTGAGTTCAATGGCTCTATTACAAGCAAGATAATTAAGTATTTATGGTCAGTTCAAAAATTCTAATAAGAGCAGTAAAATAAAGTGTCGATGATAACTTCAATGACTCTAATAAAAACAGAAAAATAAGGTGTCCATGAAGAATTTATGGTGACTGACTGTTATTGACTCAGACTTATATGGACATAGACTTTTATAAACTTAGAATATTATAGACTCAGATTGATATAGACATCGACTAGTATAGACTCAGACTGACAGCCAGTTTGGTATTTTCGTGGACTGAGGTGCACGGAGGCGAACCGAGATCCGCCAAGCTGGGCGTGGTGGCGTGGCAGGGGGAGGTGTCGACAGAATCAGCTGGTGCAGTGACATTTTCGTGCTCGCCACCAGCGTGTAAAGTGCGCTGAAAGCTCGCTGATTCAAACCTGGTCAGCTTTCAGCGCAAGGTGGAACGCAGCTGGTCCAGTAGTATTTTGGTAGACCGGCGGCATATCGGCATACGTCACTGATGCCTCACCGGCAGGTTTCCACAGTGTCAGGCACATTTCAGTGCAATAAATAATCATCAACTATTAATCTGATTCAGCACATACATTTAGATCTATATCGATATATTCTGATCTATATCTGATCTGATGAACGCGTTTGGCACGCGTTTGGACACACAACCTGACCGAAACCAACACAGCTGAAACCGCATCATATTAAATTAAACATCTGGTAAATATACACACATGATGAAGTCAACAAGATATGTAATTCGTCTCCCTCCTTTTCTTTCTTCCTCTTCCTCTTATTTCTCGCACAGCTCGACCTGGACACGTCTCCGTGTCCTCTGTCCGTCTTGCTGCTGCTGCGGCTGAACAGATGATTTGTTTCAGTGCTCAGATGCGTTATCTACTTTAAGCCGACATATGGATATTATAATATTCAGTTTTGTGAGGCAAATTTATTTTATATGCCAACATCTATGAAAGACAGAGCCAGGCGACGGAGCGCGATGCGTCATTTACGCACAGATGGTTCCGATTTTAATGCCATTTTTGGAGTTTATGTTGTGATCTGTGCGCTCAACCCACCTTTGTCACGTGAGGTTTGAATATATGCAACTTTGTGTGAGTGTCTTTTTTGTGGAAAAGGGTGTTTGTCTTACCAGTGGGTCCAACATTACACACACCAAATCCATCTGTGCTTATATGAGAGGGTGTGGAGGACACTTGTTGAGGAGCTGCCCTCTGTCACCATCTTGTGGCATTACTGTCTTAAGACATCTCTTGATCTCTTTGACTACTTCATGAAAATAGTAATACGCCTCGCCTGTGGCATTTAAAGGCAAGGAGAGGAGCTTATGTGATTGGTGAAAACAGGTCTCGGCTGTGTTAAACCCCCTACACGCCCTTTCTCCTCCCCATCTACGACTTATGGTGCTGGGAGGAGCTGAGTTAGGGAGGGGGGATACTTACGCCGGGCTGCGTGGCTCACCAAAATACCAAAATGTGCTTGGGAACGCCTTGTCAGCGCAGCGGATCTGACTGACGCTGCGCTTGCGGCACGTCTCCGGCGAGGCACCAAAATAGAGCCCTCAGTCTCATAAAGACTTAGACTGATATAGACATAGACTGTTATTGACTCAGACTTATTTGGACAGACTGTTATAAACTTAGAATATTATAGACTCAGATTGATATAGACATTGACTAGTATAGACCCAGACTGATATAGATGTGGACTGTTATAGACTTAGAATATTATAGACTCAGACTTATATAGACATAGACTGATGTAGACTCAGTCTCATAAAGACTTAGACTGATATAGACATAGACTGTTATTGATTCAGACTTATTTGGACAGACTGTTATAAACTTAGAATATTATAGACTCAGTCTGATATAGACATAGACCAGTATATACCCAGACAGAGTTAGACATAGACTGATGTAGACTCAGGGCTCTATTTTCGTGCGCGCCGGTGAGGCGGCGGAGGGCGGCGAGCCCCGCGCAGTTGTATTTTCGTCTGGCGGAGCCCGGCGTAAGGCCAGTTTGGTATTTTCGTGAACTGAGCCGCACGGAGGCGAGCCGAGATCCGCCAAGCTGGGCGTGGTGGCGTGGCAGGGGGAGGTGTCAACAGAATCAGCTGGTGCAGTGACATTTTCGTGCTCGCCACCGGCGTGTAAAGTGCGCTGAAAGCTCGCCGATTCAAACCTGGTCAGCTTTCAGCGCAAGGTGGAACGCAGCTGGTCCAGTAGTATTTTGGTAGACCGGCGGCATATCGGCATACGTCACTGATGCCTCACCAGCAGGTTTCCACAGTGTCAGGCACATTTCAGTGCAATAAATAATCATCAACTATTAATCTGATTCAGCACATACATTTAGATCTATATCGATATATTCTGATCTATATCTGATCTGATGAACGCGTTTGGCACGCGTTTGGACACACAACCTGACCGAAACCAACACAGCTGAAACCGCATCATATTAAATTAAACATCTGGTAAATATACACACATGATGAAGTTAACAAGACATGTAATTCGCCTCCCTCCTTTTCTTTCTTCCTCTTCCTCTTATTTCTCGCACAGCTCGACCTGGACACGTCTCTGTGTCCTCTGTCCTTCTTGCTGCTGCTGCGGCTGAACAGATGATTTGTTTCAGTGCTCAGATGCGTTATCTACTTTAAGCCGACATATGGATATTATAATATTCAGTTTTGTGGGCCAAATTTATTTTATATGCCAACATCTATGAAAGACAGAGCCAGGCGACGGAGCGCGATGCGTCATTTACGCACAGATGGTTCCGATTTTAATGCCATTTTTGGAGTTAATGTTGTGATCTGTGCGCTCAACCCACCTTTGTCACGTGAGGTTTGAATATATGCAACTTTATGTGAGTGTCTTTATTTGTGAAAAAGGGTGTTTGTCTTACCACTGGGTCCAACATTACACACACCAAATCCATCTGTGCTTATATGAGAGGGTGTGGAGGACACTTGTTGAGGAGCTGCCCTCTGTCACCATCTTGTGGCATTACTGTCTTAAGACATCTCTTGATCTCTTTGACTACTTCATGAAAATAGTAATACGCCTCGCCTGTGGCATTTAAAGGCAAGGAGAGGAGCTTATGTGATTGGTGAAAACAGGTCTCGGCTGTGTTAAACCCCCTACACGCCCTTTCTCCTCCCCATCTACGACTTATGGTGCTGGGAGGAGCTGAGTTAGGGAGGGGGGATACTTACGCCGGGCTGCGTGGCTCACCAAAATACCAAAATGTGCTTGGGAACGCCTTGTCAGCGCAGCGGATCTGACTGACGCTGCGCTTGCGGCACGTCTCCGGCGAGGCACCAAAATAGAGCCCTCAGTCTCATAAAGACTTAGACTGATATAGACATAGACTGTTATTGACTCAGACTTAGATGGACAGACTGTTATAAACTTAGAATATTATAGACTCAGATTGATATAGACATTGACTAGTATAGACTCAGACTGATATAGATGTGGACTGTTGTAGACTTAGAATATTATAGACTCAGTCTGATATAGACATAGACCAGTATATACCCAGACTGAGTTAGACATAGACTGATATAGACTCAGACTGATATAGACTCAGACTACTATAGACTTAGACTGATGTAGACATAGAATGTTACAGACTTAGATCAGTGTGGTCTGACCTTTTAGATGACCTGATGATATTTCTGTTTTAAAGGCGTCTCTAATACCTTATCCCTAGGACCTGATCCGGGGCTAACTGAATCTGTTGTGTTTTATTCTCACGGATTCTGGTTCTATTGACCCGATGCTTGTAATTCGTGTGGTTCTCTTCACACTTCACTCTCTGCTCATCTTCATCGTGGGCGCCATCATCATCACACAGTAACAGAGGAGAGTGTTCTTCCTGTGAATCTTCTTTCAGTCATGTCGGCTAAAGTTCGGCTTTACAGTGACACCTGGTGGTGTTCATGTTTAAATGTAGTTTCAGAATCTCTGCTGCAGACATGAATCTTCAGGGATGTTCTCAAAAACGAAGGGAAAGATTAAACTTGTTACGGTAAAGGACCGTCCAAGTCAGGACAAAAAGACTGTCAAACAGGTTTTCCTGTCTGTTCCATCTACGCCTCCATGAAAACCAGATAATGAGTTCTGCTGATGTATTTATGAGTGTAGTTTTAATTCTTTACCGGTTTTAACTCTGCACTGGTTTTACTGGTTTACTGTATAATGGTTTATTGTCCTTTTTTTTAATGCACTGACTGTAAAGACACTTTTAAATGTGACAATGACATTAAAATTCAATTTATCAATCTTGAAGGAAATGAAGTCAGAGTAAATCTGAGTTTGAACTTTTTTGAAAAATAAAAATCCTCGACTCTAAAACAGCTGACCAGAACCAGAACCAGTGGGTTAAAAGACGTTTTTATTCACCTCTGTGTGTGTGTGTGTGTGTGTGTGTGTGTGTGTGTGTGTGTGTGTGTGTGTGTGTGTGTGTTTTCTGTTTCAGGTTTCCTTCAGCTGCTCGGACCTCAGACTGAGACCTGATGGTCAGGTTCTGTATGGGTCCAGCAGCAGGATTCGGACCTTCAGTTTGTGATGGTTTTGGCACCCTCCTGTGGACACAGTGATAGTCCAGTCTTCATTTATAACTCTGTGAACTCTGTCAAAGGAGTTTCAAGAACTTTTGCAGGTTTTAAATGATTTGAAGTTTGTTTATAAAATTATATATATTTTTTAAACATTTTCAGGCCTTTAACCTCGTCACACAAATTTTAGAGCCTCAAATTTAACCGTAGACTAGTTTTAGTCTTCTAAAGACATTTTAATTTATGAATTGAACTGAAGAGTTAAAAGCTTTCAGACATTCACATTCAAATAATTTCATGTTTAACTTTTTAGAGACTTTTTTTAGACTTTTTAAGACAAACTCAGGCCTTAAAACATTCAAGTCTGTATGAAGATAAAACTTCATGAGACACTTTAAGGCCATCAATCTTGTTAACCCAGTTTCAAAATTTTTTAGACTTTTAAGACTTTTCAAGACTTTAAAAGAATCTTAGACTTTTTAAGAATTTTTTAAGACCTATAAGACTTTTTAAATCTTTACTTTCATGATCCTTTTAAAAAAAATTGAACACTTTTTTAAAACATTTGAAAGGTTTTATTTTTTTAAATAAAATGTTTTAGTAAATCAGGGAGTGATGTGTGTGTGGTTTTTTTTTTACATAAATAAAAAATTCACAAATGAAGACTTAGAGAAAATTTTCAGGTTTATTCACGATCCTGACCCTGATCCTGATCCTCCTGACCCTGATCACAGCCGGATTTGTTCGGTCCAGGATCAGACTCCTGTTTTCGGATTGTTTGAGACCCTTTGACTGGACTTCCTGTACAGGTAGATAAAGCCGCTGATGAACTGCTCCCCCTGCTGGTGGTCTCGGTCTCCCTCGGTGCTCTGATGTGTGTTGCCCATGTACCTGTCGATGCGTTTGATTCCCAGCTGAGTCCACTGACCCTCCTGCTCCATCAGCTGCAGCTCCATCTCCAGATCAGCCTTGAACCTTTGACTCTTGGCTCCTAGGTGGTCTCCTAGGCTCATGCAGACCAGACCTCCTGCAGACAGACAGACAGCAGACGGTTCACTCAGAGACAGTTTGGTGGAAAACCTCTTTAGAAAGATCTTGAATAGTGAGGAGGGGGACTCTCTGAAGACCAGACCTCACAGTGGACCTCATGCTGGTCTCTCAGTGTCCCCAAAGAAGACGTCCTCAGATGGTTTGGTTTGGAGGACAGGAGCTTCATGTTCTCATCTGGTTTGGCTGCATCACAGAGCTCCCTGACCACATGGACCGGAATACAACCGGGACCCAGACCCCCAACAACGATGACCACGTCAAACACACCTGAGACCAGGAGAAGAAGATGTTAAAGAAGTCCTTGGACTCTGTTCTGATGTGGAACCTCAGAGTTCAGACTAAAGACAGACGCTGATCAGAGCTGAAGGTCCAACCATGAAGACATGAAGTTAAAACTGAAGCTTTGAGAGAGAGAGAGAGCGAAGATCTGGGGTCCGTTTCACGTAGGTGGTTCAACAAACTCTGAGTTAAATCCTTAACTCTGAGTTGATCTACTCTGAGTTAGGAAACTCTGAGTTTCCGGTTTCACAACTCCTGATTTGAGACGGTTTTAACAACTCCGAGTAGTTTGACCTGGAGTTAAGCACGTGCACGCCAGACATAAACAGCCAGCATCTGTGGAGCGCAGATTCAATGAACAACCAATAGAACAGGGAGAAGGAGGGGGCAGCAGCAAGCCAACAGCGAATTACAGCACGTTTTTAAAAGAAAGCGCAATACAGCAGCAGCTGCAAAGGAGAGGGAGAGGGCTTGGGAGGAAATCGCTGCTCGCGTCAATGCGTAACTTTAAATCTAGTCTCGTGCCATCACAATGACAGACTGTTGCAGGGAAACTGCTTGAATCATTTTGATCATGTTTTACATTGTCAAGTAAGTATTAAGTGGCAGTTTGATCCCTTAGAAAATGCTCTTTTCACACTCAAAAATGAATTTTACTCTCTTATGATGTTCCGTTAAATGATTAGGAATATTAAACTAACTCTCAGTATGTATATGTACATATATTAAACTAACACACACTACACGCAATATTAGACTTTCACTCAGCAAACAGAAAGAGGGCAGATGCCAGAAAAACGGGTGGTGGCCCAGCAGCCCCACCTTTAACGGAGGCAGAGGAGCTGCCCCCCCTTCGACGATCGCAACCCCCACCCCGTAGCAGCGATCGTCGGACTGGTGTGCGTGTGTGTGTGTGTGTGTGTGTGTGTGTGTGTGTGTGTGTGTCTGTGGGGGGGGGTGTTTGCGATCGGACCGGCCGCGATCGTCGAACGGGGGGGGTGGGGGGCAGCTCCTCTGCCTCCGTTAAAGGTGGGGCTGCTGGACCACCACCTGTTTTTGTGTTAGTTTAATATTCCTAATCATTTAACGGAACATAATAGAGTAAAATTCAGTTTTGAGTGTGAAAAGAGCATTTTTTAAGGGATCAAACTGCCACTTAATACTTACTTGACAATGTAAAACATGATCAAAATGAGAAAATGCCGATGTCTCACCTGAAACTCTGGGTTTACTGAGTTAAACCTGCTCCCGAGCAGGTTAGGTTCACGGAGTCTGTTACTGTGGTAACTGACCGCGAGGTTGAGTTACCTCTCTTCGTGAAACAGGTTAGAGTTACCCCTCTCTCCCTGGTTTAACTAACCCTCCTTTGTGAAACGGAAAACTCAGAGTTTCCCTGATTTCAGGGTTAACAAACTCGGAGTTTCCACTAAACCTGCTACGTGAAACGGACCCCAGGTCCTAAAAACCAGAGCAGCAGCTGTTCAACTCTTTCTGAGAGTTTAGGTCCAGTTCATGGTTCCTGCCTGGTATCTTTGAGCTGGTGTTGTGAGGCAGGCTCGTAGTGAGGACCCAGAAGCAGACACTGAGACAGGGATCAACGTAAAGCGAATTTAATGTCCAAAACAGAAAGGGATAGCTAAGGAAACAAAGGAAGTCCGGGTGGTTGGCTGGTTGGCTGGCTGTCGTGTGGGCTGGAGACACTGCAGGAGAAACCAGAGGAGAAAGGAGTGAGAGAACATGAAAAAGAGTCACTAGGAGCAAAGTTCTCAAAGTTATACCACGAGGAAGGCCAGGAGGAAGGGTAGACAATACTCAGGCGCTGAGACTGAGGGCTGCAGGCTTCTTAAAGTCCCTTAATTGGAGATGAGGAGCAGGTGTGTCGTCTCACTCAGCCTCAGCGCCGGGGGAGGGGAGGAAGCTCTGGAAAAGAGTGAAGCCAGACCAGGCAAACAGGGAAAAACAGGAAGTCCAGCCAAAATAAAACAGGATGAGGAGGCGTCTCACCACAGCTGGACTGGACTGGACTTTGTAGTCGAATTGTTTCATACATTTAGGAAATTAAATTTAGAGTAATTATCTTTTGGCGTAGCTGAAAACGCTTTTCTGGTCCGAGTTTGATCAGTCAGTCTTCCTGGAGCAGTAGAGCAGTAGCCTAAGTAAGTCAGTAAAGTAAGTAAAGGTTTATTTATATAGTGCTTTTCGCAGTACGGGTACACAAAGTGCTTCACAGTATAAAACATAAAAACATCATAAAACAGAGTCATTAAGTAAAAGTCAGTATACTTTTACTGCCTACAGTATATTTACAGTATATAGTATACTGTAGATATCTACAGTATATATATATATATATATATATATATATATATGTTTTTATAATCTAAATCTAAACGAAGAGATTCAGAGAAAAGTACAACACGTCATCACGAGGAACCTATCCTGGAGGATAGATATGATATACCCGTGATGACGGAAGACACACACACACACATATTAGAGATACAAACAGTACACATTGACTGTATTCAGATACACACAGATTCAGATATAAAAGGGAGAAGAGGAAAAACTTAAAGAGGTTTTTCCTCAGTTTTGGTCGAGACTCTGTTTGTCGTCTGGACAATAAAAGACGCTCAGACTCTTCTTCAGATCTCATCCTGTTTCCTGTTTGACTGAGTTTATGTTGGATTTTCCACCTTTCAGAGTCAAGCTTTCTCAGCGCTGAAAACATCTGTTCTATGTCAAACATTATAATCCTCAGTGTTTTTTATTACAAATTTACCCTGATTATATTCACTTCAATCTTCTGATGGTTAAACACACAGATTTCTCCATGTTGGAAGATCCAATAATATCTGCCAGAAATCGATCTTTTCTCCTCCATAACCTGAACCTTCAGAAACTAACGTATGACTGTCTCCTGATCCTGCAGATCTGCTCATGTTAAGATGTTAAAGCTCCAGGTCTTCAACTTGAACTGTGAGTCAGATTTCAGATGTTTAAAGTTGTCGTATCAGATTTTTTTTTTCTGTATATGTGTGGGATTGTTTTTGAGGTTTCCAGTTTACCGGTCTTTGTCGGCAGAGGTTCTGTTCCCAGTACAGCCAGTCTGAGGTCCTGATAGAGGCCTGTCTCAGCAGCTAGTTTCAGCATTTTCTCACTACCATCCACTCCCACAAAGTGTTTAAAGCCGTGCGCTGACATCTGTACACACAAACAAAGAGAGTGTACAGGAAAGCAGCAGGATTAAAAAACCTGAAAGACTGACGTCCTGATCACTGAACCAAACAGGATTAATTTCATTTTAGCTTTATCAAATCCAAAAGTGTTTTCGCTCACCAGTTTAGCGACCAAGCCGGTCCCACAGGCCACGTCCAGAACCTGAACACCTTCTCGACTCCCAGAGAAGTTTGCGTTCAGAACGTCGACCACCAGATGAGGAGCTCTGTAGCAGATGGTCTCACAGTCCTGTTGGTTCATGGTGATGGTTAGTATTTCAGTCACATGTTCAGCTGATTTCAGACATCGAGTCGCTGTTATTGTGGACCATATAGTTGGGTCACAAAGTGAGATTCTGTGACCATCCTCTGGCAAGGATGTTTTTACGATTGATTTGACCTCTATGGACCTTTTAGAAAAGATTTAGCCCCCAGGTCCCTCGCAAAAATCCCGGCATTTTTTGCTAGGCAGCTAAATTCAAGATGGCGGCCGGCGCCATCTCTAAAAATTAACTTTTGATCTGGATGACCTAGAATCATGTATGAAGGCACTTTTCCATACAAGTCAACCATGAGGATTCCAAATCTGACATAGTTTTAATCATACAACTTTGTTTTGACCGCGATATTCAAGATGGCTGCCATCTAGTACTGTGATTCTCAACCTTTTCAGGACTTGACCCCCCAAAACAATCATATTTAAACTGGGTAAACCCCAATTTGTTTGAGTCTGTTCCACATATAGATATTGTGAAAGTAGCCGATCTACAAGCCCGTAACACATGGGGCTCTATTTCGTGCCTCGCCGGAGACATGCCACAGGCGCGGCATAAGTCAGGTCCGCCGCGCCGACAAGGCGTTCCCAAGCACAGTTTGGTATTTTGGTGAGCAGTGCAGCCCGGCGTAAGTATCCCCCCTCCCTAACTCAGCTCCTCCCAGCGGCGTAAGTCGTAGCGAGGGCGTGGGCGTCGAGGAGAGAGGGCGTGGAGTGGGTTTAACACAGCCGAGGCCTGTTTTCACCAATCACATAGGCTCTTCTCCTTGCCTTTAAATCCGCCATCAGTGAGGCGTATTACTATTTCCGTGGAGTAGTCAGAGAGATCAAGAGATGTCTGAAGACAGTAATGCCACACGATGGCGACAGAAGGCAGCTCCTCAACAAGTGTCACTGTAAGCGCTGCATTTGGCGTCCTCCACACTCTCTCATATCAGCACAGATGGATTTGGTGTGTGTAATGTTGGACCCACTGGTAAGACAAACACCCTTTTCCACAAATAAAGACACTCACATAAAGTTGCACATATTCAAACTTCATGTGACAAAGGCGGGTTGAGCGCACAGATCACAACATAAACTCCAAAAATGGCATTAAAATCGGAACCATCTGTGTGTAAATGATGCATCGCGCTCCGTGGCCTGGCTCTTTCTTTCATAGATGTTGGCATATAAAATAAATTTGCCTCACAAAACTGAATATTATAATATTAGTATGTAGGCTTAAAGTAAATAACTCATCTGAGCACTGAAACAAATCATCTGTTCAGCTGCAGCAGGACAGAGAGAGGACACGGAGACGTGTCCAGGTCGAGTTGCACGAGAAATACGCGTGCCAAACGCGCTCATCAGATCAGATATAGATCAGAATATATCTATATAGATCTAAATGTATGTGCTGACTCAGATTATTAGTTGATGATTATTTATTGCACTGAAATGTGCCTGAAACTGTGGAAACCTGCTGGTGAGGCATCGGTGACGTATGCCGATATGCCGTTGGTCTACCAAAATACTAGTAGACCAGCTGCACTCTGCCTGCGCTGAAAGCTGACCAGGTTTGAATCGGCGAGCTTTCAGTGCACTTTACATGCCATTGGCGAGCACGAAAATGTCACTGCGCCCGCTGATTCTGTCGACACCTCCCCCTGCCACGCCACCACTCCCAGCTTGGCAGATCTCGGTTCGCCTCCGTGCGCCTCAGTCCATGAAAATACCAAACTGGCTGTACGCCGGTTCATCGGGCTCCGCCAGATGAAAATACAACTGCGCGAGGTCCGCCACCCTCCACCCTCCTGTCCCTTCATGTCAGGGCATGTTAGCACATGCTGCTTGTTTAGTGCTGCTGCTTTCCTAAATGTTGCCTCAGTCATTCTTTTGAGCCCACAGTTAGAGGAGCTACACATTTGATCTGTAAAGACAGTGTGCATGCAGAATACATGGCTGCTTGAATATGGAAGAAAATAATATACCAACAAGAACAGACAGACTGTCATGTATTCTCCAGTGTGGTAGTCTGTGTAATGAAGCCACATATACCATTAAGTCGACCCAAAGATGATCCCTGACATGAAGGGACAGCCAATCAAATTGCCTGAGTTAAGTACTGCTGCTGCTGACATGAATCAAGCATACTGGATAGTTTGAGTGCAATATTCACTGGCCTTTATGTTGTTGTTAAGTTTTCTCTGTACTTGATCATTGGTTGGTGGCGTACCCCCAGATGACAGTGAAATGATAATGTTAGGACTTGTAAGATCCTCAAAGAAAAAGATCATCACTGCATCCAAAGTAATCAACAAACAATGCTAAACCATTGGCCAAATTGTCAAATAATATAAGAAAAAGGCAAAAATTGTGAAAATAGACGATCTGCAAGCTCACACGCCTCACAATACAAGGTGTTACAGGCTTGTAGATCGGCTATTTTCACAATATTTATATGTGGAACAGACTCAAACAAATTGGGGTTTACCCAGTTCAAATATGATTGTTTTGGGGGGTCAAGTCCTGAAAAGGTTGAGAATCACAGTACTAGATGGCAGCCATCTTGAATATCGCGGTCAAAACAAAGTTGTATGATTAAAACTATGTCAGATTTGGAATCCTCATGGTTGACTTGTATGGAAAAGTGCCTTCATACATGATTCTAGGTCATCCAGATCAAAAGTTAATTTTTAGAGATGGCGCCGGCCGCCATCTTGAATTTGGCTGTCTAGCAAAAAATGCCGGGATTTTTGCGAGGGACCTGGGGGCTAAATCTTTTCCAAAGGGTCCATAGAGGTCAAATCAAACATCAAAACATCCTTGCCAGAGGATGGTCACAGAATCTCACTTTGTGACCCAACTAATAAGAAAACAGGTGTGAAGTGATGACAAACGGTTTCAGTGATTTTCCATCCTGTGACCTTTCCTCTGACCAAGCAGGTTTAGTTTGTTTTTATTTCAATATCTGAACAAGGCCGAACACAGGGCTCTCAAGTCTCACGCATTCAGCGTGAGACACACGCATTCCCACTCGTTCACACGCTCACACGCCACACATTGTATTTCTCACGCATTTAAATGAACATGGTGATGTCCATCAAGTTGCACCTCTTTAACTATGGAACAGGGGGAAATCAACGGAGTTTCTCCGAGAGTTCAGAAGCTGCGTGCCACGCGCAAGCCAATCAAATAAAGTATATCTACTGAACAGCCAATCAAAAAGCAGCATTGCTGTATCTGGGTAGATTTTGA
Organism: Xyrichtys novacula; assembly: GCA_962446985.1. Lineage (NCBI taxonomy): Eukaryota > Metazoa > Chordata > Actinopteri > Labriformes > Labridae > Xyrichtys > Xyrichtys novacula. The sequence continues at coordinate 7,568,084 of OY660877.1, forward strand.
TATCTTGCGGTTTGACTACAGAAGAAGACAGACACTTGCCGAAATAGAGCAGGTTTTTATAAGGACGAGATAGACCCGATGATTACAGTAAGTCAGTAACCTACACATGCAGAGACCTCAACACCTCATGGCAGATAAACTCATATGATAAACTAAAGCCCTATGCTATTGCTATTAACAGCTGCATTGATGAATTTAGCCTCTGTACAGCCATTTCCCCTCCACAAAAGCAGCATTTCTCATATATTCTTTTTAAAGTTCTGATACTCGTGACAGTGTAATGCTGATATACCAAATGATTAAGTATCTCCATGTCTGTGAAACCTATACTAAAGTACAATTCATCTAAATGCTCCTCAGTGCTGATTTTAACAACTCTCCTCCACAACAGGTAACTTTACTACTTTATTCTTAAAGTCATTAATGACTTTATTCTCCTAAATAATAACTTTAATCTCAAAGATTTAAAAATGTTTTTTTCTTTCTTAAAGTGGCCCTCATACTTCATTGTATTTATTAGATTATTATACTAATAATTATCTTCAATCACTCTTCGACCCCCCCCCCCCCCCCCCCCAAGGAAATCTCACTCTAAGCTTAGTTCAAAACTTGAGAGCCCTGCGAACATGTATGCAAAGACTGTACGCCTAAACGGATAAAAAACAGGAATCCAGTCTCTAATCGGGTCTAAGAGGAAGTCTGAGTCCTCTAGTAAGCCAAGTGTCTGTAACATAAGTGTTTCTTGTCAAAAGGGACCTGCTGTAGCGTGTTGCAGAGCAGTGTCTATGGGAGTGTCGCCACTCTGTTTAATCGACTGCTCTGGCGTGTTGTAGCGCCGCTAAACTGTTGACCTCAGGTCCTGGACTATGTCACTTTATCCTAGCTGTAGAAGTCCTGCAAACATTGTGTTTGCTGGTAGTCTGTTGGCATCTACAGTAGCGCCACTGCTTTTTACTTTCACGTGGGACCCATTTATAACTAGAAAAGCACTCGGAGAGCGCAGACCTCCGCCAAGCAGCTCATGTCCCCCCTTAAACAAGAAATGCCCTGACCAGGATTAAAAACCTAGGACCTTCGGGTTGTGAGGCGACAGTGCTAACTACTACACCACTGTGCCGCCCATTGGTTATCTTTCAGCATTGAAAATTCCAACGACACCCTTATTTTTGTGTGTTCTGGATCCAGAGGACCAGTGTCATATGTCTGCTCACCTGTTCGTAAGTCTCGGACCAGCTGTTGTAGAAGTCCACGGTCAGCTGTGGGTTGGTCATTGTGCTGGACTGAAGGAGCGCTTTGACGTCCTCTGAAGATCTGGAGCTGGAGGACATGATGAGGAGACGACTACAGATCTGTTACAGACAACGGAGAGGGTCCTCAGAGGAGCAAGACAAACAAGAGTCTAGACCAGGAAAAAATACCTGTAAATAGACATAGCAAAAGGGAGTGTCCGTGATGAGTTCAATGACTCTAACTAAAGCAGGAAAATAGTATTTATGGTGAGTTCAATAACTCTAATAACAGCAGGATAATAACGTATTTATGGTGAGTTCAATGACTATAATGAAAGCAGTAAAATAAACTGTCCATAATGAGTTCAATGTCTCTAATGAAAACAGGAAAATAAAGTGTCTGTGATGAGTTCAATGACTCTAATAAAAGCAGGAAAACAAAGTGTCCATGATGAGTTCAATGACTCTAATAACAGCAGGAAAATAGTGTTTATGGTGAGTTCAATGACTTTAAAAACAGCAGGATAATGAAGTATTTATGGTGAGTTCAATGACTCTAATAACAGCAGGAAAATGAAGTGTTATGGTGATTTCAATGACTAATAAAAGCAGAAAAGTAAAGTGTTCATAATAAGTTCAATGTCTCTTATAAAAACAGGAAAATAAAGTGTCCATGATGAGTTCAATGACTCTAATAAAAGCAGGAAAATAGTGTTATGGTAAGTTCAATGACTCTAATGACAGCAGGATAATGAAGTACTTATGGTGAGTTCAATGACTCTAATAACAGCAGGATAATGAAGTTTCCATGAGAAGTTCAATGACTCTAATAAAAGCAGTAAAATAAAGTGTCTGTGATTAGTTTAATGTCTCTAATAAAATCAGGAAAATAGTGTTTATGGTGAGTTCAATGACTCTTATAACAGCAGGATAATGAAGTTTTACGGTGAGTTCAATGACTCTAATAACAGCAGGATAATGAAGTATTTATGTTGAGTTCAACTACTCTAATAACAGCAGGAAAATAAAGTGTCCATGATGAGTTCAATGACTCTAATAACAACAGGAAAATAAAATACCCATGTTGAGTTCAATGACTCTAATAAAAGCAGGAAAATAAAGTATCCATGATGAGTTCCATGACTCTCATAAAAGCAGGAAAATAAAGTGTCCATGATGAATTCAATGTCTCTTATAAAAACAGGATAATAAGGTATCTGTGATGAGTTCAATGACTCGAATAAAAGCAGGAAAATAGTGTTATGGTGAGTTCAATGACTTTAATACAAGCAGGATAATTAAGTATTTATGGTAAGTTCAATGACTCTAATAACAGCAGGAAAATAGTGTTTAGGTGAGTTCAATTACTTTAATGACAGCAGGATAATTAAGTATTTATGGTAAGTTCAATGATTCTAATAAAAGCAGTAAAATGAATTGTCCATGATGAGTTCAATGACTCTAATAAAAACAGGAAAATAAATTGTCCATAATTAGTTCAATGTCTCTAATAATAGCAGGAAAACAGTGTTTTATGGTGAGTTCATGTCTTCAATAACAGCAGGATAATGAAGTATTTAAGGTGAGTTTAATGACTCTAATAACAGCAGGAAAATAAATTGTCCATGATGAGTTCAATGACTCTAATAACAGCAGGAAAATCAAGTTTTTCTGATGAGTTCAATGTCTGTTTGGACTGATTAAAGTAAAGGTGTCATATAAGGATGTCCACAATAATAGAAGCATGTATCATCATTACTGTTGAGACATTCAGAGGACTTTATGATTTTCAGATGCTTTACATGTTACAATGTTAATGTTACAGTGTTAGTGTTTCAGTGTTAGTGTTACAGTGTTAATGTTATAGTGTTATATGTTACAGTTTAATGTTTCAATGTTAATGTTACAATGTTAATGACGATGTAACAGTGTTAATGTTACAGTGTCAGTAATACAGTGTCAATATTACAGTGTTTATGTTACTGTGTTAATGTTACAGTGTCAGTGTTATAGTGTTAATGTTAATGGAACCGTGTGAATGTGAGGCTGGTCCTTGGAGAAGATGGAGCAGTTTCAGAAGGTCCAGGCTACTGGTTCGAGAGGTTCAGCTCTGAAGAGGACCAAAGTCATACGAAGGACAGGCTGGGAGTCACAGCACCTGGCCCTATCGAAAACCAATGCCTTATGAATCCTTTGAATGCTCCTTTGGCTCACTGCAACACTCTGGCTCAGAGCATGACTTTGGACCTGCTGAGTGGCGTTCAGAAGTGACTTGTCAATCACACAGATAACCATGAAAAAGAGGCTCGATGACCAGTTGAAACTATTTCAAAAATGGCTTTGTGAAATTAAAGAAAAATCAATTCAAGGCTTAATCTTGAATTGCTATGCGCACAAAAAGTTTAAGTTTCACAACTTGAACTAAGACGATGTTAAAGAAAAATCAACGTGAATGAACACGTGGTGGAAAACTTAAAAGACTAAGGAAAAGTAAGACAAAGAGAAAACAAGCTAAAAGAAAAAAAAGAGGAAAAAACAAGAGAGCAAAAAAAACCAAGAGAACCAGAGCAACCCAGCTTTTCTGGTTTTATACTCTTCAGACTGGGAGTGTCTCTAAGGTGTGAGGAGAGAAAGGAGGGGGTCCTGATCTCCAGCTGCAGCTTCCTGAGAGGAGACTTTCAAGAGCCCTGATTGTTTGATCCAACTTATACTTTTGGCTAGAAAAGGAGTCAGATCAAATATTCACTCACTATGATTAATGTTATTGATTGCTTGGGTCATAATAAGGATTTGGTGCTAAACACATATAAAGAATTGTAGAATCACATTAACAAGCATTCTCATTATGCTTTCAGTTTCACTTTTCAAAAATCATTGATCATGTTAAATTACTCTGAAATGAAACAGATTGCAACACATATGAACTGTGAACAACACAAGGGTAAACACATGTAAATGAACTTCATCACAGTTAATAATGGATTCTACAAACCAACATTCAGATTATTAACTAACAGTATAACTACATAATGGCTGACAAAGCTAAACAAATGATTACGAGATAAACTAAACATTTCTACACTATTCCTACTAGAATAGGGTTGTAATTCAACACTAGAAAATTTGCATTTTCTTGCAGAAAATGCGTGGAAATGCTGAGTGCTGAAAGTTGAAAAAGCAATGCAAAACTGCTTAAAAAATTGAGGAAGGTTTAAATGTAAAATTGGTTAAAGGGCTGAAGAAAAAGAAGAAGAAGTTGGATGAAAGTGAAAATTGTTGAAGTACAATTAGTATGAATGTGCTTCATAAATTAAAATTGCATTCATGCTGAATAAGCCTAGAAAACTGTCTGAAATTGCAAAAAAAATTGGATAAGGAAGAAAACTACCTTAAAACACAGAAAAGTGAGAAGTGGCATAAGTTTAAGTTTTCGCACTAGAAGTAGTATGATAATAGGTAGTTGTAGTAGTGATATTAGTGATATTAGTAGTAGTTGTAGTAGTAAATCTGGGAATCTGTTTGAAGAATTAAATAATGCATAAATAATGAGAATGATTTAAAATGGGAAAAAATTTGAATTATAAAAAATCCTAAAAAAGTATTAGACAAGGTTGAAGTATTAGAAAGGTTTGAATCAGTTTGAATGAGTTTAAATTTGTATGAAGGATTTAATAATGTATTAATAACGGGATAACATTTAAAGTGGGGAAAATTTAAATGAATAAAAATCCTGAATACATTTTTGGAGCCCTGAATGGTTTCTGTAGGTCAAAGTTTGTGGGAGGAGATAGGGGCCAAAGTTTGTCAAGTGCTCAGGTGAAGGGTTTTAAATGAAACCTCCAGTGCTCTGTGTACTGAGCCTGGCTTCATGTGTCTCATATGGCCATTAGAAGCAGCTTTCCAGTCAGCTGTGTGTCTCCAGGTGCACTAATTGGATGCCATGGCGAAGGAAGATGCATCACTACAGCAGGAGAAAGAAGGCTTGAAGCTGAGAAACAAAATCCAAAACTATGCCCTGATGCTCATTCTCTGTAAGGGCTACATTCATGATAAGAAACTTGTGAGAACCCCATGACTCTGCTGAACATTTTGATACAATTAGTTTACAAAATCCTAAATACACACCATAATGTCCTCAATGAGCTGAATTCTTGGAGCCCTGAATGGTTTCTGTAGCTCAAAGTTTGTGGGAGGAGATAGGGGCCGAATTTGTCAGGTGCTCTGGTGAAGGGTTTTAAATGTAACACTCAGTGCTCTGTGTATTTAGCCTGGCTTCATGTGTCTCATATGGCCTTTAGAAGCAGCTGTCCAGTCAGCTGTGTGTCTCCAGGTGCACTAATTGGTTGCCATGGCGAAGGAAGATGTGTCACTACAGCAGGAGAGAGAAGGCTTAAAGCTGAGGAAATAGCTCTCCAACCTGGCCCTGATGGTCAACCTCTGTATATATTCATGATAAGGAGCTTGTGAGAACCCCACGACTCTGCTGAACACATTAATACAATTTATTATCACAATCCTCAAAACACCCCATAATGTCCTCAATGAGCTGAATTTTTGAAGCCCAGAATGGTTTCTGTAGCTCAAAGTTTGTGGGTGGAGACAGGTTGTGAAGCAGACACATATTAACTGTGTGTACATGAAGGTCTTATAGACAAAGACGCACATGCACACTCATTGTCAGACTGTGTGTGTGTGTCTCGTTAATGATTGCATCCTGTACAGCTGTGAGATCAAAGGCATTAACTGACCTACTGTTTAAATGAGAAGCTGCCTAACTGCAGTGAATTTAGGGCCTCTGAACTTCTTCACATAGCCTGATTTCCTTAAATCCCAGAATGAAAATAAGAACATCATACGAATCCTCTGCCCTCCATGAACACCATGATGTGTTTTTCATGTCTGTACTCTAAAAAATGTGGCCACAACAGCGAGTTAAAAAGGTCTGAGCCTGAGCGATGATCAGGATTTTCTTGGAGAAAAATTACATTAGGGCCAATGGGAGGGTTCTTTGCCATTTTTGGACAGTTGGTCACCTGCTGGAGTACGATTTAATGATTTGAAACCTCTTTTGTGAGAAGCAGGACACACATATGCCTCTATTTTGATGTATTTTTTATGGCTGTGGAGTGAAATTTGTGGGTGTGGGAGCGATATATTCCAGTTACGTTTTGTCGATCCAAGAGGAGCTCTAGCGATGATGTCACACACTCAAGCTTCTCCAATACACACCCATTATAAAGTCTGAAATTTGCTGAAAACCATGAGTTGCTTAAATCTAAACTGTGGGAAAACTGTAAAAGATATCACAACAAAGTGAATACAACATTAATAGCCGACAAGATAATGAACATTTTAAAGTTAAAATGAGGTCTCTTGGTGAAAGTATGCTGAAGTTATAAGGCTCAGAAGGTGGAAGTATAAAAGGAAGAATTGGAAGATTTCCCCATTGACTTCAATATTAAAATTTTGGCACAAAAAGTAAAAAAAAAAAGTATAAAGGGTAGAAATGAGAAAAGTAATAGCCCTAAAGTCCTGAAGGAGAGGAATAGTATAAAGTTTTGGAAATGCTTAATCAGCATTTCCACTTAATAAAGAAATAGGAAAATAATAATAGGTGGAAATGCTTAATCAGCATTTCCACTTAATAAATGTTTTCTTTATGTAATAGTGCGATAATTGCATTTCAATGAATCCATGACTTCTTGTAAAAGTTGTGAGATGTAGGACTTTGTCAACAAAAATCAAAGGGGGCATTCAGAGTCGATTCAATTGTAAAGAAGCCATATAACTCGCAGTGCACCCCCTGGGTATATTTATAATGATCTCTAACAGCCCTGTGTTGCGTTTAAGGTCTGTATTTAGAGCCATTAACTGGACGTATGTTTCCTCCTCTCCCACACTCCTTCACTCTGCTTCTAATAGCCTGGATTAGCTGCTGCTTTAATAGACTCATCCATCTCTTCTGTTTATTCATGAGTTTCCCTCTCTCTCTCTCTCTCTCTCTCCCTCTCTCTCTCTCTCCCTCTCTCACTTTCTTACACACACCCTTTCTCCTTCATCTCTCTCTGCTCATGGGCAATTACACAAACAAATGCAGTTTGTTTCCCCCTCAGTATGACTGGAAGGCAAATGAATGGATTTATCAGGCAATTACGTTTCCAGTCTGAGGTCAGCTGTTGTATTATTTTATCGCTGAAAAAAGGTGAAGTCACAGTGTCACTCCTTCAATTTGCACAGAACATTAGTCATGCAGATTTATGTAAATTCCTGCCACAGCAGTTCGGCTTCTCATTGGCCAGAGCTTCACGCCCCTGTGAGGCAAAATCAGGGCTTAAATTCAGAGCTGCAGAGCTTGACAGGAGACAAGGAGAAAGGCTGAGAGGAAAGGCTTTCTGTCATGACGTTGTTGGGTTTCTATTCGTCATACATCATACGTAAGACACCCACGAGTGATTCAGAAATAAACAGGAATGGGAAGCACAAGCTTTGAGAGCTTTCAAGGGCAGATAAAGGCCAACCGCAAAGCCCTCTAAATTTTGTTTTGTTTTGTTTAATAGATTTTTTTTTAACATGAAACCCAAAACTATTGACAGTGTTATTATGGATTTATTTTAGACATTTCCCATGTGTCCGTTTAAATATCTGGATCTGACCTTTGAAAATAGACACTCTGTTTTGAAACAGATGTAAGGTATATCCTTATACTCTCAACATTTACTTGGTGGTAACAAATAAAAACAAGAAAATATTGGTGTGTATGTGTGTGTGTTTATTTATGCATACTTAGGTAAACAAACCGGGGATGACCAAACCGTTCTCTCAAAATTTATAATACATGCTTCTGATGAACAACCTAGTTTGTCCATAAAAATTATACAACATGCTGTACATATTTGTGTTTGTTTGTATATACATGTGAGGACAACCTCTTGAAAAACAATCTTACATTGTCCTTAAAAACTTTTCAAGATATTTATTTTTGTCTTTGTTTTAAATAGTCTTGGAGACCAATTCTTGACAAAAACATGATGCTGTCCTCGCAAAATTTTCCTGACCTTTTGTGTGTGCCTGTCTTGATATATTCATGGGCTACTTGTTTAGACAATCTCTTGATGAACCATCCAACACTGTCCTCACAAAATTTGTGTGTGTTCGATTGTTTTTCTTCAGATGCTTAGCATCTCTCAGCATCTCACCTTTTGTAATGTGAGTGGTCGTTCACTGCCTCAGGAGTGAGCCATACTCATGTTCCCATTCATGAGTTATAAACCAAGCGGTTCACTGTTCATAAAAACAGAGCGTGCTCTATGAACACATTCATTTTTATGGATTGTTTGACTTCATGTACTAATGAGCAGCATTATTTAGTTCTTGTTACTATCATTTCAAAGTGATTCTTTATATTAAAATATTGCTGTCTTTGAATTGTAAGGCATTATACTACGATGGCACTACTTTTTATTTGACCTGTGACATGTGATAGCTTAGCTCCATTTCGCCGGTGAAACGGGAGTAAAACGTCGCTAGTGGATATGTTTGATTGGACAAACAGAGGCATACGACAGCACTATGGGCAGAATTCTCTCTGATAAACCAAAACAAAAAGATTGTGTCCTGAAAAATACACACACATACACAGTCCCTCCTATTGCATGAGATAGAGAGATCTTTTGATTTTTCCCGTGGTGTTGGTGAATCTGTATAAAGACAACACACCACTTAATTTGGGGTTTAAAATTCATTGTAATGTACATTACTGAGATTTGTACAAAGTAAAATATTACAACTTTTTTATAATACCTTACAATACAGCATTACAGTGAAAAGTAGCGCGTTACAGAAATTGAATTACCTTTGTAATTTGTTACCCCCAACACCGCTTGATGTACTTCCTGTTGCCGATCTCACAAAATGTATAGGATTTGTGTGTGTGCACGTGTGTGTCTTGTTGTGTTTGTCTTAATGTACTTATGTGGACAAACCTTTGAAAGACACCCAAATGCTGTCCTAACAAATATTCAAAGACTTGTGTGTGTGACTACAAGCTGTTAATTGATTCACTGACATTTCCCGTAACCAGCCTGTAAAAGATGGTCACGCAGAATCACACTCTGATACAGTCCTTGGTTTTTAAATGAGGTTTGACTCAGTGTTACTGTAAATGCAGCTCATGAACATGCTTCAACTTTTTTTTTACTGTCATCCACCCATCTCCCTCCCACTCGTCCACCCTCCCCTCTTGTCCCCTCCTCCACCCCCGTGTGTCGACCTCTCACTCCTCGTCTCCCTCTGTCGTGTTTTCCTTTCGCTTGATTCCCTAAGGGGAGGAAAACGCCTCTTATCAGCCCCAACCAGACACAGCCTTGCATATGTGTGTGTGTGTGTGTGTGTGTGTGTGTGTGTTGGAGGATAATCCCCTGCCTCTCTTTCATTGGCTCAGCACAAACCCCAGTTTTTGGTGGAGCTGATGACTTGGGGTTTATTTTAGAAGCAGCAGCATTTTAAAGGTTTGGTCTTTTAATCATCACAGCAGTGATTACAACGTGAAACATCTGAGGGTGGCATTTTCACTAAATTCATTATAAGCGCTTAACTCTCAATCAGTCTGCATGTGCATCCTCTGACTGTATTAGAGCATAAATGTGTGTGTGAGTGTGTGTGTGTGTGTGCATGAATGTTTGTGTGTTTGTATACAGTGAGTCACAGAGAGCTTGTCTAAAAGGGTTAGTGTCTGCTTAGAAAATCTGCTTTCCCTACATATATTTGTGATTTCCTCCATCATAAGAGTGTTTATGTGCGCGTGTGTGTGTGTACGGTTCCCCATCTGCACTTTAACCAAGCCCCTGTCACTCCATCACATGTTCTTGACATCCACTGGCTGCACAAATGCCGGGCAGGTTCTCGATTAAATCCTCCATTGAGGGTCTCATACATGATCACATGATGCTTACATGTGTGTTCATGTGTGCACATGTGAATGTGTGAGTGCGTGCAGCCAAAATCAAGAAGAACCAAAAACTCTCCTCACTGTAGTTGCCATGGTAACCTGCGATTCGCAGCATCTGGCAAATTATAGGGCTGTATTGAAGGGCGAGAGAGTGTGTGCATACGTGAGAGTGGGGAGTGTGTATGGCTGCAGGTTTGTGTTTGTGATTGTAAGCACGCACGAACCCCTCTGCATACAAAAAAACTGACATCCATGTGAAAGTGAAAGACAGAAGCAGGTAATCAATTGGGGTTTTCAGTACGTACAGTTGTGCAAATGGATTTATTGACAAAAACATGTCCACCTCCGCTCCAGTAGGTGGGGATATGCCTCATTACAGCTCGTCTTAACAGGGCAGACTCCCAGATGACCTAGCATATCACATATCAAAACAATTAACAAACACATTAGCAGAGGGGTAATGAGTTGTATGTTTATGGTCTGACCCAAAAGATACAGTAGCATGTCTGCAAATTTTAAACAGAAGTGTGCTGTGTGCCACCATAGAAGAAGTGGAAAGTAATATTAGTCATTAACACACATACAAGACCCTCAAATAAATACAGCATAATACATTTGTTGTTAAGGAACTCACATGCCATGTTTTTTACGATACAGAGTCGGCCTGATGTTAGTATGCCACGAACCTACCGATGTTATGTAGCATATACAATTAGGGCTGATGTAATATGCTGGTATTGGCTGTATCCATCATTATTTTAATGTTAAACATGGATGTTGTGCCAAAAATACGCAAATGCAGTGGAGAGGGAGAAGCACTCTCTAAGAGGTGACTAGATATTTTTCAAAACTGACTTTTTGTAAAACCAAATGCAACGTCAGAGCATGTGCCTGTTCAAATTACTAGTTAAACTACCATTATATACTTTGTAGCAGTTCATATAACCATCATTCATTTCCATAACTGAAAGGGATATTCCGGCGTAAGTTTAAGCCATGGTTAAACACACCGTATGACACACGGTTAGGCAAACCCTCAAGAGATGAATGTTGCTGAATGCTTGCTTCTCTAGTTACACCAACTTTAGTTACTACTGCACAATAGCAATACATAGCGGTCTACGTCTCCACGCACAAACCTCAACCAAAACGCCAGTCTATAGCCACAAATAAGGCTCAGGACGGAACCTAACTTCATCAACAGTACATATAGGGTCCCAGCCACAGCACTAGCCATCAAACATCTTTTTAACTTTGTCTGATTTCTTTAGCAAAGTGACCAAACACAACTCACCCACTCTCTTCCAGCAGCTGCTTATTTGGGCGGGGGGGGGGGGGTAACTAGTGGATCACTGAGTGCAGCAGAGTTTCGCCGCTCAAGGAAGAACATTTATGAATATTACTTGATAGAAATGCAATCAGAGTTTTTGTGTATCTTGTATGTGCACTGCAGATGCAGTAGTTCTTCTGCCTTAGTGTCTGATCTACCAGAAGTAGCTTTTACTTTCAATAAAAAACACAGTTTTCATCATTGGAAATAAAGGGACACAAACACAAGACAGAAAAAAAAATTCAAAATGAAAGCACAACAAACAATCTTTTTATGGGGAGATGTCTTCTCTAGGGAGTTTTCATTGACACAGTCAGTGATTTTGATAAATCAAACTTAGAAACACATGATGGTATGTAAGTTTACTGTATTCATTCGTGGAATATTTATCAGGATATTTACTAAAATGGCCACAATAGTCATGAGGTGAAAATCTAATATTATGACAGCCCTATTTTCCTTACAATAAAACTGCTCATCAACATTGTACTCCTAGCCCGTCACGTTTTGTACTTCTTGGAAAAGTTTGGGAGTCTGTCACTGACGTGCTTGGCGTGATTTCAAGTGTTTCTTCTTTTGTGTTACACTGTTTCGTAACGTCATGAGCCCACAAAATTTTAGTGAGTCAGTGGGTTTGCCACCAAGTCAACATTCCAGGCAAAGCACAACCAGAGGAGACTCCAGCAACCCGTGCTGTTCACTGGTACAGGGTGTGAATGGATTCTTTTAGAAGGTGATTCACTGTTGAGGCAAAGACTGACTGACTGACTGACTGACTGACTGAATGACTGACTGACTGACTGAATGACTGACTGACTGATGGACAAATGTCTCCCTGAGCTGGACACTCTGACTTTCTTTTTTGGTGAAACTGCCTGTTGTGTACTCTAACTTATACCTGGGCTACAAAATCTAAACTAAGAGCTGTTTTAAGTGCATTACTCTTTACCACACTGTAAATGCAACAAATAGTGACTTATAACCTCCTCACCAACTTGTTAAAGCACATTTTGCGTAGAGACTCAAGAAATTCAATGACTTGCAGAAACATGCCCTGATAACATGACTGGTAATGTGAATGTTGGGATCCTTTATATTCTAACACATGAAGTGATAGTTTTGTCCTTGAACCTAACTGCGAAGTTGGTCAACACCTAAGTTTTATTATCAAACTGGGTCGATAGTATTATTATTTTTTTTTTAAATAAAGAGTTTCTAGCTTTTTAAAGTTCCTGTAAGGAATTTTCTGTAGGTGTAACTTATTGGCACCTTCTGTGGGTCTAACAGTACCTCTTAGATCTTCAAACAAACAAAGAAAAGAAACTCAAACCTTTATTTCTTTTAAAGCTGCTGTGGGGAATTTACAGTTTGTGCCAAGCTTGGTGTCCTCTTTGGATGATGCTGCCTTTGTTTACCCTGTCCTCTACGTAAAGCTCACACTGAAAAAAATGATTTTTAAGTCCACTGCATTTGCTTATAACATGTCAGAAAAAAGTATCCAGTTACTCTCTATTAACTAGTATTTTTTTTAACTTATTTCAGAATGTTAATGTGAATATGATAATTTAGTGATATTTGCCTGGTTCATGTTAATATGTGATTAACTGGTTTAAAGGAAGTAAACTTTACTTTGCATATTTGGCAACCTCATTCAAACGTGGTGAGTGACATCATGTCAGATCAAGCCAATAAAAGTTGGGACACAAACCAGAAAGGCAGCCAGCCAGATGTTAACAGAAGAAGTTTTCCACACTCACAGACCAGGACTACACACCTGTGTAGTATATTATGTGTTTTTAATGCTTATAGTTGCTGTTAGCATGCATTTCAGTCAGCTTCAGGTTATTTCAAATGAAGGACAAAAAATATATATTTCTTCAAGCAGCCTGCTATTTTTTTGCTTACAATTGCAGCAGGTGTCTGACTGACCACATTTAACTGTGTAGATGAAACAAAAAATGTATTGTTTCAGTTTTAGGGAAAAGGTCAAACAGGCAGAGCATGTGCATCTGAAGAATACATTGACTTGTGTTGAGAAAGAAAAAAGACAAACACTTTTGCATGTTGTTTCATCATGCAAAACATGTGGCAATGTAAAAAGTTAAAACTTGTTAAAAAAAATAAAGTTGTTGTTTAAACAGTGCTGTGTCATGTTGTGAAGTCTAAATTCTAATTTAGGAAATAAAGAACATGGGCAGCAGCAGGTAGTGCAAGGGCCTCACAGCAAGACGATCACTGGTTCAATCCCCAGGTCGGGCCGGCCTTTCTGTGTGAAGTTTGCATGTTCTTCCTGTGCATGAGTGGGTTCTCTCCGGGCACTCGGGCTTCCTCCCACAGACCAAAAACATGCTCTTTAGGTTAATTGTTGGCTCTAAATTGTCATCAGGTATGAGTGTGAGTGTGGCTGGTTGTCTGTCTCTCTATGAGGCCCTGCAATTGACTGGCGACAGATTCAGGGTGTACCCCGTCTCTCGCCCGATGACAGCTGGGATAGGCTCCAGCCCACCAGCAAACCCGGAAGGGACAAGCGGTATAGAAGATGAATGAATAAATAACTCAGAATAAGGTATGAAAAATATATAAAATGTTGAGTAAAAACTACTTCAATGAAGCTTTGAGATTAGAGTTACTAATACAAGTAATAAAACCCCAAAAAGCTATGTGTTTTTAAGGCGAAGATTGTAGTTTGACGCAGACCAAGTGTAAGTAGTAATCACTTAAAAAATAAGAGTAGCATTTAATGGAAGGACTGGTAGTTGGAAGTAAAAGTTACTTTGGTTATCCATGTAGAAATAACATCTATATGCAAGTTAAGTTTACTTGATAATACCCCTTGTTAAATTTACTTAGAATTTGTGAGTGGAAAAACTTTCCTTAGTATTTCAAGTAAATAACAGTCCCCTTTTTTCTCAGTGCACCTCATTGCTTTTTTGGAAATATATCATGTGAAACATAAAAATCAAACAGGGTTATTTTCTAAGGGCTGTTTTCCACTGACACTTACTCCTTCATATCAGTTTCTGGCATTAGAAATAAAAGTATAAGGATTTAGTCTTGTCTCTGGTCGTCTTGTTTGCTTTTGAATATCATAAAAAGGTATAAATCTGTCTGTTTAATAAATGTCAAAAAACTCCTCACAGGAGCTTTAACAGAGACAGGGGTCACTCATTGTGACTACTTGCATTTGAACAAGTAAATTAGGCTGCTTGTAAAGTTTACAATAATTTCATATGAAGATAAATCTCAGATTTAATACAATAATTGTGTCACAATTAAATATTTTCCTTATGGGAAGAATGCACCAATATCCCACATGAAAAACATGAGATACCATGTGAAATGATGACAAACATGCATTAGCACATGTTTAAAAGTACATGACACATGTTTCTGACCGTTCTCTCTGTATGATGTTTGAAGTCCATCTAACTTACAGTTCGTACTCTTCATATGTTTGAAGAGTATGTTTGTCATGGGCCACACAACAACAACAACAACAACAACAACACACTTTCACAGGTAGTAAACAGGAGACCAGCCCTTCCTCCTGGCTGCATGTCTCTATAAATCACTCTGTAAACGGTCTGTGTTTAAGGTTTAACACTCCCCATTAGAGAGTCATGTATGGCTGTCAGCATGCTGTTTATGGAGAACATTAAGCTATTTATAGAAACACATCTCTATTACAGTGCGAGCGTGTTTCACAACAGAGGTGATGGAAGTCTTGTTTGAACCAGACTTTGACATCTTTATTTTTACTGTACTCTCATTAAGTGAGCTGGAGGAAGAGGAATTGTGATCTGTCGTGGGACAGAGGAGGAAGAAAGAGAAAATGGAAGAGAGAAATGAGAAGCAAAGACAGATGTGAGATGGACAGTAGATAGGGGAGAGATGGAGAAGAGGAGGGAAACAGGAAGAAGAAGGTGAATGATGGATGGATGTGTGTTTGTGTTTGGGTGTGTGTGTGCAGAGAGAGAGAGGTGTGTGTGTGTGTGTGTATGTAGTGAGGGCACCATTAAAGCCTTGTACTATAAATCTCTGACAGTGCATGTGTGTGTGGAGATAACAGAGGGATGTCTCTCTCTATTCGGGCTCTGTCAGGATGATGTATGCGTCCCTTTCTTCCTCCCTGTGAAATATTAGAGGGGGGCCGTGTGTGTGTGATCTCAGCCTGCATGTGGCCAACATGTTTGGTGATTCCTCACCTCTTATCTGCACTCACATGAGGAATTGTAGGTGAGGGACTTGTGGCCGCCTGGGAAAAGAGAGGGAAATGACCCAGAAACACACTCACACACTTACAGACGACCAGAAAACACACAAGAATAAAGGAAAGTCAGAGACAAGGGAGAAACAGCCAACAGCTGACAGTGACAGCCTTTTTGATCGAGGGCTACGAACCCGACAGGAGTGATTGATTGCATAATGGTGAGCACATTTCAACTCTGCGCTCTTCATTTAGCTGACAGCGTTTTCTTTATGGCACCTTGTGTTATGGTATCATAATCATACCAGTGCTGCCACAGCACCCCAGGAATAAATCTTCATAATCTCCCCCTCACCTTACCTCACCGGGGGAGATGCAGGCGAGCTGTTGCCACCGCACACTCAGGACTCTCCATCTTCTCC
Source organism: Xyrichtys novacula (assembly GCA_962446985.1). Classification (NCBI taxonomy): domain Eukaryota; kingdom Metazoa; phylum Chordata; class Actinopteri; order Labriformes; family Labridae; genus Xyrichtys; species Xyrichtys novacula. The sequence continues at coordinate 7,584,219 of OY660877.1, forward strand.
ATCCTGTTTTAAATGGCCGCCTGAACTGTCACTCAAATTACCTCATCGTTCACCTGCAGCACAGAGAAACAGAGACTGAAAAACACTGAGAGTATTCACACAGCAGCCATGCACCCCTGACATTAATCTTAGAAGGGAGGGCTCATGTTTTGGGGTGTCAAGCTGCTGTTTTCCGCTTTTGAGACCAACATTAAAGCTAATCATATTCACACTGTTCAAATGATCATTAAAGTGAGGAGATTTTAGCTGGTTATGAAACAGACTGAAATATGAAATTATCTTTTTTTGTGGACCTACCTCAACAAACAAGACCATTATGAGTCAAGCCCTTACACACCACGGCCGACACAAATATAGAATGCGAAATTAAGACATTTTCGAAGGAGAATTTGGACGCGCCTGACTATACACATCAAGCCCGATGCGATTTTGCGACTTTCTGGGGTGAAAAAAGACGCGTCCCGGGCGGAAGCAAGAAGACTAACACAACACCAGACTGACTGTTTTTCAGTTCTGATTAGACACTCGTATTGAGATGGCTGTCTGTAGCATGTAACATAACATTCTGCTGGGCTAGAGAGAGCATATACTGAGTCAGGGCCAGTACCAGATAAGCACATTAAACTATAATCCATAAACATAAGGTAACAACCGAGACCTAATGGTGCTGTGACAGCAACGCGATTTGAGAGGGAAAATACATGTGGTATGTTGTATCTGAACAGGTTAGCTTACAAGCTAAAGTTACTTAACACAGATGAAAGTTAAAACAAAGACGTTTAGCAAAATGTTAAAGCACACAAACTATCGTCATATGAGAAATCAGATGCTATGACTCTCCAAAAGTTGTCTTTCAGGTTGTTATCTTTGTAATATTTGTGTTTTTATCAAAAAGCACTCTGTTCTCCAACACGTAAACAATTAGCCGGTCGGCCATGTTTGGATATACCGGTGAATCAGACGTCGCAACAACACGCAATCTGATTGGTCAGAAGTAGACACGCAGAATGCGACACTTTAAAAAATCGACCATGATCTGAAAAAATAAATGCCGCAATATCGCAGGACAGGAAAACGTCACTGATGTGAACACTTGTATTGACAGGATACAGGTGCGAAAAAATACTGACGTCCGAAATAATCGCACGTAAAAAACAGTCCCGGTGCAAAAGGACCTTAAGACTGACAGTTTCTCTACCTAGGTTTTTAATGCTTGTAATCACTGTATGGTGGGTAGGTTCCAGACCAGATGATTGAGAGCTCACTCAGGAAACAGCCCATCGTTTTTTCAACAGCAAAGATTCACGACTAGTAACACATTTAGCTTGAGGATGAGATTTATTTATTTATTTATTTTTGTCAGAAAACACATCTACAAATGAACAGAGCAGGACAAACCACTTTGTCCACAGGAGGGGTGCCAAAATCAACACAATCATGAAGTTTCTCACACGAACTAAAGCAGAAAATAAATAGATAAAGCAGCCATCATCTGGAGAGAGATATTGAAATGTTTTAAACTAAAACAGCATCCGTTTATCTTAGGTTACAGTTATGCAGTAGCTAATTCTGCATTCAGCTCCTTAAAGTATAAACCCTCTGTTAGCTATAGCAGCAAAAGCCAACAATATAATTGTGATATTGATTCATCACAAAGTTAGACTTTACTTCCTTTTATACCCCTAATTCCTGTTTATGCCAGCTGTATTCAGTCTTTTCTAATGTAATTCAGAGTTTTCAAGTTATCTTTATTTACATTTGATTCAAAATTCATCTGTATGGTTTCCAAGCATGACTGAGCCTGGCCAAGGTGATCCCAAAGAAAAAGAAATTTAAACGGGTACTATGTAAAAAGTGTTGAATGAACGGGAGAAACTGTATAGAATTGATAAAAGATGAGTAAAAGAGGATGTCCAAGAGGGTGACTAAGAACTAGTGAAAAAATTAAATGTTCATACAGTTGTTTCTGCTAATTTAAATTTATGTTAATGCTTGGGCTCTATTTTCTTTGCTATCATTTACACATTTTGTTTACTTGCTTGAATTTATTTCTCATCATTTTTCTCCCTCTGGTTGAGGATGGTACTCGTATGAATATACGCATACAAACACCACATGCTGAAACAGGTGTGGACTATACCAGGGAGAAAAACATTTTTATCCTTCATATCTTAAAAATCCAGCTGCTGTCAGATCACTTCTTCTACTACTACTGTGTTTATGTTTAAATGCTATTTAACATTTGTGCCAGAGCTGAAATATTGATATTATAACTTATAAATTCTGTGCTAGTCTCTCAAGCTGTATCCTTGTTTTTAGCAATGTGGTTTAACCAGAAAGTATTTAAAAGTACTGTTTGAGTCATGGCCTGATACAAAGACCAGCAGATATACCTTTTCTGCATGTGTTAGCTTTTTTGCAAAGGTGATGAAGTTTGTTGCTACAGCAGAAAGAAAACCCAAGTTTTCAAACTGTATGAGATGAGTAGAAAATAGTTTGTGGCCATTGTGAGAGGAAGTTCAAGAGCTGATGAGAAAGGCCTTCAGATAGAAGTCTAGATAAGGTGATCTTATTAAAGGTTGGGTTCAGGGGTTTCTATCTATAGAATTAAAGCAACACAACGCCTGTGGACTTGAAAGTAATCATTTGGATGCCAGCAGCCTTTAACAGTCAACAAAAAAGACAACAACATGGCCTGTTCATCTGCCAGATGAAGATCCCCTTTTTTGTGTGTTTCTCTTAATTTGTGTTGATGAAATTTGTGCATGAACTTTAAATGTGGAAGAGCTAACTAAAATATCTGAGCTGTAATTTGGTTCTTCAAACCTCCCAGAACTGCTGGTTTGTACCCTGTTTAACTTGGTGTGAAATCTGTACCCAGACATGAATTTTCATCCAGTTTATGGAGCCGCTTCTTGTGCTACACATTCAGACCTTCATATAGTGTGAATATTGTGATATCATACAGGTAAAAGCTTCTCACCACAATCATTTTAAAGCTGTTTCAACTGTATTTAAATCAGAGTGATCATATCCTCTCACAAAGTCAGCTGGTGTCAGCTTTCTTGTGGAAATACGTCCTCTCTGGGTGGATGGTTGGCAGAAATGACACAAAATGAAGTGAGAAAAAGAGCAGATAGTGAAGAGTAAGAAGCAGATGGATGAAGCCAAAGGAATGAGAGAAAAAAGTGTCTGAGATGAGTGAACATGTGATGAGGAGACAGAGATAGAGTGAGGGCTGAAAATGAAGAAATACAGTTGATGAGTGAGGAAATGATGAATGAGCTGAAAAAGAGACAGATGGGCCGGCTTCATCAGTGAGCAGTGTGGCAGAGAAACAGAAGTGAAGGAGTGCTTACAGAGTCAAAGACACTGATGGTGATGACGATGACACACACACACATATTACAAAGTGCCCAGAGGCTGGAGTCATCCTCTTAAACACATGTCATTAAAATCAAAGTATGTATAATCATTTTAAGATTAGCACTAAAACCCTTCGGCTCATTTTCCAAGGACACAAACAAGTGAGTGATTTCATAAAATTACTGATATTAAACCTGTGTATCACAGTAGACCTTGTGTGTGTGAACCAGCTTAATGTAGAGGAAACAGGTGGATTATCACATTTATCACTCCTGGAGTCCATCAATCATTTTTCGAAAGCAGCAGGTGTACACTGTCAGTCCTGATAGTTTATCCCTGGTGGACTTAGTCAGTGTTGTCTATAATTATTGGGCCCCAAAATTTCTGACTTCATGACAAGTTTTTGAAAAAGTGGCTTTCCATGTGTTTCCTCTATGTCTAACATAATACATCCACTGTGAACGAGGAGGACCAATGTTCTGTTATGATATTGGTAAACTATCTGACCTTTAATTCATTTCTGTCCCAAGATTCCAAATAAAATATGCAAAAATAAAATAAAATAACTCATCTAATCTAAATAATCTGTAAGAGCCATCTACCCTCTAAATTATTCCAGATGCTTTACAGGTATGTTACCGTTGTTTCAATTTTTTAAACACGTTTTAAGTATTTTAATCTCATTTTGGTGAATAGGGTTTGTTTTATTTTAGCTCATAATTTTATTTTTTATAGTATTTCATACTTCTCATTTCATTGTATCCTTCAATTTTGACTTTCATTCTTTTTCATCTGATAATTTAGATCTTTTCTTGTACTATTTTTACTTCTTGTCTCTTAATTTTGACTTTCAATATTATGTTTAATTTATTATTTTTTTGTTCTTGTCTCACAGTTATCAGCCTATATTTCATACTTGTTTTTATCAGAGTTTTAGTTTTCATCTTTCTTTTTTCTTTTTTAATTTATTGCTAGTTGAAAAGAGGCTTTTATATGCTTGATTTTTAGGTTCATTTTCTGCTTTATAATTTGTTATGGTCTGATCATTTGATTTGTCAGTAAAAGTGCTTTGTGTGAAAACCTACAGCCTATCTTTGTCTAAGATAGGCTTACAGATCATAAAACTGAATATTTTTAGTTGTAAAGGACGGAGACTCAGCCGTCTCTGTTAATGACCTTCAGTCATGCAGTAATGGGGTCTTTGTTTCTGTGTTTTGGATTTTTGATGGTTACATCACTCTCTTTAATTAGCCCCACTTGGCTCTCATACAGGAAAAGTACAGACTTGTCCAACTAATCATCAATACATGAAACACCTCAGCTGAACTGTTATGTACTCTGTGACGTCAGCACTCGGCTCACTGTGACTCCCCTCACTCTACCTCTCTCTCTCTTTCTGTCTCTGTTTTCACTGCTTTGTCTGCCTGTCTTATTTTCAGTTTAAACCCAGTTAGTTTTATTATGATGAATGTAACAGTGCAAAATCCTGCACTGTAACTGGGTATGTGCCTTGTCGGTCAAGTGTTAGCTTTTTCATTTGTGACACATGTTTTCATTGCACTCAAATGTAGCACTTTTACTGTTGTTGTTTTTAGAAAAATACTTACTGCACATCTATTTTATAATATGACAAGGGAAGCTAATTGGGACACTGTCTTACTTTCAAAACATTTATGGGCAATACTTTAAGGGTTGTCAAAACATTTATGTCTGCAAGGTAAGCAGTTTGCAGGAGTTAGTTTGAAATGTCTCAGAAACTTAAAATTGAGACTTATGATAAACATCTACTCTGATCTTGATACCAATAATGACTTGGCCAGTGGCAGATATGTAATGCCAATATTTAATTGACCAAATACAATGAATTTATATACTAACAAAAAAAAAATTGCCAAAAAAGGAATTTTAAATGCCTGTGCAGTCATCTAAAATTATTCCAGAATAAATACAAAAACAAGGAAGTGTGCTAAAAATAAAAAAAGAGAAAAGCTGGTATAATCCATTATTTCATGCACATAAGGACACATTTATCTCAATAACATGTTTCAGACATTTTCTAAAAATTATATAACATTGGATTATATTATAGATTTCAGAACGTGGCTGATTTTTCTGTCTGAAATGATGCTAAACTGCATTATACTTTAAATCATACCAGAATTTCATATTAGATAGTAGCCATTGACACTTTTAGATTTGTTATACTTTCATTAGGAGTGGGAAAAATGAGTTTTTATTTAGGAAAGATAAATGTAATATCAGCCTTGTGAGGGCTGATGCTGATATGATGGCAATTATTTTAGAATAGCAATAACTGGCCCATTGAATCAGTTGGCTGATTAATCAGTCTATCTCTAATTTAATTAGAAAAAAAAAGTCAAAGTCTGGATGTGCCGCTTTTTTCTGCTCCACCCCAGCATAGAAAACAACCCTCGCTGGTTTAAGGAGGATGCTCACAGGGTGAAAAACTCATCATTTTATGTACGTCTAAACTGAGTATGACTCAAAGATTTCCACTAATGTAGGGTTTGATAAGTGTGATGAGTTACTCTTACTTAGTTCTGCATTTTCCTTGTTTTGTACTTCGGTTGTCATTTCCTGTATATTTGACCCTTGTTTTCCTGTTCCCTGTATGTGCAGATACATTCACTGACTTGGTCTTATATTTAGATTTTAGACTTATAAAAGTTACTGAGATATCAGTTTTTTCACCTTGTGTATTATCTTTAGTTATATTTCCTGCCCTTCAGCGCTTTACCCCCTCTAAAATGTGCTGCCCTGATTTGTTTCACCTTGTTTGTCCTACCTATCACTGCTGTCCTTGGATCTACAAAGCTGCTACTTTACAACGAGTAATAAATCACCCTTTTCACTGCATGAAGTTCAACCATGAGCTTTATTTAAACTCTTTTAACCTGTTAAGTGTTAAAAAGCCCACTGATGGGCACACAGAGATCAGTAGCTTTAATGTAAAATATGGAGATACAAGGTTTGATGTTTGATTACCCAGTGTGCATTTTGGGTGTGTGAAGGTTCTTTTTCTCTGTGCCAGTTTGTTAGTTTGTTGCATCACACACTTTACTGTGATCTCCTCATGTTTAATTCTGGATCTTCATTTTTACTTCCTTCTGATTTTTAGTTTTAATAACCTTGCTGTTTGAACTTGGTATAAGTAAATGCCTTGTAGTCTGGTCTTCTTTCTGTGTTTTACGATAAAGATTATGCCATTACAATGAGAGTGTCTTGCTAAAACTGTATCCAGTGAAGAGTAGGACTTGCTTCTCTCTTGTTACAAATGAGTCAGTTATTTCCTTCATTTCAAAAAAATTCCACCTTTTCCTCAATTCTGGCAGGTAACACCTCCTCCCCCTTTCTTTGGGGTTGGTTAAGAACTCAAAGCTCTTTCAAAAAATTTCCACTATGCCAGTGAGAAAGAAACAGTAAGGGAGAGGAGAAGAGTGAGGCAGGTATCCTGTGGTCTGGGTGTGAGTGTTTTATTAGGCAATAGCGCTCTCTGGCACATTTGCCAAATCCCTTCTGCTTGTGTGTGTGTGTGTATTTATGTGTTAACGTCCATGATGTCACCCAGTATGCTCTAGTCTTCCCCGTGTGTCAGAGGTGTTGTGTGTAAAGGTGTAAGTTGTGTAATGTACACCTAAGTTCACCAAAAGTTCAGTGGGTACTGGTGCAGATTGTTCTCTGTGGCCACCTCTGAAAAATCTCTAAGGCCTATAGAGTAGAAAACATAGAAAGTTTACACCAGAGACTGTATATTGAATGAACATTGGACTTCCCCTCCTGTCATCATTTAAATTTGAAGCCAAAATGCTCTCTGTATTTCTGGAAATTTTCTCAATTTCCTGAAACCGGCATTTGCGCAATAGTGTTTGGTAAAAGAGTCATTATGACGATGCTCTGCCCAAACAGCGTACCTCCCTGGATGATTCTACACAATTGTCTTACACTCATAGACTGTATGCACTCAGTCATTGTCAAAAAAGTATGACATCATATCCTGTTTTGATGACCCCTAATTACTCTATAAAACAGAGCTGCACGGAAAAAAGAGGACCTGAGCACAACGCAGTCTAACAATAACTACATGTCAACATCACAACCAGGGGGTAGAAAATTTTAGATGACTTGTAGTTAATTTTCAATGTCTGTCCATGGCTCCATTTATGTTGCTGGAGGAGGTGGGGTTTATCACCTATACTACAGCCCGTCACCAGGGGGTGCTGTTCTCACAGAGGCTTTACCCAGCTTTATACAGTCTATGGTCTACACCATATATGTCAAACTCAAGGCCCGCGGGCCACATCCGGCCCGGCATGCAATTATGTCCGGCCCGCGAAATCATTTTATATTATTGTTACGAATGGCCCGACGGTATAAAGCGCTGGTAACACAATAAACTACAGATCCCATAATGCAGCGCTTCAGCTGCCTTGCCGAGCGCTTTCCGAGTCAATCAGCTCAAGTGCCTGTTGCTGCTAGTTACTGCGAAGCTAGCCCCTCATGATGCCTAAGAGAAAAGTTGATTCTGAAAACAGAGCCTTTCATAATCGCTGGGAGGCTGAGTATATGTTCACTGACATTGCCGGTAAGCCCGTTTGTCTCATTTGTGGCGCTAATGTGGCTGTACTTAAAGAGTTTAATCTAAGACGGCACTATGAGACAAAACATCCGGATAACCTGAACGACCTGAATGCAGAGCAGAAGATACAGAAAGTAGAAGAGTTAAAGAAGAAGCTGACATTTCAGCAGACGTTTTTTACTTAAAGCACAAGCACTGTAAAAATTTTTCTTTATTTTTTCAGGCATTTTTTTGCAGCATGTTCATATTTATTTTATATTTATATATATTCATATAACTTATATAATTTTGACTGGATATATTTTTATGGAGAGCAAGACATTTTAAGTTATTTTAAATTTAAGTTTATTTATTCCAGAATAAAATTCCTGTCTGTTTGTTTTCATATTTGTGTTAAAAAAACATTTTGTTTTAGTGTGTTCAACAAATGTTTATTCTGCTCGGCCCGCGACCTGAAGTGTGTTTTGAATTTTGGCCCCCTGTGCAATTGAGTTTGACACCCCTGGTCTACACTCACAGTTTAGCCGAGCTTAGCTTAGAGCTTGATTGGGAAGTTTAACAGAACCCCTCTCCTTGTCCCAGAAAGCACCAGGGCTGTCAGTTTTTATGTGAAATTTGAGCCCTCATTTGATCTCTCTGGGCAAAAGCTCATATGCAAACTGTAATGAGCTGTTCAAACTCACACAAATTCAGTAAACCAGCACATCCAGCTGCCGTAATATCCAGCAGAGGGCGTTCTCATTGTAAACTGGCCATACACTCTTGACCTCTGTAAACTAAAACAGTAAAGTTACTCTACAAAAATGGAGGACATGGTGAAGCTGAGGAGAAACTCTACATCTTTTGGCTTGAAGCTGGATCGATAAGTCATACCTTTAACGTAGAACTACAACAAAATATCCCACAGCCTGCAGGGCCTGATGTGATTTGCATGATGTTGTTACACCCAGACATAAGTGTGTTAATTTTTCTAAGTTTTGCGATTTCATTTTCCTTTTTTACACAGTATAGTTGATCCATGGCTCTATTAGTGCTTTCCACTGCTGCCGTGATGAAAAATAACAAGTGTTCTTGAACAGCGTATTTCACTTAAAAGTGATATGCCTTTGGTGTCAAACAAAACGAAAACAAGACCAATGTTCTTTCCAGCTATGAGCTAATCATGCAGGTACAGCTAACCAGACTAACTTCAGCAGGTGACCATATCACTGAACCCAGCCAAGCACTACTTTGGAGGGTGTAGACATAGACTGTATAATGGACGCCGTCTGCCTCCTCGCTGGGTGAAGCCACCCCAAGAACAGCACCCTCTGGTGACAGGCTGCAGTATAGGTCATAAGTCCCGCCTCCTCCAGCAATCCCTATGAAGCTGTGGACAAACTTTAGAAATTTATTACACAGAACATACATTTTTCTCCCCCCTGCTTGCAATGTCAACATGTAGTTATTGCAAGACTGGTTTGTGCTCAAGTTTTCTTTTTTCTGTACAGCTCAATTTTTTTAAGTTATTAGGGGATTCGTGTTTTCTATGATTGACACTTGATACAGCCAATGGGCGTATGAAGATTGCACATAGCTCACCCGTGGGATACACTGTTTGAGCCGAGCTTCATCTCAGCGACTCTCCCGCCAAATGCGTACAATGCCACTGTGCAAGTGGTGGAGTGCGTACAACACTACTGTGCAATGTTGGTTTCAGGAAATGGAGTAAAAATGCAAAATTACTGAGAGCTTTTTGGCTTCAAATCCGCATGGTGGCGGAGCCAAGTTGTCCATAGTATATACAGTCTATGGGTGTAAATCACCACAAATCTGTGAACGATACTCAATCAAAAAAGTTTACATGACAAGATGAAACTGACAGCAGGCCAGTCAACCTTCGGAAGGATCAGGTCCAAAGTACTCTGGCTGTGTGGACTGTCGAATCATCTGAACACAAGCCCCAATTCTCAGTGGGACATTTAGCTGTTATTCTTGCTTCCACAGTATTTCCTTAATCTGCCCAGGATGTGCTCTAGCAAAGGTTTCCAGGTACCACTGAGCAGTTTATGTATCAGCTTTAATGTTCCCTAGAGGTGGTAACCATGATGTGTCCTTGGGGGACTTTTGTGGTGAGGTAACCCCCAATACTGCTACCCCTTATACACCCTCTCTTTTTCTCTCTGTGTCTCCCTGTTATACAAGATACACACACAAACCCACACCCACACCCACACACACAACCATAATGGGGCAATTATCCTCTCCAGCTCCGATCTGCTCCTCTGATTGTAATTTGCATTTATTATTAGCCGTCAGCCTGCCAGAGGCTGTGAAGCGTGAGGATGGACGCTCATACACAACCTCACACTGACAGACCTGCACAGATGCTCCATAAACACATGAGCCCGAGGACACACAAACACACAACAACAACAGCAAACTTATGGAGAGTGGAGAAAACACACACCCACGCCTGTGATGAAGTCATTATGACAGCATGATGCTGCTCTGTTTCGTTAATGCTGATCCCCATTAATGACGCTGTGGTGGGAACAGTATGTTCAGCAGCGTTCAATCACAGAAACACATGCCAAACGCACAACATAGTGTCGTCCTGAAGCTCTCTGATATGTCTTCTTGTCCCATCTCCTGGTGTGTGTTCTCTTTTGCTGTCAGGACGGCCTCAGGGTTCATCAGATAGAAATTTGTGATGAGGAGGGTCTCTCAAGGCAGGTAGAGTACACACAACCCACCAGCACACTAATAGACTCTCTCACAAAGACACACACACACAGGGGCTCTCACGTGCACAGAAAGAGAGCGAGCAGAGGATCACTGGAGTGTGAAATGATTCTGTTATCATGTCGTCTGTGTGGAATATATTTTCCCATCCAGCCTCTCTGGCAGGTGTGCCTGATGGGCTGCTGGTGCATTGGGTGTGTGTGCCTCTGGTTGTGTATTTGCATTCAGTAGTTCTCTCTGGACGTCTGTTGTTGGGCAGAAGGAATTTTGGATCCTATAAAAACAAAGTGACGATGTCAGAGCAGCTCTGATCTTCTATCGCGTAGTCTGGATTTCTGCATTTAAAGGCTAACTTTCAAAAATATTTAACGTAAAATGTATTAAACTTGATGATTGATACACTGCAGAACAATTAGTGTGTTGACATGTTGTTCTTAATAATAATTTAATTCATTAATCTGACTTAAACTGGAATTTTAAAATGTACTTAAGAGGATTAGTCTACTCAGGAGTTCACATGCATTGACTGGAAGTTAAATAGCATACGTGTGTTGCTGGGAAACCAGATAGTAAATAAAACTCTGATAAAAAAAAAAAAAAAGAAAAAATGATAGGGAGATTTAACACCTACTGTGGACACGATTTCACACAACAGTTCCACTCTTGACCAGTGCATGGAAATGAGGACAAAGAGAGAAGTGCAGTTAAATTGCCAAATGAACCTTGACCTTAGCTTAACTTCACAGTGAATGTAAACGTACTGACAGTGTGATTAACTAGAGAATACAATGCAATTAAAAAGACAAAGTGCAGGATTAATGTGTTTGTATCGTTTGGTTTCTATAAGATGAAACACTGAAGGCTCCACTTTTTAGTCTGTAAATCAAATTTGAAGAACAATAGAAGAACTGTACCATTGGTGTGAAAAGTACATGTTTCTAACAAAAGGCTCATTTAAAAAAGAACAAGCATTTTGTGCTTGACAGATAACTAATTAGTGTAGTAAACTTGCTCAGATCACACACTTAAACTTTAAAAATAAGCTTGATTTTACCTGAAGGACTTTAGTTGTGACAACATGATATTGGCTGAGTCTTTTTCCACCATATGAGCACTAGAGTGAGTCTTGTGCTTCACGCCAATTTTGTAGCATGCAAGCATACATGTCCCTTGTGTTATCATTAAAGCTTTGCTTGGTGTGTCAATTTTGGCACCTTCTGTGGACAACGTAGTCTTTGTTTATCCTGTCCTCTACATGCTGAAGTTGTGTCTTCTGACAAAGCAAACCACTTCCTGCTTATTTTTGACAATGAAACATATTTTCTGGATCATACTTTACGTGGAAATGCACAAAAAATCTGTAACTTAAGTGAAAACTTAATATCTTACTTTCTTCCTCACTGTAACTGTAAAACTGAACTTTTCTTAGACATGACTGATCACTTCACCTTAAAAAATATATACACACACACACACACACACACACACACACACACACACACACACACACACACACACACACACACACACACACACACACACACACACACTGCCCAGGAGTATCAATATGAATACTATACCATACCAATATGAACTGAATACCATTGAGTGGTTGGTTCTGCTTGAGGAGGATCCCGGGGGAGAGCTCAGTCAGTGCAACTTCACTACCCTGCTTAATTTATGTTTTGTATCTGTGTATGTGTGCACCAAAAAGTAGAAGGCATGCACATCTCACAGTCCAAACTAACCTGGGCTTCCTTCAAACTCTGTCAGCACAAACAAGCCTGTCAGTCAGGAGCTAATTTAATCACTGAGGAAAGGCTGAGTCCTCTGCCTGTCACTCTGACAGTCAGTTGAAATCTGCCTGAAACTGAAGACAGCCGTGAAACAATAAGTGCTGAGGAAAACCTATTAGCCACACACACATTTAGAAAGTCCATCTTCACACTCTCGCACGCGAACATCAAGGCTGAAGACTGAAGGCAGCTCTTTCAATGCATGCACGGCTAATGTAGCAGTAACAGCCACTTATTGGATGAAAAATGGCTGACATGGATGGTGGACAGGAGCACTTTTAGCTGCCTGTAGGAGGGGCTTGAGACAGAAACCTCTAAATTAGATCCTTTCTGACCTAAAATTCTTCTAACAAAGACACTTTGTGCTTTTTCTTTTATTGATATTGTTTGTCTTATTTCCATCTTTTCTCACACTCCTTTTGATGTTCTTTCCTCCATGTGTTGAAGCTCCTCCCCATCTCTCCAATGTATGTTTTAATGCATAATTGGCATGATATCTCATATAAGACATTTAATTTTTTGTTTTGTTTGATTTTGTCCTTTGGGTGTACTAGCATTTGCCTTAGTTTGGTGTGTGGTTTGACCTGTGTATTTCCTCATGGCTCTCCGGGTGTGTTCAGTGACTCCTCAGATGTACGGTAGAGCCACTCCTCTGTTCTCGGTTTTGTTTGTGTGTTCGTGTTTTTTCAACTCCTGTGCGGTTTCCTTCTTTTTCACCTGTCCTGCGCCTCTGTCTATTGCCCATTGTGAGTAGCTGCTTTGATGGGTCACACCTACCAAGTGACACTTTTGAGGAAAGTCCATCTTCACACTCTCGCACGCGAACATCAAGGCTGAAGACTGAAGGCAGCTCTTTCAATGCACTTCTGAGGAAGGCGAAAATTTCTGCCCAAACATGTCAAGGTACATGAAAAAGATTTCACATGTGAGCTAAAAGGAGATAGAAAACTATTCCTAAGAAACTGAAGACATAATGAACATCATTCAACTACTGCTAACAAACCACATTTTTCTGGTTTTATTAAATTAAGCAGCCATGGATAGCAGTACATTGATATTTCATCAAAAAATAACACAAGATGTATTACTTTTTTAATATTGCGATCAGAAATATCAGAGAGCTGATGTTCTGTTCATGGGCTTCTGGTGTACTGAGTAAGAAGAGATAAAGGATTTTTACCTATGACTTTCTTTTCCACACATCTACAATTTCACCAAAGGTTCATACAACTTTTGGTGATCGCTCATCTATATGTTTGACATAATGTGGTGTTCCCCGAGGTTCCATTTTAGGAAATGTCATCAGGAGGCATGGCACAATTTTCACAGCTATGTTGATGACACACAACTTTATTCTGCTGTGTCTCCTAATGACACAGGGCCACTTGATGCCCTTTTAAACTGTATTTTAGACATTAAATCATGGATTGCACAAAACTTTTTACAACTTAACCAGGACACAACTCAGGTTTTAGTCACTGGGACTGGGGACAAGGGAGAGAAACTGGTCAGCACACTCAAGGCATTATCTTTCAATCCATGTCAACAGGCTAAAAATGTTGGTGTTTGATTTGATCTGAATTTTCGGGACATCACCAAGGAAACATTTCATCATTTTAAAAACATTTCCCGAGTGCGACTGTTTCAATGCAGAGACATTAATTCATACTTTTATTACTTGTAGAATCCACTATTGTTACACCGATTTAAAGGTCTCTGCATTGGCTACCCATCTCTTTTGGAATAGATTTTAAGGTTGATTTACTGTTTTTTAAAACTCTTTAAAGATTTAAATACCAACTCAAGACCTACCTCTCTGGCCTTTAACAAAATTTTTTATCATCAACCCTAATTTTGTGTGAGTGTTTTAGCTTTTACATATTTCTAGTTTTAATCCCAGAATCTAGAAGTATTTTATCCCCTTCCTATAATGTGTATTAGACTCATTTGAATATCTCTTTTTTTAATCTGTTTTCATTTCATTTTAATTCATTATTTTTAAATTGTGTTTTACATTACTGTCTTTACATTTTAACCTAACCTCCAGTGTTTCCTCATTTTAAAATTTAAGATGGAGTTTCCTCACTGCACCTATACTTGCTTTTACTAAATAGACTTAATAAATGGATCTGAGCTCGTACAGCTCTTTAGTCTAACCGCTTAATACACTTTATAACTTCCCAATGTTGTGTTTAGATTGTAGGTGGGGATGATGGGTTAGGGGTGGGGTGGGGTAGAGTCTGATAAACTTACTTGGTTTTCTCTTTGTGTGTAAAGCACTTTGTGCTACTGCGCTGTTTGAAAAGTGCTTTACAATTAAAGTTTGACTGATAAAAAAGAAATGAGTCAAATATGCTGGTGTCTGTTTTTGTTTTCATCAAACATAGCTGAAGTACTGCAATATGACAGGTGATGGATTAATAGTTTGCCGGAGGTGTTGAAACTAAGCTATTCTTTGGAATGGGGTAGACCACAACACTAATCTAAACAGAGCGTGTGTTTTCAGGTCAAAATTTCCTGCAGCACTTGAAGGCAGCATTTGCGCAGCGTTCTCACGTTGCTATGGGAACGTCTAGTAACCGCAGTCCGTCCTCAATTAGCTTTTTGCTAGGTCCATGTTAACCGACAAAACCTTCAAATTACCGTGAAAACTTGATATTTACTTTGATTCGTGGTTAAACGGCTTTCCCCCGTGGCTATGGACAGGTAAGCAGTGGTCAACTCAAAAGACACCTCAATGTAAGCCTTAAATCATGATACCAACGGTTCTCTAGGGGGACGGGTTTTTCGCTACATGCTAAGCTACAGCTCTGAGTTCAGGTGATATAGCGCCTAATTGAATATTGGAAAATCACTTGTAGGCTATAATTAGATGGCTGTTTTCAGTCCGTCAAGCAAGGGAGAGTGGGGTTAGTTGAGCCAAAGGGTAAGTTGAGCCACCCCCCTTTTGCTTGGAAATGGTAAAAAAAAAAATTGATGATGTGACCAAATATTTAGGAGATGGTCATCAATTCATGGAGTCTGTGTAGGTTAGAAGCACATGAGTGAAGGGGTTAGACATTTATCTACAAAAAACATTTTTTTCACACATGAAAGTGAATTTAGTCTGTCATAAGTTTTATTAGAATTGTGATCAGACCAAAAAAGATAATTTTAAATTTGTTTTAAACATCAATTGTGGTATCAATGAGCTACAACATGAGGTCAAAAACCCATCATAAAAGTCCAACATTTTAGCTTAGAGGACTAATAAAGTCATCATAGTAGTTCTGAGAAAGTAAAGGAGTCTGATGGGAGGTTCAGAGTTTCAGTTCAGAGTGTTGAAATGTGTTACTTTTTCTTTTCACAAATACAGCTGTGAATGTTCAGAATCACTTAAAGACATTCTCGTGTTAAAATGGCTTTTTACAAAACAGCTTTTTAGCAGTTATAATAAGTTAATAATAATAAAAAGAATTATTGCACCAGTTGAATAGTGTATAATAGATAAAAATACACATGAATGTGAAGAAGTGACTGTTATTTAGGGAGAGAGAAGGTGAGGGAGGGCTGGGGTGGAGAGTGGGGGGTAGTAGGGATACGGCTCAACTTAACCCGCTCCTATGGTCAACTTACCCCATACATGGGGTAAGTTGATCATTGGAGACCAATTTTTTTTGGCATGCTATTTTATCAAGACAGTTATGTTTACACTCACTCTGTTGGTTTGCAGGGATGCACAACATCTTGAAATATATGCAGATACTTGTTACAGACAAATTTATGATTGCCTTGACGTAGTGATTCGAAATATGAAAAACAGCTCATCTTACCACACTCTCCCCTGTATTGTATCTGTCCCAAACCAATGAGCTATAAATAAACAGTATTAGTATTGGTTTAGTACGTTAGTATTTCAGGATGACTAATTTATTCAATAAATTAACCTTTATTGAATTGATGAGTCTTTATTTCAATCTTAATAAATCAACTAGCACTTGCAAAACTGAACATGATTTAATTTCTGTTGTTCTGTTGTCCAGGTCAGAGTGTTCAGGGCAGTCCTTCACTGGTTCAGAGAAACAGGTAAAATATAGATAAACAATCCGCTGTCATTTAGGGTTTACTCATACCTGTACTCTAAGGTTGGGGTTGCTTTATGCCCTATGTACAACAGGTTTACATCCACAATTCCATTGTTCAGTGCAACTGCGTGTGTCCAAAAAAATCATTAATGGACTTTTTCTGCCTTTTTATCTCTTTACCTGGTAGTCAGAAGTTACCTCTATCCATGCTGAGAAGCACAAAGAAAGAGGTAAGAAGCAACGTAGACTCTAAATCAGAATTAAAATATAATATTCAGCCTCTTTTAAGTGTGCAGCTTTGAAAGACTTCAGCCTCATGTTGCCAATATAACACAAATAATTACTGCACTGAAGTGTGCAACCTCCAGTTTGGCTGTTAGGGTGAAACTTATAGTAATAAGGCCCTGATCCACTATAACTAGATGATATACTCTGGTAGGTAGTGTGAGTGGAAGGAAAAAATCTTAAACAAGATGTGAAATCTCAAAAATGAGGAGAACATTTAGTAGGCCACACCAAAATAAGACAAAAGATGTCAAATTGATAAAATACTTTGCAAAAATATCCCCTGCAGAGGAAGAAAAAATGAAACATTAGTCCAACATAAGTCCAACAAACTGGCTCTCCTCACAGCCTCACATCACCTAGACTGTTAATTTCACTCAGCTCATATACTCTGCTACCTGCAGCTTTAATCACAGCCTCACAGAATTCAGGTGTGGCCGCTCTCACCTGCAGACAATCCAAATGAGAGAAGCTGCAGCAATAACAAAAGTGGAAACAGATTTGAAAACAGAATTACCCCAAAGGAAAAAAACACACACACACACACACACACACACACACACACACACACCTGTGCATTCAGAGCCAAAAACCTCAAATATACTTTTAGAGTGACTAGAGTGAGTGACTAGCATTAGATTATCAAAGTAAGACTTCACACTTATTGGTTTCTGATTCTGAGTTTCCAAGCTGGAACCTGCTGAAACATGGCTATTCATTTAAGGACTATTCGCCGTAAGGGTGGCGTTGTTTCACACAGCTTTGCAGAACTTTTCAGTTAAAAACTGTTTCTTAATAGGCAGATTGCAAGTTTTGTAATCTAAGTGGGCTCATAATACAAAGTGCTGTATAAGCTTCTGGCATGTACAAACCTGTGCAAATATGAATAAAATGATTGTGAAAGATTTAGAGAGAAAGATTTAGAAAATCTTTTGTACCAACAGCCATCAGGCTTTATAACTCTTATGTAAATAATAGATAACATAACATATTATGTGAGACAACAGAAAATTGAATTTCCCTTCGGGGATCAATAAAGTTCTTCTTCTTCTTCTTCTTCTGATCATTTGTGTTTTAATTCTTATCTGGCACAAGTCCAGTAAGCTGAACGTTTGGTTAATAGTGTTGGGAAACAGACTTTCGTCACACATCAAAGAGAAAAAAATTCACACGTTTCATGATTTCGAAGTGTTAATTGTTTCTGGCTCACCTTGAGGCTGCCTTCTTCAGGAATCCGGTAGGATAAAACCAAGGTCTGTTGTCAGAATTACATTCAAAGTAATAGATGAACATATCATACCCCCAACTCATAGTTTGATATCTGATAAAACTCTGATTTTAGGGTCAAAAAGCAAGAACATCATACTGCAGAGGTGGTTGAAGAGCTGAAAATAAAAGACTTGAGGACAGTGCAGAGCACAGACTCAGAACAAACAAGTAGATTATTGCGAAGTCCTTTAAATTTCAAAGAAATAGACAGGGAGTCAAGACACTTTGGTTTCCCTTGAGTAACAGTTATTTACATTTGGTTGCCAGGAGAAATGCAACGCATTTTTCCTCATCCGAGTGAGAAGGAGAGAGAGCAAACCGAGGAAGAGGATGAAGAAATCAAGAGACCAGTGGAGCTGAAAATTGAGGTGAAGTGACTGACCACTGTCAGTGATTACATATTTCAGGGTCTATTGAGAAAAGGCTTAAGATCCAGACAATATATTTTGTGTATGTCCACAAAATTTTTAATCCATTACCAATGTTGGTCAGAATTCTGCCTTCATTACATTCAGATATTGTGTATTTAAATGTTAAAGATTGACATTTAACTTATGTCGCTCCAGTTCCTCAGAGCTTTGAGGGAGAGAGACTTCGAGCAGGCCTGTAAACTATGTCAGATGAGTGAGTATCCTGCATCCATCACCTGTGTGTCAGTATCTGTGTTTGGGAGTCTGTCAATAAATCAGACAATGTTCCCTCTTCTCTGCTTGTTCCAGTTCTCATCTATGAACCAGAAAACCCAGAAGCCTCTGAGTTTCTCCCTCTGATCAAGAGGAGGCTGCTGGAAGGTGAGAGTCACTGTCTTCACATGCAAACAGAAACACTTCAAACAGTCATGGATGTTTCTTCTGACCAATCTTCTTCATCAGAGCACGAGGCAGAGCAAAGCAGCAGCGAGGAAAATGAAGAGGATGAGGAAGAGGATGAGGATTCTGATGCCTCTGGAAGTGATGAGGAGTCATCTGAAAGCTCAAGCTGCTCTTCAGTGTGCTCCTCTTCCTCACCAACAGATGAGGAAGATAATGATGGAGGAGAAGAGCAGCTGAACAGACACAAGCTGTGTCCTCCCTCTCAAATTTATAAATGAAGCTTTTAAACTGATTCCCCAGAAAGCTCCTAACAATAGATATTCCTTGTTCCTTTAGTGCAGTGGTTCTCAAGTCCAGTCCTTGAGGCCCACTGTCCTGCATGTTTTGGATGTTTCCCTGCTCCAACACACCTGATTCAAATGATCAGCTCGTTATCAAGCTCTGAAATGGCTTAATAACGAGCTGATCATTTGAATCAGGTGTGTTGGAGCAGGGAAACATCCAAAACATACAGGACTGGACTTAAGAACCACTGCTTTAGTGAGATCGGCTGATTGTTGTTATCCACCATTATTTTGCATCGTTAAAATTTTTGTTCATTGTTATCTAGCAGTCAAAATTGTAATCTTGACAGAGCCCATGCCTTAGTGTCATTGACAAATAAAGCTTAGCTTCTACGTCACATTATTCATTCATTATTAAAGAAAATCTGAAGATTTACTGACTGAGTTGTGTGAGGCTATCTCAACATTAGGGGGGCATAAACACCTTTTCTCTACTGTCAAAGCTTCACAATCGCACACTTTATTACTTACAGTCTTAAAAGGAAAGCAGAATGTATTCATAAGTAATAGAAGAGAATATGTCCACGGATAAAAGCAGCAGGTCCTGATGTTTTAGGCGTTTAAAATGAAGCAGCCTGTGACTTCTTATTACAGGTTATTGGTTTTATGGAAACTAGTACTGTGAACAATTCAACCAAAGAGCAGTTTCTCCTTCTTAGCCTGTTTTATTTCAGCATTATGACAGTGTGGAGCTGTAATTGAAGAAGTATATCAGAAGACCCAGATGTCTGATACAAAAATATTCACTGGAGTTTGTACAGAATTAAGATGTGTCAAACCAAGTTTTCTTCTCTTAACATTCAGATTATTCTTTACCAGACTAAAAGGATGTGATGAGGTATGATGGACTCATGAGTGCATGAGAAAGAGCTGACTGTTGTTCTGACACACAGTGCAGGCTCAAATACTGATTGGATATGATCATTACCTCCTGAGAGACAGATTGAGCTCAGCTTTAAGGAAAATTAGTCTGACCAGGGTGGAGCAAGATTACAAACCCGCTGATTCCTGTTTTTAGATTAGAGCTATTCTTCTATTGACATCTAAATATTTGTATTGACTTTGCAGACTCAGTTGTGCCACACTACCCGAGGAAATGTCAAAAAAGGCCTTTCTTACGTCAGACATTTTGGTATACAAAAAAACAGTGGCTACATTGCTTAATATGGGTAAAACCACATTGCAGTAACACCAACAACATTCCTCCATTTTTTTCCTCTAAGCTTCTCTGTACTTATGAGACACTAGCATAGTCCTGACTTGACACATGTTTTATCTGCCTCAATAGAGGAGGCAGGCTTCATGACCTAACCTGCAGCAAGTCGAGAGAGGGTCTTAACATTTTTTTTTCTTTTAAGTAATTTTTGGGTGATTTAGCCTTTATTGACAGGACAGGGTGAATGTGGGGAGACAAACAGAGAGGGGGGAGGATATGCAGCACATGGTCAGGGTTGGACTCGTACCTGCGACCACTGCCGGGACAGTGGTCCCCATGTATGGGATGTGCGAACTTGCTTGGCCATCTGCACGCCATAGAGCTCTAAAATTTTTGGCTTCACTTGGGAAAGCTGATGT
Organism: Xyrichtys novacula; assembly: GCA_962446985.1. NCBI lineage: Eukaryota > Metazoa > Chordata > Actinopteri > Labriformes > Labridae > Xyrichtys > Xyrichtys novacula. Next base: position 7,605,051 of record OY660877.1, read on the forward strand.
TCTGACCATGTTTTATACAGCCTTGAACTCAGCAGGGAGGTCACCTTAACTGTTCTGATAATGTTACATTTTTCTAAAACACTGTTTCATCACAGGGTGTATGACTTCTGATGCATTTTGTGCATCCAATCAAAACTAATTGGGACAATTAAAGGTTTTTAATGCAGGCCCAAAGTCTGAATGGCTTATTCGGATTAGGATGCACTTTTTGAGTTTAAAAATATCCTTACGTTTCTGTGATATTCATACACTGCTCATCATTTTCAAGGTTAATCTAACACGCCCCTTCTCACAATTCCAAACGCTGTCACAGTTTGAAATCTTATCAGATGGTGGAGCTCATCTTTATATGCTGTCTTTATGCATGACCAGTTAGACAAGGATATCTGATAAAGGCAGTATACTTCACAGTGACTAAATGTACATAATGGCTGCTCTCCTCTCGATCAGTGGAGCAGGGACGAAGAAGAAGACGTGAGGACACACAGAGCGCCTGCCAGGCTGGACTCACTGTTATGTCCCAGTGTTATTGTCCATGTCAAGGTTATAAAAAGGGTGTGGGTCTAAAATTATGATGCATGCAATGTTGTCATCTCAAATGTACATTTTACTGTCCATACCTGCCTAGTTCTGTGATTTATTTTCTATGTTTCATTGAAAATTTGAGACATACCATGAAAGGCATCTCTCAAGCATCCACAGGTTAAACAATCTGAATACATATTTGTCAATAAAACAGGGAAAACAGCATCTGTTTTAATCTCAAGGTCAATTTCTGTGTTACTAAATCAGAACCCATTTCACATTCAAACCCTCCATCCTTCATCCTGTGACACCCACACGCACCTGGGGACACACTCACGCACACACACACACACACAAGTGTGTGGGTGTACGTCACTGGTGTTTTTCCCTCTTTCTGTTTGGGCTTCTTAAGGTGGATTGAGGCTGTCGGGGAAGCTTCATTAGTCGTCACAGGGAGGCAAGGCTGTGACTCATGCCTGCGTGAACAGAGACCAATGAGCAGCGCGAGCCTCACGTATAAATAACGATTTAAAAATATTCTTGAGGGAGAAGAAAGGGTCACTGGCGCGCGTCTGGATGGGATTTTATTAGAGCGCTCTGTTGGTATTCCTCCTCTGTCAGCTTCACTGGACTGTTGGGCTGCTTGTCGCGCCTTTGGGTGCCAATTGGAACATCTCTAGTTAGTCTGGACTCGACAACCTGTGAGCCGGTAAGATGCCTCCTAGGTGTTATATTCTTTATATACAGACAGGTGAATGTTGCACGCGTGTCTTGTGATCAGGTTGTAGCGTTGGAGTCAGTTTGAGAAAATTACAGTAACAGAAATTCTGCGATGTTTTGGGGTGTTTTTGAAAGAAATCAGGAGGAATCCATCAGCCTGTCTCTGATCTCAGGATGATATTGACTGATGATGATGAGGACATTCTTCTTCAGAGCGCAACTTAATTGAAATGTCGATTGCTGAATAAATAAATAAAAGTCAAATGTGGATATTACAGCCGCCTATTATCGTGATTTGTCTAAAAAAAATCACATTTACTCCACATCTGTAGTTTTATCGTCAAGGTTTCTCTCACCTATTTATTTAATGTCTTTAAAACCCCAGCTGGGTGTCTTTTCTTCATCTTTGTAGTTAAAGTTCCAGCTTTAGTCTGACTTAGTGGATTGTATAAGTGAAATAATAAATTTCCTTCAGTGGGCTATTATCTATTTCCTACACGCCCATGTCCCTGATAAAACACATTTTCTGCACATTCACGTCAGATACACCATCTTTTATTGCAAACTGACTTCAATAAATATCAAAGCCTATCTCTAAAATAAATGCACCCACAGAAACATTGTGTCATCATCAAAGCTATTTGTCCTGCTGTGCGTATTGTTTGTGCGTCGTGCGCAATTCTCTCCAAATTGCGCGTCTTGATTCACAGCCCACCCAGCTCTCCTCCGGGGATAAATCTCTGCTGGTGAAATCACCATTTTCTGGTTCAATCCTGGCTCACGCTTTCAACTGATACTGTTATTTAAATTTAGGTTGTGGATGTGATGGTCCGACCTACCCTCTTCTAACTAAGCACCGTTTTGTTTGCAGTTGAATCATTTCTCAGCTGGAGATCAGCCACCTGAAGAAGTGATGGCCACGTCTGAACCAAGAGCCAGCGGCGGGGAACAGGACCCTAACTCCGCCAATTTAAGACCTCCGACAGCAAGTACGTCCTCACAATCCTCCTTCCTCTGCCTGTTAAAACCACTGATCCAGTATCGATCCCCCGGGAGGTAAATTCTCGTTAAGGCTGTCCCTCTCCCTCCGGAGCGCTCAGGCTGTGACAGGGACTCGATGCCTTGCTCAGGGACACTCGTGCAGCTCGATTTCTAGCCAACAAGAGAGGGAAAAAGTGTTTCACCCCTCACACCTCTCTGTCTGGCTCTGTCTGCCCCTCAGTCTCTCTCTCCCTCCTTCTCTGTCTGATAAAAGCTGGTCTCGCCTGGGCCATTTGCTGTGTGGGCTCCGTCGTTAATCATTCCGGTTAAAAACAGAGCCATCACAGCTGCCTGTCGCTGCCTGCGAGTCAGCGGAGCGCGCAGAGCAGAGGACCTGGCCTAGATATTTAGATGCGCAATTAAAGCATCTTATTATTTATCACCATCTATAAAGTCATTCAATGTAGATTTGAATGAAAAGGCATTTTCTGGTTCAAAAATTTGGACTTTTCTTCAATTAAAACGCCTCCCTTCGTTTGTCTGCTCTGACACTCTCAAGGTCAAGGAACATATTTTGGATGATTTGACTGAAATTACGCCAAATTAAATTCAAATAGATTTTTCCCCATCATATTGCATTTTATCTTGTTTCTTGGCCCTCGAGGTTGATGTGCTGCATAATAAAAAGCTGCATTTTGGCTGCATTTTTTTTCAAGCGTCCACGCGTATTTACATGAATAGGCGAGTTGATTCATTATTATCTCGTACACAAAATGGAGCTTATTAATGTACGCTTGAGTGGCCACCTGCAGCGGGGAATAATTATAGGGTTTATTTTAGCCGAGTGTCAAATTTCCTGAGGAGTAGTTCGCGATTCATTTTTTATATATTTTTCCAAATCAAAAAAATATATTTTTTTATCTTTTATTTTTGTCCCTTGGGTATCGATAATAAAAAATAACTCCACAAGAACCTAAGAGTGATTTCATCTGTGACTGTGTGAGGCAGCAGCCCATTAAGAAGAAGTTGTTGTTGTGTCTGCCTCGCTGGTGTACTGCTGCTGGATGTTGCCATTATCTCCTCGCCACGCTCCATCTCACGCCTCGCGGCTTGTGCTCTGCCTCTGTGTGTGCTCTGTCCCTCGAGCTGCTCTCTGCTCTCTCTCATCGTGAAATGGCTTCAGTGGATTTGAATACTTGTTTTCTTATGAAACTTTGTCCATCAGGTGTAGCTTCATCCGCCGCCTCGCCTCACTCTGCTTCTGCTCCATCTCTGCTTATATGTGTGTGTGCGTGTTTTTGAAGCGTGTGTGTGTGCATGTCGTGTGTATATGAAGCGCTCTGTTCTATAAGTTTCTGCACAGACTTTGTGGCCTCAGACATTAGCAGCTCGCTGCAGTCACATACTGTGTTTCACTCAATTAATTCCTGCCCTCCTCCGTGAGCTCATTTCACGGGCGTTAACTCCACTCCGCCCCTTGGCTGGGTGTGTGCGCGCGGCGTGGATGTGCCGCGCGGCCCTCTGTCGGCGCCTATTGATTGAACTTAAATCGGATATGTTATCAGGCTCTCCCACTCATGATTAGAGGGTGCTGTGGTAAATAAAAATGTGGATATATCCCCTGTAAACAAAGAAATGTTGAATTAAAAAAATAAGAGAGATCCCCAATTTGAAGCTGAGGGCTCACACACCTGGCCAAGAGCTGCTGTCCGCTTCTTCTCGCTTCCTCTGTGCTCTGTGTGCTCCACCATGCTGCTCTTTTCTCCATCACCGCCCGTCTTCGTTTCTTCGCGGCCTGCACGAACACAAACTCAAACGTTCATTCTGTTTTAGCAAACGATTACGCGTGGATGCACGGATGCACACGGAAACTGGGAATGAAGATTTGTGGTAAGTTTGTTTCAGGCGTAAAAACATTTCACTCAGTCTATTGTGCAGCATTTTCTCTCTTCATTTTACACTTCAGTGATATGCTGACATGTCTCAATAAAAGCCCATCGTAACGTAGCTACACTTCTACCTCCACTCCTGTGGCATTTTCTCGTTCTGTAAAACATAAAGCGGTGTGGAGGCCTGAAATAGGCCATAATAAAGGCTGCTGGAGCGGGACAAACACAGAGACTGTCACTGTGTGTTTCTATCTTCTAAAGGTCAGTGGACATTAGCCTGTAGGTCTGATGATGAGAGCCCCGTCTCACCGCCCCCTGTCGCCCCTCAACCCTCCCTGTCTCATCCATTTCAGCACCACGAGAGAAAAAAGCCTGCAGACAGGCCTGGAAAAAATACACAGAGGTTCCCATAATATAACCGGCTCTTTGTATAGTATTTTCTTTCTCTTTCATATGAATATATTCCTTGAGGAATATCGTTTTTTTTCTTAGAAGGCTTTTTGCAATTTCAATGCCCGGCCGCTTTTGAGGGGGAAAAAGCAGATGACGCTGCAGAGACGGCGTCTATGGTTTGTTGTAATGTGTTTTTGTATTTGATCAAATATTAAAATACACGATGCAAACCCCTTTTCTGCAGCTATGCAAAGAAATGAATGTCTTGATCCAGCCAAACAAGGCCTGCTCATTGAGGCGGAAATCAACTCAGACCCAAAGATCGAACATGTTTGCTATTTCAATCTCTGAGGATGAGAAATTGACCGAAAGATTTGATTGGTCTCAACGACTTTTTAATAGACTGGAATGGAAGTTGAATGGAAATATTGAATGGAAATATTTCTGCACAGAGGCCGTGGCAGTTAGAGGGTCTCGCATATTGATTTTAAATGTGTAATTATGGATTTAATGAGCAGAGAATTCGGACTTTCCGCGGAGAAATATAGGCGAAGACTTCATATTTTATAGGCGAACACACAGCCTAACAATGATGTGTGATGTCCACGTTTTTTTGCGCGCAATTAGGCCCGAACATTATCCCACAGACACGTAATGGTGCAGATTTAGAGGTCTGTGAGCAGAAACTGATCAATCATGGAGTTTGAAAACACGCAGGCCCTGTGGGTTTAGACTGCCGTGGGGGATTTGGTGCTTCCTTCATTAACCCCTGTTTATCGGCCCTGTGGGGTCATCACCACCGTGGGGTTTCCTGCCCACCGGGCCGGTTAGTCTGCGCACGGCGCGGGTGCATCCTGGCAGGGGTGGGGCTATGACGTCATCGGACAATACGCGCACTCTGATCTGGCGTGCGTGTTCACATAAAATGTGTAAACAGGGATCACTTCCACCAGGAAAACGGAGTTAATGAGAGAGTGTTTATGACTCAGGAGCTGACTTTGGACTTCATCAGATTATTTTTAAAAAGCTGCTCTATATTTATTTAAAAACAGCTGATAGAGTTTAACTTTTTATTAATTTTCATTTGTTATTTGTGTTTAGCTTCATAGTTTCATTATTTTTTCCTTTTCCTGTGATGGAGATGTTTGGTGATAACTCGTGCCCCTCGACGTGTAACACTTTAGGGTTCCTGCAGAAGAATAACAGCCTGGATGAGAAGGGGAGGCTCGCGGGCCAGAAGAACCTGCTCTCGTGCGACAACAGCGACAGGGACGCGCGCTTCCGCCTCACCGAGACCGACTTCTCCAACCTGTTCGCCAGAGGTGAGACCTGACCCACACCTGCGACACTCTTTCCACACTAAAGCCACACACAAAAAAACAGCTATTTCTAATTTACTGATGACCGATATTTCCGTGTTTTCTTTTCCAGCTGTGAGCTTTTTGGTAACACATTCACATTAGGATTATCTTAAATTTGGGTGAGTTTTGACAAGGGTCTCATAGGGAGTAAGAAATAGGCCAACAAATACATCAAGTAGGGGAGACCGGGGAAAGCTGCGACATGTTTTACATTTTCTGTGTAACTCACAAGTTGTTGACAAACACCAGTCATCTTTTATTTGAGAAAGCCTACATATACTTACACCAATAAATAAAATGCTTTGCTGTAGATAAGAAGAGAAAAACTGTTGTACTCAATTTATTTGAGGAAGTCAGAGTTTTAACATTTTCCCCAATCAAGGGAAAATAAAGAAATATATCATTGTGTCACAAGTTAAAGCACACCTGAATGTAAATACATCTAGTAGCATATCTATTATCTCACAATGTAGCTTAAAAATCATATTGTGGAGGTTAGAGGTCATTTAGATGTTGAGTATTGTAACCAAAAATCCATCCATTTATGTTAACAAGGCTAATATTCTTGTGCTTATATTGGATTTAAATTAATTGAACTGAGACAAAATTAAATCTTAATCAAACAAATTGATCAACTCATCGGTCAGTCTCTAACCAAACTTTTGTGCAATGGTGTATGATGGACAAGTTGACAGAATAACACAGTGAGATCTTTTGGAGGGAATATTTAGTGCATTTATAAAAAGAGTTTTTTAATGAAAATCAGTTTTTAGAACATGTGAAAAATGTTATAATGATATAACATTTTTCTTAAAAATAGCATGAGCAACCTTTAGCAACAAAAAAAATGTAAAGCACAATTGCTTAGGATAAAATAATATTGTTTAGATTGTAAAACTATTACAGTTGCCACTAATACTACTGCTAACATGGGTTATCCCATTTTTAATAAACAGCTGAGACTTACAACTCTTTTAAGCTTAAATTCACTACTATTAAACTTAAGACAGCACAAAAAAATTATGTACAACTGCATTTTTTACTCAGCACCACTTTTTTTTTTTTTTGGTGAAAACTGTGTTATCCTCGAGAGCAGGCAGCAAGAAAGCTAACTGAGCATACAGAGTTAGTGTCATGACTTTAACCCATAAATGTGTTTCAGTGGCCTTGGTCCATCCTACTCTATTGCACCTCCAAAAGAATCTCTTGTTATTGTACCACTCGGTAATTAAAACCACAGCAACATCAGTGTTGCAGCGTGATTTGTGTGATGTTGGCTGATAGTTTAAGACTGAGCTGTCTTGGTGTTCACTGCAAACCTAAAAAACCAAATCTACCTTGGGGGTAAAGTAAGAGCACTGATACAGCTTCATTGCTAATTAATCTCTGAATCAAATCAAATCAAGCAAACTATCAGAATCTCAGTAAAGTGAACTGACACAAATGTAATCTATGACGGCTGCCTGACATACAATGGCAAGTTTCTATAGAACAACTGCTGAAGTTAAATTGATATGATAATGAACTTGGCTATGTTGAGTGTAAAAACTTAAAGCTGCTTCACTTTGTTTGGTCCTGATTCTGGTGACTATGAGTAAACTTGTCCTGGTGGATCTAAGGTGTCTGGCTGCCACACAGTGAACCATCAGATCTGATAGCTGTTTTTGTGCTTCATAATCCAGGAGAAGGATTTTAAACTCCCTCTGTCAGGGTTACTATTAACTTAGTTTATCTATATTGAAATTCTTACTTAAATATACCTTTGGGCAAAGCAAGGCCACATAGATAACTTCCGCTGGCAAGATACCTGTGACAGCTTTAACATCTGTCTTCATCTTAAGGAAACTAAACACCATCTTGCGCACTATATTTTACTGCCTGGTATGAGAAAAGTCCACCCTTTTTCTCTGTGATTAACCTTGGAGGCAGGAAGCAGTGTGTTATTGTTGGCTTCTCTAAATTAATGAACAAAGCGTACTGGAAAGACAGAGAGATTATCAATCAATGAACAGATTTTTAAAAATCAAACCTGAAGATAATACGATGATCAACCTATTAAATCTAGACAGTAGGAACTATCACTTCACATATTTTTCTGACTTCGGATGGGATTCAATCTTATCAAAGATTATGTGAAAAAATTTAACATAAATGAAGTTAATTTATTGATATATATGTAAGACAAATGCAAAGTCAAATCAGGGCTTAAAGTAATAACTAGATGGCCTACATTTTGGGGTTTCTAAAGGCTTCTTAATGAAGTGTTTCTGTATGAGATTCTCAGATAAAAAAAGAGGGCCTCATGAGTGGATTCAGGATTTTAATTTTTCTTCCCCTCTCTTCTCAGACCTGCTGCCAGCCAAAAATGGAGAGGAGCCGACCATACAGTTCCTGCTGGAAATTGTTGAAATCCTCACCAATTATGTGAAGAAAACCTTTGACCGCTCAACCAAGGTGCTGGACTTCCACCACCCCCACCAGCTGCTGGAAGGCATGGAGGGCTTCAACCTGGAGCTGTCAGACCAGCCCGAGTCCCTGGAGCAGATCCTGGTGGACTGCAGGGACACGCTCAAGTACGGTGTCAGGACAGGTAGGCTGGGACACCTTCAGGGCAGAGCATGATTAAAATGTGTAGCCTTTTGAATTATTTATGAGGTGGAATATTATAATAGAAAAAGCAGAAGGACACTGAAATGTGAGGCTGTTTGAGACAATCAACCCAGAAATCTCCAAACTGAATATACACTTTTTAAAACCTGCAAACAACATTCAGTCAAATACACTATCCTCATAAAACTAGTGCTTTAAAATCATTTTACAGTAGATTTATAAAGTTTAAATCTTTATAGGTATCACAGTTTTTTTAAAAAGAATAAATGTCTCATTTTCATTACTGTCATACAAATTTCTATGCAAGACAAAGTCTGATCTCAGTGCTTAAAAATTATTTTACAGCGAACCTATTATATGCAAATGTCCAAAGGTTGTTTATTTTACATGTATTTTTTCAACTAATTTGTCTTTTTCTGGAAAGACTGTAATTGAAATTAACTCTGAAGTTTTGTTCAAGTCAAACCAAGAGAAGAGGCTGTTTCCAGTTAGTGTTCAGTCCATTACAATGACTTCTTTATTTATAGTCCCCTTGGTGATTCTCCTGACATCCCCCCTTTTTCTCTTCCCTTTCACTTATTAAAGCAAGTGTGGCCTGAGGGGATCCTAACATGGCTGTTTCAAGCTGTTAAAAACAACAGCGTTCAAACCGTCCCCCTGGGGTTTACAAATCACACAGGGACTGCTGTGTCTACAACTCAACTCCACTTTTTATTTAGACATGGGAATTGTTTTGTTTTTGTTCGTTTTTTGCTAATTGAGACTTTCTTTATGAGACTAATTTTATAGGTTTAGACTTGAAGAGCTATCCATGGTGCTGAAATATGAAGCTGCTTTATCCTTCCTGCCTTTTTATGTATATTTATATACTTTGAATATTTGGAGACTTGATTAACTTCATTTGGCCCCTTTTTGATATTTTCCACGAGAAATACAATGCAAGGACTCGTATATATATTAACATGTGAGCCGTACAGCTCTACATCCACCCTGTGCTTATACCCATGGTTGCATTTTGGCTCCAGGCGTGTTGACTTTGACTCTGTGTGTGTGTGTGTAAATGTGTGTGCAGGCACCTTGGAGTCTAAGTGGCTGTCATAGAGTCTTGTTACCAGTGTAATTATGGTACATTGAACTCTGCTACGTCAGATCCCTCAGGTGTTAAGACTGACCAGGGGAATACGAACATGCAATATGTAAGCATGTAAAAAAGCCGACATCAGAACAATTTCCCTATTTAGTTTTTTTCTATTTTTTTTATTTCGTCAGTAAGATTTAGGTGGTCAGCTTTGGCCTGAAGGACATTCAAATCCTTTAATTAAGCTCTGTTTACGTAGAGGATAAGGGGGCCTGTTATAATTTTACTCAATGCTTCCCTTGATGCATGTACAACTAAAAGGCATTTCAGCATTTATAGTATTAGCTATTATGAAATATGAGGGGTGGGTAAAAAAAATGCCAATGATCAACCATGGTCTCGTAAACAGAAAGTGCTGTTTTCAAAATGTTTATTTACGAAAAGGCAACTTGACAATATAAAGGTTGAGTTTCAGATTGACAGATTTAATGAAACTAAACCTGTTAAACTCATGAAAAGCTCTCTTTCTCATTGTCTTAAAGACTAACTCCATAACTTTCTAACTGAAGCCAAACAGCATAACTGTCTGATGAAAAGAATTGAAATCAAGATAGTCTGTTTTATTTATTGTGACCAGGTCATCCTCGATTCTTCAACCAGTTGTCTTCTGGTCTGGACATCATCGGACTTGCCGGAGAGTGGCTCACCTCTACCGCTAACACCAACATGTAAGTCATGAAACATGAACCAGTATAAATGACCTCCTTGTATGTGACTTAAAAATTATGTAAACAAGGGAAACACCTTTTTATTTCAGGACAGATCAGCTGAGAAATGTTTGTAGGCCACTGGAAATAGCCTCCAGTCATTCTCACGTAAACTCCTGGTATTCCTCTTAGCTCGCTCTACAATCGGTCAGTTATATAAAGTGTTTATTTTGTCCCGTAGAGACGCTGTATTGACAGACGGCAGGCTGCCACTGTGTTGTGCTGTATATAGAAGCAGCCCAGCCTCAGGGGTGGTTAGATTGCATATTGATCTCAGGTCACAGTTACATGGTGGTCCAGTCTGATAGAGGGCATGAACCACATCAACAACAGGGGTACACACACACACACACACACACACACACACACACACTGAATCTCACAAACACCTCCTGTAAATAAAGATGTAACCAAGTGTTATGATTACTGCTGTGGGATGGGAGACATGGCGCTCAAACTGCTGTACAGTATTAAAACAATGAACACACACGCACACATGCACACACATACACAAACAAAAATAAACAAACACAATAACATTCAAGTCCAGTAAAGTATTCACTCTCAGTGGAGGATGAATGAATATATGATTTTTTTTTAAGTTCACATAATAATGTTAAAATAAAAACTGATATTTTGATGCAGATGTATGACCCTATTATAAAAATGGCCCGTAAAGTTAACTTCAGGAGACAATGTGCAGCACTGAAAGGCTACACATCATTATTTTGCATTATCAATTCATCTACTAGTTATTGGCTCAAGTAACTTGTGATTATTTTGTCTTTAAATGAATATATATCACAAAATCTCCTTGTAAGACTCACCCAAAAGCCTGCATGTCTTTTTTTGTCAATCCAAACTTTAAAACGTACAGATTACAAATAATATACATTGCTTATATGCAGAGCTGCAACTAATAACTAATGTCTATCCCTCCCAAGAAAAAAAATATTTTCTCAATTAATCGATTTAACACTGAAAAAACTAAAATGAGATGACATTTGCTCATTTTGCTTTCTAAAAGGGCCAAGATGGCGTTTCTAGGTATCCTTTTTTGTTTGGCGAAAAACTTTAAATATCTATAAATTCATTTAAAAGAATAGAAAAGAATTGTGTATTTCCTCATTATGCTAAAGCACCGTGATTCTCTGCAAATAGAGAGAGGCTCTCAGCGTATTTCTATAAAATCCTGATAAAACATTTCAAATACTTGTTTTTTTCACTGTCAAACCCAAGAATAAAACTACAGTAGATGTGATAAAAATAATTAAAAATGTAAGCAGAGTGGATTTTACTTGCTCTTTAAAATCTTGTATTTAAACCTTGAAGAAAGATTGTTTGTTTCTGGTCTAAACATAAAATTACAACAAGGGCAAAGAGATAATGAAGCAACAGACAAACGCCAGAAAATTTTTACAATTTAATAACAGAATCTGATCAATCAAAATCAGTTTCTGGAAAAATGTAGGTGATAAATGTAAGCAGGAGTTTGTGTTGAAAAGACAACATGACCAGCAGGAAGAGCAAACAAGACACCCACAGAGCTTAAGTACCTTTCTCTTTACACACAATTCCAGTATTTATTGTTCTCTTACTATTGAAGCTGCTTTCCTTTCTCCAAGTCCTGCTGCCAAAGAAAAGATCAATGCAAGAATAATAAACCCAGAGCTGGAGGAAAATTGAGACACTTAATTTATCCCATTTCTCAAAACATTAGCTGAGCACATTGCCCCCTCCTCCTCCTCCTCCTCCTCCCAGGAAAAACTTTCCCATCTCATCTCTTGGAAGAATGCCCGAAGAGACAGGGCCATTGAATTCACACACTTTCATAATGACACACTCACACTCACACATACATATACACTCGCACACCAGCTCTGGCTGTCCCAGATACAGCAGCCAGGGTTTCCAGTCCATTGACTGCAGGCTCATTGTGAGCTGGTCTTAGCAGATAGGCCAGCTGGGCCCCACACTGACACACAATGTCCTGCGGCTGCACAGAAAACCCTGTCACTGAGAGGAAACTGGCTCTGCAGCTCCCTGTGGCGCCTCATTCTGGATCTATTGTCCCCGTGGACCCAGACTGACTCAGTACTCCTTTGAGGGGCTGAGAGGAGAGTGTGTTCAGGGGTCAGAGGGTTAGTCACATACAGACACACACACACACGGACACACAATCAAACACAGACACACACATCGAGTGCCCTTGATGATGATAATAAGGGCATTTAGGGGCCGTCCCTGGAGACGGGCAGGTGACTGAGGGGTAATTTTCGCCCTGAAAAGACCAATGATTGGCTCTGATTGTGATAATGATCACCATTATTGTCATTACAGCGTGAAATGACTCACAAGGAGAAGGGGATTTTAAAAAGGAGCTCTGGTTTTGTCCCTTTGCTGCTGCTGCTGTGGCTGACATGTAATTTTAGACTAAATGAAAGTGAAACATGGGAGATAATGTTGCTCTTTTCTGAGCATAATTTTCACAAATCAAAGAAAGAAAATATTTCTTAATTTTAGCTGCTGAGATGCTTCAAAATGAGACATTTATTCTTCTTTTGTGGCTTTATCCAGCACTGATCATAGCAAGAGCCCAGCGGTCACCATCTGATCGGCTGTACTGGTGAGAAGCTAATGTTGCGTTCAAATCCATCCTGTGGCTGAGCTCCCACCATGAACAATTACACAAGAAAAATGTCCTTTTGTTCTTTTTTTTCAGCATCTCCATGTTTCCAGCTCATTTCAATATAAAAACACAGAACTCAACACTAGAGCATGTGGAACAGACTGGTCACATACTGACTGCTTTATTTCAACATTCCCCACAGACAATATGCTCTCTCTCTGAAAACCCTTGATTGTTTAGTAGAAGGTGCTGCAGATGCAATGAGACACAGTGTTGTTGGAGAATTTGTATTTCAAATCAATGTCGTGCATCACAGTGATTATATATTTTAGTCCTCATGTTCTGTATATCATATTAAATGTAGTGGCCGAAAAATCCAGGGATAAAAATTATAGATTTGTGATCTTTTTATGTAGATTTGTTAGGAATCAAATGTGAAAAATATCTTAGACATGTGGGACGGATGAGATCTCTCTCTGACAGATGTATTGTCTTTTTTCTTCTCGTCTTGCTCTTTCTGTCCAGTCCTTTTCCCCCTGTTTTCGCTCTCTTTTTCTCAGTCCTGCAGCTTCGTTTTTTGCATCGTCTCATTTTATTCCCTTTGTTATTTCCACTCTTGCTCTGTTTCCACATCACCCCCTCCCCTTCTTTTGTTTTCCTCTACCATTGCCTCCTCAGTGCTTTGTTTTAGACCCATAATTCCCTCTCCCCAAAGCCTTTATCTCTCTGCCTCTCAACCCAAACCATGAAGTACTTTGATACTCCTTGGACTGAGAGAGAAATGATAAGAGAGTGTAGATACTGTTATTGTGGATATAGGAGGTACTGGTGTTGGTGCCACTGGTGGGAGTGGAAGAGTGTTGTATAACTGGCCTCATTATGAGCAGGACAAACAGGAATCAGTCCTGAGGGTGTGTGGGAGGCGATGAGATGGACTGTCAGCAAAAAGAGGCCACGATGGAAGAGTTGAGCTCTCTGTGACACATTTTATCGACTATTGCCTCTGTGGAAGTTTTGTCTCTCTCTTGGACTTTTATTACTCTTTGTAAGGAAATATTATTGAAGCAAAATTTCCCTAGTGGAATATCTCTCTTAGACAATATGGCAATTAGGGGGAAAATGTCTTCAAATATTGAAGTTTGAAGTTGATTTCAGCATGAACGATTTCTCCACATTGAGGCTTTTTTTCTGAAGTAGCAACTAGAATTTTGTTTCACATGTCTCCATCAATCCTTTATTTTTGCTATCATTTTTTCTCCTTTCTATTCATTGGAGACTTTAATTAACAATAATGGTGTCATCCTCAATTTCAGAATTTTGGGGGTCAAACAGAAGCTGTTATCTCCTAAAAACACACTCTGTCTTTCTTTGTCACACACACACACACACACACACACACACACACACACACACACACACACACACACACACACACACACACACACACACACACACACACAAATACACACACACACAAACGTCCTCTCAGCCATCGAAGCCCACCCCATTCAGGCTCACAGCAGAGATTGGCAGGATTGACAGATAGCCATCAGAGCTTTGTGTGCTTTAATTAAACTTCTGAGTGAATTTAGGAGGCATTTGAATATGAATGTTTGCCGCTCCACTCCTATCAGACACTTTTTAATTAGCTCAGTCAGCACAAGCTCCGGTTTGTGCTCTGTGGATAGAATTATAGATAAGCTAATGAAAAACCAATGAGTGTGTTTTGCTGCTTTCTAATTTGCAATTATGTGAATGTATAAGAATGTTCTGTGATTGTTTGTTCTCACCAAGAATTTTATAATGACTCTGCCGCCACTGTAATTTTGATCGACATGCTTTATTGATGGCTGTTGTGATGTGATTGACAGGTTCACCTACGAGATCGCGCCTGTGTTTGTCTTGATGGAGCAGTTGACTCTGAAGAAAATGAGAGAGATGATTGGCTGGCCTGATGGAGAGGGAGACGGAATCTTTTCTCCAGGTGAGCCACAGACAGCTATAACCTCTTACACAATGCAACCTTGCAACAGTGCAGAATGAAGTACTGCCATCACTATGCATTTGTACTTACACACTGCAACCTCTGATAGAGTAATATGAGTGTTTTAGTGTGAGATTTTTTTTTTTTTCACATTAGGAAGTGCATGAGACGTAGCTTGTAAAGGCTGAGTAGGAGCACCACGTAGACACACACTCACACAAGCATATACTGTACATACAATGCTGTTGGATCGTATAGAATCCAATTGTATCGTATTTTATCAGATAATATGGAATCAAATCAAATTAGTTCATTTTTTTCTATCCTTTCATATCCTATCATACTGTATTGTATCATATCCAATCAAATTACACTGTAATGTACAATTAAATTATCATATCATATCATATCATATTGTAACGCTGTACTATTTTATATTACAGCATATTATGTTTCATTATGTTGTTTTTCATGATATTATAATTTACAGTATTATACTGTTCAGTACTGAATTGTAATACACAAAACCTCATGTACTGCATGTGCTACATCCTGTTAAATCATCCATTGATCAATCAATCAGTCTTTATTTATATAGCACTTTTCATACACAACCATGTAGCACAATTCATACCACATTCTACCTACTCCTATTACACAGCATCAAGTTTCATTGAGTAGAAGTGAACACAGCTGTGTTATGGAATTTTTTTCCTGTTATGCTGTATTGCAATGTTTCGTATTGACTTTACTCAGGTTGTGAGGTTTTTGCTATTTCATCTCTTTCTCTATATTTGTGTTATGGAAAAATGTAAAGACAGACTGACCTGCTCTTATAGAAACCTGCCATTAAGATAAGATAAGAAGAAATTACTGATTAGATTAAGAAAACAAACAAAAAAACAAAAAAACAAAAAAAACTGTTGAGCTGATTTTAAAATGAGCTAATTTTGATGCTTCATTTATGCTCTGACCAATCTCCTACCAATGCAGCTAACAGTCTTTTGCCTTTAGATGAACTCATTTCAGTGCTGTTTTTTTTAATTTTTTTAAATCTTTTTTCTCTCAACCCTACAACAGAGTTATTTGATGTTAAATAGCCGAGAAATTACAGGGATTTTTATTATACAATGATGGTGTGTGCTGTCCAAGGTGCTGATGTGTGTGTCTCTGCTCAACAGGGGGCGCCATCTCTAACATGTACAGTGTGATGATTGCACGCTACAAGTATTTCCCCGAGGTCAAGACCAAGGGCATGTCTGCTGCTCCTCGCCTTGTCCTCTTTACGTCTGAACACGTACGTCTCAAAACACACACACAAGTAGCAAGTACACCTGGAAAGCAAGCCAAACACCTCACTGGCTGTAGCTTGAGGCCATTGAATTGGTCCTGTAATAATCTATCATCAGAGATGTTTGAATTGATTCTCGATTGCTTGTTTTTTTTAAAGGGTACTGCTTATATCTCAATACAAAATTGTGATCAAAGCTGTGACTGTGGCAGGAAGAAAGCAAAGTCTAAAGAAGAACTTAGCCTAATAATTTTATCCTTCCATTGTTTCAATGAAAAGATTAATCATTATCTTTTATTTTGTTCATGTAGAGCCACTACTCCATCAAGAAGGCTGGAGCTGCTCTGGGCTTTGGTACAGAGAATGTGATCCTGCTGAGCACAGATGAGAGGTATGACAATCAACTTCTTTTCATTTAGATTTTTGTTTCTTTTGACAAAACAAAAGCAGCCATGAAATGTACTTTGCATGTAGTGCAAGTAAAAGAAGATAAAAAAAAATTAGTACAAACAACTCAAAATTGGATAAGTTATACAATCCAAATGGAAAACAATAAACACCTCATACATCTGAAAACAAATGCATATTTGACCTTGAAGGACAGTCAAAAGTAAATATACTTCACAAAGATATTTACTAGGACATTAACCACCAACCAAAAAAAATCAAGACAAGCACTGATTTTTATAAAACACCTAATTTTAAACAACTCCTGAAAAGAAGTCAGCTGGAACAAACACAACAAAGACAAAACGTGGAGATATAATACCTGATGAAATATACAATGTACAAACACGAGACGCACAAGTTTGAAGCTAAAACGACTAAAACTTAAATGACACGTGCTGCCTAAAGCTTGTCCAATCATGATGGTTTTAAGCTGTTTTAAACTGATACTTTCCAAAGAGTTCAGGTTCATGAAGAGATTTATTTAAAGCTTAGCTGCTTCTGACTTGAAAACAAGACCTCCTCAAGTTTTAAAGCTTAACCAAAGTACATTTGGGAAACCCTGGAAAGAGGACCTGAGAGTTCCCCTTTGAGTGTGCTGGTTGCAGGATATTCTCAATATATTTTGTAGTCTGAAAATATCAGGCTATCAGACCATAAGCACAGGTATTAAGAAACTACTCTTGAAAAGTGCAGCGGACAGACTAATGTGACTTTGTGTGGGACAATGCTTGTAGCACAGTGATATTTCATTAAGGCAGGTAAAAACAATGATAAACTGGTCCAAATTCAACAAGCTGATACAGCGAGTAAACTAAATACTGAGCATGAAAGGTGTCTTAATACTTGTGATTCTTGAAGACCTTAATATGTTAAATCATGGTGATTTATGTTCTGACAGAGGCCGAGTCATTCCTGCAGATCTGGAGGCAAAGATCATTGATGCAAAACAGAAGGTCAGCACCAATCTTTATTATGATATTTCTGTATTTCCTTTTATTTTTTCCCCCATAGGTGTATGCTTCTGGTTAAACATGGGTTTTTTTCCCTACAGGGTTGCCATCCACTGTTTGTGAACGCCACAGCTGGTTCCACCGTGTACGGAGCATTTGACCCAATCAATGAGATCGCTGACATCTGTGAGAAGTACAACCTGTGGCTCCATGTTGATGTAAGTACCAAACATAGGATCAGCTGTTGGATTGAATTTATAATAGTAGAAATACAGTATTATTAGTATTTACACTGTGTCCTCACCTCTTCAGGGAGCATGGGGCGGTGGACTGCTGATGTCCAGGAAGCATCGTCATAAGCTCAGTGGGGTGGAGAGGTAAGAACATGGAAACAGATAAGAATACAGTGTTCAGTGTATTTACATGATGCTAAAAAGCTCAATTCGATGCATCAGGCTGACTAAAACTGGACTTTTACAATTCATGATGCCAATCTGATTGAAAGCTCAGACTCACATAGGCATGCATAGAAGAAAACCCTCGACCTTTGCATGCAATCACAAACCAGAGAGTTAGCATGCATCTCATTTGTAATAAGAGTGAAGTTTAGAGGATGTATGAAACGTACAGCGCTGTACTGTCATCCAAGTTTTGATAAGTCCAGAAGAAAAAGTCAAAAACTGACAAGCAGAAAGGGAGCCTAATCAAGCTTTGACTGTAGTTTGACTTCAGTGTGCATGTAAACGTGTTGATTGTATTATTATGTAAATATCTTCAGTGACGCTACCTCAGAACAATAAGATTCAAATTACTAAACTTAGCTGACTAAGTATACATACAAACCAAATCAATTTTCCAATTACCACCTTCCACAGCGCCAAGCTTAGAACAATAAAGGAGTCAATCATATGTAATTATTTTTGTGAGACCAGCAAAGGCCTGTTGCTTGGAGCCAGTCTCTTTTTGATTAATTTTTGCACCCTATAGCTTTATAATTTACTCATGTCTATTTGAAAACCATCAGAAGTGTCTGAAATTGACTTTTACCTAAGAGTAAAATTGTGATTCATGCCATGTTTCAATGATAAACAAGCTTATTTGTAATCATTGATTTGTGATAATTAATGTATGTAGCGACAGTTCTGACAATAAAATAAAATAGAGACACCCTCTATTTATAGACATGAATCAAGGCTATTTTGGGTATTGGTATTTATCCTTCCAGTAAGGCTCTGGCACAGCAAAGTTAAGTCATCCTTGAACTTAAGAAAACATATTAATTTTTGCAGGGCCAACTCTGTCACATGGAACCCCCACAAGATGATGGGAGTGCCACTACAGTGCTCCGCCATCCTGGTCAGGGAGAAGGTA
The DNA here is from genome assembly GCA_962446985.1 of Xyrichtys novacula. NCBI lineage: Eukaryota > Metazoa > Chordata > Actinopteri > Labriformes > Labridae > Xyrichtys > Xyrichtys novacula. The sequence goes on from OY660877.1 coordinate 7,624,050, forward strand.
CAGGAAACACACACACACACACACACACACACACACACACACACACACACACACACACACACACACACAAACTTCAGGTGCCCGCATGTGATAATAACAGGGCTTCGTCTATTGAAAAGTCACCTACACATGCTGATCACATGTTGAGTTTATTGTTGGTTTTTAAATCACTGGCGGTTTATGAAACATTTACAAGGTGATAGCACGCCTTGGGACAAAGAAAGGGTTAAAATAGGTTAACACTGTGTGTACTTTGTGTGTCTGTAGGGAATCCTGTCTGGCTGTAACTCCATGTGTGCCGGTTACCTCTTCCAACAAGACAAACAGTATGACGTCACCTACGATACAGGGGACAAAGCCATCCAGTGCGGCAGACATGTGGACATCTTTAAGTTCTGGCTCATGTGGAAGGCAAAGGTGAGATAGCCTAACTGTGTCACCTACTCTCATCACAAGTAAAAATGTCCTCTGGCTCATTATAATTGAAATGGTTTTATTATCACAGATGCTCACCCTTCATCATTATTGCCAACTGAGTTTATGATTTTAATTCTGCAGGGCACCATCGGGTTTGAGCAACACATTGACAAGTGTCTGGACCTGTCTCAGTACCTGTACAACAAGATCAAGAACCGTGAGGGATATGAGATGGTGTTTGATGGAGTGGTGAGATTTAATAGATTTCTGTTCTAGTCAATTTTCTATTTTACTTACAAAAATACTGGTACAAAAGAAACCATGGTAGAGATGGGTAACCAAGAAATCTATGTCTTTTCAAGTGACATCAATATATTTGATAGCATTTCTCTTCCTCATTCTCCTCCAGATCTATATTTTTGCATGTATCTGTGTATTAACTGTGTCTATCTCTGTTCGCAGCCTCAGCACACCAATGTTTGCTTCTGGTACATCCCACCCAGCCTGAGAGGAATGCCTGCCGGTGATGAGCGACGAGAAAAACTCCACAGGGTGAGACATCTGTGAATGCTGTCAAACCATTTATAGCCAGTGAATATAAAATGATGATTATACTAACTTTATTCATGTGGCATTAACAAAGCAACAGAAAACATGACAAAAAGGCAAAAAGGGCATTTGTAATGCAAGTACTGCAGGGGAGTTTTGAAATGTGCATAGACAAGTTGGATGTAAAAATGAAATGCAAATGTGTGAATAACCTTCTCAATATCACTGAAAACACACCCACACACACAAAAAAAACTTTGGTTAGAGGACATTCCCCGGTTCACAAAAAAATGGATTAAGAAACTGAAAGAGATTAAATAAAAGAACATCTGGTACAATAATTTCCTGTTGCATTTCCAAAGGTTGCATATATATTGAGCACATATATCAAATATCAAACATGTCGTCACCAACTTGGCTTTGCACATCTTTCAATTAAAGCTCACAAGTTGGTTTTTTAGTCAAAATTATTTCTTTGTGGTGTATGCAGTTGAAGCACATCTAGAGGCATGTTTCTATACCAGTCTCGGGGGAGCATTTCTAAACCTAAATCGTCTGAAGCTTGCTCCCCTTGTCTCGTACGCTAAGTCTGCTGCTAAGATAATAAATATAAATCATAATGTGTTTATTTGATGCTGAACACAGAAAACATTGTAAGTCCTATGCTTCAAAGTGTGTCACAAAAAGATCTGTCATTGTTCCAGCTCACAGGCCACTGGGGGCAGCAAATTATCAATCACACCAAAATCACACATATTTGCTGTCTTTTAAATTTCATAATTTACTTATTAAATATTTTTTTATTTTTTTTTTTCTTTTTAACTTTTGCAAGTGCTAAGTGAAATTTTTGGATGTCCATACTAAACTGGGAAAAAGTTTCAGATTGTGAGGCAAATGTGTATTGGTGTAATCTAAAGATGAGACTGCAGGCTGCTCTAAACGGCTTGTTAAAAAACTTACAAAAGAACTAAGCAAGAGCCACACAGAAGACGTTTGCTTGAGTCATGGCAAACCAACTGGCGAATCTTCCTGCAGAGGCAAGATAAAACCTTCCAGGTCAGATTAGGACAATATGTAGCCTAAAAAATGAGTATCATACCCACTCTTTAAACGTCACAGTGTGTCAAAAAGGCCTGAAGGAGACAATCTTTGTTTTACTAGGAAAGTAATCGGCAAAGACATAAAGCTATTTTGAAAAATGTTTCATGCAGTTTTTCCTGAGTTCCCCCCTGCTGGCCATCAGAAAGATTGCAGGTTTGAGCCACTTTCTATAAAGTGGTTCCTTCCACGTCTGATATACAGTCATGTGTGTTGCTCCTGTTAAAATGCTTGTTATTGGTCTTTTTAGGAATAAGAGGCCCTAAATAGTTGCTTTATTTTCTCCACCAGGTGGCACCAAAGATCAAGGCCATGATGATGGAGTCTGGGACCACCATGGTGGGCTACCAGCCTCAGGGACAAAAAGTCAACTTCTTCCGTATGGTTGTCTCCAACCCTGCCGCCACCCAGTCTGACATCGACTTCATGATAGATGAGATTGAGAGGCTGGGTCAGGACCTGTAAAGCTGTGAGACAGCGCCGCTCCAGTGGCCAAACAGTGAAAGCACACGCTTTATCAGTTTTAAATCCAAGCAGGTGAAACACTCTCAGTGCGGCAGGCAAAATGGTATCAGGACATAGTTTCTTTTTATCCTGGATATTTTTGCCTGAAGCATTCTGGCTGTTTCTCCAGCCAAAGAAAAACCAACAAAGAGAGAGAGAGAGAGAGACTGTGAGTTTAGTACTCGCTCGTCCCACATAGTCCCTCATATATATAAAATATTTAAAAGTATCTGAAGGCTCCAGGTACAACAAACGCACTTAAACGTATGTGTGTGCTGTGGAGTCTTGTACTGTGTGTGTGTGTGAGATGTAGTTTCTTGTGTGATGTAGTTTATATTTTAATGTATGTCGGTAAGTGTTGGAGTGTGAGTGTGTGTGTGTGTGTGTGTGTGTTTTTGGACAAACACTTAAAGGTAGAAAAGCACAGATTTAAAAGAAACAACACTAATCACAAAGTTATTCTGCTGTACCATATGTTTGCCACACAAAATTGAATGACCGGTGCTTTCAGCTGTACATTATATTTAATCTCAGTGCACATTAAGCTGTGTACAAACCCCGGCTGCTGTGTGTGTGAGAGTGTGTTTGAGAGTGTGTGTGTGTGCGTGTGTGTGTGTGTGTATCCTGTCCTGTATTTAAGGCTAGCAGCGTGATAAAGTAAGCTTAGTATGACCTCATGCGCACACCATAGGTAGCCAATGTGTCCAGCTGTGAGGTTTATGAAGACCTGTCAGAGAAATTTGCAATATTTTCCCTCGTAGGAGATTTAGATAAAACTTAAAAATGTCTTTGAAATGTCTGCAGCTCTCCTAAGTCTGTGACAACTGTAACGTGTAAAACGCTGGCTCGTTGTCTGTTTCATGCAATCATGTGATACCATGTGTGTTTATAACAATGTTAAGATATTTGATTATATAAGAAAGAACCAATATTTAGTGCATTTCCACCATTTACAGATTCAGGTATTTTATTGTAAATGTATCTTTATGTGTATTACACTGTAATACATTTGTAAATGTAATCACAGGAAGTTTATTTATAGTGAATTTGTCAGCCAAAGAAAGAGAACCGGGAACAGAGCAATCCATCATCCTTCATATAGACCTTCTTATAAACTATAGGTGTTTGTAAAATGTGACCTATTGACCCTGACTGCGATGCAATTTCTATATTGTGTTTCTTTCTGTGATTGTGAGTCTTTTTGACTGAATGTTTTGAGACAACTGACAGACTGGCCTTTTGATGAGATTAAGATTGAAGTCTGTGTAATCCTAATGGCAGTCATGCCGGTCTTTTATTTAAAGGAAAGCACACGGTTGCGAGAATGTACTCTCCTACAGAGACTGCGAAGAAAGGGTTGTTGTATCTGTCTGGATCCTAATGCATTTACTGTAACATAATATATACTATTGTAATACATATTACCTGTATTCTCAGTGTCATGGGAGCTCAGTGGGATATCTTGTAAACAGAGTTCCTGTTTGTGTCTTTGCACAATGTTCACCTTTCTTTCTTCCATTGTAAATGGATGTGTACTATGGCAGTAATATATAAAACTTATAATAACAAAGTATTTATGGTATCTAGGGACCATATGTGAATGGCACAATTGTATAAAACATATTTAAGGTAACCTATGTACTGTACGTGGCTTCTGTATGTGATCTGGTTTTCTAAATAAGCCAGCTGCAAGGGAATGAATCCCAGGAGGTTTCCAGTCGGCACTTTAACAGAATCTTCTGGAAAAAAAGATCTTTAAATAAAGTTTATTAAAGGGAAAACTGATTATGGCTTATTTCAACACACACACGAAATCTCAGTCTTTTACACTCCAGAGATGTTCTTCCTGAAACCAATTTACAATACACTAATTCATGACCAGGTTTTACAAGCCCTCCACAATGTACTTTTTTTCCCTTTTCTTGATAACAGAAGTGAATGCTGTCTTAAACTGAGACACTTAAAGTAAAAAGTGTGTATAACTGTCAGAAACCGGTGTTTGCTCATAAAGATTTCAAGGCTATTTCTCTATTCATTTGTTTAAGAGAGAAGGGTAGATGAGTAGAAGCACCAAAGGGCAATAGCACAAGAGAAAAAAATTACTATGTTACATAAACTGAATCCTTCAAAAATGCATTTTTATTCTTCTCTGCCTGTGCACCTCCTGTATAAGCAGGTTTCCACTGAAACACACACATACACACACTTCTATACAGTATTGCCTTTGCGTAATTGTCCTGTAGAAGGCTTTGTTTGGCCTCCAGCTGTGTGTCGGATTGGCTGTTCTCCAGCGTGAAACCTTCCTCTCCTTCTCCCTTTAATCTCTCCTTCCCCCTTCACCCCCTCTTACCTCTTTATCTCCTCTCCCTTTCTCATTTACTTCTTTGTTTTCTGTCATTCCCACATTCGTTTCTGTTTCTTCTTAATGTTGCTCCCTTCTCTCTGTTTTCTCACCTTTTCTCACCTGTGAGTGTGATGTGATTCAGCCACCATTTCGTGGAATCACAAACGCATCTGTTACAGCGTTTCATAACCTTTACATGGAGGCCATAAAAATATCAAAGAATGGGGTAGAAGTGAAGCCAGAGAACCAGAGAGGAATCAGTTGGAGGATGTGATGTACTACCACTGCCCTCTAGTGGTGAATTTCTGTCCTCACAATTCTCCAAAGTTAACTAAAAAAAAAAAAAGACATGAAGTTTTAAACATGCAGCTCAAACTTAAAATGAAGATGTAAATCGAATTGATGTTAGAAAACAGGCCAGATATTTGCTTTATGTCTGCTCTGTGATGCAGTAAGATAACTCACTGGATCAGTCATGAGGTTTCACATAAGTACCAAACTGTTTTCTCTTCACTGGCTCCCTGTGGCTGAAAGGTACAAGTTTCCCCCTCACTTTCACTTTTGGAGCTCTTTGTGGTCAGGCCCAGAAAACCTCACAGATCTTATTCAAGCTAAAATGGCAAGCTGGATAATCTCTAAGCAAGCAAGAGATAATTTACAGAATGAAACTTCACCATCATCCCTTGAAGTTGCTGGTCAGGGCAGGTGCTCATAATTCTCAGCTCCATGAGAAGATATCAAAGGAGCCCCACTGCCACAGCCCAGGACAACCTGGCACAGTTATTAGAACCATTCTCTGATTTGCATGAAAAGTGTTGAATAACTTTTTTTTAACATTAGCAATTAGCAATTAACAATTTTTCCTAACAGTAGCAGGTTCGGTTTTAAGATTAGTGCAACACAAATGATGTCAGAAATTTTAACCAAAGAGTCCATACTTGTGTCCATTTGTTCTGCTTATCTTTTTAAAAATATGAGCCTTTGGAAGTCAGTCCCACGTTTCCTCCCATTATGACACCCCTGCTGTTTGTGGATCAGCTACACTTCTGCGGTCTCTTTATATATATGCAGAAACTCTGAGGAGTAAGTCCAATTTAAACATTTTATGTTCTGTTGACTCTGTGAAGTCTTTTTTTTAAAAGCAGATCAAAATGTATCTGTTTAGAAATGGGTATTTCATAATCACTCATATCACCTTTTTTCTGAATTATGTGTCTGTAATGGAGTTTGTAGCTTGTGATAAAACATACTGAAATGAACACTGATGTAGTTTTATGACCTAAACAAATGAAAAGACCATAAGGATGAAGGCAGACTACTTCTGTATTAATATTTTACTTACCTGTCAGCCCCGCGGCAGGATAGATGTCAGACAAGATTACTATTGACACTTTTCAAGGCAAAAAAAAAAACCATGATACTTTTGATACAGAGAAAGCCACACAGACAAAATGTATCATCTTATCATTATACATATTTACAGGACAAAATTACCTGTGAAAACTGACACAAAGCAAAAGCTCTCAGGAGCTCTAATTGTATAAAGCTCATCATCATAAAACTGATGTCTGAAAAGATTTTCAAATGTCTAAGATACATAAACTGCAGGAAAAGAAGAAAGCATTTTCTGTGTTCAGATCAAGGCTAATGTGTGTTTTCTCCCCAAGAATCTGGTGTTACTTTAAAATCTGCAGGTCAACATAATCAAAAAAGAAAGTGTGACCTCTCACAGCTCAACTGCAGGGCTGTCATCTGTACAGACTGATTCACACTGTTAATAGGTAAAATAGGTCAGATGTGAATAGGCAAATTATTGAACCACAGTGAATAATAACACTGAGTCTTCATGCAAAGAGCCTCTCTATATATATATTTTTTCTCAAGAACTCTGCACTCTGCACTCTCCATTCAGGAATAAAAAGCTCACATTAAACACTCCAGCTGAATTCAACAAAAACAGAGTAGCTTCAGGGCTGAACGATGACCTCACTACAGAGAGGTTGCAACTATACACAAACAAGTCAGCCAGTCATTAATCCAGAAAGGGCTGTGAAATCTTGACCCATGACCTCCTTTAAGATTTAAAACAAAAATATAAGTCTGTGGTTTTGATTATAGATTTAGAGAGGATCTAACCTGTTTCAACAACGAAAAAGTGCATAAGAAACAGCAGGGTCTGAGCAATCAGTTTTGTGCCAACACAGTGCAATGTAAAGGAGAAATCCCTAAACCAGCAAAGCAGCACCATAGTGTGATGGTAAAATCTGGTACCTCTTGGTTCTTGGTTTGAATCATGGATTGGGATTTTCCAAATGAGGCTGAAATAAAATGTTTTCCTCTCTCTGCAATTAGAACAGATTTTTTTTTCTTTGGTCAATCAAACAGAAATAGTGACCCCAAAGGGCAAGTGCTGCAGGACAGACCAATGGTGTTTTGGTTAGAGCTACCATACTTAAGTAAAACAGGGGTGGGTTTAGATACTCATTTAGGACTTAATGAAATGCTTCACCTACATTGAAATCTGCTCTCAGCCTTTAAAAAACACAACTAAATGGTTAAATGACAAGTCCAGCTAGTCCAGAGGCAGAAGAGCTGGAGCTGAAGTTGTCGTTATCACAAACCGACCTGAAACAGGAACTTTCTAAAGCAGCACTTTAAAACACTTCTGAAGACACACTTGTTCACTTTAGTTTTTGGGGAAGTATAGCTACTTTTATTGGGTATTTTATTAATGTGCTATGTTTATTTATATTGTTGTTGTTTTTTTATATGTTTTATGCTGTTTTTTTTTTCTGTCTCTGGCTATTTACTGTAAAGCACTTTAGTAGGCCACTGGCTGTTTTTAAATGTGCTATATAAATAAAGCTGACATTGACATTGACAGCAAGGATTTATTACTTTCCTCGCAACATTGACAGAACTAAGCTCTTGAATAGCTGTCACTGAATGGCTAAATAAAACCACTTAAAATATCAAGCACAGGTATGCAGCCCTTTTGTGAGGTGGTTTGAGCACCTTCCTTTGAGTGAGATGGTCTTGGGTTTAAATCCAGTGCTAGGCTGAGGAAGGGAGGAGAAAACAAATAGAAAGGGGGAGTGGAAGCAGAAAGAGCAATCAATGAAAATACAGGAAAAAAAGATAAAAAAACAACAACCAACCAAACAAAAATTAATAATCAATTAAAACCAAACTCGACCCGGGGGGGTAGAGAGAGTTTTTGTTATTTACCCACTAGAGTCTCAGCTGCTTTGATATTCAGTTACAGGAATGCTGACAGAGGGCAGAAAATGAGCCCACGCTGTGCCCATTTGCACTGGCTACCAGTACTGTGTTTACGCCTCTTTTATTGTGTTTATAAAAGGCTTTATGCTCCAACTTATTTTTGTAGTTTGCTTTGACTTATGAGCCAGGGAGAGTTCTAGGTCTTCAGGTCTTTATTGGTGACTTAAGTCTGAACAAAGATCCCAGGAAGGCAGTCTCTTAATTTTACAGTCAAACTCAAGACCCACCTTTTAGTCTTAATTGAGTTTCATTCTATTTTGTTTCATATCCTTATTCAGCTTTTAGTTAAGATTCTAGTGTTTTAACAACTCATATAGCCTGCTGTATTATTTTAATTTCATTCTTATTCCTTTTTAGTATCATTAAATTAAGTCAAGTGATTGATCAATTTATTTTAATTATTGGACTATCTTAATGATGATAACTTGATTTGTGTGGCACCTTTTAAAAACAGAGGTTTATAAAGTGCTTGACATTAATAACGCACAAGAACATGAGTACAAGGACATGAAAACAAAAAGTTGAGTCAAAACAAGGCCTCTGAATTGAAGGCCATTTTCATGTGTCTTAAGGAACCCAGACTATCTTATTGCAGCTGATTTTGATGGACTACCTTATTGTGTGTGTATGTTATTTAAAAAAACTTTCTCTATTTTACAGAAGTTTTTATATTTTTGGATCACTATTCATTGGTAGGGTTGTGATGTTGGGTTTCTTGTTTAATAGACACACCAAACTACACATTGTTGTAAATGGAGTGGATACACCAATTTGGAAATTGACCAATATTGAAAATCTTTCCAGTATTCACAAAGCTGCTTTAGAAAAGATGTTCTGTTGTTTCAATAACTACAGGAATGATGATCCAAATGCCATTTTTGTTATTTCTGCCCCAGTACCGTAAGAAATATGTTCATTTGCCAGGACACAAATACCGCCAGTAATAAAACGACGTCCAGGAAACTGGCTGAAAATGATATTTTATTTGCATTGTTGTAATTCATATGGTTTTAATGTAAATTTTTGTAAAACTGTTGTCCTGGCAACAAGAAAATGAATTGTAAATTTCGGAAAGGCGTTATTTCCGGCCACGTAACAGCGCATGCGCATCACCCCGCAACTCATTTGGCGACGTGTACCCGGTGTGTGTAAGAGTTCAGGTATCTCACCTCTGCTGGGCAACAAACTGCCTTACAAACCGAAAGCTTTGAGAAAGGAGAGACATGGGAGGCTCGCAGAGTGTGGAGATACCGGGAGGAGGCTCTGAGGGCTATCACGTCCTCCGGGTGAGTTTTTTTAACCTTCTACAACCTGATGTTAGCAGTTAGCTTAGCATTGGGGTAAGAGGCGGATTCACGGCTCTGTGTGCAGGAGAGGCCCGGGGATGAGCGTTTAGGCCTCTTGGCCGAAAACACAAACACCAGGTCAAAACAATGACGTGGACCGTAGAGTTGTGTTGGAGTACCCTGTTTTATAACGTCATGTTTTTGTTAATCATTAGACTATTAAATATCCTGGTGACAGGCTAACTACCGCAGCAGTAGCACGTCAGCTAACTGAAGCTACACGGATCTGTATGACAGCTGGATCTGTAAATCAACCAGATCAGGGTTTTTCCTCTTTATTATGCAGCAAATGATGCCCTGATAATAAGATGATACTAGACAAGTAATGTCAGTTAATCAAGTGAAACGGTTAAAGCTTTTTCTTCATGTACCAGATATAATTAGTCAGGGGTGGGAACTGAGGAATTTCATTGACTCGGGTTGCAGTTTTTCTGTGTGCAAAATTCACAGATCTCACAAAGTGACTGACTCTGTTTTAGTCAATAAAGCTCACCACTTTGTTCAAAAATAAATCTTTTTATAAATATTTCTTGGCAACATCTTATTGATAAGGTTTATGAAATATGTTTTACAAATTGTTTTACGAATCTCATCCAGAAAATTGTTCAAGCTGCATCTGCAGCCATTTAACTAATGAAGTCCTTCCTTTTGGCTCCAAACAACAAGCCTGTCTGCACAGCCAGACATGACTTCAGTGTGCAGGGACAGTCTACAAAGTGCAGTACTGATAAAAGGGGCTGCAACAATGTTTGTTGAAGCTCAAAATAAAACATTTTTTTTTTATTTTGTTGATCGAAGATAATTAATAGACAAATAGTTTTACTTTTTTGCATTAGTTGGTGACTTGTTCATCAGCACAGTGTAGCACAGGTTTGGGTCGGTTAGGGCTGCCCTCGCAGGATGAGGGTAGTGAATAAGAGTGATGAATAAGAGCCAATTTGGCTGCCTGAACAACAACAACAACAACACAATCACTCCTTTAACACTTGGAATCACTTCTTCTCTCCTTTTTGTCTCATGGCTTATTTGAAAACCTGGCATGACATTTGCTTCCTGTATTTGGGTCCTCACAGGTTTGAAGCCTCAATGCTTTTTATACAGAGTATGTCAGATAGCCTGGAATTAAACTACATCTGGTTTAAGCAATGGTAATAATATCAATATCATTGTCTAAATAGCACCTCTTGTCATGCAAAGATGCAGCTCATAGTTATGAACAAAACAAAACACAGAGAAACATTGATGTATGAGACATTTTAAAACAGACAAAAGTCCAACACACCAAAGAAAATAGTTTTATATTAAAAAAAATAAAGCTGACATTTATAATGAAAAAAAGTACACCCCACCTTACTAATTTCCATGTTAAAAAGATGTCTTGAGTCTCCTATTTTTAAGGTCCAGGGGGTAGACTGTTCCAATATTTACAAACATGAAAACCAAAAGCTGCCTGACTTGAAATCTTTTGCAACACTCTGAGAACTTCTAAAGAAAGGTGTTTGGAGACCTAAGAGTTCCAGTGCAGACATAAAATTACTGGCAGTCAGTGCTTTGAGGGTGCAAAATGATGTAGGGCCTTGTAAATGAATGAAATATCTCAAAAATCCATTTTTAGAGAAACAAGTTGCCAATGTACTAATCTGAGCTGAAGAGTAGTGTGTCCTTTTTGCTCTCTGGATTGTAATAAGACAACAGTTGCAATGTTATGACATAAGAAGTCGTATTAAGCACTGTTTACTAATATTTTTTTAATGCATTATATAATTTTTTTGGCTGACTGATGATCTGAAGTAAAAGAACATGTTGCCACCAGCAGCTCAGACTATCTTTCTGTGTTTGCAGGTTCAGGAGAACTCACCTGGACACCGTGCAGGACTGGAGCCTTTCTTTGACTTCATTGTCTCCATCAACAACACAAGATTGGTAAGAGAAGCCAACGACGATTTACTGATCTGATTAACTGTATTTACTCACAGAAGCTAAGATTTGAAGTGGTAGCTAAACCTCTGGCAACTAGCAGCAGTTTATTTACTTTGTCTTCATGTACTCAACTTTCTCACTGTGGTGTTAGGATCATGACAGAGTGAGGGATTGTTCCAAATGTAAATCAGAAGAAGACAGGGCTGTGAGACGGGCTGTGCTGTTAGAACATACAACAACCCTGTAATATTTGGTGTCATTCTGAATTGAGGGTTTATTATGGTGTTATGTGTTTAACAACTACATTTGTTCTAGTATCTAGTATAGGACCAAACGGCAGTCACACCAAACTACATGGGTCATATTTCCCCTCTGCTCTTCTCCTCTCTGCAGAACAAGGACAACGACACCCTGAAAGACCTGCTTAAAGCAAGTGTGGAAAAACCAGTTAAGATGCTGGTTTACTCCTCAAAGACCCTTGAGCTGCGGGAATCCACGGTCACCCCGAGTAACCTGTGGGGGGGTCAGGGCCTGCTTGGCGTCTCCATTCGTTTCTGCAGCTTTGAGGGAGCCAATGAGAATGTTTGGCATGTGCTGGTGAGTAACCCTGATGATAAGAACTGTTCATGCGGTCCAGTGGGGCTTTGTTGACTGATTTTCCACTCCTTACTCCCTGACAGGAAGTGGAACCTAATTCCCCGGCTGCCCTCGCTGGCTTGCGGCCGCACACTGACTACATCATTGGAGCCGACACTGTTATGAATGAGGTAGTTTATCAGCACTTTAGATGCTTGAAGCTGTCCCACCTGCACAAGCTCCACCTGACCATAATGATTGTGTTTCTCCTTGTTTTGTTCTCCTCCCCCACAACTCTGTGTCTTTATCTGCAGTCAGAGGATCTGTTCTCTCTGATAGAGAGTCATGAGGGGAAAGGACTGAAGCTCTACGTGTACAACACAGACACAGATAACTGCAGAGAGGTGATCATCACGCCGAACGGTGCATGGGGTGGAGAAGGAAGGTAATGCAGATTTAAAGACACAGATTCGGTTCTGTGTTTGACTCGGGTCTTTTGAGTTTGCCTTACCACAAAAAAATGAACAGATTGATTCTCACAAACCTGGCAACACGAGTGCATTCAGATTTTCTTTTAGGAGGGGTACTTTCTTTGAGTGTGCATCCAGTGGATGCTGACAGCAGCTTGAATTGTAGGAACAATAACATAACATCGTTTTAATTCAAGGAGGCTTTAATGAGCCTTTTTTTACAACAACAAAATGAGTGCAGAGTCATGCTTCAGTTTCTGCATTAAAGCTGCAGTCAGCAGCTTCTTGCTCACAAATTTTCCACATTTACTTCACACTTCACAGGTTTTTGATCTCTCCTAGGTCTACAAAGATGTTTCTTTCTGAGTTGGCATCTGTTTCACTTTTCTTGTGCTCATGTCTGAGGATTCACACTGTGTTACTGAGGGAGAAATGCCGAAAAATGAGCTTTGAAAATGTCAAAATAGACAGTACAATAAAACACATTGTCACGTAAAGCCATATAAAAGTCGATTACAAACACACTGGTAAGATTTTTCTGGCCAACAAAAACATGCAAGTTATTTCATACACTTGATGTGGACACAAAGGACCCTTTGCTTAGAGACATAAGCCATAGACCCTGTTTACCTGGTATTAACTGGGTCATTGGCCACAAGTGAGCAGCCTGAAATATGAGGATATATCAGTGCACTGAATATTGATCTGAATACATGACAATTTTTTCCCTTGAAATGCATAAAAAGGAATGATTTTCTTACAGCCCGTATTTACTAATTAACTGCTAAACCAGTGGACACTGCCACAGTCATAAGGGGTCTCCAGTACCCTTCATGACTGACACCTTCAGTGCCAGGAGGAATAAATGTCTGTGAGGACATGGCCATAAAACAGATCAAAGGTACAGCCATAAAAAGGCCTGTCATCCAGGTCAGGACATCCAGACAGCAGCTTATTTTCATTATGATGGTCTTTGAATACTAATACCTGCTGATGCATTTATATGTCTCAGCATTTCTTACTTCATTACAGTATCAAACTTTAATTTTCAGACTCTAAAAATATCTTTTAAAGGTGTTTAAACAACATCTCTCCTTGTTTCTATTCAATGTGTATGTTTCAATCAAAGAAGATTTGCTCTTCAGAAGTCTTAAAAATGTCTAAAAAAAAGGGGGGGGGGGGCTTAAAATCAAGATTCTCTTATAACTTAGTCAAGTTAAGTATAAACTGATCACTAAGTCCACATTCAGGGTTTAGTTTGGATCACTTTGGCCATATTAGTCTTGCAGCGTGTAAGCTTGTGTCCTGGGCCACATTATGGGCTGCTCACTTTCCCTGTATCCATGGCAACGATCTCGTGGAGTAACTGACCTCCTGTCTCTCATTTATAACTAATTTAAAATTTCTCTGCTGGTCTGGTTAAAAAATTTATGAAGTTCACTTCTCATGTCAGCATGTCCAGCATGCGTGTGATGTATGAAAGATGTATGATATCCATATTCATTCACATACAGTGACCCATCAAATGGAATGCAAGAGCAGAAACTCTCTGTTAATGGGTGTTAATAGAAGCCATTGAGTAGAGATTTAGATTTAAAAATTGTGCCTCAAATGAAGACCATGTTTAGAAAATGAAAAAGAACCTTTTCTGCTTTTTGGAATGATCTTTTTACTCGAGAGACAATTTATCATCAAAACTGCTGTTGATCTTAGCATCCACATTGATATCCTGTTTAGCAAAGACTGTATATTCTATGTAGAGTTAGAGTGTAGAAGGTGGATCATGATTTTATTCTACCAGACTATGCTGGTGAGTATAATCAGGGATTGGATTTCCACACGGTTAAAACCTAAGCTTCTATGTGTAGTCCAGATGGCCATGAAGGACACAGGGAGGACTGAAAACCTCTCCCTCCAGTGAATATATCAGCAATCTGTTATAGAGCAAGCACAGAGTGATTGACCACACATCACACATCTGCCTCTCTGAGTGTGAGCGCTTACCTTCTGGCAGATGATATAGGTTCCCCCCAATGTCAGTTGAACTGCGTCAAAACTCCTCGATAAATCATCTCAATAAAAATCTGGAATAATACTTGTTGAGGCTTCAGCTTCCGTACAGTAGTGTGACGATGAGCTCATCTTTTTAGTTTAAATCCCACTCCTACTATGCTGTCCTCTTGTGCCATACGTGTTGCTCGTTTGATGTGGTAGTCTTGGTTGATGTGTTTGTTTCTCTGTGTTTGAGCTATTGCTAGTTTTTCACATTATTCATTCATTGTTTTACTGATTAATACTATTGTGGATGCAGTTGAACATATGCAACACTTTAGTCCGAGTTTTCCCTTGGGGACAATTGAGTGTATCGGATCGTTACATATTGTAATGTATCGTATTGTATCGTATCGTGTGTTGTTTAGATCCATGCTTAGGAATTTCTCAGGAATTTTTTCCGCCACTTGATTTAGTGGAAGTCTGTAAATTGTTATAGGAAGTAAACGTTAACTCTATTAAAAAAAGCTGGAAAATGTACAAGGTAGTCATGGGAAACATCCATCATTAAGGACAACACCAGCGCTTTGTGAATCCTTGAAATGTGTCTGAAACGAGAAATTGCAAGTGTGTTTAAACGCAAACATCAGTTCATGAAGTTCGGACTCTAAACTTTTTTCTTCTTTTTCGTAGCCTTGGATGTGGGATCGGTTACGGATATCTTCACAGGATTCCCACTAGGCCCTTTGAGGAGGGAAAGAAGTTCAGCTTCCCCGGAAACTCTCCCAGTGAGCCCATCAGCCCGCTGAAGGACGGGTTCACTGAGGTCAGAATTCACCCACACACTGAGACACTGAACTCCAGTCCTCAGTTCAGAGTGGAGACATGCTAAAAGTCAAATAGGGGCTCATACATGTAGATGATTTTTGCAGAAAGACATTTTCACCAGTGTCAGAAGGATTTGACCGTGTTTTACCCCGTAAAGACTTTCTCACTACTCTTCATATCCCTGCACTCTTTAGTCTCTTTCATCAGTCCAAACTTTCCTTATCAGCATGCAGCCTGTGTGCATGACATTGAGCAGGTTGAAGACTCTCTTTCCCACACTCAGAAGGAAGTTTCCTCATTATGTATGCAGCAAAGCAGGCCAAGGGACGGAGAGAAATGCTGATCATTCGGGTTAATTGCACGTTTGGATGGATGTGACCTTTCGTGTTTGACAGCCGCCTCCCCCCCAACACCTCCATCTTTTTTCTTTTAACTCCTTCAGGTCCAGCTGTCAGCCGTGACCCCTCCACCTACTGCACCCGCTGTCTCCACTGGCCTTGAGGATTCACTGTCAGGCCTGTCAATCAGCACAGCTCCGCCCACCATGCCCAGCGAGCTACAGACAGGTATGTGACATGTACACTAAGCAGGTCAGATGATATGATGTTAAAGGAGGTTTGTTTCATAGGTTATAAAGTAACATGCTCCCTCTGTTTTCCTCCAGGTTTGCCCACAGTCCCTCTGCTGCCCTCCTCCACCAGCCCCTCCCTCAGTCCGCTCACTCCACTTAATCCTGCCAGCACCACCTTCAACCCATCCGCCACGCTACCAGGTAGGCCATTTATCAGACAAACGCATTAAAGGCAACGTAGGGAGTTTTGAACTGGTCGAGAAACGAGCTGCAGCTGATACTGATGCCTGTTTATTATGACCTGCAAAAACAAATGAAATCTGCTGTGAGGGGGTTAGGTGTCAGAGCAGGTGATTGACAGCAGGATGAGGAAACAGCTTTTCTTTTCCCTCTGTCCGAGGCAAATACTTAGTGAGTGATACATTTCTCAGTCAAAACACAACAGGGTGAGGTTTTTTAAAAAGACTACTTTCACATGTTTAGGATTAGACACAGGAGGCATCACTTTGTCCACGGGCAGGGTGGCAAAACTGACACAAGCAGGAGTTCCTCACAGCAGCTTTAAAACAACGCGTGTTTCCGCTCAGACAGTGTGAGACGTTTGGAAAAGCAGAGAGGAGGCTGTCTGAAACATGCTAGTCCCAACTCCTTAACTGTGAAGGTTTACTGTGGATCATAGAAAATAGAGAAATCTTACAGCTGTTGGTTGGACAAAATGAGGCAATTTAAAGATAACACTGTTTTTTGAGAGATGTGTGGAGCACTTTCCAGGTTTAATAATCATTGCAGTAATTCATCATGAAAGTGGCGGTTATTGCAGCTGTTAAACATGTATTTCTGTGTGAATACGCCTACCTCAACTGACAAATTTGAAGTCTTGACACCCAAGCACACACTTGACTTTTGTAAATGGGTTTCCACAAGTAACCAAACAGCCAACAAATCACTCAATGACGGCTGGCAGTTATTTCTGTAGTTGGTTTCAATATAACATTTGAAATTAGAATTTGCGACGGGCTTTTCCAGTATGTTTTAGAAACACTCACCTCTGATTCATACACAAGCATGACAAAGATGCCTGTCTGTCTGTCTGTCTGTCTGTCTGTCTGTCTGTCTGTCTGTGTGTGTCAGCCCTCCACCCCTGCATGCAGTGTTTGTTTAAGAGTAAAAGGCTGTAGCAGCGGGCGGAACAACACTTTGGTGTTTAGTGCTGCACCACTCCGACATTCAAAAGCTTCATGATGAACAAACTAATGTGATCTCAATCAAATGATCCCTTAGTCTCTGGACGGCTGCTTTTTCTGACTACACCAGATGGTCGTGGAAAGCTCTGCATGAAACCATTTTGTCACAGTTTAAAGCAACTGGGCTTCAAGCAGAGTAAATTCACATTTTCTCATGTTATAGACTGTACTGGTGTGTTTATTTACACTGGCTGCTGTTACCATGTTAAAGGAGAATTTCATCCTTTAATTCAGTTTAATTCAAATGAGCATAAAAGTCAGAACAATATCTCCAAAGAATAAACAATATAACACACTGATGACTATACCATAATGATAATTACAACAATATTAATCATTAGTAATTATAATGATGGCGTTGATCTGACCTTTCATTCATTGTTTGTTGTTGGCTTCAACAAGCGTCAGTATAGAGAGTAACGTTCCTCAAGTATCCAACAGAGTTTGTTCAGATGTCTTCAGTCTTCTCTGAGGTCAGTTAGTACTTTTAAATGTCAACAAGGTGACGGTGGGTATAAAAACTTTAAAAAGACCACACCCTCATGTGTCATTCTGTGTGATTTTAGGTCTGATGCCTCTCCCAGCTGGTTTGCCTCCGCTCCCTAACTTGCCTAACCTCAACCTGCCGCTCCCAGACCTCAGTGCTGTGTCACTATCAGGCGGCGGCACTTTACCACCGCCTATAGGATCTACAGGTAACCAAAGTGGGCGGAGTTTTGTGCCAGTTCCTCACAATGTACCTACATCCCAGATAGAAGTGGCTCCTCTTTTTAATATTGAAATTATTTTTGTTTACTTCTGATCTTCAGACCTTTTGAAAGTGGTCTATTCAAAGAGGAGGGAAAAATAATGGCTTGGAAAAAAATAGAGAAAGTGGTCAAAGTGAAACCAGGACAAAGAAAATGCTCGACTCTCTTTGTCTGAAGAAGCTTAGTATATTTGCTGTTTTCAAGAAAGACGTAAATTTAGCCTTAGCAAAAAAAAGGGGGAACAAGAATTAGATACTAGTAACACAGGGCACAAAGAAACACTGACATCATCTATTTGAAACAGTAAATAATTCAGTATCTCTCATATTAATGTGACTGTATCGCCTTGATTCAGACTGATCAATGTTGTGAATGGATACAGTAGGATGTAGATTTAATGTTCCAGGTGAGTGTTTGACTGTTAAGGCCATAAAAGTCCAGTGTCTTGTCCTGTATTTAAAATCGCACAGTCATTCGTGACTCCCTACCTTAGAAGTTCTCCATTGTGGACTTAAAAAGTGATCGAGACACTTTTTTAAAAATCTTTATTTATTGTTTCTATTGAGTTGTCTTGGCCTTTGTACTGTTACTAGTGCAGTGGATGGAGTAGGATCAACATTAAATACTGGCATGAATCTGAAAATCGAACTCATAAATTCATCTCATCTTTGTGTCCTCTGTCTTCTCTCTCCTGCAGTGCCCTCTCTGGCGCCCCTGCCACCCCTCAACATCCCTGGTCTGGCCCCCTTACACCCTCTGCCGACCATGCTGCCCTCTCAGCTACCCCCTCTCCTCCCTCAGGGAATGGCCCCGCTCCTCCCCATCTCCACCTCTGCAGCCCCTGCAGCCTCGGTCACAGTCACAGCAGCTCCCGTTCCCGAGCCCGTCACTGTCGACCCCGCAGTCCCTACAGAAACCGCCGCCACAAACGCCACCGAATCACCGGCCCCCACAGAAACATCAGTATCATCGTAACCTGGAAGACAAGATCCCATCTACCATCAAACCAAAACACACACCCGGTTTCTTCTCTTTCCCCATCTCTCTTTCTCTCTGTTTTTCTATTTATTTGGCTGAGAGGGACAGACTGACAGCTGCATTAGTCCACACACGTCACAGATCAGAGGGCTCCATCAGAAGCTTATATGGAGCGATGAAGACTGGAGGACAGATGTAGACTGCTCTCACCTTCATGTCTTTACAGCAGATGGACATGGAGTGATGCTAAGCTACTCTTTGGACCAGCTCTGCTCTTCTTTCGTGGATTGGCTTCACACTTCTGCAATCACCGCAGGTCAAAAAAACTGTCCTAGGAATTCCTTTTTTTCTCTGATCCAAACTTTTGTCTGTTTCACATGCTTATTTTTTATATATATATTAAACAGTGTATGTTACCAGGGCTGGAGAAACATTTGGGTTTACTGTATTTCTACCAGCATTAAGAACTCCTTATAAAAACGCTAGAATAGTTATGAGAAGACAGGACGTGAACGTGACTTTAAAAAAAACAACACGCCATACACTGCTGTAATAATAAAAGAATAATAAAGTAAATATAAATCATGTAATAGATTCTTTGGTTTGTACCATCCAGCCCAAATGTGTAACCCTCTTTTATTAGTCCAGACCCTGCCACCTGTAGATTAATTTGATTTCGGTGTTAATTTTTGTTGAAATGACTGTATGAAAGTCTCCTCCTGATGAATGAATCTGCATTATTTTGCACCGCCTTTTTTTGTGTTTGAAATGATTAGTCTGTCCCTTTTTGTATGTCTCCATGTTAACCCAGAACTCTACAGTAAGTCTCCATAACACAGACATGTTTCAGGCTGTGCTGCAGGAGGCAGAGATTAACAGACACATATGAGCTACTGACTGAAAAGTAAAAACGGTAAATACATACAGAGTACATCTCCTCTCGGCTCAGCTGGAGTGATATGGTGGTGATGTGGTTCAGCCACAGGGTGTCACTGTAACAGAACTTTATGAGAACAGATACAGAACGCACAGTGCGAGCAATAAAGCCAAATAAATTTTACAGACCGCCTCTGTGTGATTTTGTAGAGTCTTTAGTGTTCGGTGCTGCTCTGTCCCATCCCCTCTAAGACAAAACAGGAGGATCAACATGAAGCTGCAAACATCCATCCATGCATGATCAACAGTGTTTAACCCGTCCAGTATCAAGGTAGAGCTGGAGCCTGTGATGAATCAGTGACCCACAGGTGTGTCACAGAGTTGATTTACACAGACAGATAAACTAGCTAAGCAAATGTGCATGTCTGTAGACTGTAGCGAGGATCAAGGGTGTCCTCGGGGAATCCACACATACACTAGGGGAACAAGCAAACTCAACAAAGAAAGGCCTCTGCTGGGATTTGAACCAGGCTCCAAACTGAATCTCACCTGAAAAATAAAGGGACTGTTTTGAAGAGTTGTAAGGGGATGATAACTTAAAAAAGTTGAGAGAGATCCTGTAAAATATGTGAACAGGTTTTTAAAGATCTTGGAGAATCATTTTTCTAAGAAACTACTTGTATGAGTCGTCATGTGGGAAAAATGTCTACTCTGGTTTCAACTGTGGCATTAACCACAGTCTGGAAACAAACAACCGAACAAGTGCAGCTTAGAAAACTACAATTTTCTCCCATATTTCAATCAAAAAGTGAAATTTCCATATATTCTTGACTCAATACACACAAAGTGAAATATTTCAAGACATTTTTTAGTTAAAGTCCTCATGATTTCGTCTCAGCTCATGAAAACCAAAAATCCACTATTTTAAAACAGAATATCACAAACCAAACAAACAAAAAAAAGGATTCATAAGACAACAATGTTTGACCCTCTCTGTGCACGTGTTTATTTATGCTCTCTGTATTTGATCGGGGCTCTTTGTATCAATCACTGCAGCAATGTGACGAGTTATGGTGGTACTCAGTCTGGCTCTGCTGGTTACTTTGATAACAGCTTTAACTCATCTGGATTGTTGCTCTGGTGTGTCTCAGCTTTCTTTTGTTGATTCCCCAGAGATTCTCCATGGAGTTTAAGTCAGGCGTGTACAGTAACACCAGTTTATAATACTAAACTTCTCAGCAGATTGAAACAATAGACTTTAGGCTGTGTCTACTCCAGACTTGATCAAATCCAGTAGACAGCAGCAGATGACATGCCACACCAAATCATCACAGACTGTGGGAACATCATGCTGGACTTCAAGCTCCTTGGACTCTGTACCGCTTCGATCTTCCTCCAGCCTCTGGGATCTTGATTTCCAAATGAGATGCAAAATTGTCAATTCAGCGTCTTGTGTGTATTGAAGTTGAGTTAAAGACTCAGTAAAAACCTTTATAGATGTTCCGAGTTAATCGGCTGATTGGAGCTCTTTTCAGGACTGAAAGAACTGACAAGAAACTGGACTTTTCCACAGTAATCTAAAGTTTTGAGATAGTGGATTTTGGATTTTTGTTGGCTGTAAACCGTGATCATTACGAGTCAAACAAACCAAATTGATTTTTAATTAAATTAAATTAAACAAATTAAATTCTATATGTATATACACATAAAAGCTTTAAATTACAACTTAATTTTATATGATTAGTTATAGTATACAGATAAAAAACATTTCCATGATTAAATGTAGTGCTATAGGATCAACCCTTTTAATAGTTGATATGATTCAAATGATTTACTTTTATTTGTTCACAGACTTCGGATCTTATTCTAATCATCAAGCACTATTGATGTCAGGCACATTGGAAAATGTTGGAAAAAAAACAAAAAGCAAATTAAAGGCGTAGGAAATAAAGAGCAAATACTTAAGATGTTGAATTGCTGCAGTTGTTTACCAACAGGTATTATTTATATTGTGTTTTGGAGATATGTCTCTAACATTCTACAGGTTAGTGCCATTAAATTGTAAAATAGTTGCTGTTCAGTAGATGGCACTATCAGGTGAGACATTCGGCAACAAATCAGGGGGATATGCTGTGTTTCTGGGAAGGTGGGGGGGCTCGTGTCTTTTCTGATCGATTTTTATGTGCAGATTTGTAACTTTTCTTCACTATTTAATAAGTATCTAGTTTTGTTTCCTCTTTCGCATCTTTATGTGTAGATCTTTCTCTTTAGATTATAATTAGAGACTTACTCATTTGACTACAAGCTGTAAATCTGAAGCATTTCTGTCACTGTGGTTTTATCTGAGCAGCCTCAGTAAACATGCTGTGTAGTTGTGTTCGGCATCACAGAACTCAGAGATTTTTAAGATTATTTCGGGGCTCTTTGTTTTTACCTGACAGGACAGCCTGAGAGATGCATGAAAAGTCAAGAAAGCGGGTTGACATGAAACAATGTCAGGATAGGAAATCAATCTAATAACCAGTGTGATCAGAACTGGAGTCTCTGTGCATGTAGCATCCGCTCTACCAAATGAGTTCAACCACCAGTTTGGACAGTTGGATGATAAAAGCCGGCAGATTGGGTTTGGAGGATCAGAGGAATCATTTTTCACCAAATCCAGTGGGGAAAAAAAAAAAAAAAAAGACATTTTCAAAATGGTGTCTGTGCAGCCATTTTTTAGTCTTTCCATATGCCAGCATGTCCTCGTAATTAACACACAGATATCATCACCTTCCTCTGCGCTTCGTCTCGTTGCATAACCCTCCTCAAGAAATATGGGTCACACTGCAGGAATGAAGACTTGTAAGGCGATCTTTATTGCATATGAACGACAGAACCCAGTGCTGCTCCCTCCCCACCGCAAATGTTATTTGACATATAGCTCACTAATGGCTTTACTTACATCTGTCTACACATTAATAATCATGTGATTTTATACACTTGATGCTGGCTCCCACTTTATACTGAGAGAAGAGAGAGAGAGAGAGAGAAATCCTCGACAGGAGTGGAGACAGGTTGTTTTACACCTCTGTGCACCCGAGTGGATAAAACTGCAATTTATCAAAGTGCACGCAGACTTTACCTGTTTCACTTCCATCATTATTTGCTTTTATGTAAGAGCAGCAAGCTGTAAGTGGGTGCCCGCTGCAGTTTAATCAGCCTGTCATGTTCTTAAAGCTACACCTGGGTTTTTCTCCTCCTCATAGAAACCGTTAAGACTTATTTTAAAAGCAGAGGAGTGCAAAGAGAAAAGAAGATAAACCCCGCGCCTTGCACCCGCTTGAGTCTAAGAGGGTTTAAAATGTCACACCAGTGTAAAGGTAAGTGTTTTATTTACAGGACGACAACATTTCCAATTGATCTGGAGCTGCAGTGAGTCATGCTGCAACAACCTGGCATGGACAGGTGTGGCCATTCCCCACTGCAGAGCATTTTGGGACTTTTTCCCTCCATATAACGTCTGTCAGACTTGTACATGAAACTAAACAAAAAAAACCCAAACGGACATCCATGAATGTGTCGCATCCCCTCCCTTGAACAGCACAGCAGGGGGTCCGCTTAACAGAGAAGGGGCTCCTCTTAACACAGATCAAGTATGCACATATGCCAGGCGGAAACCATCCACACATTAGGAACTAAAAGCAACATTTATAGCAGCAAACTGAGAACAGCTTTGAGGAGGAAACACAAAAAAGGAAAGTGAGACTCTGGGAAGCAAATCGAAGCCTCATTATGATGACAATGTGTGTTTGCTAGAGAGTAATGTCTCCTGCACATGAAATGTACACTTAACTTGGAGTCTTTGCAGCACAGTAACAGCTGATCCAGTCCCACTCTCTCTGCAGGGAGTGCGATGAGGACGTCTAGGACAACATGGTGCTGTAATACGCTGCTCTTTGAAACATTTCGACTCTAATCTGAACAACAAGGATGGATTAAGACAGATTCACAGATTCCTGTAAACCGAGCAGCAGATCTAAGCTGCTTTCGAATGACACAAAAAAAAGTGAGCCCAGGACTTGGCTACTTATTAAGTCCAGAACGAGCCCACGCTAAAGTACTTCATGCCAAATATGTGTGAGGCCTGATCACCACGATCTGGACCAGAAGTGCAAATCGAGCCCAGAGCTTTCATCTGGGACATTTTTCTTTAGTCCATCAAAGTTACAAAATCATTTTTTAAGTTACGGGTTAAATTCAATGACATGTGATCATCATTTTGTGCCGCAGAACATTAGACTAAGGAGTTGATTTCAACATAAAGAGTCCATATTTGACGTGAAGAGACTTGACCCTTGAATCGGTTCTCTTCTGGTCACCCCCACGCTCAGAGAACATGGATGACAGCGGCTGGATGTCGAAGAAATCCATGTGAGGAGTGTTACTGTGGAGAGCTAAGGGAGGTGGGATTGGACATGGCAACGAGGAGCTTCTAGAGATGTTGAAATGTCTCCTACGGGGTTATTAAGTCAAGTCCATTTAGAAATCCACTAGCTCCCATCGATTTCTCTGTTTTTTTCCTCTTTTTCCTGTTCTCTTCTGTTGTCAAGGTCTGTTCTCTCACAAATGAGTTCGAGGGCACAGCTCTGCTCAGGCATCCCCCTCCTTCTCCATCTTTTCCATTTCGCTCTCCTCTGTTGCTATTTTTCCGTCTTGGAACAGCTCGGGTTAAAAAAAAAATAATAATCTGCGCAATCCTGCCTCAGGATTGGCCGGAGGGTCCTGTCAGTCACGTGAGAGAGCCAGTCAGTAGGTGGGGAGAGAGGAGGAGGATGGCTGCAGGGAGCCTGAGGAGTTTGAACGCCTCATGTGAGGGAGGAGGTACGAGTCCGAGCACAGCTGGTGAACATCGAAGCGGTCCTCCTTGCGGTAGGCCAGACAGCGGCGGATAAACGCCTGAAAAATAGAGCAGAGGGAAAAAAAAGGATGAGCTGCAGGCTGTGAGTGGGTTTGTGTGGGGAGATGCTGCACCTTTTGTCTCCAGAGAGCAGCTCTCAAGTCTTTTTTTATAGGCGCACATCAGAGCTGATGCTGAGATTCCAGCATGTGTCAACATGTTGTTGGACAGTCATACAGATCAGAAGATCTGATAAACATTAATACTTGATTTCTTTGGAGTTAATCTCTGATAAATCTTTAATGTTGAAACAAACAGACGCCTCGACTCAGTCAGGGCCCAGAGCCTTCACGGGGTTGAGCAAAACAATGACGTACACAGAAAGGATTCACATCTGCTCACTGTCTGACATTTTGTTTTGATAGTCGGACTGAAGGTGACCTTAAAACCAAAACGTGGCTCGTCGTGGTTCTGTTTACACAAAGTCTTGAAAAATCTATAGCCAGCAGTGTTTAGGATGTGCAGATTTATTGGACTGAATGATTAAACAATGGTCACCCGTCAGCACCAGAATCACAAGTTGGTCAAACAAATTCATATATCCGTTACTGAAGGCTCAAAATGTCATATTTAGGTCTCAGCTGTATTGCCGCAGCCTGCTGTAGCAGCATTAGCAAGTTTTAAACTGTTACAATGCTCTACAACTTAGTAGGGGTGTCCTGATACGATATTCAAATTGGACATCAGTCTGATATCAGCCAAAAAACAAACATCGGATTATATCGGCCTAAAGGTCCTTACACACCGGCGAATTTGCGGAGCGAAGCGAAAAAGCGAGACAAAAATGCGAAAATATTCGCTGGTCCGAAAAATCGCTTTCGCCTATACACACCGGGCGCGAAGCGAATATGCGTATAAATTTTGCAAAGCGAATTAATAAAGTCGCTTTGCGGCTTGGAGGAGAGGAGATGCGGGGTGGTCCTGTACCGCAATTACCAGCCTCTCTCCCATCGTTGCTCTTGGTGCCAGTGGTGGTGTGTGTCGTGTGAACGGCTGCTGATTGACATGTCTAGCATTATGAGCGAGGGAGAAAGAAAAGGAAAAGCTGTGAGAGACGCCGCAGCAGCCAGGAGAGGCGAGGGCTGAGCAGTGATCCTTCAAGTTGTCTGGTCATTCTGTTGGCCCTTTAGCTGCAGATCATCGGTATGTCAAACAGCTAAGAGGGAGAATCAGGCATGATGAGGCGGTCACCCTGTGAAGTGTGCATGACATCTGTCTCCTAAGGAAGACAAGAGAGTGTCATCTTGTGAGAAAACTACTTCATTAGTAATTAGAAACAGTTTTGGATGCACCTCAGCTGTCTTTCTCTGCGTTTTCATAATCTCAAACTTCTCCCTCTCCTCCAGCCGTATGGGTCTGTGACGTCATCAACAACATGACTTTTGATTGGCCAGAGGTCTAGCAGGTCCAGATATTCGCCTGCGAATTCGACACAAGAGCGAAAAAATAAAAGCGGCTTTTCGCCCCGCGGGAAAATCGCCGCCGGTGTGGAAGCTTGCATTGACTTTATGCTGTTTTAAAAAAAGGCGAATAATTCGCCTGGCGAATTCTCGCCTGGTGTGTAAGGACCTTCAGTCTGAAATCTCCGATATCAGCACTCTGATACAAGCAGTCCATTCTAGACTCCGCTCCGGCACCTCTATCTAGCAACACCCGCATCCAGCATGAGGAGCCCAAGTGATCACAACAACAGTGTGTACTGAGGTACTAACAAAGTAACACGGCTGTGTGGCAGTATTTTTCGTTTAAGTCCTAAAAAACATTGCAGCTGAGTGAAAAACTTGTCATTCACAAGTTTGTGCTAATATCGGATCAATATCTGGATCGGCCAATACTGGAGGCTACAATATCTGCATCGTATCGGAAGTTAAAAAGTTGTATCGGGACACCCCTTCTACTCGGATACAAATAAGCACAGACAACACCTAGCATCACATAATGCAGCACTGTTATAGAGTATTTGATGCAGACAATTGAGATAAAACAGTCTGTAAGTTTTGTCTTGTTGACTGGCATTTAACCACTCAGGTAGATTAATGTTTAATCAGCACTGACATATGGACTTTAACCTGCAACGAGGACTGAGGGCTGCTGGTTCTGGTTCTGGCTCTGTGATCAGAAACCACCCTCAGCAAACCAATTCTGACATTATTTGGTCATGGATGCTTTGGTCTCATGTTCGGCTTCGTGAATTTTTTCCTTTTTTAAAAATTTGTCGGGCTATCTGCTTTTGTTTTTATGGAACAGCCTGAGAGAGAAACAGCGAATGTGTAGAGACGTGCACTACATCATGAAGAGACCGGTGGACTAGTCAACTACTTTGATTCAGTCACGTCAGGACATCCCAGGGTTTTTTTTTTAAATGTGAATATTAAACAGTAAAGTGTTGACATTTACTCATTAAGACGTTTCCCATTCATTTGAAGACTAACAGCATTTTTAAATCTGTGTGATTAAGTACCTTGATTCCTGCTATAAGATTAATTCAGTTGTTTCACTTAGCGTTCAGGGTACAAGAGTCCAGCCTCTCTCAGGTGATTTGGTTCAAGGTTATCAGAAAAGACAAGGTGATCTTAAAGGAATCAGTGTAGTATGGTTTAGTATGGTGTGTACAGCAGGATATAGGCGCTTGTGTTAATCTGTTTTTGTACACTGGTGTGCGTTACCTTGGCTTCTGTGCTGGCCTGTGGTTTAGCGGGGAACTGGACCTCTGTGGCTTTGAGGATGGTGTTTTCCTGCAGAATGTCCTGCTGAGACTGGTTGTGACCAAACGGCTAGAAAAAAAACACAACACACAAATCACTACAAAAAATCCTGAGACAAACAGCTGTCTGTCTTTAGCACCTTATAAATGAAAACAGATCAAAGTGATTGACACAGGAAATTCATGTGGACTGGTTTGGACTGATATGTGGTGGCGTACCTTGCGTCCGTAGAGGCACTGGAAGAAGATCACTCCCACTGACCAGACGTCCACCTTGTTTGAGATTTTAGGTGGCTCCTTCCCCACCACAAAACACTCTGGAGGGAGGTACCTGACACACACACACACACGCACATACACACACACACACACACACACACACAGTGTAACAAAGCTTCTAAATATTTCAACAAATGTTCATTCAATAGGCTTCATGTGGAAAATCCCTGTCACAATTCACTGCTCATAAAGACAGAAACACAAAACATCATACTTCATATCTGTTCAAATACAAGATGAGGATTTGTGTTGAAGCTTTACATCAACCAGAGAGCCGTTTACGACAAAATATACAGTCAGTGTGTATGAGGAGTCCCCATCTGCCTTTGTTTGTGTGTGTCTTACCAGTAGGTTCCTGCTCCCTGTGATGTGAGGTCCATCCCGTCCACGCCGTAGTTGTCATCATCCATGATCTTGGACAGGCCAAAGTCTGTGATTTTGATTTCTCCACACGCAGTGCCGTCTACCAATAAGATGTTACCTACAAGGCACACGGACAGAGGAACTCAGTACAGTGTGTGTGTGAGACCGAGCGGGGTTTAAATATTAGGCTGACTGCACCAGCACAAACACAAAAACCATCCAATGTAGACAAACTGAAATTAACTACAAAGACTTAAATTGACTTGTTTAAAAAAGTCCCTGCATATTTTGTGATTTAGTTTTATGTTCCATCCTGAAACTTCCCAAACATGTGACGCACCAGGTTTGAGGTCGTAGTGGATGATGGGCGGTTTGATCTCATTGAGGTAGCGCAGGGCGCTGACTATCTGCATGACAATGGAGCGGGCCTCCTTCTCTGACATCAGCTTGTTTTGTTTCAGGTAGAAGTCCAGGTCGTTTCCTTCGCAGAACTCCAGGACTGTACAGAACCTGAGTGGAGGACAGAGGAAAAACACATTAAACAAACAGAAATCAGACCAAACCGAGATCATACGTGCTCGAGAATTACGCTTACTCTCATCACAAAACGGTAATTTATCAACTGATCCCAGTCGGTATTATTGTCTTTCCAAAGCCTCCCCACTTTGTACTTTCTACAGGTTTTATTAACTGGATGTTTGTTTTGGACAAGAGCAGACCTCAGTCATAAATGAAGAAACCTGGAGTTATGTAAAGCCTGTGGGGTTTTCAGCTGGTTCATGGACAGACTGGGAGAGATACTGATGCTTCTATATGAGAAGTGGCAAGATTGGTCAACTCCACATTGTCATTTCTGATGTCTGCTACAAAGATTTACACCGAGTTATGTTTATTTCAGTAGATTACCTTTTTGTTTATTGTAACTCTCTCATGCTTGACATGTCTTTGAGATTCTGTTGTTAATTTGTATTGTTTGGAGAAAGGTGAGGTCTCTTGAATAACTCTGTTGGCTTCGACTCATCATTCACATTTTTGATTGCTAGATCCTATGTGATCCTTTATGTATTCAAGTCCATAAATAAATGATCAAAAAATGACATAAACACTACTTATTCAGACAAAAAAAATCATCAAAGAAGGGAGAGGCAGAGTATATGAGCTTTAACATTAACAAGCTGGGATCAAAGAGCGATGAGGAGGATGAGGATGAAGAGGTCCATCATATAATATTCATGTAAAATGACTCCATTTAATTTTAACTCTCCAAGATATTTTCACTAGAGTGCAATTTATGTCATGATGAACGTCTGTAGCAAATATTCTTTCATTCAACAGCCAAACAGGCTCAACCTAACAGCACTCTTCAAATGATTTCCTGACATATGTCAATGTAGAAAGTGTACAACATCAGTGACAATATTTTTGGTCTTATTTTCAAACTCCAGGCTGAAGAAATTCTACTGCTTTAGTTTTTATGCATGTGCAACAGGCTCAGTGCAGAGAGTATCTTCAGTAAGTCCTTGCTTTTACGCTATAATATGATCTCAGTTGAAGAAGTTGCTTCAAGTGTGGTTTATCTGGACAAATACCATCAGACTGGATGAGTTACAATAGCTGCCAGTTTTTTTCTGCTCTTGGTGTGAGTGTGACTGAACCGCACGTGCAGAGCTAAAAGTTAACCATTAGACATCACTCCCATTGTCGGGGCGTGTTGTTTCTGAATCACACACTTTCCTATGACTCTTTTACAACCTGCTCTCTGCTCCTCCTTTGTCCATGTAGCTCTCATTGACCTAGTTCAGCAGTAAGTCTGAATATTAGGCCTGTGGTGGTTTTCTTAACTGAGCTTTGAGTCTCACTGACATTTGTCTTGTTAAAAAGAAAATGCAAACACTCTTTCAGGTAGCGCTGGGTGATAAACAAGCTCGAGATGTGTTGACCCAGCAGGTCTGCAGCTCATAGAGGTCGGAGGTCACTCACGTGTCAGTATCGAGGGAGAAGTAGTCATACAGTTTCACTATTCTGGGATGGTCCAGCTGCTTGTGTATCCGGTACTCCCTGCATGCATGCCTAAGAGGAAATGAATGTCAACATTGAGTGTGTGTTACTGGAGAGACATTTTGTATTTGTATATCTTAAGGTGTGTGTGATATCTGTGTTTGTGTGTGTGTGTATGAGACTTACTTGTGGTAGTTTTCTTTTTTCTCCTCCCTCCAGTTCTTGTTGAGCTGGTGGATTTTAACAGCTGCATAGCGCTGCTCAAACAGGTCGAAAGCCTGTGAAAAAAGAAAACACACATCAGTCTACAAACTTACTTTATAGGGAGCAAACATGGTGGAACTTCTCTTCTGGTATAAATATTACCTTATAAACCTCACTGAAGCCGCCCCTGCCCAGCAAGTGCAGCAGCAGGTACCTCTCGTTGAGGGTGGGATGGTCTTTGAACCTGCGAAAGGAGCCAGAAGAGTTATTTCTGTCAAAATTTGAACTGAAAGGAGAGAGCGTAAAGTGTCTTTAGACTGAATCCTCTGCAGCTTATGCGGCTGCGAGTGTACTTACGCTGAGCTGTCCTCGTTGTTTATCCTCTTCAGCTCTCTGATGTGGAGATTCCTCACTCGCTCCAAACGCTCCAGCTCTGCCTGGATCTCTGCTTCCTCCTGCAAAAACACAACGTTTAGATGGATTTCTTCTCTTTATGGCAGATATGAGTGCAATACTAAAAAAAAATGTCCAAACACCATTAAAAACATTGTTTTTGTTTCACATTCAGTTTTAATACCGTACACTTTGGCTTTCTCCTTAGAAAGGAAATGTCGGTAACACTTTATTTGACGCCTATCTGTGTAACGGATTATAAATATATGTATAATGCGTTATAATCCCGTTATAGCACCGTAAAACTATAGCTGTAAATACTCATAAATGATCATATTGCTTTGTAGCGATAATCATAACACATAAAAAAGCATTTTATCACAGATAGAATTTTTTATTGTCATTGTGACATGCACAATGAAATTAAAAAGTGCCTTTACAGTCAGTGCATAAAAAAAAAAGGGAAAATAAAACATAAGACAGTAAAACAGTAAAACCAGCAAAACCAGTGCAGAGTTAAAACTACAGACTTACAGGGTCAAGTATTATAATGTGTTAGAACTGTTAACAACTCATAGACAATGCCTACATACATAATGGAAAACAACTATTGTTAACTGTTATAACACATTATAATAGCTGACCTTGTTAGTCATGATAAAATGCTTTATAATGTGTTGTGCTTATTGCTGTAAAGCATTATGATCATTTATGAGTGTTTATAACTATAGTTATACAGTGCTATAATGAGGTTATAAAACATTATAAGTATATTTATAATGGGTTATAGCAGTGGTTCTCAAGTCCAGTCCAGTCATGTTTTGGATGTTTCCCTGCTCCAACACACCTGATTCAAATGATCAGCTCGTTATTAAGCCATTTCACAGCTTAATAACGAGCTGATCATTTGAATCAGGTGTGTTGGAGCAGGGAACCATTCAAAACATACAGGACGGGGGGGCTCTAGGACTGGACTTGAGAACCACTGGGTTATAGAGATATGCATCAAGTAAAGTGTTACCGAAATGTCTTATAGACATACTGTACAAAAAAATCATTAAGAAAGTAGATGTCCTGAACTAATTCCAAACTGAG
Organism: Xyrichtys novacula; assembly: GCA_962446985.1. Classification (NCBI taxonomy): domain Eukaryota; kingdom Metazoa; phylum Chordata; class Actinopteri; order Labriformes; family Labridae; genus Xyrichtys; species Xyrichtys novacula. The sequence goes on from OY660877.1 coordinate 7,655,769, forward strand.
ACTGACCTTCTTCAGATGTCCAAGGCGAAGCTTGAAGATTTCCTCCTGCTCGTGATACTCAGCCAGGGTCAGTCTGAAAATAAATAAACATAAATAAATAAATCAGAGTCCCCAGACTGAACAAACTTATATTAAAATTTCTGTGTAGTTTAGATTTCAAGCTTGAATTTGGTAGAAAAACACTTCTATCAAAAGAGTGTTTCGCCTCTCAGAGTTCATAAGTAAAACTGTATTGACAGAGTTTAGCTTCTAATCATGATCTAGCATCCTCTTCAGTGACAGTCAGTTGATATCTAGATGTACGCACAGCTGTGGCAGGGACGGTTTGAGGAAGGGGTCCGAGTCATTGCCGTTGACCACTTTCGTTTTGCGCTGCTTGGGCTCAGAGGTGGAGGCGACAGAGACAGAGGGGGATGCAGGGTTTGGAGGCTTCCTCTTTGCCAGCAGCTTCCTTTGTCGCTCAATGTCTTCCCTCTGCTGGTTGATGCCCTCCTGTTGCCTGTAAAGAACAGACCACAAAGAAGAGAAGGAGACGCTGAGTAAATATGGCAAACAGAGTGAAATGTATTTGATTGGAGAAAGAGTTTCATGTGCGCAGCCTCTCACTTGATCAGGTTTTGGAATGCGTATCCGTCGGTCCACTGCTCTGTGTAGGATGCTCCGTGTCTGACAGTAGTGAAGTGACCGAGACGGAGACGGTCCTGCATGCTTTTCTCCCGACACGACTGCTTCTCCTGGGTGCTCTGATCAAAAACACAGACGTTAGCCAAGGCAAAAACAAATAGAGTTTACATGCCCTCAGGTGTCCTTCTTGAGACTGGAATTTTGATAAACAAGGGTTTCTGGTCGTGCATGTAACATAACATCCGGGTTTTTCAAAACCAGGCTATTCTGAAACAAGTGCTTGGTTGAATAGTAATAAAACGGTCATCTTGGCATCATATTCAGGTTACAGAAAACCTTTAAACTCAGACTACAGTTGAGTGAGATTGTGAGAATTCCAAACACAAATGTATAGATGTGATCAGAATCTGGATTTTATCAAGTCTGTGTTTTTAGTTGGACAGATACACATGTTATGAAGGTTTGCTGTAATGTCACATCCCGAAAAACATTCAGACCAAACTGAGACAAACGAAAGACAGAACACCAGTGAGCATGTGAAGCACTCTGAAGAGGGAACAGACTAACTAAATATTGTGGTTAAAAGGCCCACACCTGTAGTCTTTTCGTTACATCTCCACCCGGAACAAAGGTGTGGTAGGTGAGTCAGATCTAAACCACCAGAATGGATACCAGACCTGCAAAATCTCCAGTGTTTTATAATTGCTCAATTAAATGTATGTCAAAGGGATTGCTGGTGCTGCAAATCCCATCACCACTCTGCAGATTTTGAAGAGGTGGACAGGGAGGAGATTCAAAGATTTACCCACCAAAAGACTAAACTTTCCTTTCAGGAGGTTTAGACCACCGCAGAGCTATAACACCAGAGAATACTGGGCTCACACTGGGGTTCAGTTTCATCCCATTTCTAATGTATGTGTGAAAAAACACTTTTAATCTTTACAAGTAATTGTTGCAAATAAAATATAGTCATCCTCTCAAAATAAGGGCCTAAGTCAATGATCAAGTTTTTCACAAAGTTTTTTGAATACTCTCAGAAAATGGCCTGACTCATACCTTTTACATAGTCCTTATACAACAAGGATAGTATCACATGATCTGATCAACTGAGAATTCAGGCAGTTCTACTAGAGATGGGCAGCATCATAAAGGACTGACTTAGACGGAAAATTTTTTTTTTTTGTCAAAATGTGACTAAGGCCATTATTTTAAGAAGGTGACGATATGATCAATCAAAACAATCTATTTGATATATGTCACAACAAATGTTATCTCCAGACACCTTACAAAAAGAGCAGGTCTAGACCATACCCTTATTAAGACCCAACTCCGGGTCAGAGGAGACTATAAGATCTAATAAGATACAGACCCAGTCTTATCTCATCTAAATCCACCATGAGCAAAGTATATAGAAGGATACTGTGACAAGGAAAAACTTTTTAACAGGTAGAAACCTTGAGCAGAACCAGACTCATGTTAGACAGTCATCTGCCGCTACCATGTTGACTTTGAGAAGGGGGTAGAACTCTTTTAATGAGATGTTTCTATTGTTTTTAACCAATTACCTGTTTTTATATTCCTTTATTGTGACATTTCTTTGCTTATAACGTGTGGCCCTTTGAGGTCTCTTGATGTAAAGGGCACTACAAATAAAATTTATTATTTTTATAATTATTATTAGTATTAGAAGGAGACACATACTAATGGCACCTACAACAGCTGAAACAGACTTCAGTCTCACATCGGGTGTAAGAATGGGATTCTAATGAAGTAAGGACGGGCAAACTGGCCAAAAATGTTATCTTGATAAAAATGCTCACATCAGTTGACATGAATAGTTATCATAGTAAGTGTCAAACTACTATTTTTATCAGATGAAACGGCTTATCAATTGCTCATGAGTGAAATGTGAAGAAAAGCAGACAGATTATTAGCTCATATATGGAGTCTTTGCTGGAAAACACTGATATGAGCGTTTGTTGCACTTGCTTGCCTGGTTCTTGTTCAGGGTCACCATTGCTCATTTTGGATTGTCATTTTTTGTTTTGGTGTTTGTTTTGGTCTAATGAGCAGTATTGTTTTATGGAAAAGGTTTGTGGTATCACTTTATTAAGCTAGCCTGGCTTTGACTTCGTCTGCAGTGCAGATCATTGTTGGACATAAAATAGCCCAAATATCTCCAAACTACTAAAGTTGAGTGGCCTTTCTTGTTAAAGATGTTTTCACTCTGCTGGTAGGTGCTGCATTTTTTAGTGTCCCTGTCGTTTATTTCAACTGTTTCCATTCTGCTTTAAGTGACTCAAACATGTCCGCCTTTAACTCCACGCCATGACTTGTGACTTCTCATCTTTTAACATCAGCTGGACATTTATAGTTAAGTCACATGAACTACAGATTTTTTGTTAGATAAATACACATTCAAATTTATCAGACTTTAACTCAATATTAGCTATCGTGAGAAGTTTGGCCATAATATATTTCATTTACGTCTCAGTCTCTGTCAGTTTGTTTTCTTTGCACATATGGTCTACAATGGCATCATGCAGCTGCTCTTCAGATCAGAAACACAGTGAATACTTGAAGGGTGTGTGGATGCAAATTCCGTTACCTTCTCTATGAGCAGTTTCTTGCTCATGGTGATGCATTTATTGAGCCTCTCCTTGTATTTCTCCAGGAGTTTCTGCTGTTCATCTATCTGTCTGCGCAGGTCACAGTTAGCCTGTTCAGGAAGAGCACAAGGGATTGTTTACAGTTTGATAGAAACCTGCGAAGAGAACCCTTTTCCTCTTAAAAAGAACTTGGTTTATGGATGCTGAACTCACCCTGAGAAGATCATCTATTCGCCCCTCTTTTTTCTCCAGGTCCAGACTCTTGTTGCTCTCCAGGGCTGCCAGTTTCAAGCCAGTTAACTCCGTCTAACAGATCCAGAGAGAGGTGAACTAGTCAGAGGTGAATTGCTGTAAAAGACCTGCAGTTACTGACGAAGAAGAAAAGTGAATACTTCGTGTGTGTGTGTGTCATGTTACCTGGACACACTTGCTGGAGGAAGCTTTTGGATTGTGTTCCCCAAAACACAGACTGGTAGGAGAGGAGCTGTTCTGCCGGATCTGCACACAAAGAAATATTGTTAAAGTGTTAAATACCAAAAGAGACCGACATTCACTTTTGTGTGTCTCTTGTGTAGAGGCGTGTTTGCAGTTGGTGAAATACTCACGATTAAGCCAGGGGCGGAGTGGGAGCTCTGTGGAGAGCGGCGAGCTGACGGGAGGCCTCTGACTGGACTGGAACCATTTCCACCCTGAAACTTTGGAGAAGAAGCAAATAAATAAACAAACTAAAGAACTGAGCAAAAATAAAAGATCCTAGAGAAAGGTTTGTGTTGCACTCACATCAAAGTAGTCGCTGATCTTAGGCCCACGTGTAGATGTCTTCCCTGTACATAAAAAAAATCAGAGTTAATGCACATAAACAGTTAAGTCTTCATTACACCAGATTCATTCAGGTACTGGTCCAATACCTTGACTACTCTCTGAATAGGTATCAGCTTTCCTCTTCCTCCCTCTGGACGTTTCTGAGTGCTTCTTCTCTGGGGTCTGCGGATGTGAAAAAAGAGAAAAAAAGAAAAAAAGTGCCTCAATCCCTTGAGTTTTACCTAACAAAGCTAGTTCTGGTGTTGTTGTTCAGCAGGAAGGATCAGCAGGAAGAAAGAGTACATACTGAGTAGGCAGGGGAGCTCCCTCTTTTCAAATCAGAGTTCTAGGAAGAAAAAAGAGGGAGAGGTGGAGATAGTGGGAGAAATGGAGAGACGAGTGGGCCGAGCAAGGAGAAAAAGACGTACTGACAACACATAGCTGTGTCTAACAAGGCTACATTTCTGCCTGATGTCTAAGTTCACTTTGTTTTCTCCAATCTGGGAACATAAAAGTCATCTGTGCTGCAGAAATGATCATCTGAGTGTAAGAGTGTTTTACCTCTGACTCCTTGTCACTTGAAGAGCCCAGACTGCCGTAGCTGTGGTTGGAGGACTCATTGGCCAGCCCCTTCAAAAGAGTGAACAGTTAGACAAGTGAACGTACAAACTCACACAAATTACAAAAATATTCTCTGCAGGTGTGTGGTGCTATCCAAGTTCAGCAACGTCATAAAATGTAAACAAGAGTGAAACAAAGCCCGAGGCAGGCCTCCAGTGTGACGCGTCCCAGAGGAATCCAGATCTTCAGTTATTGAAAGGTGTGTCTTTTGGGCCTTTTCCAACACATTCAACCTTTTTAGGAAAACAGAAACTTTTACCTGTTTTCTCTCCATGGGAACTTGGATCTGGTGTTTATTTACTGCTCTGTAGCTGAGGTGCTAACTCCACCATGATAGCACCTCAGCTACAGAGCAAAAAAAAAAGCCCAAAGGCTGCTACAACTTGTGTAAACCACTCAGCTTCAGGGAAGTTCAGGGTTTTGGTAGCTTTGGCATTATAACAAAATGTTAAGAAATTCTTTACCTTTGAAAAAACAGGACTTCACAAATAAACTATTCGCTCACAAAGACTCCAATCCCTGGGTTAACCGTGTTTGTGTTGGATGAGTCCAGGTCTAGACTTAAATTTCATGACGATCAGGCAATTTTTCACCAGGCACCACTCCCAATGATGGGGAGGAGTCTTGCTGGGACCTTTGTCAGTGTTGATGCACTGCTCAAATGATAAGTCCATGTTTGAGCTGCACAGATCCAATCTTGAATTTTATGGAAATCTCACAGTCTCCTGTCGTGAATTCTCAGAGCTGTCCTGATAGTTACACATATTTTTGATCTGGTCAGCTCGATCCAGATTTTTCTATACTGAGTGACTATCAAACCCAAGTCCAAAACTAGTACTTTTTATTTGTTAATATTCCACATATTCAGCATCTCTTTAGTGGCCTATTTTAGATGCCAAAACTATCGTGAATGCGTGTATATGGATCAAGTCTATAAAGTGTGCAGTGATGCTCAGCAGCGACAAGGACAAACGTCAGAGCTCCAAATGCCTACTGTAAATTTACCAGCAGTCACGTCATGTCTTAAATCACCTTGCATGTCGTCACCAATTGTAAGGTGGTGACTGAGTGATGTGGAGACAGCAGTGCATATTTTAAAACAGTAAGACAGTAAAAACCTGTATTCTCTAGCAGAGAGATGGGCTGCTTGCCCAAAGTGATGACTCCAACACATTCTCCTCAATCGTTCTGGCCTTATCACTCTTATGAGGATATTTATTCTTCTGTTTAGAGTCCAAAGTTTGTTGCTTTGGGATTTTTTTCCCTCTGTTGCTTGAGTGCATGCACCTTTTCTGTTGAATTGTGGTTTAAAAAGTGTTGAACACACTTTTACTTGCAAAACAACAGTACTATATATGTTGCAAGTGCCCGTTGGAGCTTTCGCTTTTTACTCAAACTATTTCCACCCTGCTGATATTTATTCCTCTGGGTTGCTAACGCTAATTGTTCTTAGTCAATGACATCTTACGTAGATGAATGGGGGGAAATTATGAGCTCAAACTGCCATTCCCCAATCAAAAAAAGATGCCCAGATCAGCTCTGATCTGATAGCTAGAATCCTCATTAGGACATCCCTTACTTTTGATTTCTAGGATCCAAAATCTGGATGACTTCACAGACTTTTTGAGATGTCAGAAAACAGAAACAGAAAAAACAGCTGATGATGGTTGCAAGTAACAGTGAGCGTATTAGCCCTTGAAGCTAACGTCAGCTAGCATGCTGCTGGTACTATTTCAACTCCAGGTTTTGCTGCAGGAAAGAAAATGTGCTTCCAGAAACACTTCCCACTGAAGTCCTGTTAAGGTCAGTGTTTCCATCTTTTCAATAGAGAGCAATAACAGCTTTTAGTCTCTCTGCTTTTGTTTACATTCTTTTCACTCATAGTTCATAAAGGATCAGAGGAAGATAATATGAGGCAGTGCCATCAGTGTTTAATTTCTTGTAGTGTGGTTTATGAGCAGAAGCAGAAAAGCAGATTGATTTCTAGACTGTTAAGATTCTAAAACTGTAATCATTGCCCACCGTGTGTAAATAAAGCTTTTGTTTCCCTGTGCTGTGGTTACCTTAGCTCCACCGCTGGTGCTCCCAGTGCTCCCGACTGTGTTTCCACTGACAGCTCCAGTAAACCTGGCCTCCAGCAGCTCCTGTCTCCTGGGGTCCAAGCTGTGCAGCTCCTCCATGGGGCCTGACATGAGGGAACAACAGAGTGAGGTTACATCACTGCCATTATAAGCGAAGGAATCAGAGATATGAAGCCTTGAACACTTGTCCTGTGACGACACTGCTAGAGAGGAATCAAAATGAGCACTCAGAGAAGAAGCGGAGGATGTTATCTGGGGGAGGATTACAGAAAATTAGAGTGATTAGAGGATAAAAATAGAAAAATGGATTTGATTCAGCTGGGTGGCAGGTAGCTCCTCAAAAAGATGCGCTTTCATGCTACAGTGCTGAATGGAGCAGATGGGTGACACTGCATTTCTAAGTTTAACAGGAAGGTCAGTCTTGCTGGGAAGTCAAGAGGGAGAAGAGTGGAGGCTTGGTGGAGACTTCCAGTTTATCAAGACAAAAGTCCCCTCTCAGGTTTTCTATTATCACATCAGTTAGACCGTCACAATGGCCTCATTACAGAGTGCTAAACTAGTCTGTGGTATTCAGGTGGAAAATAGAGCACAGTGCCAGCTGAGATAATGACACTGGAAGTTTTACATCTGTCTACATGCAGCACATTCAATGAGGACTTATCTGGGCCATATCAGTGGCGCCATTGCCAATCTAAGTGCTGAAAATACGCTTAAGTGATTGAATTTTCTTAGTTCGTTGCCAGCATTGGAAATGCCACTGAAGTATGAAACCATAGATAAAGGAGACAATGAAAAGCCACATGATTTGCACAAATGACAACTGATTTCAGGTAATCAATCATGTGGTTATTTATAACAGCCATGTTGTTCAAGCATCGTGCACCACCTTGATATGACAGAATATCAAAAGTATTAAACTCTAGGATATCTGATCACTAATATAGCCACATGTGCAGCATACAAGGCCTCTGTTTTTGGCTCAGGGAAACAAAAATGATGTCATGATTTTGATCGCACTGATATATTCTGAAGGGATCCATAAGCCCAAATTTGATGTCAGTATTTAAAAGAAAAATATCATATCTTATCTTGTCTTTATGTTTTGAAGAGCTAATTAGACTCTTATTTTTACAGTTACTTGATCACAGAGCCATACCTGTGAATCTCTGGGCTTATCTGAGCCACGATCAGCAGGAATACAAAACCCTCATATTAGCAGCAAGCTAAACATACATGCTCCCTGACTGGGACTTCTATGACAACTGGTTTCCTGGGAGAGACAGAGGCACACATACACACACGCAGGTCCTCTGCTCCCTACTGACTCCTGCAGCAAGTGTTTGTTTCCTTATTGGACATTTCCTGGCTGTCATCTTTACATAGCTCTGGCACAGGGGCGAGCCCTAAAAGGCATAATGGACATTATGAAACTCACAGGCTGTGAAACAGAGCTCACCACAATGTCTGAGAGAGGTTATTTAAGGACGGAGGAAAGTGATTTAGAGCAATTAATCTAAAAGCAAGATGTAACAAATCATGAAATTATTTTAAATCATCTGACTTGCTATTGTAAACCTTGGATTGAGCAATAGTTTTTCGAGGGCATCCCCAGTGCTGTTGTGTACTTGATGTCGTTGATTTTACTGCTATGTTTACACCATCGCCGTTTAAGTACTTTAAAACACATCTTATTCCCTACATAACAAACATGGCCGGACGATTATAATTATTTGCGCCCACTGATAATCACTGTTATGTCACATCACATCCAGCTACTCAGCAGAATCGGAGTAAATTAAGTCTCAACATGTCGACAACAATGAACAAACTGGTGCATGCAAACTGTGCAGAGAGGGCCTGCTACCAAGTTTACAGCAGCAGGGGCATGCACCGCAAGGCATTAATGGATGCATGCATAGCTACGTTGTTTAATATACAACTAGATACTGATAAGGGAGGGGGGCGAATTTCACAAACTACCACAAACAACACTGTTGTCGCATCAACAGCTACGAGTTGCCAAGGACCACGTAAAAAGCTGACAGTCCTACAAACAGAAAACAACAAGCTAACGCTGCCTTTGTGCAAACAGGACAGGCTGCTGCTGCTCAGACTGGCCATCAACTGAACTGACAGCTGACGTTTGGCTTCACATTCACGGCATCCCTGAACTTGACATCCATTTTTACTTCAACAAACGTCAGCTCAACACGGTTAAAACAGCCCACTTCTACTGTAAAGAGCTCACAATAAGGAGAAGAAGACCCAGCGGTGCTCTCGGTGGACTCATATACCTTCCTTGCTCTTTGCGGTCGCCGTTATATGTTGTTGAGAAATCGTTGGGGACGAGGAGAGCTGCGACCAAGATGGCGTCGCCTCCAAACTTCCACCACCACTTCCACTGTTACTTTGGACACTCATGAAGCCACTTTACCGCCGAGAGGAGCCAGCGCACACTCTGCTGTTCGCGGAAATCCCAAACTTGCGTCCATCGCTGGACACCTGCTGTCGTCTAACAGGCCGTTAAGCGTCAGTTGGAGCCGTTTGTGTTGCTAAACGCCTTTCATTTTGTGAGCCGTGCAGGTCCTGCGGAGGAGCGGCTTCTTCAGATACTCGCTGAAACGGATCCAATGTAACCTTTGCATGATGACCGCACCGCGCGCCTGTCAGCATCCAGTTCGCGAGCGGAGCTCTGATTCTTGTAGGCGAGGCTATCGCGAGGCTGGCGCGTAGTAGCGCGAGGGGGATGGCATGACACCGACACAGACACTGATCTGGGATCATTTTACCCTCCTCCAAACTAGCCCTCGGTTCATTGAGAGGCACAGCTCAGCGTCGACCTGAGAACAGCCTCTGGTTTTAGAGAAACAACAAACACCCAGAAAACATGGCTGAAAGTTCCTGTGTGTTTGAGGGGAACGACACAAAACACAAACACTCACACACGCACACACGCACGTGCGCGCTCACAGACACAAGGAAGAAACAAACCATATGCACTACGTGTGTTTTTTTTAGTTAAGAGTAATAAATCCGTAAAATTTGCATTTTTTTGTGTATGTGTGGTAATACAGCAGTTAATATTCTGTATGCAGTTAAATATAGTTATATATACAGTATACACAGTTACATAAATGTGTGTGTGTATGTATGTATACATTGCAAAGTGCATTGTAAAGTATACTGTTTTATTTTTGCTTAATTATTCATACAATTTATTGTTCTACTTCAGTAACACTTGCCACATATCAACACTACAGCCTTACAGTATGCTGCTGTGCATGCAGAGACACCCACATCCAGCAGAATGTGTTGTGTATGACAAACATGTACATGCAGCTTTGAGTGTGTGTGTGTGTGTGTGTGTGTGTGTGTGTGTGTGTGTGTGTGTGTGTGTGTGTGTGTGTGCATAGGTTTGGCTCTAGTGTAAGTGTGTGTGCTGTTTTTCAGTCTTGAAATACAAGTTGGGGGGGGGGGGGGGGCTAAGGGGGCTGTTGGGGGAGGTGCAGGTGGGAGGATAGTGATGTGGTCTTGGCCTATAAGGTCTTTTGTTCCAAATTTGGTGCAGTGCATCAAAATGTCTTTGCCTTCTTGTAGGGCATCATACATAACACACAGACACACAGACACACACAAAGACCCACACATCAGCTGTTTGGCCTACATCTTAATCTGACATTACACTCCTCCCCAGAACATTTGTTTTGTATAAAAATAAATACACTTAAATATGGACTGTGAGCTGACAGTCAGCAAACACCTGCCTTTCCTGAAAACAGGAAGCATGTTTTCCCAGTTTGAATTAAAAAGATATTGTAGTGGTTCAGATAAGGAGTCACAGCCTGAACACTGTTTCAGGGTCTTTGTCTGTCAAACCTCTGCTCTCCTTGCAGTCAGATTGCATCAGGAAACAGACTGAGGCACAAACCATCACTCCGCACCTCATATGCACCTGCCCATGGTAACCTGATTTTTTTCTTTCTTTTTTTTTTTTTTTTGGTCACATGGTTTCCATGGTAACAGAGTAATAGTCTTGACAGGCAATGAGGAGGGTTGTATAAGCAGTCTACATTACACTACTACACCACACACACACACACACACACACACACACACACACACACACACTGAGTTTGTGATGTCATTTGAGGTATGAGATGTGAGTAGTGTTTTAAGGGAAAGGTGGTTTTGAAGCTGCAGTCGGGACATTCAGGGTCCCCAAATGTCTGATGAGTAGAAAACCGAGTATTTGCTGACATTTAAAAAAATGGTCTCTAGGTTGACTTCAGAAAACACAACTAAGGCCAACATAGATAGACCTCTAAATATTAAAAGAAGTTTGATACACACTGAAAATCAAGCGGTGAATAGTAATAAACTGGAAAGCGTGACATTTCATAAAAGTCTGAACACAGATTTTTGTTTAAGAAAGTTTTTTAACCAGTACTCTGCCAATAAAACTACATCTGAACTTCTCATACAGAAGAAAAAAGAAGACAGATTCCTTTATCAAAATACAAGAACAAAAAAATCATGGATATTTTTTCCCTTAAATTGGTGAACATTAGTTACAGGTTATATTAGCCCTATTTAAACCCTGCATTCAGATGATAAACAATAATTGTAATAAAAACAATCATCAAAATGTAGAGTAAATACACTTCATGGTATATAATATAGGTCTTAATATTCAAATGATTTTTTTTTCACATTTTCTGAGCTGATATTTTATTTCTTATTTCATTATGAAAAGTAGTTTAAATTGAATATTTGATTCTCTTTGTCTTGTTTGACGATATAGATAGCATAAGTGCATATGTAACCAGTGGAAAATTAAACAAGCATTAAACCGTAAAAAAACAAATATTTCAAAGAGTTACAGGTTAGTTTTTTGAGATTACTCACCTATATAATTAACAGTGAATATGTATATTATGTAGCTTAGGATCTTGGCTAAGGCAAATTTTTCAACCGCAAAAGCAAACTGCAGATTCAAAGTGTTCCATTTAGTCACCCATATCTCTCCCACCTTTTTTTTCCTTCTTTCGAAATTCAGAAAAAAAACAAAGCTTTGCACACACTTCAGGAAATGCCTTGACCTGATGAGCAGTTAAAACTGTCACAAAGGTGACTTCATGTAATTCTTGTCCCTGCATCAGTTTGTTGATCAAATTAAATGACATGGAACCTGCAACTCAACTGTTTTTTAAGTTATTTTGTGGGGCTTCACCCATTGTGTTCAACAGAGGGAGCTGGAGACGGGTGAGGACATACAGCAAGGGGTCCAGGACAAATGCCACAAACTACTGCAAAAGGGCAAGCTTTAGCTGCTAAGAGAAACCTGGCGCCCTCTGCAGGTCAACTTTTAACTCTACTGACTCTACCTAGGACTCCCATGGTATAAGCTTGTTTTCTTTAGAGACATTTTTTACCTCAACTTTGTCCCAGGAACCATTTCTATTAAAAGGCAGAGCAGTATGTCCCAAATAAGGCTATATTTATCAGGAAAATCAGCCAGGAAGTGAAGTGGGATAAGTGTCACACTAAATGATTGACAGAGCCTTTTAACCATAGCAAAAACATAAACTTAGATACATTAAGCTAATAAAAACAGCAGGATAAGAGCCTCTTTTTTTTGACAGAAAACACTATCTACCTGTGTACAGGATAAAAGCAACGAAGAGATAAGAAATATTTTTTGTCCACAAGGGACGGCAAGTCGACACAAACAAGAAGTTCCTCACAGGAGCTTTATGGCAATACCACATCTGCAAAAATGTCTCTTTCAAACTGAGCAGCTGATTTTCATAATTTTTATGTCCAAAAACACATGCAGCTTTCAGTTTGTACCTCTTTTATGCATCTTAGTCAGCCTCTCCCTAGCCTTCACTTTGATCTGTCACTGCACTGGTGTAACTAATCACATTAACAACATTACCATTTCCATTAGCTGTCCTTCTAAGCCCTCAAAACATGTATGGAGCCAGAGCCCTGCTCCCTGGGGGACGCACTGGTACAATACACAGGTAAAATTAAATCCAAACATTACATCTTCAACCCTGTGTTTTCTGGCAAACATGAAGCAGGACTGACTCTGTTTGCTGTTTTTAAACTGTTGGCTGTATAGGAACAAATACTAAATAGATACAATGGCACGCTCTGTTGCAGCTGATATAATTTTTTAGCATTATCAAATAACTCTCAAAAACACAAGTGAGGAAAACAACCTGTTCCTGAGAGCCAAACTAATGTTTCATACTGTCGCAAGTATCAATAATTATCAAGACTGACAACTTTTAGGGATTAAAGAGAATTTCTAAGTTTTCCTATGTCACCTGTGTCTATCAAATGATACATTTCGTAAAGTATTTGGCTGTTATTATTAAATGAAACCATAGATTGGAGACTAATGGTTAGAATCTGATTATATTCCAAGAGGACGAATCATAGTCCTTGAGCCGGACCAGATGTCGGTACCACTTGGGTGGGCAAAACCTTACACATACTAAATTGTTTTTAGGGTCAATATAAGTAAATTAAAATATGATAGACTTTTCATAGGGGTAGCTTTTTATATTTTTTCTCATTTTGTTATTTTCCTCAATAGGCGAATTTTTGTTAACTCCAAAAGCAACACAAAAAGTCAAAATCACATTAAAAGTCATTCTCTTTTTGGGTCACACTGCTCTTTTCTATAAATGAATCAAACCTGTGTCTAATTAAATGAGTTGATGAAGTGGGAGTGGCCCAATTTGATGGTGGAGCAGTTCTTTCAGGTATCATAGTACTTGAGCCAAGAACCAAAATTTCACATATCGGTACCACCTGGGTTGGCAAATTCTAGTTGTGATTTTTTTATTGCTATACATCCCTACAATAAGTTTTTATATGATAGACCTTGGTAACTAGTAGCTTTATTGTAGTTATCACTCATTGAAGTAATAGAGTGCAGCTTTCAAAAATGAAAAATCGCCTTCCTTCAAAATTAGCTTTCTTTCATTTTAACCTCTCATTTAGGTGTGTTTGAACTATTGGCTAGCCATAGAGACTTGTATTAACCTCCTAAGTAGTATTTCAAGTGATTTATCTTATACAGGTGTGTATATATAAGCTTCAATTAGCCAATTGTAAGGTCTAAATCAAGGTCTAAATTAAGGATATTTTTTTTACTTAGAAGTAGAAGTAAAGTAAATGCAGACTAATAGCATTATAATAACACAACTTTAATATGACACTGACATATTTTAAGTGCAGGAACTCAATATACAATCATCCTGGCTGGTGCAGGGCAAGAAGACATTAGCAACAAAATAAGATCTACTGATGTAAACACTCTATACAATCATCTGAGAAAAACTCAAATTCCTATTCAAAGTCCTATTCTTTCCATAAGAAACAGTGACAGCAAATATGACTGTCAAGTTTTGGCTTAGTACGTAATACTGTCACTAAGTCACAGTGGGTCTGTTAACATAGCTCCCTTTGGTCATCATTTATTAATCAACATCAGTAATCAACATCAGTATCTGTATCTTCATCTACATCTGAATCTGCCGGTGTGCAAGGGGCACTTCCTCACTGTATTGGTTGGCACAAGTTTGTAATTTGCACAGGTTTGTGCACTTCAGCCCATGGCTGAGACAGGTGCAGTCTGGTGGTTTGCATGTCCTCACACACTTGCACGATAGCAACTGCAAGACCGAAGAAGTAAAGTAAATGCAGACTAATAGCATTATCATAACACAACTTTAATATGACACTGACATATTTTCAATGCAGGAACTCAATATACAATCATCCTGGCTGGTGCAGGGCAAGAAGACATTAGCAACAAAATAAGATCTACTGATGTATACACTCTATACAATCATCTGAGAAAAACTCCATTCCTCCACCAAGAACTTGATGAGACTGGCTTTGTTGGCAGGGCTGCAGAGAAGTTTCCTCCACTGCTGAATATTGTGGCCAGAAACAATGTTTCTGAACTGGATCCCCATGTCTGCACCTCTGTTTAGTCTTTCTGAATTTTTGATTGACATGTCCTTGTAAACGTCAAAGACAACGTCAGTCCTTTCACTATCACCACCTTCATGCAGGACCTTGGCTAAAGTTGAGTCCAGCCAGCCTCCACCATGTCAGGATTGCCTATTAATGCAACCGATTCGTGCCAACTACCAGGTTGCTATCTGGAGACGGTCTCTTCATACCAAGCCATCTGTACCAAGCCCCAAGGACCATGGTGGACCATAAATGACGAAGGGCAGCTGGAAATACAGTGGATGCGTGGTTCCCCAGCACCAGATGCAGTCTTGCAGTTGCTATCCTGCAAGTGTGTGAGGACATGCAAACCACCAGACTGCACCTGTCTCAGCCATGGGCTGAAGTGCACAAACCTGTGCAAATTACAAACTTGTGCCAACCAATACAGTGAGGAAGAGCCCCTTGCACACCGGCAGATTCAGATGTAGAAGAAGATACAGATACTGATGTTGATTACTGATGTTGATTAATAAATGATGACCAAAGGGAGCTATGTTAACAGACCCACTGTGACTTAGTGACAGTATTATGTACTAAGCCAAAACTTGACAGTCATATTTGCTGTCACTGTTCCTTATGGAAAGAATAGGACTTTGAATAGGAATTTGAGTTCTCAATCTCAGATGATTGTATAGAGTGTATACATCAGTAGATCTTATTTTGTTGCTAATGTCTTCTTGCCCTGCACCAGCCAGGATGATTGTATATTGAGTTCCTGCATTGAAAATATGTCAGTGTCATATTCAAGTTGTGTTATTATAATGCTATTAGTCTGCATTTACTTACTTCTACTTCTAAGTAAAAAAAAATCCTTAATTTAGACCTTGATTTAGACCTTACAATTGGCTAAGTGAAGCTTATATATACACACCTGTATTAGATAAATTACTTGAAATACTACTTAGGAGGTTAATACAAGTCTCTATGGCTAGCCAATAGTTCAAACACACCTAAATGAGAGGTTAAAATGAAAGAAAGCTAATTTTGAAGGAAGACGATTTTTCATTTTTGAAAGCTGCACTCTATTACTTCAATGAGTGATAACTACAATAAAGCTACCAGTTACCAAGGTCTATCATATAAAAACTTATTGTAGGGATGTATAGCAATAAAAAAATCACAACTAGAATTTGCCAACCCAGGTGGTACCGATATGTGAAATTTTGGTTCTTGGCTCAAGGACTATCAGTGTCAAATACTACAATCTCTAGCCACTAATGGCGGGTACAGTAGACACTGTAGTTTGTGGCTTTTAACTAATGTCTTATTTTTTAATCTATATTTTTATCCTATTTCTATCTTATTTTATTTATTTATATATTTTAGTCCTCATTTTACATGTTATGTTTATTCTATTTGTTCACTTATTTTTAAATGGTATTTTAGATACTAATCAGTATTCTATCATTTTATCTAGTTTGATGTTTTTAGCTGATTTAGTTTATGTTTTTATTGCCTTTCTCCAGTGTTTCCTCAGTGGGGGCCACCTGCACTGGAGGCTGTGACTGGCTCTGTCCAGGGTTTCTCTGCCTCTTGGTGTGCGCTCAGCTTGGCCAGGTGGTGGTCTGCAGCAGTGCCTGCTACTGTGGGTCCCTCACTGGCCTGTAGCGGGGTGCGCACCCGGGTGGAGGTGTCCTGACCCAGGGCTGTGGGCAGCCTCCAGTGCAGTCGGCCTCCTGACGTTTCCTGACTTGGCTCCTCTGTACTCAGCCACACGCTTTTAAGATTGCATTATCTCTGTGTGTGTGTGTGTGTGTGATAGGGTTGGGGGATGGGGTAGCGGGCTGGATATGAGGGGGCTCATTGTTTTAAATTGTAAAGCACTTTGTGCTGCATTTCTTTTTGCCTGAAAAGTGCTATATAAATAAAGTTTGATTTGATTTGATTTGCTGTGTTTACTGTACATATATGAAGATTTGATTTTTGCAGTAGAAACTATGGAAGTAATTAAACTTGAAATGTTTAAAAAAATCATTGCAGAGAGATCAGAAGTATTTTAGTCAATAAAAAAGTTATGAGGTTAACATTAGAGGAACAATAAGGTCTCTATTAGCTCACTGACAAAATAATGAACTGTCAGGCTAATGTAATCACTCCAGTGAGACAATGTGACAATAGACCTTTGAATGTTGTGTAATAAATGACTCTGTGATGTACAGGTTTGACTTTAATACAACTTAGTTTATTTTATTCATAACGTATAGAGACTAAACATTTGTCAAAACAGACACAAATGAAGACTTGACATTTCAAACTAAATTATTCACTAGAAGTCAAAGTAATCTGTATTCAGGTCAGTCTTAAAAATTTAAACTGTACAGAAGCATTTATGTGGCGTGAAACCATTGCTGAAGATTTGACATGAATCACAGTTTTTGCCACTGAATTCTCAGAAAAACATGAGTTGTGTCCTTGGTAGAAAAGCCTCTCTCTGCCTCTCATACATAGTGACGTATGACCTGATGAGGTCCTCTATTGCTCTGGCCTAAAAAAAAGGTAGGAAATCATCATTTCAAAGAGACGTTTTGTTATCGGCACAAACAGATGACAGCACAAGAATCTTCTGCTGGGAGCATTTGTACCTGATGAAATAACAGATTCGCACTCACCTGTGGGGTTTCACAGACAAAATTGACGTTCTTCAACAATGTGCCAATGGTCATCTGGAAAACATTTCCTTTGCTGGTGTATTCTACAATACGGCTGAACTGGTGCATCACCAGCATCCCCTAAAAGGGTCACAGATGAAAAGAGATATTAGATATGAAGAGGTTTTTTAATGTAAACCACATAAGTGAAAGCATGAAAATATCCTACACAAACACCAGCATGAAATATATATATTTTTTTCAGAATCACACTAAAGGTCTAAAGGTCCTTTAAGGAACTTTCAGTTTAAGTCAGTTTTAGCGTCCCCTGC
The DNA here is from genome assembly GCA_962446985.1 of Xyrichtys novacula. Taxonomy (NCBI): domain Eukaryota; kingdom Metazoa; phylum Chordata; class Actinopteri; order Labriformes; family Labridae; genus Xyrichtys; species Xyrichtys novacula. The sequence continues at coordinate 7,673,465 of OY660877.1, forward strand.
AGACAGAAAAGGAGTCTTTGCTTATCTTGTCCTCTTCATGCTTCAGTCTTAAGGTTTTTGATTTAATGAAATGGAAAGAAACTCACATTAATGCTTTTTAATAATGTCAAAAAGCAAACAAGACTTCTTAAACTGCTGTGTGTGTGTGTGTGTGTGTGTATGTGCATACAACATGTTCAAAAAGTTTTAATCTATTCAAAAACGTCTTATCTATTCCTGATAATGAGACTAATCCAGCCTATCAGTGATGTATCAATACGTCGGCCTAATATTATCAGCTAATATATTTATATCACACATTGCCTCCGCTAAGTCTGTGTGTATCTACGTATATGGTTTATTATTGTACATACCTTATCCGTTTTGTCCATTAAGCCCACACCTTGCTTGCTGACAACCACCAAAATTTCCTCTGGGTAGTCATAGTCACAGTCTTGCTGCAAAGTCAGATTAAATTATAACATGAGTACACGGTTTCCTGAATTCTGACGACTTTGCTCTTTCTCATCTTTCTGACTCACTTTCACATCAAAGAAGGCACATCCGAAGGTCGGCCAGCCGGAAATGGCTTTCAGGAACTCGATTTTGGCCTCATCCACTGTCATGCCGCTCTGCTTGGTGTAGGAGGCGATGATGTGCTGCAAAGTAGTGAAAAGAACAGTGGACTGTTACACTACAGACAATATTTTTCGACCTTAACCCTGTGAGGGTGTTTCTTCACCTTCTTCCATTCGTCAGGTGACATGATTCCTATCTGGTTAGCAGGAACCAGCCCCTTCAACAGTCTGGGGATCATGATGAACTGCGATCTGTCTGAATCCACCTGAGTCCTGAAGAGCAGGCCAGCCAGTGTGATCAAGTCCTGCTTACTGCAGTTGTGGTATCCCTTCAGGTACTTGGGCTGCTCCTGTATAGAGGCAAGACAAAAGTCGTGTGTCAGCAAGATGCTCCATGTTCAAAATTCAGTCAGTCGGAATTAAGGGTGTGTTAGGTCAAGTATTGAATGTGAAATGAAATGAAACGAATACCTGAGGGAAATGGAAGGTGAAGTCTGCTTTCAGGTCTTTCCCTGGGCTCACATTGAACCAGAGCTTCCTTTTAAATATCACCAGGTAGGGCATGTTGGACTGGGGGCCTGAGGAGCAACAACTGAATTATAGATATATGCGGCAGTGATACACAAAAATGAACACATTGCCATGATTCTTTACCTTCTTTTATTTTCTTTGCTTTCTTTGGACCATCTGAAGTTTGTCTCAGACTGTCAAAGAAATACCTGTCGTCTTCCATGGTCGTGATCTAAGCATTAAAAACAAACAAGTCCATGATGACAGGAGCATAGCCTTTGATATTGGAGTCTGTATTTGTTAAAACCCTCAATGTAGTGAAGATCAAATTTATGGCCTCATTTTCTAAAAATGTTTATTTTTGGATTAAAATGAGTCACATTACAAATACCTACCAAAGAAATGTGATTAAATCTGTGTCTATTTCTCTCACATTACACTGTAATTAAGAAAAAAACAAATAAAGGAACACTGAAGCTGTTGCAGGAGAGTCACTAAACCTTACCTTTAGTCTGGTTTTTAAGTAGAGGCCATATCCTTCCACTGAGCTCAGCTGAAGCCTCAAGGCTATGGTGTGACACAGCTCTTGGATTGTGGTAGTTGAAGACACCTCAATAATCTGCATGATAATACAAAAGGTAAGTCAAGATACCCACAAACAAATCTGAATACGCTTTGCGCTGCGCATAAGAAGTGGACTTTTTTTAAACCAGTGTAAAGTCACCTGCTGGTTCTTGTTTTACCACTCTGAAGTGTTTGAGTTCAGCTGGGTCTCTAGCTTGGTTAAGAGTCACTGTGATTGCAACTTGTGACTCATGCTCTGAATTATTTCAGTTTTTCTCAGAACAAGACCACCAGTCTAAAAAAGCTGCATAATGCTGCTTTGAAAAGTTTTTAAACTAAAGATTGAGACCCTGAAGCCATCAGAAAAATGTTCACTGATATGAGAAAGCAAACAACAAAAAAGGTCAAAGATGTCTCATCATGAAAATGTTTGCTACAAGCAGAGCCCCCTCTGCTGGCCACAGGAAATAATGCAGGTTTGAGTGTTTTCTGCAATGAAATCATGTTTGAAACTACCATTTCTCAAAGATAGTGTATGTTTTTGACAGAGAAAGTGTTTCTCACTTTGGTGAAAACCTGTCAAAACTACAGCCTCTATGTTGTCTATGAATATTAAACTACAGCACGTGGATCATTGTCTGAGTTTAAATTTCAGATACATGATAATGATTGTTCATAAAGCTCTCTGGAACAAGAGTAGCTCCTCATAAGTAGTAGGGGTGGGAATCACCAGTGGCCCCACGGTGTGATATTATTCAGTTTTTAACATTTTGCAATAGTGAGTATTGCAATAAAATATCTTGCGATTCATACAACTTTTTCAACTGTTCAGCTAATTTAGCATCTGTCTTTCCTTTATGTTTGTCTTATTTACACAGAATTTTATTTTCATGTAGCACATCTTGCAAACCTTATTTATATTTGTTGTACTAACTTTCTCCTGCTCTGTGATGTCACCTCTGCCAACCTCACTGGACAAACAGTTGATTTTATTTTCTACATTATCATAGATTTGACTTCTTATTAACAATTAATTTGAAAAAATCTATACTTCGTAAATGAGATAATACGATATATCACCAGACAAAATATCTCAATACTATGCGATTATTTCTCCCACCCCTAATAGATTAAATAAAGTTATGCAAATTTTTTAGAATCATCACATTTTGCCCCTTACAGTAAAACCTAGAATCTGCTAACAATAGAAGTAATTAACAAACTACCCCAGCTCTACAAAAGCTCCTAAAGATGAAAACTGCCCAGGACTACAGAAAAAAGATTTTTAAGGAGATACTTAAGCTGAGGGGGAAATGGTTATACAACTCAGAGAGCACACGATGCACACATTCACTGAGTACATTTTAAAAATAGTCAAACTAAACCTTGACTTATAAAGAGACTGGGGTGTGTAAAATACTCATGTTAAAATACCAAAATAGTTTTGGTCTATATTTTTCTGTACAAGGGTGGACAACAACTTTAACAGGAAAACTACTAACTGAAAGGTCTTTGTACTAGAAACAGTTCAGTCCCAGCTGTCTTCTGTGAGAAAACAAACCAAGTGCTGTAATCAAATAATGATGAAAGCATATTGCTGTGAGTGATTAAAATCAAAGTGTTTGAGAAAGGCAGAGTTGTATCTTACTTCGTCTGTTTCATTTGGGAAGTGGATTTTATGGAAGATCTCGTTGCTGTTCTGCTGGATGGCATCCACCTCAACCATGTGTGGAGGAAGCTGTCTGGGCTCCTTACTGAGGGAACAAAAGGGTCATTCCAAGACAGTCAGTTTATTTATTTGACATAATGCACATTCAAATACAATTTACCCTTCTTGGTTGACTAAGTCTGACCAACAACCACTGACATCAACCCTACGCAGTATGTCACACCCCACTCTCTACTCCACACTTGACATGTCTGTTTTCAGTTGTGCTATCCAAAGAAGGTGTAAAAAGACCCCAAAATTACTTTGAAAGCTACATTCATTTATGTACAAGACACCTTTCATAAATTGAAGTGATCTTCACTCCTGACAAAAACAAAACTCAAAGACAAAGCCACTGAACCTGCCATCTTTTACTATGTCTGTGATTGAGTTTTTACGTTGGTAGACTAAATCACTGGCATGTCTTTACTTGTGAGGCAATTCTCAACTTGCTTCCCTCTTATTTATAAAATTTAATTCACTTGAAAAATTTCAGAAGTTAAAGTCTTTGGTCTGTGACTCAGACACAGGACTCTGGTTTGCAGATTGGAATCTGCTGCAAGAGACTTTGGATTTGAGGGAGCTGGTCTCCCAACATGTTTTTTAAGACCAGATTAAAAGTGTTGGTGGAAGATGCATCAGGCTGTACATGATGGTTTCTGGAAAGATGGTTTCTGTGATGCAAGATACGTTAACCAAATGTTTAAAATAATGTCTAGTATGTTTGTAACTTTGATTCCCTATTTCAATTAGGCTTTCTTGGTTAAATAAAAGTATTTTTAATTTTTTTTTCAGACTGACCTGAGCATTGCCTTCACCCTCTGCAGGCAGATGGCTGACAGATGATCTTTGGGTCGAGACTCCAGGAAGAGTTGAGTGTACATCATCAAAGTTGGACTGGGTGGAAACAAACCTGTACACAGCCACATCAGCTGCCAGCCACGGTCCACACTCAACCTGAGAAACCATTCAGAAGGTTAGACATGTTGGCCTTCAGTTTAGTCTTTAAACATAGGATTAGACTCTGTGAGATCACCTGTTGTTGTTGTTGGTCATCTGTCTCATAATCTGACAGTAGATCTCATCCCGCAGTTCCTGATGCTGAGTGGCTGGACCAAAGATTTGATCAGTCAGCTCTAGAGGACTGCGAGCATGTTTGATGGGATAGTCGCCCATGAACTTCAGGATAGGTATCAGCTAAGGTTAAGGACAACAGTAGGTAGGGTCTGACATTGTATTTTTACATGTTCTGGGCACATTTATTAAAAACCGAGTATCCAGGCAGTTTCATATCGGTAAAAAACTTAAAACATCGACTGCACATAACGATGGACAATGTGTCACTACTTCCTCCTGTTGTACAAAATCATATCCCATTGAAGGATGCCAACATATTTATGGAAGCATCACAATAGTGACATGGTTAGCTACCTATAGAGAAAAGTAATATTTAAGATAAAACAGCCAAGACATTTCTGGTCAGCACAGTCTACATCAGGGTCAGAAACTGGGGGCTAAAGCCAGTGATGACTTCTGGCCCACAAGATTACAATAAGGTAAGACCTATTTCTTTATTTTTCTGAACAACAACACCATGACGATCAGTGATGGACGCAAACGTTCACATCACAGGTCAGTGCGTGAGCAGCCCTGCAGACTGTGGACAGCTCCTGGTGCTGAAATAAAGGCTCGATGAATGGCCTGTTTCACTGTGCGAGCATCTGAGATGACTTTAGGCACACTTGTCATTTTGTGTTGAGATGTAAGGCCTCACATTATGATCCTGCTGCTGTGTATATAGATTGCTGTCAGCACTTAAATTTTGTGCTTTAGTGCTTCTGTCTGAAGCAGAAATGCTACCTAATATAAAGGTGCCATGCTTTGTTTTTGGATGTCTGCTAAGCAGGGGAAAAGCAATAATTCAGAGAAGAAAAGTTTCTTTAACAATCATTAGAATAAGTTCAGCTCCAGTTCTAAGAAGAAGCACCCTGCTATTTATAAAAAATAAAAAAAAATGTAGGCCTTTTACAGGAAAAACAAAACACAATTTATAAATCTTTCATAACTTGTTTGTTAGTGATTAAATACAATCATTGTAAAAAAGAGGCTATATAAAATAAAGATTTGATTCAAATTTTAAATCTGTAGTTTGACCCATGTTCCATCTGTTAACACAGAGGGAGAGAGAGATGCATGAAAAATACTGCAGCCTGTCAGCAGGGGGAGCTCCAAATCTTTGGCTTCAATTTCAGGAAGCTGTCAGTTGTCCATCACTTTTTACAGTCTGATTTTATTCTTGAAGCAGCCGACATTACAGCTGTACTTACACCAGGGTTGTGAGTGGAAAGGTACTTGAAATTGTCAAAACAGAAGCTTTAAAGGATATCAGTGAAGGCGTTGCAGGCCAAGTTGCTGAGTTCAGATTTGCGGTACAGGCTTTTCAACAGTGGCTGTTTGAGAGGCTCTTTGGTACAAGCCCACAGCTTCTCCCTGGTGACTCCTCTAGATGCACCCTGTCGACCACCATCTTTACCTGTCGACCTGTGAGAGGAAGGAAAAGGAGACTTGACATTCTTTTTCTTTTATTTTGCAACATCTAAAAGAACCTGAAATTTTTTGGTAGTAAAAGTCTTTGTATGGATAACATGACCACAAAGATCCTTTGTCAAACTGACCACAGGGGGTCTACTAAATATTGAAGAGGAGTCAGGTGATGTTCTTACCTGAAGTTCTCCAGTGCAAACTCCTTTAGGGAAGCAGGAGCTACCGTCCCCTCTCGCTGTGGGGCAACTTGTGTTTGTGAAGGTCTTCCTGAGCCTGGACTGAGCAGCTTCTGCAGGGACAGAGGAAGTTCTTTAGTTACACCACAAGGGGGGGGCCCATGCAAACATAACTCACTGGTTTCTCTCTTTGAAAAACACTGAGCAGAAACTATTAAAGTCTGTTGTGTAAATGTCACTTTACCAGCATGTCTTCAGACGGTTCGTTGAGTGTTGGCAGAAACTGCACAGAGTCCATGTGAACTGTCCCTCTGTTGCTGGTCCGCTGGTTAGTTGCATTGATCAATTTATCTTTAGGAGGATAATCTTTCTCCTTCTCCACCAGCAGCAGGTCTCCACGTTTACAGGCTAAGAGCTTTTGGTCACCTGGAAGAGGGATAAAAAAAAAGTTCCTAAGCTTTGCACTTTAATATGTGGTAAGTGGAATAATACGGACTCGAAGGAGCACTTACCTTGTTTAGTGGTATTTTGCTGAGCCACAGCAAACATTGAGCGCTGTCTTAGCCCCTCCAGGTTTTCCTCTATGAGAGCTGCCATGTCTTCAGCTTCAGCAGACTTCAGGACAAAAAGTCCTTTGACTGTGGTCAAGCTAACAGACTGAGCGCTCACATTGTCCTCTCTAGATGAATCAAAAACATCACTTTTACTGATCAACACCCTCCAGGGCCTTTATCAGTCACTGCTTTTACACTCAAGCATTTGTTGATTCTTGTGTAGAAATGCATTTATACTGCTGTATTACAGTCCTCATCATGACTATGTGTATTCATAACAACTTCTAGCAATGTTTTTAAGGTTTTACAAGCAGTGAGCATTATGCCCAATGGAGGTATAATTTATGGAGGATTACACCACAATAACATTGGCGTCTTCTGAATTCTGGATTTTATAACACAAAACTGCCACAACTTTATCTCATTATCAAGTTTCATAGAGAACAATTCAATGTACCACAATAAGTTAGAATGTCTTTGGTTTTCAAAAGAAAGAATGTCTCATTACTGCTTCCAATACAGCACAGCATGACTTTAGGCACTTTGAGTGAAGTGACAGCACTGTATGATATCATTGACAGTTATATATCTGACTGGATAAAGTCAGAAAGGACTTAAAATAAGTTATAAAACCCATAATTCAAAACATGCTTTTGTTAGTTTTGCAGTTTTTACCTTCAAAAGACGTTATATTTACTGCTTGTAAAACTTTCTAAATATTGCTATAAATGTGCCTAATGTTTATTGTAGCTTATAAGAACTGTCATAAAGCTTTATAAATACATTTATGTGGTTGTAAAAGTGTGTTTACAAAACATTCATTTAAAGTGTTATCCAATACGTTCTGTTGAAAATAATGAATAAATGAATCAAATAAATACATTTCAAAGCCAACTTTAATGATGGGTTTGCTTTTTCATTGCTGAGTCTTTTTATTTGACTTATTTCCACTTTTTTTTTAAATTTCCACTACTGCCTTTACGTTTCCTTCTTTTACTGTTATTTTTGGGTGTTTTATTATAGCCTTTACCCTGTCCTCCACCCTGCTTAATTTTGAATCTTTTTTTCTTCTCTTGTTGAAAATTCACAAGGATGACTAAAGGTACAAGTATCTTTACCTAACCATTCCAGTGCAGGCTAGCACCTTAGTTTAGTACAGATACATTCTCAAACAATAAAGTCTAGAAATGCAGAGTGTTTAAATACAAGGTTCCCACATGGATCAGAAAACAGCAACACACTACACACAGTACGCACAGCCTGATTTATCTTTGATTACTTCCAAAATAGTAATGCCAAAGTGAGATGAACAACCTTTCAAATAGTCTTGGGACAGGATGCGACTGTGTCTGTCCATGCTGTTTGTGTCATTATTGTTCTGAATATCATGTTTTTGCTCTGTCTTGTGAAATTTTTCTGGTTAATCTTGTTTCATAAGGGACTTAATAAATAAAATAACTATGATTTACATGACTGTAATGTTCTCAATACCTCATCAAGCGTATTTCCTTTATTCCTAGATAAGGCAGCTCAAGAAGTCTCCTGTCTCTCCCGTCCGCGAAAAGGACGCTGTTCCAGTTGACCGCCACAAAAAACCTGCTTTTGGGAAGAGGAGGTCCTGCAGAGAGAAGGGAGGGTGAAACTGTTTTAGAAAACTGGTTGTAAACAGTGTCTGTTTTTCAAATTGTAGCTAATAATAAAGAGTCTGTGATGATGGAAGGCAATGTGAGGTAAATTACAGGAACACAACACGAATGTGTGACACTACATACATGTTTTACAGATGATGTGCTGATTGAGAAAAAGTGACAGCCTTCTTAGATAACTTTAATATTTACAGTTGTACAAGAACCCAAACTCACTGAAAAATAAAGTTTAACTCGTATTTTGACTGACCTGACATCATGGTGACGTCATAAAACTTGGAAAAATAAACAGGCCAAGATTGTCGGGCATGGTCCACCAGTTCTCCTTTTACACTTTCTGCTTTTTTCTCCCCTCTGGCATAAGTATCCTGTACAATCAGAGGGTAAGAAATGACCTGATACAGAAACTGCAGAGGAAGTAAATACCCCTAAAACAGCTATGACTGAGGACACTGAAGGTGTTTATGTAAACTGTACCTGTGAGAGCGCTTCACTGACGAGTTGCACCCAGCGCGTCTTGGATTTGTTCTCGATAAGTGGTGTTGGGATGCACTCGTCCACGACCCTCTCCACGTTATCTCTTTTGTTAACAGAGCCAAACTGGGTGTAATAGTGCCGTGCTGCCATCTGGACGTATTCATCCTCCTGTGATAAAACAAAACAAACAAAAAAAAGTCTGCTTCTTTTTTTTTTTTCTATTGTAATTATGTCACATTTTTCTCTTTATTCAATCTGTATCCCGAGTAAGTCCCAAACTTGTTCCGTAAGGACATCAGTTTGGGGAGGCTAACCACAGGCTGGTATCTTTACTGTGTGGGTCATGCTGTTTTTGTTCAATGTATTAAGGATTGAGATTTAAAAAAAAAAAAAGGTTACTTTCTGCCAGTCAGAGATGAAGATGTGTCCGTGTTTGTATTGCATTTCTGGTCCTCACCTTCTCACTGGTATACTCTTCAGACTTGATCCCCATGATGAACTGCCTGTAGATCAGATCTGTGCTGGTCTTGTCCTCTGAGCAGTCGTGCCAGGGTCTGAACAGTTCTTTGCGGATGGAGAGCCTCCAGGGGGTGTCCTTTTCCCTCCGTCCCTGCCTCCTCATCTCTTGCTCGCACTGAGATATGGCATCCAACACGTGGTTCCCACAGCTGCCCAGAGACCACATCTAGAGATGAAAGGAGATTGGTGTCACATGTAACAGGACCTCGATCCAGAGTCAAACCGACAACCAAAGTATAAAGATGGTTTAAGTGGGTGAGATGAGAAAGTAAGGTTCACCTTGTCGAACATGCTGATGTACAGAGAGAAGCCGTACGTGTCTCTGAGATCGATTTTGTCAGCCACAGCTTGACAGACCTCAGCTGAGGTGGAGGCTGAGTCCAGACTTACACCGATGAAGCGACCATCCGTTATAGCCACCTCCAAGTTCAAGGACTCCTTGGACTTGGCAGCCTGTCGGACAAAGGGATAAAAATCAGGACCAAACAATATTCTGATTTTCAGAAGTGGCTGCTGTGAGGTATTAATAACAGAGAAAGAAATGTGATTCAGAGTCTCTACCTGCACTTCCAACCAACAGGGCAACTCTTTCCTTTCTCCATTGGCTTTAATGCGTCGCAGGCGCTCAGTACAATATTCACCATAGCCACTCGGCCCTTTGCGGACAAAACACTCCAGATACTGCAGCAGAGAGCATAAAACAGAAAATTAAACAGAGTGCAAATTTAGATGTAAACAGGAACTTTTCCTACAAATATAAAAACATAATTGCAAAATACTGCAATCCAACATGTCTAGCAAGGTCCCACGTTTTGATAATGACAAAAGACTTCAGCACTTTTCTGGGAATCATGTGATTAAATACAGAGTTTTTTCTGAAAGCTGAAGGGTCTTAAACTTTTTCTTTACAGGTAAACTGAGAAGTTTAATGCGTGAATTTTCTCTCAGTCTTTTTTTAGAATTTGTAAAGGGAGCTGCTGACATTTAAGAAAAAGGTATACTGGAACAAAAATAGCAGTTATAACCATAGTAGTTGTCTTGTTATTGAAATATAAAAAACTAGTGTGTAATACTAATAAGTTTTGGTTTCTTCAAATTAGAACAGTTTTTAGAAAACCAAGCCCAAACAGCAGAGGAACAAAAGCTGACTTGATTTATTGGAAATGGTGTGAGTCAAGTTCTAACAGCAAATTAAAACCAAACATATAACTTACATTTCTTACAAATAGTACATTTGTTGTGGTGAATAATTTAAAAAAGAAGACCAGCTTAGATGAAGTGTCTCCAGGTGGTAACATGAATCAAGCTCTATCATTTCTTTGGTCTGTTCCTTTATTTGGATAAAGTCAAGTGTAACTTCTTTAATTTTCTGTTTCTTTGAATGAGAATCTTATATATTTTTTTTTCCAATACATAGTTTGAAAGATTTAAAATGTACTTAAGTTGATATAAAGTAGGGGAGACTGGGGCTTGTTGTTACACTTTTTACACTCATATATTTCTTGAAATCAATACATCATATATAAACAAAATGTGAACCAGATGAAAGACAAAAGTCTCAGGTATATATTCCGTATTCATGTCATTTTCAAATATCGTCTCAGTGCAGAGTTATTAGCAATCAGAGTGTGTGAACATGTGACATGTTGCCCCACAATCAGGTAAGTTGTCTCACTACATGGGGTAAAATGTCACAGTGGATTTTGCAGCTAATAAAACAAGGGCATGTTGCCCCAAACTACCATGTTTGCTAATTCTAGCTTTAGCTTAAAGTTAGCTTAAAACAGAAAAATGACTGAGGTATGACAGGATGTCTTAATCTCTCCTAGTAGAGATACTAGTAGAAAACTAGTATTCTACTTTTTATTTGCACCCTTTGATGGCAAAGATAATTGCAATGTGAGAATTTACCCATGTGACAACAAGCCCTGGTCTCCCCTAGATGTTGTAACGAAACCAGCACATTTGACTATTCTGATAATACTGACAAACAGGGATAAAGGTTATTTTGGTGTTTATCTTTTTATTTGATCAAGTTTACAAAGTGTTTTCAGTGATACCTTATCTTATTCTTATCTTATCCTGATCATATCTAAAGAGCAGAGAGGTGTGAATTGTTTTGAGAAGTTGTGTTTATGTCTGTGTTTCGTCATCCTGATGGCTATCATTGATAAAAGCAGAGGACACCTTTCAAAGTGATAGTGTTACATGGGAAAGAGTTACCTGAGGACAGATGGGGTTTTAAAGAGAGGGAAGCTTTTTTAGATGTACACCCTTAAATAAAAGAGCACTCTGTTGATTTCAAGCTGCAGACTGACCTTCATGAAGTGATCTGTTGGGGGAAAAATCCCAAGACAGATGGAGAGGAGAGTCCAGCCGAGCATCCGACTCCTCCTATTTCTGTTCTCCACCAGCTGCTTACAAATCTGGCAGTAAATCTCGTCTCTGCACGGGTAAACAATTCATATTCATCACATTCATATATTAATCATTTAATTCATACATTTTCATCGGGTATTACTTTGGAACCACAAAATATCTTTTTCCCCCATAAACACCACTTGGGGTAAGCTGTGTATCTTATCATCACAGTTGAAACCATACATCATCTCTACAGGTCAATTTTAATGGCAAAAATGATTAAATAAGGTAGTACAAAAATGTTACTTTCTTTTGACAATTTTAGCACATATCATTTTTTTATGATGATAAATGAAGAGGGGAGAAATCTGATGAAAGTCAAAAGGTATACCCTTTGATTTTAACATCGGCTTCAGACAAATATTAGATGTATAAAAACTACTGTCTGAGATATATACAAGTATTTCTGGTATTTCTATACTCTTTTTATTAATGTATTTATTTTACTCTTTTTATGACTTTCTTTGCAAAGAAATATGAAAAGATACAAAGATCATTCACTGGGTATAATATATACCCATAATATCATCTGACTTTAGCAGATAGAACGTCTTTACATGACTCATTAATGGCAAGATGGTTTCACTTTGTTAAGGAAGGCAAAAGGAAAAAAAAAACACTTATATTAGATATATCTACATTTACAAAGCTGTATTGTGTATGTTCATTGGACACACACACACGCACACACACACACACACACACACACACACACACACACACACACACACACACACACACACACACACACACTCACACACACACACACACATTAGTTTAATCAGTCTGAGCATATTTTTGTGTGAACAGTTATCTCATTCTGACCTTATGTCTGGTCTGAATAGAGCATATCCAATGATAATGTTCAGCTTCTCCTGAGATGTGAGGTATCGATGCAGTTTAGGACCCTCTCCAATCATTACGCCCTCCTCCTCGGTCAGCTCCTCCGGCTGGTAAAGGTGAAAAAAGATAATAATCAGCATGAAACAGACAGAATAAATCAACACATACATGATGATTTATTGGTGAACATCATCACAGACCTCCTCAAAGATTGTAGAAGTTTTTCGTCCACCCCCAGGCTTTTTCTTGTTTCTCCTCAGAAATTTCTATTTAAAACGACATAAAAGGATATGAAAGGCATAGTTAATGAACCATCAATCTATAAACCATACAGGCTTTATCTTGCATCACTGTTTCAAAGTGCTTAACACAAACATTTCCCTTAACACACACACACACACACACACACACACACACACACACACACACACACACACACACACACACACACACACACACACACACACACACACACGCATGCACACTTGCCCATAGCATCAAACACTTAAATTACAAATTAATAATACATAGGCAGTAATAAAAATCAATTATGGAAGCATTTAAAAAAGACACATTAAAGTATCGATTTAGGAAAATAAATGTGTCAATTTACAGGGAGGAAAAACCAAGACCAAAGGGAAATATAATAAGACTCCTATTTTAAATTTAGAATACATATTGTGTGATACAAAAACAGTGAAGAAAAAACAGGCAGAAAAGAAAACATAAGGAAAAAGCCCAAGTGAAAAAAATGTCACAACAAAAGGGAACACAAATATCCTCCTATCCCTTTCTCCTCCATCAACTTAACTCCCAAAGTGGATCAGGGGGGATGTCAAATGTTGTCAAAGTACCTCAGTTTATGTGCTCAATACAAGGGCTGCTACTGTTTTTCCTCTAAAACAGTGGAACTATTTATTAAAGGGGTGTTGTAAATGTGGAAAAGCATGATACCCCTCCTTTTAGTGTGCAGCACATGCTGGTGAAATTAACTGCACTGGGAAAACGGATCAGAAATTCTAAACAGCATCAGAAAAGAGTTAGGTGCAAGTATTCTGAAATAATTTGGAGTATTCTTGTGGGAAAAGTGGTCAACTGACAATGGTTAACATCACTGTGTAACTTCTGGTTCTGGCGTAATGAAGCCTGTGAATAATAAGAACCTGAATAAAACAGCGCTTGGAGTTGGTGAAGTGCTTGTGAATTTTCTCAAGACGGTACTTTCAGCTATGAAATAAGCTCCAGTGTTTATTGTGTCTTAATGCCCTGCACAGTAAGTAATGTGATTTCTAGTTCTGTTATTTCATTCCCCTTTGTTTTTGATGGAAAATTGAAGACAGGGGTTGAGGCTACTAAAAAGTTTCAACAAAAAAATCTCGTTTTGTATCTCTAAAACTGGAGACCCCATAAACAAAACCTGCCTGAAACCTCCACACACATCTGTTTGACTTTGTTACCTGGTCCAGCCCCACCAGACTGCTCAGCCTACGGCCTCGCCTGGGAGTCATAGGACTTGACAAGGTGCTGGACGCCAGAGAATGGGCATCCTGATTTTTTGGCTCTGGCATGTCCTCCATGTAACGCAGGATAATCCAGAAAACAGTCAGACACGCCTGAGGGAAATGAGAAGAGGTACTACCAATAAGATTCAGTGAAAGATGGATCATGTCCTTCACACAAAAAAACTAAACAAAAAAAAAAAACAACACTATTTTCTTCTTACCAGAACATCGCCCTCATCATCATGGTGCAGGAGAGGCTCTTTAAGCCTTTGCATGATGTGCTTGTGTGTGGCGTCGCTCTGGAATCTGAACTTATGGAAAGCAAACTCGTCATTGTCTTCATCAAACTCATCATCGGTGTCATCCTCTTTCAGTGACGGTGCTGGTGTCGGTGACTTTGAAGATGGACTGATGATGATCTTAACCTGCTCAACCACTTCGCTCCTCCTCTAAAAAAGCAAAACAGAATTTGACCAGAGGTTTAGTCATGAAAATACAACCAAGTGAAAGGTAATCATTCCTGTTTCATTGTCAGCTAACCTCAAATTTGTCTGTTTTTGATGTTTCCTGTTGGACCTCTTCGACACGAGGAGGGGGTACAGGGTCATCCGAGCTTTTCTCTGAATTATCATCCAGCACATCCTCCTCTGTATCGTTTTGTGATTCAGCAATGAGAGACAGTCGGTGTTGAAGCTCAAAGCCTATTGGTGTTTTATTCTCCTCCTCCTCCTCAAAAAAGGGGTCTCGTGAGAAGGTCTGGTAGACAGAGGGTACACAAAAAGGAAGTGTAAAGAAGTCCACATGCAGAATACAGAATAAAAATAACAAATAACAGACATGTCCTCCCATTGGTTAAGTTACTTACAGTCTCACTTTCAGATTTCCTGCCATTCTTCGTTTTCACAGCTTTTCTTCTGGCCAGCACTCCTCTGGTGTGAGCCTGCAGCTTGATCGTTGCCCTTTTTTTCTGCTTGAAGTCCTTCCTTGCCCTGTAACCTCTTATCTACAGTCCGTCAAAAACCAATCATCAGTTTATTAAAAGACATAATTAAAACACTTGTAGCTTCCTAAAGTTTTTTTCTGTTGCAAAATGAAGTTATTGGAAATATCTGCTGCCCCTGTACATGTAACAGAACAGGTGCAAGGTCAAACAAATAGTAACGTTTGAACACATCAGTGACTCTTTAGAAACTTTTTAAAGTTCAAACACAAAGTTTAAATGTCTTATAATCACAATCTCACAAAAAAAAAAGTGTTTGTCATATTTCTGGTCAAAACATTACGTAATCCAAGATAAGACCCCATAGACCTGATATACAAATGTTGATATCTTGTTTAAGGTATCAGAAGACTTGATTTATTGACTGTAATAAATGAAAATGCTACTAAAACAGCAAGCAAAACCTTCCAGAAATAACATTCAATTTTGAGTAACACAATCATTTTCAAAGCAACTTTAGCAGCCATTCCTATGAGCTACAATTGGTTGAGTCCCCATTTGAATTGTAATGTAATGAATTGTAATAAAATGTACGTCCAAAGTTACTTGATGGTTTTGGTTTCTACCAATCTATGACATAATTGTCCAAAAGAAACACACTTGATACTTTTTGAGTTTCACAATGTTCAGTTTAAACTATACACAAATAAACACTGAACTTATTCTTAGTATGGCTGTGGCTACATTAACAGTTTTTAAAAGAAAAAAAAAAAAAGAATATGTGTTGTAGGTTGCAATTTGCCAGCAGGAGGGGGGAAGAAGCGGACCTTTGGGAGTTAGCTGTAGCCACCCTCTGAGAGATGTTTCAGCCCTCCTAACAACTGTCACACCAAGATTTACCGTAAATCCAAAAACAATGTTCCAGCCAACATTTTTACCATTCAACCTTCCTGTTGACAATTGACAATCTACCAGAAATACTATACTTGAAAATAAAAGCACAGTTTTAGCGTACAGGAACTAAATCACACTAAATGCAAGACAGAAAATTTCTAGAATAAAAGCCTGACAGAAAATTGTTTTAAGAAGCAATGCCCTCTTCAGAGAAGTTCGGGTCACATGGCTGGTAATATGGCCAAAGAATAAATTTCACAGCTACAAATCTTTCTTTCCTCAGCTTTACTAATAGTGCAGTTTTATTTTAAAGGTTTCCATGAACACTGCAATAACATCCCTTTCATGATATTTTATGGCCATGGTAATCATGATGTGACAGACTAGCAATATGGTGGCAGCCCTGATATATAGTACAGATATATATAGAACACAAAAGTGAATAAAGCCATGAATTTGTCCATCATTATTATTATTAAGTGTTTTTGCTATGTTGAGATACTGTTTGTATAGTTCATGTATTCATATACTGAAGTACATACCTGGCTCTGTATTATGATCGCTGCTTCTCGCTGCTTTTGGAAGTGGTGCTGAAGATTTCGGCTCTTGATCCTTGCTGTCAGCCGTTGGTAGCCCTTCAGAAGCTGGTAGGAGTGAGAGTTGAAACAAGGGACAAGGTCAGCGAAGTTGAGATAATATCCTTACTGTTGTTAAACTAGAGTTTGTTACATCAGCTACAATCTCTGAGTGTGATAAAAGTTAAGAGAGGCTCAGACCTTTCTTGCTGCTTCTTTTTGTTTGTAAGCTCTCCAGTTCTTCTGTAACACCAGCGCTGCCTTCCTCTTCTTCAAGAAAGACTTCCTACAAAATGAAGAAAAGCATGTATGTTCAGTTAAGACATGCTCGGACTTGTTAACATGATGTAAATAAAGATATGGTATTGCACCCATGTCCTCATTATATCACCTGTCTTTGTGTCCCATCATGACCCTCTGGATCACCACAGCTTTCCTGCCGAGTTCCTCTTCTCTAAGTCGCTCCAGGAACGCATCATGAGTGTCCTAAAATGAAGTATCAAAAAGAGACTTAATAAGAGTACATTTTAAATACTAATGTTATGGTCTTAATACAATTTCATATTGCTTGATTGTGATGTTCTGCCATGAAAAACACAAAAATATAAATACAAATATACAATAATTCAGAGTTTCACCTTCAAGAAAACCTTGGTTGTGCCAATTTTCCACTGGTCCTCTCCTTTAATCACCGTCCTGCAGATTGCCTCACAACAAGCTGCAGCTGACGTCTGCCGGGACAAGAAGAGTTTATTTGATGCTGTAAAAGTGCTTATGGCAATTCAAAAAGAAAGACAGTTAATGTTAATGAAATCTGTGGTGACATTTAGTTGCATCGATATCTACAACAGACATCTGCTTTGTTTTGTGAGGTAAAAAATAGACTACACCAGGACTGACAGTTTTGGGATCACAGATGGTGGTCTTCAGCAGCACCCTGTAGCGCGTCAGGAAGTCCTTGAAGGTGTGGCGGATTGGGTATCCCAGCTTACGGATGCGTATGGTGTCCATCATGCCAGAGTATCTCAGCTGACGCATACACAGCTCTCTGTCAAATAACTAGAGGAAAGCAGAGTACAGCAGTTGTTAATATACTAACACTCCGAAGGCAGAGTCACTTTTGTCCTCCTTCTTTAAAACTCCAGTAAAGAGCTCTCTGTTTGTGATGGTTTTTGCCCCCCTGCCTAACAAAGTGATATCACTGGTAGCTTTGCTGATATCATCCTGTGTTAATGTGAGCAGTGATTTCTGACAGAGAAAACTCAATCTCATTCTATTTTCTTTTGACAGTCGATTGTGCCACTCTTTGTCGATATTTGCAGTGGAAATATTTAAAAAATGTTTATTTCACGTGCTGGCAATCATGCAGTCTGACACCTACCCCCACAGCTGTAGTTACACGCTCTAAAAGTCACAGAGTAGAGAGTTTCAGATTATTCCCTGATGGTCATCTGATTTTGTTGGTCATAAAAGGGGCATTACTGTAAATGTCTCACAGCTCACTGTCATGTTTTAGTGAATGCAACAATCAAGAGTTTTTCAAGAAGGGAAAATAAAATCCAATTTGTGCGAAATAACTTACACACTTCAACGGTATGAAAACATTCTACTGCTTTTTATGTATATTATTAACCATGTGTATGATCTGAGTTAAGCAGGTTATAAGTCTAGTATGTGGTAATAAGTCACAAATCACAGAAAGTACAACTGCATGTGATGGGAATTTATTTCCCATGGATATTTGTAAATCAAACAGAGAAACCCTCAAATCAAAATGTTCAAAAGTTTTGTTTTAATTCAGTTTTAACCTTTACCAGTGTCATACTCAACTCCTTCTCACAGTAACCTGTCACTCACTGTCATGTCATTTCCTACTGAGGCATTAGAGCCCAAGACAATGACTTAAAGACAACTACAAAGTTATAAAGATTTATCATCAGGGAACCATGAACCTAGAAGAAGTCATCGTTGAGCCTTTTTTCAGCTGAAGTGAAACTTTGATCTTTCAGCAGCACAATAAGAAACCTCTCAGGATAACCGGGATAGGAGTTGTGGGAAAATTCATCCTCTGGGAATCATGAGTCTCTATATGTCACAATAATCCATCCAATAGCTGTTGAGATATTTCAATCTAGACTGCCAGCACAAACAATATATTAAGCGTGTAAGTAAGCAGGTTATATTTCACAGGAAATTTGCTTGATAACAAACAAAGAGAGGCTGTTGTTATCCTAGATGGTTACGAGGCTCAGAAGCAGATCGGAAAATTAATTTTACTCTTTACTGTTTAACCAAAGGTCCAAAAAACAATGAGAAACATGTATACTTGCTGATCCTGGTTTTCCACAAGCTCACCCTCTCCCTCATTTTATATGTTTATTGCATATAATAACAAATCCAAACTATAGCAACCATTATGTGTGTTACTCTGTTTTATAATTTAGCTGTAGCGGGTGTTGTGTGATTCACCTTGGACTGTTTTTCGTTGTTGGGTTTGAAGCAGCGAATGAAGAAGGGCTGACAGGCAGACAGAGCCTTCATCAGGGAGTCCAGAGACTGACGGAACTGACCGCTCAGCGTCGGCACTTGTTTTCGACCGTCAGTCTGAGCCTGTGCAGTGACAGAGAGAGGAAGTGAAGCAGATCAACTCAGCGTAGTAGTGGAAAGTGTCACAATAGTGTGACTATCAGAGCATGTCCTTAATGTTCCAGAAGGGTAACAAGAAATGTCCATTAAAACAGGGCATGCAATTTAGACATGTATAGGTCTTATGTGTACGGAAGAGGATTAGGGCCACTGAAAAAAAAAAAAAAAAAAAGAAAAGACTGATATAATTTTTTAAAATCATTATTCTGACATTAAAGTAAGAATTCTGAGAAAAAAAGTACAAACCCTGAGATTAAGACTTTTTTCCTCAAAATAATAATAATATTAATAATAATAATAATATATATATATATATATATATATATATATATATATATATATATATATATATATTTATTAGACCTTCTTTTTCCAGTGGCCCTAATCCTCTAATCCGTATTCATGAGGTATGACATTTTGCGTGATATTTTGCATTAACAAAAAAAAGCAATACTGTCCTCGTCTCTTTGATATTACATTTGAAAATGAGGATTTTTCAGGTATGTTACAGGATGACACTACATGACATATGATGTGACAAGAACTCTGAAGGAAACTCTAAAAATAAAGAAGATTGATATAAATGTATGAATAAAATCCAAAATCTAATGAGACTGTCGCTTCATACCCGCAGGGAGCTCTTCGGTGTCATGATGATCTTTTTGTTGTTGCTGATCTTCACTCCATTTGTCGAGAGCTCAGACTCAAATATCTGACGGAGCACCTTATTGGTGGAGACATCGATCATCTTGATGATATCAGAGCTGACAGCGTCTCTGTTTTTTTCCAGAAATCCTTAATAAAAACAATAAAAACATCACTGAGCTCCTCACAGAAGCAGCAGCAGACTTTGAGCTCGTCATTAGACTTTTCTGTGGTTTACTCCCCTACCTTTGGAGTCGTATAAAACCATGCCAGCAAAGTGGCGGATGCCGAAGTCAGTGTCATACTGGCCTTTGGAGGAGATGTAGGATTTGTTCCCAGTGTGTTGCTGGTTCATCTTGTTCAACATTGTGGAGTCTGTACCCTGTGAGGTATCAAACAATCATTATGTCATAGCATGATACCTGTATTGGCAGATAATAGCTTAAAAAGTTAAAAATCATATTAGCAGGTTTAAAATGTCTGCAGATACAACTATTGCTTTTAGTGTGTTGAAATAACACATCAGATGCATTACATTCAGGCTGGTTCAGGCTTCAGCCAATTCTTAGTTGCACTGGATAGGCAGCCTGAGCTACTGACTTTCCCCCCTCTCTAATCTGCCTTTAAATCTTCCTGTCCTGCTCCCATATACAGTCCCTCTGAATCACTGCTGCCAGCTGCTGAGGACCTGCCGGACTCCAGCTGCCGCAGCTAAACCTGTCTAACATATATATTATTAATGTCTATTTGCTATATGTCAATCTTTAACCTGCTTGACCCGAGATGCCATCAATAATATCCCTCCTACCTCTATTATCATCCTCATGATCATAAATGCTCATATAAGTCCTATTTACTTTAAGTGTCGTTAAAGTCAATCTATCATTATTACTTCACTGTAAATAGGGCGTATACTTAAACCATCACTCTTTGCTCTGTTACCTTAAGTCTGCATGAACTGCTGGTGTTGTTTGTCCCTATATCTTGCTCTTGTAATACAATATTTTGAGACAACAACTATTTTGAATTGGCTTTACATAATGATTGATTGAGTCACTGAATTGGAGGAAAATCAACATATCATAGCTCCGACACCTTTGGAAAATGGCTTTCCTCATCAATCAGAGCCAGCAGGTTACAGGGCTGTCCAGCCAGCAGGTCCAGGATGTTCTGATTATCGCTGAACTTGATGTTTCTCCACACAATGTCCTCCTTCTGGTACTCCTTCTGCTCCAGCTTGAAGATGTGAGCCACAAAGAACTGCTGCAGCTTCTCATTGGCGAAGTTTATGCACAGCTGCTCGAAGCTGTGAGGACAAAGTATTTTATTGTATATATTTATCAATATTATATGAATACATCATAATTGTGTTTTAGTGGTTAAACATGTAAGAAAACCTCCTGACCTGTTGATGTAGAAGTTCTCAAAGCCAAAGATGTCGAGCAGGCCGATGGACAGGAAGGAGGATTTGGGGCTTTTGATCAACCTCTTATGGATTACGCTGTTTATTTTCTCAACAATCCAGATGAACAGCTTGTTGTAAATTGCCTGAAAATTTAATGCAAAGAAGTTTCTGAATATACAAAAGCAAAATAAGAAAGGAAAGACTTTTTTACAACTTATCTTCTATGAATTCATCTTTGAATATGACTGATCCATTATAATGATCTTTTTTATTGTTTCAGCTCAAATAAAAACTGATGTAATCTATCATATTTCATAACCCTAATAAATGACAGTTTTGAGATTTATTACATGGTATTCAAAATAGTTGACTACATAAAAGAGTTAAGCCTTTTCTGTCAGGGCTCCTCGACTTTAGAACGCCCTGCCCCAGGAGATAAGGCAGGCTGAATCAGTTACATCTTTTAAATCACATCTTAAAACTCACTTTGCTTTTACATGATGTCTTTACATAAAGTATAATTTATTTATTTTACTGCCTGCATACCTTTTGTTTAACATTGTCAATCATTTATATTATCATTATTATTAATTTTAGTCCTGTTTTTAACATTTTCTGATGTTTTAATATACTACCTCCCTTTTCACAATTGCTCTTATTTTACCTTATCTTATTTTGTTATCTATGTATTTATTTGTTTTCCTCTTTTATCTGTCCTCTATCCACCTTCTTCCTTTTCACCTTCCTGATGTGACGCCATCAACCACCAACCGCCAATCTTTAACTGTCAATTTTCCTTTGTCTGTTTCGGCCTTTGTTTGCTTCTTCTGTTAAAGCACTTTGTAAACATCTGTTTTTAAAGGTGTAAAACTAAAAGCTTTTCATAAAAGTTTTATGAAACTTTTTATTAGGATTATGCTGAATTTTCATTTTTCTCAGGTTTATACTTTTTATTTTGTTTTTGATCAAACTGTAGGGAACCCAAATAAGCACAAACTAAATTCATGTAATAACACTGTAACAAGTAAAGGAGTCCAGGGAGGGTTTGTTTCTTAAAAAAATCACTGTACATGTACAGAAAAAGGTATAAAATCCCCTTATGCTGAATTAAAGGCACACGCTTCCTTATAAAGTGGTAAACAGCATTTATAGAGTTAGGCTCCTTTAATCCTGGGCCGATATCTAATAAGGAAGTACAGTCTGACTTACTGGCAACCAAGTAAAACATTGTTACCTTGACAAAAGCGTCCCTACAGTCAGACGCCTGCTCAGAGCTCAGAGGTTTGATCATCCTCTCACTGTTTGTCATGATGGAGCGATGGGTCAGACTCGCAGCTAGAGATGACATCTCGACCTGCAAATTAAGACAAAACCATCATAGTTTAATGCTAAAAAAAGATAAGGATTTCATAACATGAAGTAATGAATGACACAGTAAATATTCACAGAAACAGTTAGAAAACTTACCTGCAGCAGTGAGGCTGCAATGCTGAAGTGCTCTGATTTGCTGACGTCGCTGGATTCCAGGTTGTTTTGAGTGTTTGCTGGTTGTAACAAACAATCAGGTGTAATAAGAGCAACAACAACACAGTCATTTATTCATTGTGATACAAAGCAGTCAGGGAAAAATTCAGTAGATTTCTTTTAGAAAAAAATACTTAAATACTTCGCTAGTTTAAACACTATTTCAAATTAGGCAAAAGGCAGGAAAGAGATCACAATATTGAATATGAAAATGTAAAAAGAACACACAAAAACAGAAAACATTACATTATTTGTACTAAATAGATCCTACAACGTAGAATAAATTATACTTAAAATTGAACATTTACATATATTTCATTTCCTGCAATTTAAAAGTAGTTCTGAATTTTTACATTGTGACACTGCTACCTTGATATTGCTGACTGCATTTTCAACTAGACTATAATTTTATTTTAAGTTTTTTTTTTTCTTTGGTTTGCAGCTGGTACTTAAACACAGGAAATACATAAAGCCCTGGACACTGTTAAACAACTAAACCAAAACACAAAAGTATTGGACTCAAAAAATGCTGATAAAACAAAGTCACCAGAACAGTATACAGTTGAGTTAAATTACATTATAAGCAGCGTCAGCATCAGTGTTTAGTCCAAAGCTGGGTGTGTTATCAATAATCCTTCCCAATAGTTATCAGTGATGAGACACAATCTCAACATCCTCATGCTAAATGACAGTTTGGGCTATGATTATCATATCTTTAGACACATTGATGACGCAGGTAAGAATCTTTGCACTTGCAGATTTACGGGTCAAAAACCAAAGACATGATCATCGAGCCCACAGCCCACTGTCAGCCAAATTATAACCTTATAAACAGTAAAGTCAGGAAATGCTTGTTATTATATTTATTGCACTATTTCAGCTACATGTTAAGATCCTTTCCCTTGCCTTGAAAGCAAATGCAATCATTGTATGAGAGAACTACTGAGGTTTTAAACGTTCAGATATTCTTTGACAGAGCACACTCACCCTCGAAGCAAACGTTCCCCAGGTGTAAGATTGCCGCCAGCAGCTTGAGGATTTCCTGACACTGGCCTTCGGAAAAGTTCAGGATTTTCATAGCAGAACGGATTCGCTTGTAGTCTTTAGCATCATTCCTGCTGTCACAGATGATACACCCACCCTGTAGCACATAGGAGGGAGGGTTTTGTTCATACACTTAATGGTTGTTTAAAGTGACTAATTGGGCGGTGGAAAAGATAACAATACCTGGGTCAGGAATCTGTATTCCTCAGCTTTTCCAAGGCTCAAAGTTTTCTTCTCTTCTTCTGAGACTCCAGCCAGTAGGCAGTAAAACATGTGGTAGTTCCTCTCCTCTGGGGACTGAGGGTGGAGAGCAAAAATGAACTGATGATGTGACAAAAATCAACTGACGGTGTAACGTCTTCATCAGTATAGAGAGAGGGCTGACGTAAGCCCCGCTAAAGACAGAGACCTGCTGTGCTTTTATAGGTTTATTTAACATACAGTATCTGCCATCTGTGAAAGATAAGAGGAGGTGAGATAGTTTGGATAAGCTCTTCACCTGATGGCAGACGCGAGATTTCTCCAGCAGATACTGCTCCACCCGAGCTCCTTCAATCACGCCATCCTTGTTGAAAAAGATCTCCAGATATTTCCCAAAGCGGCTGGAGTTATCATTTCGGACTGTTTTAGCATTTCCAAATGCTGTGAAGTAGACATAGAGGATATTTTTCAAACACTTATTCTAGATACATGTGTGTCATGACGAACGAGCAGTGAATGGGAAAAGGCACAAAAGTTATTCTTGCGAGTTCTTGTGGCTTGAATATTGAAACTGGTATATTTTCATCAAGATTTCACAAGGGAGTTTGTGACTTTGATTTGTAAGATAATATTCAGGGCATAATTTAGTAAATCTATTCAAATTTTTGTCAAAATTTGTCACTTAAAAGTCAGCGAACCCAATTTTTCTTCTTTAAGTGTCTCCCTTCTTTGACTTGTTAGTTTCATTTGCCATTATATGACATCATGTCCATCAGAAAACCCAGAGAGGGCGCGAAAAAAGGGCTTTGTTTAAGGAGACCAGATCTTGTCACTATGATGGAGTATCAAGGTCACATTTAAGAAGAAAAAAGGGGTTTTAAAGAAATATTTAAAATGTCATTTTTTTTACACGAATTAATCCATTATAAAACCATATTCTTCCAATAACATAAAATCCTGGAAAAGTCATAATATTACAAGAATAAAGACAAAAGAAAATCGAGTTGTAATGTTACAACATTAAAGAACAACATTATAAGACTTTGGTCATGATAAACTCTTTTTGGTTTAGAGCAGGCAGCAGCTGCCTGTGCCAAAATGAAATTGCTAAATTGTTCAGACACCTCAGCACCACACTGTCCTGAGTGTACGCTTTAACAGTGAAGTCAATTTACAAATTTGTAAATTATTTAAATTAACTTATTTAATTGTAACATATTTAAATTAAGGTTAAAAATATGTTCACAACATGTGTACAGTGAATTATTTACATTAAAAAAGTTATAAAAGTTATTTAAATTGTTTTGTCAATTTTCAATGTCAAAATATACTTTCTACAGCATCTTATAGTTGTGACCAAGTATGTTGAATGTTTTAATGATTTTTCATTTTTTTCTTTGCATAAAAAATCTATAAAATCTTTTAATTAAAAGTATTTTATGTGACCCCTATACTCCATCGTACATCACCTTTTTGTTTAACTTATCAATATTTATTTTAGGCAAGCTGAGCCACTTGTCAAAAGGTAGTTCTTCCCTCTCTACTGAGTGTAAGTGTTTGTGTTAAAGCAGTAGAGCTGAGTTCATGTCTTACCTTCCAGTATGGGGTTTGACTCCAGGATCTGTTTTTCGATCTGCTGCTCAGAGAGTTCACCACTGACCGCTGCCAAATACTGAAGGATCAGTTTGGTGCTCTCTGTCTTCCCAGCTCCTGACTCCCCACTGTGGCATAAATAAAGGGGTCATCCATGTGGTCGACATATATCATAGTCATCACCTGGCCTGCTAAATCTGCCTCTGCTTTTACATCTTTCATTCCAACCTGATAATGCAGCACTGGTTCCTGTAGTGACGTTTCATGTTACTGTGGCAGCTTTCAGCGATGCCAAAGATGTGTGGAGGAAGTTCTCCGAGCTTTCGGCCCTGATACAACCTCACCTGAAGAAAACAAACAATAAATTTACTGTGGTGTATGAGGAAGCGATTCCAACTTATTCAGGGCAAGAGTTAAATTTTATGGGCGATATGGTGAGTAACGGGAGACGTCTTTGATGTATGTTAGGACCTGCCTCACCTGCTCTGCTGAATATATGGGATAATCCATGTACGGGTTCACAGCGACCAGCACAGAACCTGTGTACGTCTAGAGATAGAAAAGATACATTTAGGATTATCTGCTGCAAATGGTGGAGTTTTTGTAATGGTCCTAAAAGGATACCGTCAACAAAATCACACAAAAAACATTTCCTGCTTGAGGTTTTAAAATGCAAGCCCCTGAATTTGAGTCCTCCTCAAACTGTTTTTAGCACACCGTATAGTAAAAGAGCCTGTTAAACTCAGATATGTAAAGATCTACAGCAGGTGCTGCCTACACCCTCTGACTCGTGTTTCTTTCCATTAACTATGTTTTACAGGACCTGACTACAGTCTGACAAACCAAAGACCATGAAATAAAGACAACACAGGATAAGTACAATGTACAGTCAAGTATTTCTACTTGCAGGCCTACAGTTAAACGATACCACAACTACAAGACGATTCAGCAGTGCTTAACAGGGATGGCAGTACAGAGCAGAAAACAGGATCAGAGTTGTAGAAAAATAAGTGTCAAAGCAAGAAAATTATATTTCCTTGACTGAAAAAAAATCACAGCTCAATCCATCGTCCATTATTTCTAAATTTTACAGTTACCTGCTTTAAATCATCTCAGTCCACCTTCAATACATATCAATCATATCCTTTTAAAAGTCTAATTCAGCTGAGTGGCAGGTTGTTTGTGTGCCTTACATAGATCTTTCCTTGTTTGTGTCGCAGCAGCAGGTTCCTGAGGACGCCGGCCTCGTTCATGTCTCCCAGTTTGATCATGTCCTCCACACCCTCCACTGACGTGGGATGCATGATCTTGAGAGAGGCCTCCATTTCTGGGGCCAGACTGTATTCCTGGGATCGAAACGAGAAAATAAAAAACACTTTCAGGTAAACGCAGCATGGATAATGCGACTCACATGAACATCATGCTTCATTGTTCTCATTTCTCTCTGGCAGAAATGAATGTTTACCTGTCCTTCATCATCCAACAGTAGCCTCTGGCCTGATGGGGTGACTTTTACCTTGGCTCCGATGGGTATCCCTATGACTGAGTCAACCCAAACCCACTCCCCCTTCAATACAGAGCATGGAGAACATGTTAATATATCCACCAAGGAACTGTCAAACTGCATCCAAGAAAAACTGAGTGATATAAATACTTAGGATCTATTCTTATCAATAAAATCCACACTCAAAAATCCACTCAGAGGAATAAGCAAACCTTTCTCAGCATCACCAGTTTGTAGCTTTTCTTCTCCCTAAACAAAGAAATCCAAAAGATGTCACAAAATTCAACAAAAGGAAACTCTCTCCTTCATGTGGTCAGCATTTTAAACAGATATCATAAAAATTTTCTCTACACCGTTCGGTAGATTGTTCAGAAAGAAAACTCACACCACTGAATAAGAGTCTGTACCCAGACAAATATAAAGACGGATAAATGTTACTTACACAAAATACTCGAGAGGTCTTCCTCAGAATTTCTCAGGGATGGTCTTCATTAAATCCCGCTATGGCAGCCAGCTGTAAAGTTGCTGTTTGCCCCGATGGCCTCTTCAGTCTGTCTTGTTGGAAGAGGAGGAGTAGGAAACACGGCTGTTCTGCTCTCAGGCCACTGACAAACTGTTTTTTATGGCACTTTGACTTTGAACCCAGTGTAATAGAAAGTAGGAGGAAAAGAAACTAATCACTTACACCGAGGTGTGTATCTATGTCGTCATGGAAAGGTGACATCCCGGCTTAGATGATCCCATTTGTTTCACCCCACTGTTGGGAAAACCTTTGAATATGTTTCTATGCTAAAGCAATAACAGCTAAATCAAACACAATGAAGGGCCTCTATATTAAAACAGAGTGGCCTTGATGAAGAAGGCTTCCCAGTATGTGTTGTAATGAATTTATGTGCCACCTTTGGACTCTGGTTGTGTAAATCAGAGATGACACTGCTGTGCATCTCTGTCTGTCACTGCAATAAAGATTAGATGCAACATCAGACTTTCATTTCTTTCTATTTAAGCAGTCTAGATTCAGCTATCTGTGCCTTGACAAAGTCACATTATGAGTAAACACTTTAGGGATTCTACGTGTAAATCTTCCAGTAATAACTTGTTAGAAAAAAATGTGCTAAGGGTCAGTGTGATATTAGGTACTGAACTTCAAACCTTTAGGGAAGCCTTCCTCTAATCAGGATATATTAGCTATCTAAACTACTGTATACTCAAAGTGGATTTAATCAAAACTCATGACTAGTATGGGAGTCTCTGCTTGTAAACTGCTGGCGTCAGTGTGTTCAGCTCTGATAAGGCATTCTCTGAAAGGAAGTCGCAGAGCTGGAATAAAAGCTCCCATAAACAGTGCACATGTGCAGCTGGGTTATGTTCCAAAGGTAAATCAGCTCCTAAACTCCAGACTATAGGCTACAGACTATAATACATGACTGTTCATGATGTTAGCACTGGTCTCACGCATTTACCTGATCTTTGACCACATTTTTTGATAGTGTTATGAAACCACTTCTCAAGCCTGGCATGATGGTAGCAGTTGTTTTATTTTTGAGTTTTTCTACATAGACACTGAATTATGTTTTTTTTTAATTCTAAAAACAAGAAAAGAAGATAATAAAAAGGCTATATTCTCTATTTTCTTTTCTTTTTTAAGAAAAGGGGGTTAATGGGTCCTATAGTGGTCAGTTATGCTAAGTAGCATGTGAGCCGTGGCTAATGTTTACAGCCATGAAATTCAGGCTTTTATATTCTTACTAATATTTCACTAAAATGATAATATGCTCTTTTTTCAAGAGCACAACAAAGGTCAGGACTAAAAGGCAGCATTATTTTTGCTTCTTTTTAACCACTATTTATTTTTAAAAAAATTTACACAAATTAAGATTAAAAACTGGATTTCTTTACTTTTTACCAATTAAATTTGATTTTAAGGAAATAAAAACCCTGTTTTCATTTATCTCCTCAACACATGAGGATTACCAAAGTCTTTGTGGTCTGATATATGAGGGCTAGCTTGTGTTGGCTAACGCTGGTAGTGACTTTCAGCTCAGATGAAGCAGCTAAGGTATGAAATTTTCTGTGTTTATAAAAAGGATTCCCACCATGGGCTCTTAAAACAAACTAATAATATAAAAAGAAAAAAAATAGTGGCAACATATTAAAATTAACTCAACAAGAAACTTAGAATTTGTGGAGATTTGTTAAGATTACTTAAAGGGTTTTTAAGGGTGCCTTGCAGTGAAAAATGGACCCTTGGTAGCCAGCTTCATGTTAGCTAACTTACGTGTTGGCTATGCAGTGTACAAGTGTACAGTTAGTTTGTCTTAAGTGAAATTGTACCCTGCAATGAGATAGCATTAGCAGTGAACGAAAGCAAAGATGTGTACCTTTCAACTTCAACTGTGAACAGAAAGAGGTTTGAAAGCTTATCATAGTTTACAGGATGATTTTCTTTCCTGTGTGCACTAATGCGACAGTTTCAGAAAAGTAGACAGAAGAAACTCCAAGATTCAAAATGTGGTGCGTAACACTTAAGAGTCCTCATCATGAAATCTGAGTTTTCATTCTTGACGAGAAAAGCTTATTTACCTGAAGTTATGATAAAAGGTGTGACTTTACAGTAACTGTCCTTAAACAGGTTGATATTCTTCTGACGTTTAACCTAATCTCATACTCTATAACACTACCTCTGATGTAACTCTGACGCAGTTGGCTTGATAGATAAATTATAGGCACTCCCTGATCACGGAGGCTGTGACTTACTGCCTGCATGTAATAAAAGCCTAACAAGTTATAAGGAACACTTTTGTTTATAAATGATGACAGGACTGATACCAAATGAGGAAAGAATAAAATTTACATCATTTAGTTTTATCTGTTTATTTTCCTATGGGCAAAGATGGGTATATATTGTTCAATGTGTTGGTTAGCAGAGTACATACGTCTTCTGAACACTGACCAGAATCAAAGTTATGATGTCACAGCATAACTTTGTAAAAGAAAAACACACTCAAGATGAATTTTCTTCTGGTTTGACTGCATCTGCAGTACGTCAAAGAGGGTAACTTGTTTTTCATAGTCTCTATCACAGACCAACATTCACCAGTGACAGCACAGCTGTTTTTCCTCTAGCTCTAGCACTTGACTTATTGGTTGAAATTACATTTGAAGCTCATTGCTAAGTAAAGCAAATAAAACCAGACCTCAAAATTCAAACTAATTTTCAGAATTTGACAAAAATCCTACAATTTGTCAAATAAATAGAGGTGATATCCAAAAGCAACTAAAAATGTCTTTTTGCAGATGTAACTGCCCATCTGTATGACTAAACACGGCACGGCTGGACTAACATCTGAATGAATAAGACATATAAAGAAGACAAACTCCATTAAAGCAAGAAGGAAGCCAACACATAGTTTAAATGTGCAGCTGCACTTATAATTTGTTTTCTCTTCACTTGACTAAATTAAGGCTGAGTTCACAGTTAATATCAATGAGGTCCATAAAGTATTTGTGCGGCACAAATCAAGTTTGAGCATCAAAACACAGTTGGAAGCACTTCATAGATAAGCAAAAATAAAACACACTAAGATCGAAGGCCACTAACTCTTTTCAGCAGCAATTCACATTCAAGTCATTCCCATGTTTTGTAGTAAAAACAATAAAAATGTACTGATATATTATCAAATTATTTCCTGACAGGCATGCCTACAAAAGAAAATGTTCCACACTTAATAGTAGAGCACTGCCTTAAAGCAATGAGACTCACTTCCTAAGAATTTAAACCAAATGGAAAAAAAAGCCTTTAAGTTATCCTCCATCACTGTGGCATTAAGAGCCTCAGAGACAATCCCCCTGAATTAAAAACAATATAAATACAGACAGCAATATAAAAAAAGTTATGGCTGGCATGTAGAAGATGTTATTTTGCTTCCATGTCAATGTGAAAATACCCTGTTAAAAATATATTTTAACCGTTTTCTGATTCATGTAACAGCACTCTCTTCAAAAGTAATATGTGACGTCTACCAACAGCCAGTGAAAGAACTCCACATAATCCTACATCAGGAAAGAAGTGAGCGATATGAAACTAAAAAACAATTAAAAGTTCATTTTCACATCCAAACTGTCCTCACAGGTGAAGCTTTTTTTTTCCTATCAGTTACACCAGAGTCAGAATTCATTTTTGAAATCCATAAAAAATAAAAGCCTTGCTTCTTAGCTCACCTACTGGGGTGTAAATTGAGTCAAGAGTAGCCACAGATTTCAAACCCACTTACTTAAAGTCATATTAATGCAGACAACCATTTTATAAAGCACATCTAAGTTGGATTTTAACCTCAAGATGTTCATTATTTCTATTGGTTCCCGGAGAATAAACATCTTCATGCTTTCTATGCCGGCTACGTGTTCCAGTTAAATCTAAAAATTCCCACAAATGTTGACTTACACCAAAATAAAATGTTCAAAATGAAACCTGCTCACAGCAGGATTTTTAACTGCCGAACGCAATTACAAGGCAGACCGAAACAGTGTGCCACGTGAGCAGGAAGGTTAACATATAAAACAAACGCTGCAACTAGTCTCAGATTCAAGACTGAAACTTTGTGAGAATTCAAACTTGGAATCTAACTCTGACCTGTTAGTGATTTCCTACCTTTTTTCCTTCACCTCAGTAATACTGAGCTCTAAAAGCATGTCATTTCTACCAGTCAGTTAAAGAAAATGTGCAATGTTACAAATGTCCTTCAAAAGGTGTCTGTTTGCTCTGTGGCACATTTATTTAGGATCCGTTCCCCTCCTCAGGCCTCTTCAGCATGGCGCTGTACTTCATGGGCGCAGTGTCTGCCTTGAGCTGCACCTCCACTAATGTGAAGATTGAAATGACCTGGAAATGAAAACAAACAGAAAAAACATGAAGAAACTTTACACACCGTCTTCTTGCTCTGTTAAAACTCTAGCTTACCATCTTAATATCAGCTAACAATGCCAGAGTACCTGAGCTTTGTGGATACAAATCAACCAAAATATACCATTTTGTTGGACATTTCTTTTGGTCTTGTGACTACTGCATACACTAATCTAGTAAGTACACTAATATGATATTCCCCTCATGAGCAGGGTGTAACATTTCTCAAGTTAACTTCAGTGGGGTTGGTTCTTACCTGCTCCACAGCAGGTCTTTCTTGGTCCTCTGGTGTCCAGACTAAAGTCAGCTCAGATTTTTTCCCCACCTTACGATGGTGAAATGAGTCCAGGCCAGTAATAGACTGAAGATGGAGACAAATGGTTTCTGTTTCAGATCATAGATCGTACATCTGAGACCACCTGTTAGACTGTTCCTGTTTTGATCTGTCACAACATCCCTCTATGAGCCTTCCTGTCTTTCCCTCCCTGAACAATCTTTGTTTCAGACTAAATTTAAGTGAGATAGAACAGTTTCAAACACATTTTTATACCGACTTACAAGAATAGAATTTTGTAATATGGTCAAAAACCCATATGACAGATGACCCCAAACTCAACTACACAGCCGGTGTTTGTACAAATCTACATATGCAGGATAAACTCCTCCCTGTTAAGCGGAGTGTCTATGAACTGACCTTGCAGTATATGCGTTTCTGTACTCCATATTGAAGAACCAGCACATCAAAAGACTGATCCAGAACGCCCATCACCATGGCCTGAGAGTCCAGAGGGCCGCACTCCTGTGAACACATGGAGCCAAACATTATTTCATACTTAATAGAGCAGCATGTATTCAACAAAACATCATGTGACTAGCTTGTTTCACAATTAAAACTCTTCTTTCTTTCTATTTGATGGGGATACCGGTTGAAGTCCAGCAGGAACGTTTGTACGTTATAATACATAAAAGGAAAAAGTAACTGGGACATAAAATGTAGTTCTGTTTTCTCTGTTTGGGGATAGGATTTTTTTAAATTCAGTTTAAGTATAAGACGCAGAGCATAATAAACAAAACTAGGCCACTCTGACAAAGAGGACTGAAAACTGTCAGCAGCTTGCATAACTTCATGAATATTTTTCTGTTCTTCTACTTGTTGGCTGCTTGTTGAAACGCCTACCTTTACAAAGACTCCAAAGAAAAGCTCAGAGCTCAGCTCCTGGACCCGCTTTGACAGAGTTTTCTTGTCATTACAGTGCGAGGCTTGTTTGTGGACCTCTTCTGTAGACAGCCCCAAATGAGGCCCACACTCTGCAAGAAGACACACGCTTTATGAGTTCAATGACAACAGGCTCAGACATACTAAACAGAGAGACACAGAAAGAAGAAGAAGGAGCAGGCAGAAACAATGCAAAGAGCAGCAGCACAAACAACATGTCAACTCAGCTTGAGATCTGAGGCTGCTTTGTTCTCCGTGCAGAATCAACAGCAGCACTGTTTGCAGCAAAGAGAGCAGTCTGTTGTTTGTGTTTGTTTTGGTGACTTTTAGAGGAAAGGTGCTCACTCAGGGAAGAAGCCAGCAGACGGTGAACTATGATGTCAGCGTAGCGCCTGATGGGTGACGTGAAGTGAGTGTAGAGAGGAACGTTGAGGGCGTAGTGCTTGAACAACAGCTCGTTTTTTAGTTCACCTGAACAGAAGTACACCGCCATCTGGAAAACAGCGAAAACACGCATGATCACAAACATTTTCAAGTTACAAAGTCTTTGGTGCACAACAGTGTATATGATCTATGCAAGCTTAAGAAACTGAAAAAAAGTTAAATAAGAAAAAAACAGAGGCAGTAACAGAGCTCTGACCTGCATGGGTCTGGAGCACATGTGGGTCAGGACTTCTTTTCTGGCAGCTGTGTACTCATCGTCACCGAGAGCAGTGTTGAGGGTTTTCTGCATTTTGAAAAGGTAGAACATGTCAGAGATTTAAAACATTAATGTCATTTTGTATCCTTCTAATGTCCCTGTTATCAGAGCATGATTTTATATGGTTTAATATGACCTACAAAACATCTACATTCCTACACTAAAAGAATCTGATCCTCGCGTTGGTAATCTGCTGATCTAGTCGAAAACTGTTCTGACTCTCCAATTTTCTTAGCCACATCATCTTCATCACTGACATGTAGTGCTCCTGCAGAGGACAGATCAATTTGGATGCCCAGCTGATCACACAGCTCCTGCAGCTCATCCACCATCTTTGCTTTGGGTGGAGGGTGTCGTCTGAGCATGGCCAGCTCAGGGAACTTGCCGTAGATGTGGTTTGCTGTCGCGATGTTAGCAAGTAACATGAACTCCTCCACCAACCTGCAGAAGACAAATACAGATGGAAGTTTAAAGACTAAAGGAGAAACAGGGACAAAGGTGGACTCACATCAAAGTATGTATGATACAATTTCAGACTCATCAATGAATAGAAACCAACAGAATTCAGAAATGTGTCGTATTGAGTACAAGTTCAGTTTGAAAAGAAACATA
Organism: Xyrichtys novacula; assembly: GCA_962446985.1. Classification (NCBI taxonomy): domain Eukaryota; kingdom Metazoa; phylum Chordata; class Actinopteri; order Labriformes; family Labridae; genus Xyrichtys; species Xyrichtys novacula. Next base: position 7,707,888 of record OY660877.1, read on the forward strand.
AAAGACAAACTAGAGAAATCTTTTGAAGGGTTTTTCACTCACTTGTTGCTGTCTCTGTACTGGTAAATGTAGCAGCCTTGAGGCATCATGGTCTCTTTGTCCAGAGTAAAAGACATTTTTAGCTAAAACAAACAAAACAAAAGTAAACACAAAGAAATTATTATTAGATTGACTAATTAATCTGACTCTTTCTTCAGTTTGGTTGATTCAGATTTTGTTAGCTCATGTTGTGCTCAACAAATCTCTTTCAGCTCATTCAGAGTGATCAAATATCACATTTCAAACCCCAAAATATGAGTAGAACGTTGAATTTTACAATTAAGAGCTGCAAAAACTTTTTCCATTGTCACTCATTAAGCCATGAAAGAGTATGTTACAGGAAATACACATTTATGCTCCTTCTGATAAAGCTGATTTTGGATCCCTGTATCTATAGTTTCTTTGCTAATTTTGTCCTGAACATCATCTATCTTAAATCCTGAGGTTTTTTTTAATCAAACAAACGTAGAACTCACTGAAAATCTTTGTAAGGAAAATAAAACAGCTCCTACTGCACTGTTTATTTCTATAGCAGGTACCTACTCATCTCTAGCCGTGTCAGAAATTAAAAATAGCCACACAGAGATGATTGACCTTTCTACTGATATTTACTTTTTTTAGCCCATGTATAAGCATCAGTGTGGATTTCAGTCTGTTTAACAACCAACTCCTCCCAGGGCCTTTAATAGAAATGATACTAGATTCTTATTGTTTCTTGGCAGTGGTCTGGTGTAGACAAAAAGCAGACCAAAGCTAAGACCTTTGACAGAGATGTGGCCCTAACCACAGACTCAGGAGGAACAGTGCACAGTAAGGATTCCCACTAAGTCGACACAGGTCTGTTTAGTGCGGGGGGAAAAAAAAACGGCAAAAGAGGTAAGGACAGTGAATAAAGTGAAGACTTGACAGAAAATGATAGGAGCTGAGGCTCAGGGCTGACAAATGGACAAAAAAAAGGCACAGAAAAAAACTATGACAAGAAACCTACAACAGTAGCGGTGCCATTGTGTGATCCTCTTGTTTCACTTCACTATCAATTGAAATGTGCAGTTTCAGGTGAGTGATAGCAGCTAAATCAGCTGATTTTAGGAAGACTACAGATGTTATTGTGACTACTGACATGGCTTCAGCTTTGAGTATGACAGGCAGTTTTAAAAATTAAAAAATATGACACGATTCTAAGTCGATACAACCATATCAAAAACAGTATTTGGTTCAAGACTATTGGTTTTTAAGGAACTAGATGTATAACACCCTATTGAGAAAATCTGTAATGGCTTGGTTGCCATAGCAGAGGAGCTTCGGGTCAACATATCAGTGTTTCAGTCAGTTATAGTGATCCACCCATTATGCATCATCCTTCATATTTTAACCTGCAACTCACTAATAAGATAAGACTTTTATTATCATTGTAGTTGGTTATATAAGAAAACGTTGTGAGGTAGATTTCAAAGACCAGCAGCAATAAAAACTAAAGAGACAGTAAAAGATGATCATGATGTAAGTCCAAACACGACTTAAATGTCAAACATGTTCGTTTTTAGTCTCCTCTACAGCTCTAACTAACTAAGAGAATTACAAACGGTGACTATGTCTAAGTCCAGACTATTTTATTAATTCACTTAAAATGTTATATTTGCATCTGGATTGTAGATTTTCTGGTTCCTTTTTGCTATCAAACTGATAACTATGTTTGCTCCTCTTTATAGCTGCTCAAAATGATCAAAACCTTTTCACTATAAACCTAAATCAGTGGGTGAGGTGAAGAATTTCAGAACCTGCTACCTTATCAGAGGCTTTTGTCATGCTCTATTAAACTGAGTGTGGATTAAAACTTTAAATAGAACAAGGATAAGGCAGACAGGGCTAACCTGATCCAGTCTGAGAGCTCCCCCTGAGAAGCGCTGAGCCCTCAGGTTCTTAGCGATGGAGTGCAGATTGAGCACAGCCTGATGGATCTCATCAATGGGGTGTTTAGGGTCCACAGGGGGCAGCTCCTCAGCTGAGAACATCTTCTCGGGTGCTTCAATCATGCTCTGAGCGTGATCGTAACTCAGCTTTACACAGGAGCAAATGACTGAGCGACCAAACCACTCGCTCAGAATCTGACGGAAGGAAAGAAGTTGAGAGAAAGGTCAGAGAAACACAAAGTATCCACAACAAATTGAGTCAACCCTACAGCCAGGGTGGACTTACAACTTCTGCTTCAACAGTTTAAACACTTTAGAGCTCGACAGTGCGACTGTTTCATTCGCATTTGCCACTAAAAATAGAAGTGTGCGAATTGTAAAATTTATTTAGGGGCACATGTGCGCATAAAAAAAAAAAAAAATCAGCCGAGGCAACAAATTTTTTTTCATGTAAATACTGCGGTGAAGTTAGTTTCAGGTTGGATATCTGACGGACATTCACTGCAGATCTACCGGTGTCTTCTCACCCTCCATAACCGGGAATAGTAACAGCAGCGCAGTTAAATCTACTCGGCACCCTCACTGTCAACGTCGGGTGTTGAATAAGGGACCATCAATAAATTACCAGTTGATGTTCTCAAAAAAGGCTGTTTTCCTTCAATAGCTTCCATGTCATGTGACCAATTGACCTAAAATTGATTTCAAATAATAGTACTAATAATAACAGGACAATAGGACACGGATTATTTGATCAATTTTCATGGTGTCCCTAAAGTTCTTAGTGTGCTCTTTACTTTTTCAACTTAGGAGCACATGTGCTCCTTGTGAAAAAGGTTAGTGTCAAGCCCTGACTATTTTCTGCCAATAGTATTATCCTTACATGACACCAGCTGTATTCCCTTTCTCATTAGTATCTTTCTTCACATCATGCTCACAATTATCTGCATTTTAGGTTTGTTTTTTCTTTGTCCTTCAGTCCCATTGAGTAAACTAGTGATTGAACGTACTCAATAAAATGCCGTTGTCGTTTCACGGTTTGGATGCAGTCCTAAAGGGGTGTGAATTATCCATACCTTTCCCTCCGGTGTGATTTTCCAAATGACAGAGAAGGTGAGTCTGTCAGTGAGAGGGTTTAGACTGCACAGCTCCTCACACAGCAGCCTGGGCAACATGGGGATCACCTGGTGAGGGTTAAAGCACATCAACACACTGATCAGTCGTGTAAATGATTGCACACTATATAATTGGGAACACAACATTCTAAAAAAGGCATCAAAACTGGTCTCTGCTATCAATAGTGGAAGCACATCATGATTTGAGTCAGCTAATGAGCACTTACCTTTTGAACCAGGTACACACTAGTTGCTCTTTGACTCGCAATGGCATCCAGAGCATTGTCCTCCTCTACAAAATAGCTCACATCAGCAATGTGGACTCCCACCTCAAAGTTACCTGTGTGGAAGAACGGTCAAAACCTCAGATTCAGTATCTAATACCAGATTCAATCTCCATATTCATCAGTGAGATCTACAGGATGGGTCACTTACCATCAGGGAGTTGTTTACAGGACAGAGCATCGTCCAAGTCTCTGGCTGTGGACGGGTCAATCGTGAAGATACACTCTGTCCTACACACACGATTAAATAATGCATTTTAAGTCATTTTACTGTACAAACCAATACAAGACAGTACACCTGTTAATTGTAGATGGATGAGTACTTAAATTAGTGGTACCTCAATGGCAGGTTGCTGCAGTGATTTTTGTTTTGTCTCAGACACTCAAACAGTAAACAGCATACTTATAACAGGAAATTCGGACTCTAATGGCCAGTACCAACTTCCTAGTCTTACCTCAGGTCTCTCCTCTTTCTCATCTCCTCAGGTGGGATGGTCCACGGCAGATTTGTGGGCAGGCAGTCTAACACCTCCTCTGAAAACTCAGATGAATCCACATCGTACTCGGTCAGGATGCCCTCAGTCTCCGGCTCGATCTCTCCAGCTTGACCCAGCGTTTTAGCGAGTCGCCTGTAGGAAATACCAGGAGTCAGATTGGTGGTAAAATGGTGAAATGCTTCCTGGTGTAAATCTTTGAATAGTCACATTCACCCTTCTGCAAAGTTGCTGTCAGCTGGCCAGTCTGTGATCCGACATATGAACAAGGTGTTAGTGTAGTCGCCGGGGCGGGAGGTAAAGTTTTCAGGACAGTCAGCGAGAGGGACGTTGATACGTGGCACCCGGTGGTCAACAGGGGAGAACATGGCAAAGGGCTTGTCGGGTAGAAATTTCAGGAAGCCTGTGACAGCTCTGGAGTGTTTCTTTTCGACTATGTACACCACCTAGTAGACAAATGAGAGGAAAAGTGAAGTGAAGACTCTGAAAGGAGCAACATGAGGCTTTTTCCCCTAGCGCACACACTAGAAATATGATAAAAAATACTCCAGAGAAATATGGAAAAACAAACTAAAACTTTGTGATCTTGGCTTTAAGTTTCTGCAAACTAGTATCTTTTCACAGGGAAAACTCTTGAATCATTATCAACTTCTAGTTTTGTCATGAACTTGTTGACTAAATTTCTAAGTGAAAACTTAGGAAAACTTAAGTTCTACAAAAGAAAGGAAAACAACACGCATTTAGCTTGTTATCTAACTGTCTGTTCAAATGGGTATATTCCACAAATCAAAAGTAATGTAGATGCAAAGAACATTTTCATTGTAGCTTGGCAGGAAAAAGTGATATATTGTGATGTTTTTGTCCATAAAATGCTTATAAAAAATGACAAGGATGGGCTCAGTACAAACTGTAGCATAACAAATAAGTGAGGAGCTTACTCTAGCGGTCTTTTGGAGTATTTCCCCATTGGATCTTGTGGTTGAGGGGTCTTCCTGAGGTTCCCCTATTTCCATTAGATGAGAGAACAGATTCACACATGTAAGATGAACTAGTGCTCTTTCATATTTTAAAACTGTTTTTGTAAAAACATATTAAGACATTTTGACTGAGCATTTTTAAACACTAGGAATTTTTTTGATATTTTTAACCAGAGTTTCAGTGTTATAAATGCAAGTGTAGCACATTACCTGGATCAGCCAGAGTGGTACTCTGAATCTTTCTGACGAGTTCCTCCTGGTCGCTGTATTGGTTTTCTACAATGACATCAGGGATGGAGGCTTGTTGGGTTTTCTTCTTCTGCGCTGTGCCATCTCTCTGGGTTTCTAAATCACTGGTGCCCTCACAGTCAGTATCTGACCTCACAACCTAGACAGAAACATGCAGCATATTCATTTTCTGCTGAAATACTGTCCTGCTGAAAAATCGCTATATTTTCTGTGGTACCTTCATGGTAATAAAACTCTAAACAAATGGTATCAAAGTTGAAAAGTGAGGCAGTAAGTGCAGTCTACCTTCCACTGGTCTTGAGGAAGGATTTGCACTACCACAATGTCTCCATTCAGCGCTCTGTTACGGAGCACAATCCCATCCAGAAATATATCCCGGGTGTCATCCTGTAAACATAAAACTGTTATTTGTTGATACTGTTGATTTACAACATTGAGCTCTTTTTGGTGTGACTGTAAAAGCAAATACAATAAAATTGCATGTTCAGTAGGGACGTCGAGTATTGGACTTTTGCTAATGATTAATACTAATATGTGCACCCCAATTTTTCCACTTAACAGACCCTCAAGTCTCTCCTGTAGTAGAGTTTGCCAGTTATTCTTATTGAGAGTCTATTCGTTTTGGAAACAGACATACAACAAGACAAACAAACTTTAAATCTATTGTAAAGGATGATGTGTGTTCTTCAGCAAATATTGAAATCAGTAATGTGTCTGCAGTCTGTTTCTGACACTCCTCCAGCTGACATGTCGAGGCTTGTTACTCATTCATAAGCTGCCTCTGCATGGACATAACAGATCTTCATGGTGATTTACTTTTAATGTGCAATCTGCCAGTACTAATATTAATTAGTACTAATATTATGCAAATAGAAATGTGCATTCCTAATGTGAACATACATGTATTGTTCAACTTAAGAAGTATAAGTGAAAGGGTGATGTGCTGGCCCCAAGAAAATATGACATTGAGACAAAAAATATATCTGATGCACTCTGAGTTGTACTTACAGGAGATGGGATAAAAGCTTCATGGTATTTCTTGGGGTTGATTCTTAATTGACCCTGCAGAGAAAATGTGCAGTCTTTAAAAAATTATCCAGCACTATACTTTGTGTTTTAGTTACATCATACAATATACATATCATTGTACAAGTTGTGTGGGTGCTGTTTGATTTCAGGTCTTGATTGATGAAAAGGGCCTTAAACTATGTTTTACTTCAAGTATGCAGTTTAAAAAAAACGTTTTTATTGGGGGATCAAAATCAAGATATCCTGTCATAAAATAACTAATAAATCCCTACATAAATCAGTCTTCATATACCTGTAAGTGTGGCCACAACAAGTTACTTTAAGGGTTGTAAAAAAACTACAGTCTAAGAGGCTGTAACTTTTTTTTTTTTTTACCTGAATGAGCTCTCCTCTTTTCAAGCCATGGGACACCTCCTCAAGCATCATGTAAGGCTCGAACACTTGTTTCTTTGATCCTCTGCCTCCTTTGTTCTTATTCTTTTCAGCAGGAGAATTGGCACCGCAGGCTGAAATAGATTTCACATAATAATTTATTTAATAATAATCCTCCGAAAGTATGAAAAATCACTATCACAGCATAGACAGCGATTACACCTCACCTCCTGACAGCAGAGGTTTTTTGTCCTTGCCGTAAGGGGACTTGGGCCTTGACATCTGAGTGTCGACACCAGATTTTGATGCTCCTTCTTGGTGCTTTGGCTGGCTTTTCTTCTTTGACTTCAGCCCCTTCTCCTGCTCCTGGCCACTGACACTGGTTTTCTTTGGGGACTGGGGGTTTCCGACCAAAAAATCACCTTCTTTAGAGTCTTTATTTTTCTTCTGCTGCTTCTGGTGTTTCTTTGACTCATTGGATTTAAAAGAGCCTAGTTCCTCACCGGATTCAATGTCCCCATCTTGACTGGTGGTTGTGTCCCTTCTCTGTCCCCGGCGCTGTCTGTCAGAGACACCCTGCTTCCTCTCACAGTCCTGCGTAGCGTTGCAGGTGCTCAGTTTCTCCTTGTACAGAGACAGTGAACTCTCTTCTCCTTTGATTTTCATGGATGAAGGGGAGAAGTCACTTGAATCAGAGAAATCAAAAGCTGCTTGGTCCCTCTTTTGCTGTGGTATATTCAGTCTGTCACTCCGGACTTGTGCGCCTGGACCATTTCCCTCTCTTTGAAACAGTGTGTCCTTTGCATATTGCTCCATATACAGACTGAATTTGCTGCTGCTGTGCTGGCTGAGGAGCCTAGCATAGGCATCCTTCTGACGAGGAGTGGATGGCAGATTCTGGCTACGTTTTGGTTCTCGATTCAAGTTAGCATTCTTTGTATGCCTTGGAGACTCCATGAGGAAATCTGTGGAGATGCTGAAATGACAAAACAACATTCAATACATAGGAGTTACCATTGCAGATGAGTCAACAAACATGCCTTTTAGGCAAGTCAGCTTGAAGCAGACATGTTTTCATATCACTACACCTTTGAAAACACAGGAACTGTGTTAAGCTGTTGCCACCTGTGAGTGAATGAAAAACAGCCGACCATTCCACTTTCTCTGGCGCAACACCTTACGACAAAGCGTTGAAGAGACACAAAGACCTCACAGATACAGAAGCTTATTGTACTGTAAAAGACATGCTACTAATAAACACTATCAAATTTCATGTAAGAGTATCAGGGGACATTTAAATTTGACATGTAATTTTTGTATATCGTGATACATATGGCTATCGACTGATATGAAAAAAATATATTGTGATAAACTTTCTCCCATATCGCCCAGCCCTATCACTTCCCAAGACTTTCCGTATTGGAAAAGGTAAAGATCAAGTGTGTCAGTAAAAATGAATCACCTGAGGTTTCCTAATTTAAAAACAACTATAAAGAAATATTCCTTCTTCTTGTTGGTGCTCTTGTTTGCCTTTTTAGGCCATAAAACGGTATCAATATCAACTCTAGTCTGTCCGATGACCTGCTATAGTCCACCTTACTTACATCATCTGGTTTAGTAATAATGAGGCAGACATGCGCTGTAATTATTTAATGTTTCAATCTTTTTGTTAAAGTTAGCTGTTGTACAATGTCGAAAAATGCCGTGTCATCCCCGTGTCTTTGACTGCTAAGTCTTAACAAGCTCAGAAAGTCTGTTAATACAACACTATCCTTGCTAACAGCTGAAAGTTAACGTTACCTAAGGTTAGCTTACAGTTATTAGCACGACTGTCTAGCATCAGCTGCTTGCCAAGGCGGCTGTTGTCAAAGCGTCGACTGACCAACGTTTACTGTTAATGTATCGTTAGTAAATGACAATATTGTCAGAGTTAAAATCTTAATCATTACCTTTATCACTGCGTGCGGCTTGTTGCTACTGTTGAAGACAAACTGCTCACTGACACACTTCCTCCGTCGTCATGTATGGTTACAACCGTGCTACATTTGCGTGCAGTAGGAAATATTGATGCTAGCCGTCCACGCTGAAACGCCGCTTCTAATAAAATCAGCTCATCTCTGAATATTGTGATATTCATTGATACGATATTTGAATCTGTACTATAAAATACATTTTTCACATTTTAAATCCCAATACAATCGAATATTTAAGGGGGATGACAGGGTGGAAAAAGTGCAGACCTTTATAAGCAGCGCTGTTATTACAGGGACTTGTCTTGTGAAACACTTTGTTGGTGCAACTTGACTGTGCTGACCCAGAGGAGGTTTATAGAAACTGAACAGGTAAGTGACACGTAAAATTAAGAAAACTTGGCGCAAGATATCCCAGTATTCAACGTGCATATACATTAGTTTTCTGAAAAACCACCGGCTGTGTCTGGCAGCAAACCTAACTTTGGCACAAGGAGCCTCAAGAGGGCAGCAAAGACATGAGAAGATGGTAGAGAGAGTCACTGGAAATCATTTATCCAAGGCGAAGAAATAAAACTCATCTGACATTTTATCCAGAGCGAAGAAATGAAACTTATCACTATTTTAGAAACAGGTGTGTGTGTCAGGCTAAATTGAAGTGAATGTAATTATGTGTAAATTAACAGTAAGGGTGTTGTGTTGCATATTTGCTAAATTGTAAATCATAATGTATGAATGTTTACCGTCATAAGGTAGATTCTTACAAGAGAAGGCTTTGTATAATAATAATTTAACCTGTTTATTAATATATTGGCACATGTTGATGAGGTCATCATTAGTTTCGGCAGTGCACAGGCTGCCTTGCTGGTACGGATCCAACAGGTTTTAAATTTGTACTTTAAGAAGGTTGAAGCTTTTTTATTGTCTTTACTTTGGGTGTCAGTGACATTAACTATTATCATGATTCAGTTTTAGGCTACATAAATGTGGGAACATGGCCTCTGCTAACAGGACGCCTGTTCTACTATTAGTGTAGCAGATAAGTGACATAATTGTTCAGTTGGTGATACAAGCATGAAAAGTGGCATGAGCATTCTCCGTGGGTCACTTCAAGATGGCGGCAATTTTTCAAAATGGCAGCTGACTAGGTGGAACAATTAGGTGATTTCCTTGTTAAGTTGGTAATATAGGCATGAAAATTGGTATGAACAGTTTTCATGAGTCACTCAACTAGAAAATGCCCCAAGTTGGTTGAAATTTCAAGATGGCCGCCATTTTAAAGATGGCCGCCATCTCATTAGAGCAGTTAAATATTGTAAAGTTGGTGATATTTTAAACATGAAAATTGGTAAGACCATTCCCAATGAGTAACTTAATAAGAAAATGCCCCAAGCTGCTTGAAATTTCAAGATGGAGACCATTTTAAAGATTTCTTTTGAATATTTTGTGTTTCTTTTAATTCAAACTTATGTTTGTTGAGGAGCCCCTAAAGGGATAAGGAGAAAAAAAAAAAAACACAAATGTTTTGCATGCACACGCTAAAGGGGCGGGTTGTTCTCCTCTTGGAGTGGGGATACCACAGGTGTATCCCCACCGGAGAACAATGATTGGAGCGGGAATACGTCCCATGGTATCTCCGTTACAACAGGAGAACAACGCACCCCTTTAGTGTGCGCACATGAATGTTTCGCGTGTGCACACAAGTTTTTTTTTTTTTGTATGTGTGTCTTTTTCTCCATGTCCCTTTATGGGCTCTGCAGTTTATAATCTTTTCATATTGAATGTTTTGTATTTTTACTGCTTAGCACTTTTAGATCATTGACTTGATGAAAAGCACTATGAAGCGAACTTAAAGTGGAATCCTGGTAGAGTAAATCAACTATGTGATTCAAAACATTGTAAAATTAAATAAAAACCACATAATAATAGAGTATAAAGTTAACATTAAAACATCATCATCTAGTTTCTCTCGTTGTCTAGTCTAGTTGTCCAGTCTTTAACACTTTTGCAAAACTCAAAAATGCCCCTCTGCAATTGATGTGAGCGACCTGCAAGCGTTGAAGAGATTTGTTGTGGTGATGTATGATAGATCCAGTGATGTCACAACTGTCGATGAGGCTAGGCTTGATCTTTTTGCAAGAAAGCAAAGACTATATGACCTGATCCACCAACTCAAGCAGCACTAAAAGAGCATGCCAAATGTGCAGCTTATGAGGCTGGATATATGTGTGGAGGGTGGCGGACCCCGCGCAGTGGTATTTTAATCTGGCGGAGCCCGGCATACAGCCAGTTTGGTATTTAGACTGAAGCGCACCTAGGTCCGCCAAGCTGGGCATGGTGGCATGGCAGAGGGAGGTGTTGACAGAACCAGCTGCCACATTGACATTTTTGTGCTCTCCGGTGGCGTTTTAAGTGCGCTGAAAGCTCGCCGATTCAAACCTAGTCAGCTTTCAGTGCAGGCGGAGCGCAGCTGGTCTTTTTGGTATTTATGGTATTTTGGTAGGCCGGCGGTGTATTGGCATATGTCACTGATGCCTCACCAGCAGGTTTCCACAGTGTCAGGCACATTTCAGTGCAATAAATAATCATCAACAACTAATAATCTGAGTCAGCACATACATTCAGATCTATTGATGTATTCTGATCTATATCTGGTCTGATGAGTGCGTTTGGCACGCGTTTGGACACACAACCTGACCGAATCAACACAGCTGAAACTGCATTAAATTAAATATCTAGTAAATAGACACACATGATGAAGTCAACAAGATGTTTAATTTGTCTCCCTCCCTTTGTTTCTTCCTCTTCCTCTTATTTCTCACGCAGCTCGACCTGGACATGTCTCTGTGTCCCCTCCCCGTCCTGCTGAGGCTGCTGCTGCGGCGGCTGAACAGATGATTTATTTTAGTGATCAGATGAGTTATTTACTTAAAGCCTATACACGAATATGATAATATTCAGTTTTGTGAGCCAAATATATTTTATATGCCAACATCTATGAAAGAAAGAGACAGGCCACGGAGCGCGATGCGTCATTACTCACAGATGGTTCTGATTTTATCGGAACGCCTTGTCGGCGCGGCGGACCTGCATGCTGTGCATGCGCTGCATCGCCGGCAAGGCTCGAAAATAGGGCCCAGAATCTTTTGGACTCCTCTTCCTCTTGTGGTAGAGAGTTTTGGGACTTGACCAAATGAGGGTGCACCAAGAAATGTACTGGGCGATGCATGTGCTTCAAACATGGACTCACTTGCACATGTCTATGTAGTTGTCTCTGTTAGAATCTATGGGCTCTATTTTCGTGCTTCACCGGAGACATGGCGCGGCGTAAGTCAGGTCCGCCGCGCTGACAAGGTGTTCCCCAGCACAATTTGGTATTTTGGTGAGCAGCGCAGCCCGGCGTAAGTATCCCCCCTCCCTAACTCAGCTCCTCCCAGCGGTGTAAGTCGTAGCGAGGGAGGAAAGAGGGCGTGGAGTGAGTTTAACACAGCCAAGACCTGTATTGACCAATAATATCAGCTCCTCTCCTTGCCTTTAAATCCACCACTGGCGAGGCGTATTACTATTTTCATGAAGTAGTCAAAGAGATGTCTGAAGACAGTAATGCCACACGATGGCAACAGAAGGCAGCCCCTCAACAGGTGTCACTGTAAGTGCTGCAGAGGGAGTCCTTCACTCTCTCTCATATGAGCACAGATGGAGTCTGTCACTCACATCAAGTTGCACATACTCAAACCTCACGTGACAAAGGTGGGTTATGTGCAGAGATCACAACATAAATTCCAAAAATGGCATTAAAATTGGAACCATCTGTGCGTAAATGACGCATCGCGCTCCGTGGCCTGGCTCTTTCTTTCATAGATGTTGGCATATAAAATAAATTTGGCTCACAAAACTGAATATTATAATATTCGTATGTAGGCTTGAAGTAAAAAACTCATCTGATCACTGAAACAAATCATCTGTTCAGCCGCCGCAGCAGCAGCTGCAGCAGGACAGGGAGAGGACACAGAGACATGTCCAGGTCGAGCTGCGCAAAAAATAAGAGGAAGAGGAAGAAAGAAAAGGAGGGAGACGAATTAAATATCTTGTTGACTTCATCATGTGTGTCTATTTACTAGATATTTAATTTAATGCAGTTTCCGCTGTGTTGATTCGGTCAGGTTGTGTGTCCAAACGCGTGCCAAACGTGCTCATCAGATTAGATATAGATCAGAATATGTCTATGTAAGGTAGATACTGAGTCGCGCCACTAGGTGTCGCTATAACACCACATTAAAACAAGAGTTTACTATTGAGAATTGCCTTTTGTCCCTCTGACACACCGTAGGGGTTGATATCGCGGGTGTAATGAGCATTTCCTTTAGATTTCTGATATCAACCTTGTAGACCCCTGTGTTGTGAATAAACCAACGGTATTGCCACGATCCCGAACCCATCTGTGTCCGTGTGCATCTCCTTACCGGCTGCCGCTGCACCCCCCGCCAGAGGTCCATTTCACACTTAAGCAGACACAACGCCGAGTAGCCTAGCTGTGGAGGTGTTGGAGAGCCGGCAGGCGCGCGCGAGAGACAGAGAGAGGGCTACAACTTTGGTGCCGTGACCCGGATCGTGGTGTTGCCTTACCGAAGAGGGAATTCTACAACCAGGCTTGTATTGAACATTGAACTGTGAACTTTTCCTGGAGCTGACGGACATTTGCAACTTTTTTTCATGGTTCTGAAGCAACGTTACCGTCCCAGCTATATCCTTTAAAGACTGTTGTGAATACGAATTACTACTGCTATTGCATTTTGAATATTTTTCTAATGGGTAAACTGAATTTTGAGTGGAAATTAATGGTAAACTGAAGCTATTTAAAGCTATTTGATATTCGAGGATATTTTTCTGTTTGTTTCAAGACTCATTTAAGCTTGTGTATTCAGCTAACTGATATTTAGTGACATTTTTGAGTTGAACATTTAAGTGAACTGACTAAGTAATTAAGTTTAATGGCCTATTAAGTTAAGTTTTTAGACATAGCTGATATTTTTTGGTTACTCTGGTAATACTGAAAGACATATTACACTGCATTACACACAGACAGTATTGAAATACTTTATTTGCACACAGTAATTGCATATTTCAGACACACACATTGCGTTGTTACGGCAACATTTATTTTGCATTTCACATAAAACATATAGCAAGATGACACAGAATTACACTGATTCAGCACTTGAGCTGCAAAGTCCCTCCACTGTGACGCCCAGCCTCTTACCTCCAGCTGGGCCTGAAGCAAGTGGTTCAATGCCCCCTTTGCAACGACACGCTTTCCCATCCTCCATGTATTCAGCTTATGTGGCTCAGTACATCACGCCAGTCCGTCCAGCCAGACAGCCGGGCTCCGGGGCTTCAGGACAGATACCCCCACTCTGCCTTGACATCAGCCCTGTCACCAACCCAAGCAGCCCGACGGAGACACCGGCGAATGCCTCTGTTCACACCCCCAGCGAGCATGGACCCACAGCCTCCCTGCCTCCACAAAGCACCCCACACAGTGTTAGCGCTCAGAGGCCAGCGGTTCACCGGCTCCCCATGCCCTACCCCAGAGCCACCCCCTATGCTTTCCAGTCTGTTAGACCCAGCCCCCCAGTATACCTAGGCTATGCACACTCCACCCCTGCGACCCAAATGCCCGGGCCACGTTTCCAAATACCGTTAGCAGCAAGCATAGCTAACCAGCCTGCTGCTATGGGGCAGACCCCTCAAGTGCATTTCTCTGAAACATCTAGTAATGTTCTGGGTTCCAGCCATAGTGATTCAGTGCCCCTACCCCCTGCTCATGGGTATGCCCCCAACACCACCCCCTATAGCCCCCCTGTAATGTCTGAGCATACTGCTGCTGATATTCACCCCGATCCTGCAACATTGCCTAGCCTGTACAGTTACCCACAAGCGCCACATTCACAGACCCCTGTTCAAACTAGAGCCAGCGCGAGCCCCCCAGTGTCAGCCTATGGTGGTTTCATGCAAACGCATCAAGTGAAAAATGTTCCAGTCTTCACGGGTAATCCAGACTGCAAGATTTTAGTGGAGAACTGGGTGCGTGACATGCAATATCTCCTGGAAGCGATTGAACTCCCCACGCACCTGCGTTTTTCCACGGTGGTGAGGCACCTGGGCGGTGAAGCCCGGAAGTTAATTCTAGACATACCCATCCATAACCAGAGCCCAGAGAAAGCGTTCGAGGAACTGAGAGCAGAGTATGGCGACGCACGAGGGTCTTTAGACCCATTAGCTGACTTCTATGAGCGGAGCCAAAACCCGGGTGAGTCCGTCTGCTCTTATGCTATAGCGCTGGAGTCGAAACTGCGTGCTGTTGAAGAGAAGCAGAGGGGAGGCAAGCCTTTCCCCGACCGTGACAGCAAACTCACCCGCCAGTTCATGAGAGGGCTCACCGATGAAGAGGTGTATATGAGAATAGCACCCATGACACCTAGACTGCTGAGCTTTCGAGAGCTGCAGAATGAGCTCCGTAACCTGGCAAGAGAAAACAAAAAGTTCCAGTCTCAAAACAAAGTGAAAAAGACTGTTACCCAAGTACATGTTACGCCAGAGGGAGATAGAAATGTGAAACCTGAAAAGGTAAACCCCACTTCTGAATTATCAGAGTTGACTGAGATTGTAAAGAGGCTAGCTCTTAAGCAAGAAGAACAAATGGCCAAGTTGTCCCACCTTGAGCGGAGAATAGCTTCACCACCCCCTACCCCCATCCAAGCAGTTCAGCCCCCACAGGCTAGGGCGGCCCCAAGCACAAGCTTCATCTGTTATCGGTGTGGTAAGCTCGGCCACACCGCCCGAATTTGTAGAGCAGTGCTGCCAGCCCCTGCCCCTGCTGGAACCCCCCAACCAAACGCCCCTGCCGTGGGGCCCACACCCCAATCAGACCAGCCTTTAAACGCTTAAGGCCCATGGTAGCTGGGGCAACCATGGGCATACAGCGAGGCCCCCATCCACCCACAAGAGACATTAGCACTGGAAAAGAGGAGACACCTCTAGTCGGGCCCAGGAACGAAGGAGAAGTTGAAGTCAACGGCATGCAGTGTAGGGCTCTCATTGACTCTGGCTCCCAGATAACCAGCATCACACACAGCTACTGGCAGAGCCACCCTGTCTTGCAGAGACTGAAGCTAAAGCCCTCCAAAGTACCCATAGAGGGCGCAGCTGGCCAAACTGTGCCCTACCACGGTGTGGTGAATATTGACTTGAAAGTTCTTGGAAAAGAGCATAAAGCTGTGCCTACCTTCGTAGTTCCTGACTCCGACTACCGTTCTTCAGTCCCCCTTCTAGTGGGCACAAATGTCATCAGAGCCTCCCGCAGCCACCTCCAAGCGTCATATGGCCAGCAGTTCCTCCATCTGGTGAAAGAGAAGCATCCAGAGTGGTACACAGCACTGCTGAAGGTGGGGAGCGCCGAGCAAAGTGAAATGCATGATGTGGTAGGTCCTGCTGTGTACACCGGCCGTAAAGTACGCATTCCTGCGGGTAAAGAGATGGATTTGAGATGCAAGATTAAAGATGGTCCTCGGAGAAAGATCTACACTGCCCTGATTGAGAGCCAGGCCTCGGTGCGTCTCCCCCAAGACCTCCTGGTTGCCAAAGTTCTCGTTGATTTAAAGGGAGGATGTGCTCCAGTTAGAGTGATGAACCTGTCCCAGCGTGTCATAACTATTAAGCCCCACACAACCCTGGCCAGTGCCGTCCTGATACACCGCGTTCTGGAGTTTCCTGAGAACGGGGGGGGGGGGGGGGGCCTGGGAACAAGGAGGCATGCCTCAGCCTGGGACAAGTGGTGGCGAGCTGTGGTGTGGACCTAAGTGACGCGGCAGTGGAGACCGAAGATCAACGCACCAGTCTAGAAACACTGCTAAACAAGAATGCGGATGTGTTCTCGCAGCACTCCCTGGACTATGGCCACACCACAACCATACAGCACGAGATCCCACTGGTAGACTCAAGGCCTTTCCGATTACCCTACCGTAAGATACCCCCATCCCAATGGCAAGACGTGCGGCGCATGTTAACTGAGATGGAGGCAACCGGGGTCATCCGTCCAAGTAAAAGCCCTTATGCCTCACCAGTGGTCGTCGTGACCAAGAAAGATGGGTCATTAAGACTCTGTATTGACTACAGAAAGCTTAACTCCTGCAGCACCCGAGATGCGTTTCCTCTACCAAGAATTGAGGAGGCCTTAGAGTCGTTAGGACAAGCTAAATACTTCTCCACGCTCGACCTGACCTCCGGTTATTGGCAAGTGGAGGTAGCGGAACACGACAAGCACAAGACAGCCTTTTGCACTCCCATGGGGCTTTTCGAGGCCAACAGAATGCCATTTGGGCTTCAAAACGCCCCCTCCACATTCCAGAGGTTAATGACCTGCTGCTTCGGTGACTTGAACTTTACGCATCTACTTATTTATTTGGACGACATAATTATTTTTTCTTCGACCTTCAGTGAACACCTAGACCGACTGCAGTGTGTCTTCAATCGGCTTAGAGAGCATGGCTTGAAGCTTAAGCCGTCAAAGTGCCAGTTCGTGAGAAAGGAAGTGAACTACCTGGGTCATCTGGTGTCGGCAGACAGCATCAGGACGGACCCGGAGAAGATCAGCCGTGTCAAAGACTGGCCGAGGCCTACAGACCGCAGGGAAGTGCTTCAATTCCTTGGGTTTGCTGGCTACTATAGACGCTACGTCAAGTCATACTCCAGTCTAGCTGCACCCTTGTACCGCCTCACCTCGGGAGACCCTAGAAGCAAGAAGAGAGGGGCCCAGAAGAATCCAGCCCCCGATCCGACCTTTCTGTGGACTTCTGAGTGTGAGGAGGCGTTCCTGGCGTTGAAAGAGAAGCTGACCAATGCACCGGTCCTGGGCTATCCAGATTACAGCCTGCCCTTCCTGCTGCAGACCGACGCGTCGAGAGATGGGCTTGGGGCTGTGCTTGCACAGATCCAGGGTGAAGCAGAGAGAGTTGTCGCTTACACTAGCAGAGGCTTGACCCCACCTGAGACGAGATATCCTGCGCACAAGCTCGAATTCCTCGCTCTGAAGTGGGCGGTCACAGACAAATTCCACGACCACCTTTATGGACGCAAGTTCTCTGTGCTAACGGACAACAACCCTCTGAAGTACGTAATGAGCACTGCCAAACTCGACGCCACTGGCCAGCGGTGGGTTTCTCACCTGTCGATCTTTGATTTTGATATCCAGTATAGGAGGGGCCAAGACAACTCTAACGCCGACGCCCTTTCACGCATGTCCAACCAGGAGGTCAGTGAAGTCCTGCAGACTTGCCCCCAGCAAGTGGTAGCTGATGTACAGGGGCAGAATGAGACACATGGCACCCAGGAAGTGGAGGAGTCCTCCGGGGAAACTGCTGCTTCTTTGGAGGCGCCAGAGAGTGGCCAGCTGCTGGAGCCGAGTCAACCCTATGGAGACGTGGGAATGGAGGCACTGCCCACTATGACAACACAGGAGATTCGGGCAGCGCAAAGAGAAGATCCGGACATTGGTCCAGTCCTGCACTTCAAGTCCCGCAACCGGAAACCAAGCCGCACTGAGAGGGTGGAAGTGGGTGCAAGTGGGGGCCTTCTCTTAAAAGAGTGGAGGAGATTAGTGGTGAAGAATGGTGTCATTTACCGGCGGGTCCGTGACTGCCATAGAGGAGGGTTGGAGCAGCTAATACTGCCACAGAGGCTGCGTGTAGCTGTTAAAACTGCTCTTCATGATGATTCCGGACATTTAGGATTTGAGAGAACATTGCAGATGATACGTGAGAGATTTTATTGGCCAAGAATGTTTCAAGAGATTAAAGCCTGGTGTGAGCAGTGTGAGCGATGTTGCCTGAGAAAGACTCCCACAGCTAACGTCAGAGCTCCCCTAGTCAGTATACACACCAGTGCCCCCATGGAGTTAGTCTGCATGGACTATTTGACGCTTGAGAAGTCCAAAGGTGGCATTGAAAATGTGCTCGTTGTCACTGACCACTTCTCCCGTTACGCGCAGGCCTACCCCACCAGGGACCAAAAGGCGGGCACAGTGGCAAGAGTATTGTGGAGGAACTACTTCAGTCGTTTCGGCTTCCCTGCAAAGCTGCATTCGGATAGGGGGCGCAACTTCGAAAGTGCTATTGTGAAAGAGCTGTGCAAGTGTACCGGCATTACTAAAACACACACATCGCCCTACCATCCTCAGGGGAATGGGACCACCGAGAGGTTCAACCGTACCCTGATGAATATGCTGGGGACACTAAAGCCGCACTTGAAGCCTCGGTGGCACGAACACTTGGATGCCATGACACATGCATATAACTGCTCACAACACGACTCCACCGGGTATAGCCCGTACTACCTGATGTTTGGTAGGTACCCACGGCTGACCTGATTTTCGGGTCCCCCACCGTTAATCAGCCCTGTGGATATCACGAGTATGTCCAGACTCTGCATGATTCTTTGACGGAGGCTTATACCCTGGCTAACCAGACATCTCAGCATGCTAAAGAGCAGCAGAAAAAGTACTATGATCTGAAAGCCAGAAGTGAAGACTTTGCTGCTGGGGACCGAGTCTTAGTCAAAGTTTGCCATGTGGAAGGGAGACAGAAACTGGGAGACCGTTGGGAGTCACGCCCATATGTCATTGTCAAGAAGCAGCCCAACGTACCTGTTTATGTGGTGAGACCGGAGAATGGAGGACCGGAGAGGGTGCTGCACAGAAACCTCCTTACCCAGTGCATGTTCCTGCCTGTGGATCAAAGTAACCTAGTCTTGGAGGAGAGCCAGCTGGATAATGAACCGTGTGAGACTGGTGTTGATCTGGGTGAAGATGACAGTATGGAGGAAGTGGAAGATGGAGCTTTGACTGGAGCAGTTGGGGGAGAAGAGCACCCCAGCACCGAACTGACCGACACAGAGACACAAGGGGATATGCTGGTCACCAGTGGTGGTGCCTCTTCCTCTCGAGGCGTTGGCACTCCAAGGAGAATGCCGAGAAGGAGTCGACATCCTCCCCTGAAACTGTCTTTAGAGTGCCGGGCCATGGAAGTGGAAAGTGACCAGCAGAAGATAGAGAGAGGAAGAAAGTTGTGGCAAAGGGCCAAAGCAAGAAGAGCAGCTGGACACATTTAGGGCCACGTAGTGCACACACCTAGATGAGTCAGCTCCCCCACACACACATTTTCTACACACTTTATACTACACACACACACACTTATCACATATTTGTTTATTTTTGAAGTTCTTTGAGTTACCTCATGAGCCTCTTTTGAATGAGTCTGATGGCGGGGACGCCATCTCTTAAAGAAGGGGTGGGTGTAAGGTAGATACTGAGTCGCGCCACTAGGTGTCGCTATAACACCACATTAAAACAAGAGTTTACTATTGAGAATTGCCTTTTGTCCCTCTGACACACCGTAGGGGTTGATATCGCGGGTGTAATGAGCATTTCCTTTAGATTTCTGATATCAACCTTGTAGACCCCTGTGTTGTGAATAAACCAACGGTATTGCCACGATCCCGAACCCATCTCAATCAATCAATCAATCAATCAATCAATCAAACTTTATTTATATAGCACCTTTCATGCTTTTAAGCTGCAACACAAAGTGCTTTACAAAGAGGTAAAAACAAACAACGTTAAAAAAAGAAAAAAACAAAACAAACAACAGTAAATATAGGGCACTTAAATAGGCATAAAACCCGTCCCTTCCCACCCACAGCAGCATATACAGGCATGCACAGCAGCCCACCCCACACACACATACACGCACACACGTATCCACACACCCACACAGTAACTGTCAGTAAAAACATGGCAAGGCACTGATGATTCTGGTAAGGAAAGACCACCTATGGGAGCCGTCCACACCGAGAGGAGCCACAGCCCACCCCCACAGGGAGCACCGCCCCCGAGACCCCCCGACCCAGACAGCCCGGGTGCACCCTGCACATAGTGCAGAGCCCCCTAACCGTCTGGGCCTGGACGATCCCAAGGACCGCGCCCCCCGGGGCGGACCAGACATACCTCCCAGTGTGGAGGGCCCCCACGAGGAAACTCTGGAGCTAAAAAGACTAGGGCATAGAAGGAATTAAAATAATATTAAAATATCTAAATGACGTAAAAATGTGATAAAAGTAAAGGATAAAATAAACTAAAACCAAATTAGAATAATGTTAGAATATCTAAGTGACATAAAAATGTGATAAAAGTAAAGGATAAAATAAACTAAAACAGTTAAATCAGCTAAAAGCCAAACTAAAAAGGTGGGTCTTGAGCCTCCTTTTAAAAACATCAACAGTCTCTGCGGTCCTGATGTTCTCTGGCAGGCTGTTCCATAACTTTGGGCCATAATGGCTGAAGGCAGCCTCTCCGTGAGTTTTGGTTTTTGTATGAGGAACAACTAAAAGGCCGGCGCCAGAGGACCTCAGGGTACGCGAGGGTTGATAAGATAAAAGCAGTTCAGATAAATAAGATGGGCCAAGACCATTAAGACACTTAAAAACTACTAAAAGATCTGTGTCCGTGTGCATCTCCTTACCGGCTGCCGCTGCACCCCCCGCCAGAGGTCCATTTCACACTTAAGCAGACACAACGCCGAGTAGCCTAGCTGTGGAGGTGTTGGAGAGCCGGCAGGCGCGCGCGAGAGACAGAGAGAGGGCTACATCTATATAAATCTAAATGTATGTGCCGACTCAGATTATTAGTTGTTGATGATTATTTATTGCACTGAAATGTGCCTGACACTGTGGAAACCTGCCGGTGAGGCATCAGTGACATATGCCAATACGCTGCCAGCCTAACAAAATACTACTAGACCAGCTACGCTCCGCCTGCGCTGAAAGCTGACCTGGTTTGAATTAGCGAGCTTTTCAGCGCACTTTACACGCCACCGGTGAGCACAAAAATGTCAATGTGGCAGCTAATTCTGTCAACACCTCCCTCTACCACGCCACCATGCCCAGCTTGGCGGACCTCGGTGCGCCTCAGTCCACGAAAATACCAAACTGGCTGTATGTCGGCTCCACCAGACGATAATACCACTGCACGGGGTCCGCCGCCTCACTGGCGGACATGAAAATAGAGCCCTATGTGTGTATTTTTTTGCCAGGACTACTTCCCCTTGTTTACCTTCCCCTTGTAAGAAAAAAGTTACAAAAAGGTACAAAAAAACAAAAATAGTTTTTTTTGTTTAAAGAAAAAAAAAACTTCCTTGTGACTGTTACCTTATTGTGGTAAGGGAGCTTGCATACTTCTGTGAACCCCAAGAGCTGTGCCATTAGGACATGACAACTACTGGCAGGTTTTACCAAATTGGACAGGTCGACAGCGAGGAGTTGCAATAAACATAGTCAAGCATTTTCTTGTAAAGTGACTTATGGAGAATGTTTTTATGTTTGTATCAGCAACTTTGCATGATATTACTGTGCTAATGAGATGGCTGCTATTTTAAAGTTGGCCGCCATCTGGAAATTTCAAGCAGCTTGGGTTATTTTCTTATTGACTCATGAAGACTCCTCATACCAATTTTCATGCTCATGAAGACTCCTCATACCAATTTTCATGCCTATACCATCATCTAATTGTTCCAGAATACTGAGCTTAAAAAATGATCTCAAACTTCCAGTTAATAACAAGAGGAGAAGAATCTGTGATCTGGTGTTTTAGGTTTTAGTGAAAACAGTCAAAGTAAAAGTGAAAGTAAGTGAGCTCAAAAACAGACTGTATTATGAGATAAGAACAGAGCAAAGAGAGGAGAGGATGAGGAAACAGGGTGAGTGTTTACTCTGGGTTTTTGTTTTAATGTCAAACTCTTTATCTGTATCATCCGTTAATGAAAAATGATTTACTGACTAATACACTTAAAAACTGCAAAGCAAAGAAACCTGACCAGACAAAGAGCTGGATCAATTCTTTATACGGGAAACTGTATATGTGCAGTTCTCCCTCTTTTTTAGACTTGTCCTTTTAGTAAAAACTACAATGAGTATTTTATTATTTAGCCTGTCACTTCAAATTTGATAATTTAATCCAGACCCCTTAATTTTTTTCGTTATGAGAGTTCAGGGACCTCAGAGCTGTTTTTTTTTATATACTGTGAATCAGATAAGGATCAGAGAGAGGCCCTGCAGGGTGAGGAAACATCCCATGTGTTTGGATACAGATTAGACCCTGTATAACTCTTAACGAGAGATATTAAGCTTTTTCAAGACTCTATACTAACTTTCTGTTCCCTCTTCAATATTTTTACATGATTTTCAGTTAAGAAAAAAAACAAAAAACTCTGGTGTATTCAAAAGATCATTAATTTCTGCCTCCTCCTAGCTACTGTCCCTTAAAGGCCCCCCACTCCCAGCCTACTTTTATATCTGAACAATCTCCTGTTTGTATCTCACCTGTTTGTCCATTTTGTCCTCAGGTTGTATGACTCAGTTTCATCTTCCATAAATTTGCTCAACATCAGATGGAGAAGATGAGTGATTGTGTCGAGGAAGGGGAGGGCAGAGGAAAGTCTGTCATGTTTGACTGTCTGTCTATGAAGAGCGACTGGTCTAAAAATTTTCCACCGAACTTGAGTAAAGAACCAGGACCCTCAGATGCAGAGTAAGAGAAACACTTTTTAACCTTCAAACTCTCAAACAGTCATTTATGATGCTCTAAATTCTGACCCCTCTGTTTTCGACCATGGAGCGAAAAATGATCTCTGCTCTCAAAACGGTGATTTTCCTGTTTAACATGCCAACCTGGAGAAAGTAAAGGAAAAGTCACTGAGCACATATTCATTTATTATTCATAATGTTTATAAAAATGAAGGATGTATAAAACAGCATTTAAAAATGATTCTGACCTCAGTATTTTCTGATTTGGTTCCTGTGTTTGGAATGTTTTGAGCCTGTAAGTCTTTGGACTGTGGTGTGTAGACCCCATAAAAACAGTCTGTGGGTCACAAAATACCAGAAGACCAATGAAGAAATAAATCCTGAGAAATAAAATCTAATTCAGAGCATCTGTCTGTTATTCGACCTTTAGATCTTATTGGTCAAATAAATGTTTTAAACTGTCAGAGAAAATCTCTCTACCTTCAATAATCCCAGTTTAGTTTTTCTCCTGTCACCACACTTTCATGCAGCAGCAGCTGAATATTTTACAGGAGATTGTTTTATGTTAGAGGAAAGAGAGAGGTCAGAAACTCTGGTTTAATAAATGCTTCTTATTCTGCTCTTTCAAACATGAAATGATAATGATAAAGAAAATAAATGTTCTTTATTTCCACAGAGAGACAGAAAGATTTGACTCTGTGGAGGAGCAGCTGTCCAGATATCTCAACTCTAAAAGAAGTAAGTCTGAACATCTGTTCTCTAAAGTCTCTGTCGATGAAAACACAGCTGACTGATTGATCACAAAGATGTTTTTGTGTTGAGCAGTTTGGTTCATTTTATTTTTCTTCTCTTTTAGCAGATCGCGGTCTGCAGGAGGTTTTAGATGAACATAAGATCAGTCTGAAGAGGAGATGTGAACGTGTGAATGAAGGAAGTGATGAAGCAGGAAGTCAAACCCTTCTCAACATGATCTTCACTGACCTCTACATCACAGAGGGACTAAGTGAAGAGGTGAACACCCAACATGAGGTGAGACAGCTGGAGACAGTTTCAAAGATGAAGATCTTCCATGACACGCCCATCAAGTGCCATGAAATCTTTAGAGTCTTACCAGGTCAACAGGAAGTCGTCAGAGTGGTTCTGACCAACGGCGTGGCTGGTGTTGGAAAAACCTTCTCAGTGCAGAAGTTCACTCTGGACTGGGCAGAGGGTTTGGAGAACCAAGACCTCAATCTGGTGGTCCTGCTTTCATTCAGGGAACTCAACCTGATCAAAGATGAGTCCTGCAGTCTTCTGAGTTTGCTCCATGTTTTCCATCCAACACTAGAGAAGGTCACAGCAGAGACGCTGGCTGTCTGTAAACTTCTGTTCATCTTTGACGGTCTGGATGAAAGCAGACTGTCTCTGGATTTCACAGACTCTGAGGTTGTTTCTGATGTCACACAGAAGTCATCAATAAATGTTCTGTTAACAAACCTCATCAAGGGAAATCTGCTCCCCTCAGCTCTCATCTGGATAACTTCTCGACCTGCAGCAGCCAATCAGATCCCTCCTTCATGTGTGGACAGGGTAACAGAAGTACGAGGCTTCACTGACGCCCAGAAGGACGAGTACTTCAGGAAGAGGTTCAGAGATGAAGATCTGTCCAGAAGAATCATCTCACACATCAAGTCCTCCAGGAGCCTCCAAATCATGTGTCAGATCCCAGTCTTCTGCTGGATCACTGCTACAGTTCTGGAGGACATGATGAGCAGAGAGCAGAGAGGAGAGCTGCCCAAGACCCTGACTGACATGTACTCACACTTCCTGCTGGTCCAGACTAAGAGGAAGAAGCAGAAGTATGAAGGGGGACATGAGACAAGTTCTCAGGAGCTGACTGAGGCTGACAGTGAAGTCCTCCTGAAGCTGGGGAGACTGGCCTTTGAACATCTGGAAAAAGGAAACATCATGTTCTACCAAGAAGACCTGGAGCGATGTGGTCTGGATGTCTCAGAGGCCTCGGTGTACTCAGGAGTTTGTACAGAGATCTTCAGAAGAGAGAGTGTGATCTTCCAGAAAACTGTTTACTGTTTCATTCATCTGAGCGTTCAGGAGTTTCTGGCTGCAGTCTACATGATCCACAGTTTCACAAACAGGAACACAGAAGCTCTGAAGATTTTCCAAAAAGGCAACAAACACAAAGACAAAATGTTTTTTTTAGAGACAGTTTCCATGTTTTTGCAAAAGGTAGAGCCACAAGACCTGGATAACATTTTCAAATCTCTGGATGACTTTCTGAAGAGTTGCATGATAAAATCTCTTCTCAGTAAAAATGGTCACCTGGACTTGTTAGTTCGCTTCCTTCATGGACTTTCTCTGGAGTCAAACCAGAGACTCTTAGGAGGTCTGCTGGGTCACACAGACAACAGTCCAGAAATGATCCAAAGAGTCATCGACAACCTGAAGGAGATGAACAGTTATTATATCTCTCCTGACAGAAGCATCAACATCTTCCACTGTCTGATGGAGATGAACGATCTATCAGTTCATCTGGAGATTCAAGAGTTCCTGAAGTCAGAGAACAGATCAGAGAAGGAACTCTCAGAGATCCACTGCTCTGCTCTGGCCTACATGCTGCAGATGTCAGAGGAGGTTCTGGATGAGTTGAACTTACATGAGTTTAGCACATCAGATCAGGGACGACTGAGACTGATCCCAGCTGTGAGAAACTGCAGAAAGGCAATGTAAGTCCAGGTTTTCTTCTCAGATTAGTGTAAATGAGCTCTGTAGCTCTTCCAATGTCCACGTTACTGATGATGTTCTTCTTCAAATAGAAATCTACTAAAATATTAGGGAGGAGTCATGAGAACGTACGCCCCCTAGAGTTCAAATAACCTCAACTTTAACTTTGATCACTGCTCTTCAGGTTTACTTTGTTTTTATTGTTTAACTATGACAGAGGTACAGTGGGTCTTTGTAGCTGTCTTTTAAAGGTGCTCTCTGGATTCATCAGGTTTTATAAACTTGTTTCTGCTAGTGAAGGGAATGTTACATGGGGAAAAAACCTTCATTGTGAAAACAAAGAAATCTTCAACTCTTCAAATGTTCAGAGTCAAAACAGCTCCAAATAACTATTTTATCTGAACCAATCATAGAAAAAGTAGCTGCTGTGATTTAGTGAGTCATCCTCTGTTTGGTCAACAGTCTAACCTACGAACCAACCACATACCAGTACCAAAAACATGGTTCTCAGTCCCCTTCTCCAACCAGAACTCAAGAATTCACACAATAAGAATGATACAGCTACACTAACATGACGACAACACTGTTAGAGAACAGAATGACTAAAATAAGTCATGGAGTCATTTGTCTTGAACATCTGAAGATATTAATAGCTGTCTGGTTAAAACCATAGATATTGTTTGAGTTTCTTTAGGTGAAGAGAATCATCAAATTGCCCTTCAATGAAACATTGTTTGATATTTATGTTGTTACAGACTTTCTAACTGTGGACTCTCAGAGACTCACTGTGAAGTTGTGGCCTCGGCTCTGAAGTCCAACCCCTCCCATCTGAGACATTTGGACCTGAGTCACAATCATCTGCAGGATTCAGGAGGGAAGCTTCTCTCTGCAGGACTGGAGAGTCCAAACTGCAGACTGGAGACTCTGAGGTCAGGCACCATTTCCTTTTGATCTAACAATAAAATGTGACAGTTGTTGCCTTAGATTTTTCTCTGTGTTTTTTTCCATCAACTTTGGTCGAGCAGTTTGACATTGTAGTTGTAAAACTTCAACACAAGAAGAAAAATCCAACATTTCAGAGTTGACTTGGAGTGGAACAATGGATGTAGAAAGGAAGCAGAACAAAATCAGTCCCACAAATATTACACATGCTTGTAGAGGGCAGGAGCAGCACAGACTAAAGGCTGATATTGAACTGATCCACAATTAATGTGATCACTAATGAATGAATGAAGTATCAGAGAAATGATGAGATGCAGATTTAAACCTGACTCTGGATATTTCATTTGGAAACTCTTGAAAACTTGAATTTCTTCTCTGCTCAGCCGTGTTCAAATAAAAAAAACAGATCCAGATTTTTCTGCAGTTTTCACTTTAGCTTAACATTAACATCATCTTGTCCAGTTGGTCCATAAAAACCTCTCAGATAAATAATCTGATGGTTTATTTACAGGTAGTTTGGCAGTTGTTGACAGCAGATGGACAGACCCCTAAATATACTCTTCACTATTTTAATCTTAATGGAGAATTCATGACTACAAAAAACTTTGAAATTTCTCACATGAGTTTCTCAGGATCTCACTAAAGTTTTCTGTATCTTAAATATTTCTCGACTGAAAAATTCCTTATGATCTTCAAAAAGTTTAGAGAGGATTTTACGAAGTTCTTTAAGATCAACTCTGAAAAGGTTCTTCTTCTATGTCCTTCAGGGGCTCAAGAACACTGAATCATTAAAAGCAGGAACAGTTTCTTCAGAGGTTCAATGATTTTTTTCTTCCTTTTTCAGACTGTGGGACTGCAGTTTGTCAGAGATCAGCTGGTCTTCTTTGGCCTCAGCTCTGAAGTCCAACCCCTCCCATCTGAGACATCTGTGGCTGAGTGAAAATGAGCTGCAGGATTCAGGAGTGAAGCTGCTGTGTGAATTTCTGCAGAGTCCAAACTGTAAACTGGAGACTCTGAGGTCAGAATTTTGTCCTCTTCTCAAACATTGGCATGATTTGTTTGTGATGATGACACTAAACTGCTGAATCAGGACTGAAATACTTGACCAAGACTGAACACCTAGTTGTAGATTTCCTGCATCGGTGGATTATTTGATTGACTCCAGTTATATCACTGCTAAACGCCAATGAATTAAAACCTGAACACAAGAAGAAAACTCTTTGTAGAGTTGACAGTGAGAAGCAAATTCAGAGAGAAAACAGAAGCAGGGGGAGATTTGTCCAACAAGAACGATTCAAACTTTTGTTCAAGACAAGATCAGCCAAAAGAAAAAAATCTGACACCGATGAAAGTCCAGCTCTGTTACTTTGGTTTTATCGTTTTTAAAATCTTTATGTAAAAATCTGAATTTTATGGTGTATCAGCACTTTTCTGAAGCCCTGCTGAGATTCGACTGAAATTTTTACCTCTCAAAGATGTGATATTTTTGGTTTAGCAAAGTGAAAATATTCTGAACATCCTTTATTTCCCATCCGTCTTGAAATTGCTGACATTTTCTGGAAATTTGCTCTGCATCTACAATCAGTGAAAAAATATCTGTTTGTTTTCACAATTTAATGTGTTTTTGAATTCACTTTTCCAAACTTACTTCCTGTTTGGTTCAGCTCTTTGGAGCGTCACTTTTCTTTGATTCATACTTTCCAAACCTTTCCTCTGAACTCTACAGATTTAAGACATCAGATTTCAAAATGGATCATTGTTTATCTAAAATCTCATTGTTTCCTCTTTATTTAGGTTGAGTTACTGCAGTTTGACAAAGATCAGTGTTTCTTCTCTGGCCTCAGCTCTGAAGTCCAACCCCTCCCATCTGAAAAATTTGTGGCTGTTTGGCAACAATCAGCAGGATTCAGACATGAAGCCACTGTGTGATCTTCAGAAGAGTCCAGACTACAGACTGGAGGATCTGGGGTCAGTATAGAGTTGAAGATAGTCTGTGCTGGTCTCTCCTGATACACTCCACACAATATCATGGCAGATATTCAGTATTTCCTGCTGACTCTTTGACCCTCTCAGAGGATTATTACCTCCGCCAAGGAGGTTATGTTTTTGGTAGCGTTTGTTTGTTTGTTTGTTTGTTTGTCTGTGAGCAACTTTACGGAGAAGGTTACAAACGGATTGACCTGAAATTTTCACCAGAGGTGCGTCTCAGCCCCAGGAGGATCCCATTACATTTTGGTGGTGATCCGGATCGCCTTTTGGATCCAGGAATTTTTTGAAGGATTCTATATCATTGTGAGATAGGGAAAATTTTAGAATTTTTGCATTTAACTCTATAAAAATGGCCAGTCTTCAGTAAAAAATTACACAAAAGGATCCTATTGAGTCTTTTGGGGTGTCAAAGGTTGATCCTGATCCAGACAAAATTCCAGATACTGTGATCCAGAACACACAAAAGTAAGGGTGTCATCGGAATTTTCAATGCTGAAAGATAACCAATGGGCGGCACAGTGGTGTAGAATGGTGGCACAGTGGTGTAGTGGTTAGCACTGTCGCCTCACAGCCAGAAGGTCCTGGGTTCGAATTCTGGTCAGGGCATTTCTTGTTTTAGGAACATTATGAACAGTGAACATACCAGTTTAAACACAAATAAAAGTGAACAAAAGACACATAACAGTAAAAGTTTTGGTGTGAATCACAATATAAGGGGGGACATGAGCTGCTTGGCGGAGGTCTGTGCTCTCCGAGTGCTTTTTTAGTTTCTTTAGTGAAGCTGTGAGAACAGAAATCATTAAATGAGGCATGTAAGAGTGTTCTCTCGTAGCTACTGTTCAGATCAAATGTAGAAATGAGACAAATAAAATAGAGATATTCAGTTTCTGCTCTGAAGTCCATTTTTTAGTTCTCTGTATTCAACACAGACTTTATTTTTCTGCTAACTTGTTGATTTTGACCTCTAAGGTTGATAACAGACAGCTGTTCTCTATACTTTATACTATTTTCACAGCAGGTTTGTTACATCAGCTTTAACACATTTGACAGGAATGATTTCTTTATTTTGATGATGTTGGTTTATCTTTGAGGAAACCTGCTGCTTTACACCATCACTTCTGGTCTGAGCAGGACTGAAACCTGCTGCTCTTTAAACTCCATGTTCTTCAGTCCTGCTGATGAAGTGAGTCTCAGAGTGGAAACACTGATTGTCCTTTTTTCTCTCCTCAGATGGAGGTTGTAGCTGTCAGAGTGATTAAAAAGAGGATCATCTGTGTCCTAACGATCAGAGAGGTGGAGGCAGCAGCAGTGAGGAAGACTGACTGACCAATCACAGCAGGTGGAGAGGACTCTGGGAGCTGCACTTTGACCTGCTCTGAAATCAGCTCAGGACGTGGACTGTGAATATTTGATATTTTCCCTCACATTCTCATTGTGCAATACAAGAAATTTAAAATGAAATTAAACAAACAAAACCAGTGAGAATATTCAAAACAACAATAACAATAATCAAAGCAAAAAAGTAAAAATAAAAATAAAAAATACTACTAATAATAATGCAAACTCTGCACATTAGTGTAAATATGGTAGAATCAGTGAACAGTAGAGAATATGTAGTGATTTGTGGTCCAGAATGTGTTCTCTTTTGCTCCAGACTGAAAAGTTTCTTGACAGTTTACTTTGCAGATGTTTTATGTGAGACTTTCAGTTTTTTTTTATCATCAATTATCACCCTAAGAAACTTGTTTTCATATACTCTTTCATAATCCACCCTGTCTACTTGTATCTGTACTTGTGTATTTTTATTATAATTACCCAAAAACATGAATTTGTTTTTACTTAAATTTAGTGATAATTTGTTTCTGTCAAACCACATTTCAGTAGTGATCCTCCCCAGTAGTTCATGTGGATCCCTCCCAGAACATTCTGGGATCAAACAGTCTGAACAGGTTTGTTTTGTTTTGTTTATAGGAACATAATCATAAATTTACACAGACAAGACTCTGTAGTGGAAGTCATCACATCCCTTCTAAAACCACAGTCAGTGAACACGGTTTGTCTCTTTATTAAATCAGATATAGGATTCAAAGAGATTTATCAACATTTTACACAGCGTCCAAACTCTTCAGGGATTGAGGTTGTATTCATTAAAGAGACTTTTCATACAAAGTTTGGAAACTTATTTATTTATTTTACAGAATCTCTGTTAAACAGATTAATATGGCTCACTTTTAAAAAAAATATTTTATCATCTTGTGTTTCTGTTATATCTTGGTTTATAGCTATTAATTGCTATTAAGGAACTTTTTAATATGTCCTGTTTGAGTGACTTCATAAAAATCTGTAGACACAGTGTATACACAAATGTATAAATACGTTTTTTTTCATTACTCATGTATGATTTATCTGCATTTGATTGTGAATGTATAGTTTGTGCCACTTTTTGTGAAATGTTTGAGTTTATTGGATCAAAAGTTTGAGTCAAAAGAAGCAGATATATAAAACACTGTATCTGTGCTTCATCAGCAGTTTTTAACTTGTGATTTAAAGTGTTTTCATTTATAGTCTAAACCGTCAAATCTAGATTATTGGAGATTAAGTGGTTGTCCTGTCATTCCATTTTAAATCAAACTTTAACTTTATTATCTCCACATTTTTTTTGCTTTTTTTGTACTTAAACATGATTCAATCATAATGTGCCAATAAAATCTTAACTGTGAATGAATTTAAATAACAAGGAATCACTGTGTCCTGTATTACACTCTCATTCCCAGGGGCGGGGCTTGCCAACAGGCAACCCAGGCAATTGCCTGGGGCCCCGGCTTCCAGGGGGCCCCCACTTGGGCATCCTCCCAAGTGACTTGGTGCCCCAAGTGCTAATAAATGTACTGCACGGCAACGACAACAACGGGTATTTACTATGAAAAAGTGACGTAGCAAACTGCCTTGGGGGCCCCCATGCCCCTTCTGCCTTCATGGGATGGGGTGGGGGCCACACAAATTTCTTGCGTGGAGCCCCAAAGGACCCTTGCCCTGCCTCTGCTCATTCCTATGCACTGGTGGATTTAAAGAGTCCAGTTCACAACATCAGGTCAGTAGCGCCACCTAGTGGTCAGCTACAACACTGAGTGTAACTGTTGGTGAGGACCTGGATGGTGAGTGTTGCTCAGGTAGTGTCAGTAGAAGATCAGTGCAGCAGTTCTCCCTCAACTCCCTTAAATCCTAACCTACAGCAGAATACAGTTGAGTAGGGAGATGGTATATATGAGCTTGTGGATATATATGTGTGTCTGAAATAAACTATAGGAAAAATCAGATACACTGCCTTCTAATGAATGAACTGCCATCAATCATAGATGCCATGTCACTCTGTAAGCATATCACACACTAGCCATACAACTCAAATCAAACTCTACCCTAATAAACTTAACACACAATTAGGGGTGTGGGTGTATTGCTGCTGTTTGTCATTAGATCTAGGCCTGCCTCAGCCTCACCTGGTTGTCTGTAGCTAGTCCGAGTGAAAGTTATGGGGAGATGGCATCTCTTGTATGCTTTTTTATTAGGCTTTTAACACCCTATAGAAATCAGTGGCCATGAGACAGACAACAAATCTTGTTACTTCACACCAGTGTTTTGAGCAATAACAGCAGGACCAAATGTATTTCCATGAAGGCTTCTCAGTGTTGTAGGTTTCAAAAAAGTTATGTAACTCTGATCTTGCTGATCAGCTTGCTCAGAGTAGGACAAGTTCTTTTGTCTCCTTTAATTTCACCTCCTGAGACTAAAACAAACGCCAAATTTTTGTTATGTCATTAAAAGTCCCCAAGTAGCTGTTAAGTAAACACATCTGCCAGCAACAGTGCTTTGAAATAAGATTACCATTGGCAACGTATGAGTAAAAAGCTGCAGGTCAAGGTTATGATTTTCAATGAAAACTTACAAGAAATCCAAACAAACGTGTCAGAAACATTTATGTTGGCAAGAGTATAAATGAGGACCATCAAGAACTGTCACGCCCTCTACTTCTAGGGCCAGATAGGGGCAGCCTCTCTTTTCTCTTCTCCCTCTTTTCTCTTCTCCCCCCTCCCTCTTCTCCTCCTCTCCCTCTCTCTAAGCAGGTGTTGGTGTGATGCAGCTTCAGGGCGGACAGGTGCAGCCACTTTCTAATCAGCGGATCGATCCGTGTGGCGGGGAGAGGAGCGCTCTCATTCATTCACCCGCTGCCATAAGAACCGGACGCTTCCCACAACCCGACGCTGGACCGTGACCTGAAGATCCCTTGCCCACTCCGCCTGCTCTTCCCGCCTGCGTACCCAGCTCTCCTGCTCTTCATCCCAGCTCCGTCCAGGACGCCGCCTCACGCCATCACCACCTGCCTCTCCCCCTCCAGTCGGAAATCACGGACTGCCTGCTCACTCGCTCTCTCGCTAGCTCTGGTAGTACCCGACCCTGTCTCGCGTTTTGCAGACAGCGCTTTTTGTTAATTGTTCTGACCCTGTCTCGCGTTTTGCAGACAGCGTTTTTTGTTAATTGTTCTGACCCTGTCTCGCGTTTTTGCAGACAGCGCTTTTTGTTAATTATTACTGTTCCAGTCTCGCGTTTTGCAGACAGCGCTTTTTGTTAATTATTACTGTTCCAGTCTCGCGTTTTTACAGACAGCGCTTTTTGTTAATTATTACTGATCCTGTCTCGCGTTTTTCAGACAGCGCTTTTTGTTAATTGTTACTGCCCACCTTAGTTCCGTTTTCCTATTTCTGTTTGCATTTTTGGGACCAAATAAATATCTGTTTAATTGAACTGCTCTGACTTGAGTCTCTTTGTCCGCATTTGAGCCTCGGTGCCTGAACCGTGACAAGAACAACTCACTGAAAATTTGTGTGTGTTTGAAATATAACTCAAATAAGAAAAAGAAATACTGAAAAAATGTCTTTTTGTTTGGTAGATTTATTTTATAAGTACCAAATAATTTAGTCAGATTTGCTAAATTGCAAATTATAATGTTTGAATGTTTACAGTCATAAGGTAAATTCTTACGACAAGAGAGGGCTTCCTTTGTATAATAATTTAACCTGTTTATTAATATATTGGCACATGTTGATGAGGTCATCATTAGTTTCAGCAGTGCACAGGCTGCCTTGCTGGTCCTGATCCAACAGGTATAAAATTTGTACTTTAAGAAAGTTGAAGCTTTTTTTATTGTCTTTACTTTGGGTGTCAGTGACATTCATCATGATTCAGTTTTAGCCTACATAAACGAGGGAACATGGCCTTTGCAAACATTGGGAATATAAATAAAATAAAAACCATTTTAACTCAACAGTTCAACAAAAGTAGATAAATACTAAATAATACAGTGAACTAGTTTGAGTGTCTGAGTGTTTTTGCAAGAATGTAAGACCCAAAATAAAGTAATTGACCCCTCGGGGATAATGAATATGTCTTAAAATGTAAACATAAGAGGATGTAAATGTAGATGAATGTGTAAATAATTTAGGCCCCTACATCAAGTTATGGGGAATCTAGAGCAGTAGTTTAACATAGTAGAACAGGCGTCCTAACTTAATGTAGGGGCCTAAATTATTTACACATTCATCTACATTTACATCCTCCTATGTTTACATTTTAAGATGTATTCATTATCCCTGAGGGGTCAATTTGTTTATTTTGGGTCTTACATTCTTGCAAAAACACTCAGACACTCAAACTAGTTCACTGTATTATTTAGTATTTATCTACTTTTGTTGTACTGTTGAGTGAAATTGGTTTTTATATTTTTCTAAGTTTATCTTTTTCAATTTGCTTTGTTATTTATTTTGTATGTTAATAAAATGTTGAACTAATCTCTAGTTTCTTTAGTTTTTAATACAGATGCTTTAAACTGGCAGTTTAAAAAAAACGTGATAATAATCGAGATCGCACAATATGACAAAGTATATCGTGATCATTTTTATTGGCCAAATTGCCCAGTCTTAGTGACAACACAATCACACTGTGTGCAAAAATAAAAACCTGTTCAACAAAATATTCACATTTAGCTGGGGTATGAAGAGCGCTCATCTGGTAGTTTGTTGGTTTAACCAGCGGGTAGTGCTGCATTAACAATACACTGAGACCTTATAACCAATAAACTTAAAAGATGATCTCAAACTTCCATTAAATGACAGGAGGAGAAGAATCTGTGATCTGGTGTTTTAGGTTTTGGTGAAAACAGTCAGAGTAAAAGTGAAAGTAAGTGAGCTCAAAAACAGACTGTATTTTGAGATAAGAACAGAGCAGAGAGGAGAGGACGAGGAGACAGGGTGAGTGTTTACTCTGGGTTTTTGTTTTAATGTCAAACTCTTTATCTGTATCATCCGTTAATGAAAAATGATTTACTGACTAATACACTTAAAAACTGCAAAGCAAAGAAACCTGACCTGACAAAGAGATGGATCAGTTCTGGATTCAAGAGAACTGGATAGGTGCAATTCTTCCTCTGTTTTTAGACTTGTCTTTTTAGTAAAAACTAAAATATGTTTTTTGTTTAGCCTCTCATTTCAAATTTGATCATTTAATCCAGTCCCCTTAATTTTTTATGGGAGTTCAGGGACCTCAGAGCTGCTTTTTTTTTGACCGTGAATCAGATTATGATCAGAGAGAGGCCCTGCAGGGTGAGGAAACATCCCATGTGTTTGGATACAGATTAGACCCTGTATAAGTCTTAAAGAGAGATATTAAGCTTTTTCAAGACTCTACACTAACTTTCTGTTTCCTCTTCAATATTTTTACATGATTTTCAGTTTAAAAGAAAAACCTCCTGTTTCTCACTTTGGTGTATTAAAAGATCATTATTTCTGCCTCCTCCTAGCTACTGTCCTTTAAAGGCCCCCCACTCCCAGCCTACTTTTATTTCTGATCTCCCCTGTTTGTATCTCAACTGTTTGTCTATTTCGTCCTCAGGTTGTATGACTCGGTTTCATCTTCCATAAATTTGCTCAACATCAGATGGAGAAGATGAGTGATTGTGTCGAGGAAGAGGAGGGCAGAGCGAAGTCTGTCATGTCTGACTGTCTGTCTTTGAAGAGTGACTGGTCTAAAGGTTCACCACTGGACTTCAGTAAAGAACCAGGACCCTCAGATGCAGAGTAAGAGAAACACTTTTTAACCTCCAAACTCTCAAACAGTCATTAATGATGCTCTAAATTCTGACCCCTCTGTTTTCTACCATGGAGCGAAAAATGATCTCTGCTCTCAAAATGGTGATTTTCCTGTTTAATATGCCAACCTGGAGAAAATGAAGAAAAAGTCACTGAGCACATATTCATTTATTATTCATAATGTTTATGAAAATGAAGGATGTATAAAACAGCATTTAAAAAGGATTCTGACCTCAGTTTTTTCTGATTTGGTTCCTGTTTTTGGAACGTTTTGAGCCTGTAAGTCTTTGGACTGTGGTGTGTAGACCCCAGAAAACAGTCTGTGGGTCACAAAATACCAGAAGACCAATGAAGAAATAATTCCTGAGAAATAAAAAACTAATTCAGAGCGTCTTTCTGTTATTCGACCTTTAGATCTGATTGGTCAAAAAAATGTTTTAAACTGTCAGAGAAAATCTCTCTACCTTCAAAATTCACAGTTTAGTTTTTCTCCTGTCACCACACTTTCAGGCAGCAGCAGCTGAATATTTTACAGGAGATTGTTTTATGTTTGAGGAAAGAGTGAGGTCAGAAACTCTGGTTTAATAAATGCTTCTTATTCTGTATCTTCCAAATGATAATGATAAAGAAAATAAATGTTCTTTATTTCCATAGAGAGACAGAGAGATTTGACTCTGTGGAGGAGCAGCTGTCCAGATATCTCAACTCTAAAAGAAGTAAGTCTGAACATCTGTTCTCTAAAGTCTCTGTCGATGAAAACACAGCTGACTGATTGATCACAAAGATGTTTTAGTGTTGAGCAGTTTGGTTCATTTTATTTTTCTTCTCTTTTAGCAGATCGCAGTCTGCAGGAGGTTTTAGATGAACATAAGATCAGTCTGAAGAGGAGATGTGAACGTGTGAATGAAGGAAGTGATGAAAGGGGGAGGCAAACCCTCCTCAACATGATCTTCACTGACCTCTACATCACAGAAGGACTGAGTGAAGAGGTGAACACCCAACATGAGTCGAGACAGCTGGAGACAGCTTCAAAGATGAAGACCCTCAGTGACACGCCCATCAAGTGCCATGAAATCTTCAGAGTCTTACCAGGTCAACAGGAAGTCCTCAGAGTGGTTCTGACCAACGGCGTCGCTGGTGTTGGAAAAACCTTCTCAGTGCAGAAGTTCACTCTAGACTGGGCAGAGGGTTTGGAGAACCAAGACCTCAATCTGGTGGTCCTGCTTTCATTCAGGGAACTGAACCTGATCAGAGATGAGCCCTACAGTCTTCTGAGTCTGCTCCATGTTTTCCATCCAACACTAGAGAAGGTCACAGCAGAGACGCTGGCTGTCTGTAAACTTCTGTTCATCTTTGACGGTCTGGATGAAAGCAGACTGTCTCTGGATTTCACAGACTCTGAGGTCGTTTCTGACGTCACACAGAAGTCATCAATAAACGTTCTGTTAACAAACCTCATCAAGGGAAATCTGCTTCCCTCAGCTCTCATCTGGATAACTTCTCGACCTGCAGCAGCCAATCAGATCCCTCCTTCATGTGTGGACAGGGTAACAGAAGTACGAGGCTTCACTGACGCCCAGAAGGAGGAGTACTTCAGGAAGAGGTTCAGAGATGAAGATCTGTCCAGAAGAATCATCTCACACATCAAGTCCTCCAGGAGCCTCCACATCATGTGTCAGATCCCGGTCTTCTGCTGGATCACTGCAACAGTTCTGGAGGACATGATGAGCAGAGAGCAGAGAGGAGAGCTGCCCAAGACCCTGACTGACATGTACTCACACTTCCTGCTGGTCCAGACTAAGAAGAAGAAGCAGAAGTATGAAGGGGGACATGAGACAAGTTCTCAGGAGCTGACTGAGACTGACAGTGAAGTCCTCCTGAAGCTGGGGAGACTGGCCTTTGAACATCTGGAAAAAGGAAACATCATGTTCTACCAAGAAGACCTGGAGCGGTGTGGTCTGGATGTCTTAGAGGCTTCTGTGTACTCAGGAGTTTGTACAGAGATCTTCAGAAGAGAGAGTGTGATCTTCCAGAAAACAGTTTACTGTTTCGTTCATCTGAGCGTTCAGGAGTTCCTGGCTGCAGTCTACATGATCCACAGTTTCACAAACAAGAACACAGAAATTCTGGAGACTTTCCAGAAAGACAACAAACAAAAAGATAATCCGGATAACAGTTTCCTATCTCTGGATGACTTCCTGAAGCTTGTCATTGAGAAATCTCTTCTCAGTAAAAATGGTCACCTGGACCTGTTTGTTCGCTTCCTTCATGGACTTTCTCTGGAGTCAAACCAGAGAGTCTCAGGAGGTCTGCTGGGTCACACAGACCACAGTTCAGAAATGATCCAAAGAGTCATCGACAACCTGAAGGAGATGAACAGTTATTATATCTCTCCTGACAGAAGCATCAATATTTTCTACTGTCTGATGGAGATGAACGATCTGTCAGTTTATCAGGAGATTCAAGAGTTCCTGAAGTCAAAGGACAGATCAGAGAAGGAACTCTCAGAGATCCACTGCTCTGCTCTGGCCTACATGCTGCAGATGTCAGAGGAGGTTCTGGATGAGTTGAACTTATATGATTATAACACATCAGAGCAGGGACGACTGAGACTGATCCCAGCTGTGAGAAACTGCAGAAAGGCTAAGTAAGTCCGGGTTTTATTCTCAGAATAGTGTAAATGAGCTCTGTAGCTCTTCCAATGTCCATGTTACTGATGATGTTCTTCTTCAAATAGAAATCTACTGAAATATCAGGGAGGCGGGTTCTTTAGGTTTAGCAAAAACATGATCCTGGTGTCAAAAGTCCTATCAGCACAGGATGAGGTCTACCTGTGGACCCCTGAGAACTTGTCCTAATTGTGGAGGACCTCTTTGTTTTGCATCAAGTTGAATAGACGGTGTCTGTAAAGAATAAAGTAGAAATTTTAGGACAAATCAGCGACCAAATCTAAGGACACACAGAGGTCTTCCGATGATGATATCAGTCCAGTCCAAATCAACATCTCAGTCAATTGTGGTGAACTTGAGTTTGAAGAAGGTGGCTGCAGCTTTTTCCTGCTGGTTTTCTGGTTAGAAATGATGAATCTGTCGTAAATGAGGGTGTTGACAGCTTTTATAGTGAAAATAGAGCTGGATCATTTTCTACCCAGTGGCAGAACTGTCTCTGTATCATAATGTCAACCATTCAATATTCCTAATCAATACAACAATGAAAACTAACATCATATTCCACCACTCACTGGATAGTATATGGTGGACTATAACACATAAATGACGACAACACACGAGTTATTTGGACAGCAGCTCCATGTGTGAAAACAATGGTGGAAACAGGATGTTTGTGTCTCTCTCTGTCTTTGCCCTCAATGCTGCAGGTTGGCACTGACACTACTCTGCCTCATAACGCTTCATGGCATTTGGAAACAGCTGTGCTTGTCCACTTCATATATGGACACCATAAGGATAAGCAGTTTGATTGCATCATCATCAGCAGCAGCAGCAACTTTCCATGGTGTCCCTTTGTCAGAGTCGGCCCAAAGCATAAGCGAACTGAGTGCCTGCTTAGGGCCCTGTGGCCAAAAGGGGCCCCCCAAGAGCAATCAAAATAAATAAAATAAAATGAAATATTTTATTTTTTGCATGTATGAGTGATGCCTTCTGTATGATCAAATATATATTATAGTAAAAATAAAATAAAGTAAAAACATTTTAGTGCTGCTGCTGATATAGGCCTATGATTCTTACTGCACATATGTCAAAGCTCCAATAGCTTTATGTGACTTCTGCTGTGCAACGTGCACTGAGCATCCAAAGCACAGGTAGTTGTGGGGCAAAACAATGTCACAAAAAAGGACATATCCTTCAGGAGCAGAGAAAAGAAAGAGGAAAAAAGAGAAAAAATGCCAAGATAAATGTATGTTTGCATGTCATGGAATGTTAATCAAAGAGATTTGTGGAGGTGTGTGAATGATCAACAATCAATAGAGGGAAAGAGAGGGCCCCAAAATCAAAATTTGCTTAGGGCCCCATTGAGGCTTAGGCTGGCTCTGCCCTTTGTTGTCATAGTGATACAGAGTGAAGATGATTCCTTCAATGTTAAGGTGTTTGTGGGCTGTAGCGGTCACATTTCTCCCACTTGACTGGATGCCTCTGTTTAAGATGTTGATGTAAATTGGTCAGACTGCTGCCTTCTGCTGAAACAGCCTTTGAACAAACACTGCAGCAGACTGGGGTTTGATCCAGGTCTGAGGCTGTGAGACTAGACCGGTTCTAAAGGACTAACAAGACAGACTTTTTTATTGTTTAACTATCATGAAGCATTGAACAATACTGTGCTTAGAGAGAGAGAGAGAGAGAGAGAGAGAGAGAAGGGGGGGGGGGGGGGCGTCATTTGTCTTGAACATCTGAACAGTTTTTTTTTTCTTCTAAACTTTGACTTCCTGTCTTCTCTCACGGCTGTGGTCCTGATATTAGTAGCTGGCTGGTTAAAAACAGGCCGTCTGTCAAACCATAGATAATGTTTAAGTTGTTTTAGGTGAAGAGAATCATC
The DNA here is from genome assembly GCA_962446985.1 of Xyrichtys novacula. Classification (NCBI taxonomy): domain Eukaryota; kingdom Metazoa; phylum Chordata; class Actinopteri; order Labriformes; family Labridae; genus Xyrichtys; species Xyrichtys novacula. The sequence continues at coordinate 7,748,297 of OY660877.1, forward strand.
AAATTACCCTTTAATGAAATATTGTTTGATATTTATTTTGTTACAGACTTTCATACTGTGGACTCTCAAAGACTCACTGTGAAGTTGTGGCCTCAGCTCTGAAGTCCAACCCCTCCCATCTGAGACATTTGGACCTGAGTTACAATTATCTGCAGGATTCAGGAGTGAAGCTTCTCTCTGTTGGACTGGAGAGTCCAAACTGCAGACTGGAGACTCTGAAGTCAGACACCATTTCCTTCTGATCTAACAATAAGATGTGACAGTTGTTGCCTTAGATTTTTCTCTGTGTTTTTTTCCATCAACTTTGGTCGTGCAGTTTGAATTTGTAGTTGTAAAATGTCAACATAGGAAGAAAAATCCAACATTTCAGAGTTGACTTGGAGTGGAACGATGGATATAGAAAGAAAGCAGAACAAAATCAGTCCCACAAATATTACACATGCTAGTAGAGGGCAGGAGCAGCACAGAATAAAGGCTGATATTGAACTGATCCACAATTAATTTGATCACTAATGAATGAATGAAGTATCAGAGAAATGATGAGCTGCAGATTGAAACCTGAGTTAATCCAACTCTGGATATTTCATTTGGAAAGTCTTGAAAACTTGAATCTCTTCTCTGCTCAGCCGTGTTCAAATGTAAAAACCAGATCCAGATTTTTCTGCAGTTTTCACTTCATTTTGTTGAACATTAACATCATCTTTTCCAGTTGGTCCATAAAAACCTCTCTGATAAATGATCTGTTGGTTTATTTACAAGTAGTTTGGCAGATGTTGACAGTATCTTAAATATTTCTTGACTGAAAAATTCCTCAGGATTTTCAAAAAGTTTAGAGAGGATATGACAAAGTTCCTCAAGATCAACTCTGAAAAGGTTCTTCTTCTATGTCCTTCAGGGGCTCAAGAACATTGAATCATTAAAATCAAGAACAGTTTCTTCAGAGGTTCAATGATTTTTCTCTTTCTTTAGACTGAAGGGCTGCAGTTTGTCAGAGATCAGCTGTTCTTCTCTGGTCTCAGCTCTGAAGTCCAACCCCTCCCATCTGAGACATCTGTGGCTGAGTCGAAACAATCTGCAGGATTCAGGAGTGAAGCTGCTGTGTGAATTTCTGCAGAGTCCAAACTGTAAACTGGAGACTCTGAGGTCAGAATTTTGTCCTCTTCTCAAACATTGGCATGATTTGTTTGTGATGATGACACTAAACTGCTGAATCAGGACTGAAATACTTGACCAAGACTGAACACCTAGTTGTAGATTTCCTGCATCGGTGGATTATTTGATTGACTCCAGTTATATCACTGCTAAGCTACAATGAATTAAAACCTGAACACAAGAAGAAAACTCTTTGTAAAGTTCACAGTGAGAAGCACATTCAGACAGAAAACAGAAGCAGGGGGAGATTTGTCCGACGAGAACGATTCAAACTTTTGTTCAAGACAAGATCAGCCAATAGAAAAAACTCAAAGTTTAGTTTCTGACACTGATGGAAGTCCAGCTCTGTTACATTGGATTTTTCTTTTTTAAAATCTTTATGTAAAAATCTGAATTTTATGGTGTATCAGCACTTTTCTGAAGCCCTGTTTCGACTGAAATATTTACCTCTAAAAGATGTGATATTTTTGGTTCAGCAAAGTGAAAATATTCTGAACATCCTTTATTTTCCATCCGTCTTGAAGTCGCTGACATTTTCCAGAAATTTGTTCTGCATCTACAATCAGTGAAAAAATATCTGAGTTTGTTTTCACAATTTAATGTGTTTTTGAATTCACTTTTCCAAACTTACTTCCTGTTTGGTTCAGCTCTTTGGAGCATCACTTTTCTTTGATTCATACTTTCCAAACCTTTCCTCTGAACTCTACAGATTTAAGACATAAGATTTCAAAATGGATCATTGTTTGTCTAAAATCTCATTGTTTCCTCTTTATTTAGGTTGAAATACTGCATTTTGACAAAGATCAGCTGTTCCTCTCTGGCCTCAGCTCTGATGTCCAACCCCTCCCATCTGAAAACTTTGCGGCTGTTTGGCAACAATCTGCAGGATTCAGACATGACGCCACTGCGTGAACTTCAGAAGAGTCCAGACTACAGACTGAAGGATCTGAGGTCAGTATAGAGTTGGAGTCAGTCTGTGCTGATCTCTCCTGTCACACTCCACACAGTATCATGGCAGATATTCAGTATTTCCTGCTGACTCTTTGACCCTCTCAGAGGATTATTTCTTTTGCAACGCTGTGAGAACAGAAACCATTAAACGAAGATTGTAAGAGTGTCCTTTTTTTCTTTATATTTCAGATCAAATGTAGAAACGAGACAAATAAAATAAAGATGTTCAGTTTCTGCTCTGAAGTCTCGGCTAACTTGTTGATTTGACCTCTAAGGTTGAAAACAGACAGCTGTTCTTTATACTTATTATTTTCACAGCAGGTTTGTTACATCAGCTTTAACACATTTGACAGGAAAGATTTCTTAATTTTGATGATGTTGGTTTATTTTTGAGGAAACCTGCTGCTTTACACCATCACTTCTGGTCTGAGCAGGACTGAAACCTGCTGCTCTTTAAACTCCATGTTCTTCAGTCCTGCTGATGAAGTGAGTCTCAGAGTGGAAACACTGATTGTCCTTTTTTCTCTCCTCAGATGGAGGTTGTAGCTGTCAGAGTGATTAAAAAGAGGATCATCTCTTTCCTAATGATCAGAGAGGTGGAGGCAGCAGCAGCAGTGAGGGAAACTGACTGACCAATCACAGCAGGTGGAGAGGACTCTGGGAGCTGCACTTTGACCTGCTGAGATCAGCTCAGGACCTGGACTGTGGATATTTGATATTTTCCGTCAAATTCACATTTCATTTATTTATTTTTTTCACATGTGCGTTCAACACAAGAAAGTTAACTGAAAACAAACAAACAAAACCAGTGAGAATATTCAAAACAAAAATAGCAATAATCAAAGCAAAAAGTAAAAATAAAGATAAAAAATACTACTAATAATAATGCAAACTCTGCACATTAGTGTAAATTTGGTAGAATTGGTGAACAGTAGAGAATATGTAGTGATTTTTGGCCCAGAATGTGTTTTCTTTTGCTCCAGACTGAAAAGTTTCTTGACAGTTTACTTTGCAGATGTTTTATGTGAGACTTTCAGTTTTTTATTAATCATCAATTTTCACCCTAAGAAACTTGTTTTCATATACTCTTTCATAATCCACCCTGTCTACCTGTATCTGTACTTGTGTATTTTTTATTATAATTGCCAAATAACATGAATTTGGTTTTGCCTAAGTTTAGTGATAATTTGTTTCTGTCAAACCACATTTCAGTAGTGATCCTCCCCAGTAGTTCATGTAGATCCCTCCCAGAACATTCTGGGATCAAACAGTCTGAACAGGTTTGTTTTGTTTTGTTTATAGAAACATAATCATAAATTTACACAGACAAGACTCTGTAGTGGATGTCACCACATCCCTTCTAAAACCACAGTCAGTGAACACGGTTTGTCTCTTTATTAAATCAGATATAGGATTCAAAGAGATTTATCAACATTTTACACAGCGTCTAAACTCTTCAGGGATTGAGGTTGTATTCATAAAAGATGCTTATCATACAAAGTTTGGAAAATCATTTATCTATTTTACAGAATCCTTGTTAAACAGATTTTTATACTTCACTTTTTTAAACTATTTTTTCATCTTGTGTTTCTGTTATATCTTGGTTTATTGCTCTTAATTGCTATTAAGGAACTTTTTAATATGTCCTGTTTGAGTGACTTCATAAAAATCTGTGGACACTGTTAGGGCTTGGTGACAGATAATAAAAAATTAGGAGTTTTTCTTTCATTACTCATGTATGATTTATCAGCATTTTGTTTTGAATGTATAGTTTGTGCCACTTTTTGTGAAATGTTTGAGTTTATTGGATCAAAAGTTTGAGTCAAAAGAAGCAGATATATAAAACACTGTATCTGTGCTTCATCAGCAGTTTTTAACTTGTGATTTAAAGTGTTTTCATTTATAGTCTAAACCGTCAAATCTAGATTATTGGAGATTAAGTGGTTGTCCTGTCATCACATTTTAAATCAAACTTTGACTTTATTATCTCCACATTTTTTTTGCTTTTTTTGTACTTAAACACAATTTAATCATAATTTGCCATTAAAATCTTAACTATGAATGAATTTAAACAACCAGGAATCACTTTGTCCTGTATTACACTTGCATTCCTCTGCACTGCTGGATTTAAAGAGCAGTCAAGTTCACAACATCAAGTCAGTAATGCCACCTAGTGGTCAGCTACAACACTGAGTGTAACTGTTGGTGAGGACCTGGATGGTTTGTGTTGCTCAGGTAGTATCAGAAGAAGATCAGTGCAGCAGTTCTCCTTTAACTCCCTTTAATCCCAACCTGTAGCAGAATACAGTTGAGTAGGGAGATGGCATATATGAGCTTGTGGATATATATATATATATGTGTGTGTCTGAAATAAACTATAGGAGAAATCAGACACACTGCTTCCTAATGAATGAACTGCCATCAATCATAGATGCTACATCACTCTGTAAGCATATCACACACTAGCCATACAACTCAAATCAAACCCTACCCTAATAAACTTAACACACAATTAGGAGTGTGGGTGTATTGCTGCTGTTTGTCATCAGATCCAGGCCTGCCTCAGCCTCACCTGGTTGTCTGTAGCTAGCCTGAGTGAAAGTTATGGGGAGATGGCATCTCTTTTATGCTTTTTTATTAGGCTTTTTTTTAAACACCCTATAGAAACCAGTGGCCTGGGTGATATTACTGTTGTCTTCACCTACTCTGGGGCTGAAGTCCCCTCCCCAGTTTGTTGGCATGAGAGAGACAGGTGTGTCAAAATAGTTGTGTAACTCTGATCTTGCTGATAGCTTGCTCAGAGTAGGTTAAGTTCTTTTGTCTCCTTTAATTTCACCTCCTGAGACTAAAACAAACGCCAAATTTTTGTTATGTCAGTAAAAGTCCCCAAGTAGCTGTTAAGTAAACACATCTGCCAGCAACAGTGCTTTGAAATAAGATTTTCATTGGCAACGTATGAGTAAAAAGCTGCCGGTCAAGGTTATGATTTTTAATGAAAACTTACAAGAAATCCAAACAAACGTGTCAGAAACATTTATGTTGGCAAGAGTATAAATGAGGACCATCAAGAACAATTCACTGAAAATGTAAGGTGTGTTTGAAATATAACTCAAATAAGAAAAAGAAATACTGGAAAAATGTCTTTTTGTTTGGTAAATGTATTTTATAAGTACCAAATAATTTGGTTGGATTTTACAATCCCTAATTCCAATGAAGTTGTGACATTCTGTAAAACATAAATAAAACTGAATAGATGATTTACAAATCCTTTTGCACCTATATTCAATTCAATAATAATGTGTAATGTTCAAACTGAACTTTATTATTGTTATTATATATATACATATTTTTTTTTAATATTCACTTAGTTTGAGTTTGATGCCTTCAGCATGTTCCAAACAATCTGGTACAGAGGCATGTTTACCACTGTGTTACACCATATTTTTTTTCAAACAACATTCAATACATGTTTTAAACTGAGGACAGTAATTGTTGAAGCTTTGGAGGTGGACTTCTTTCCCCTTTTTGCCTGATGAACCACTTCAGTTTCTCAACAGTCCAGGGTACCTCAGACTGTTCTCTGTGAAAATGGTAGATCTGGAGTCTGTCGTACACTTGAGTCACCTTCCTCTACAGTCTTCAGGGTCATTAAGAAAAATGAGGAGGACACAAATGTTGATTTAGAACATGTGGAGCAATCAAAGGATGATGTTCTTGTGAAGTTTTCCACTGAGAAATGACCCCAGCAGGTTGAGAAGAAAATCAAACAACAGCACCAATCCTCAGAAAAGTGAGAGAAGCTCTCAAAGGTATAAGTTGTTTTTATTTCAAAAGGTGAAAGGACCAAAATGAAGGTTTAAAGAGGGGCTGTCTAAAGACTGGATGAGTCAACAATAACAACCTCCCTCTTTTTGTTACAAAGCAGCAAACTCTGGATGATGAAAGCTTGGAAACAATTGTTTGTGAGGTCAAGGGCACTTAAATTTTTCTATGAAGAAAACTTCTGTTGACCCAGAACACTAAGTGGAAGATCACTTGAAAGCAGCAGAAGAGGAGAACTGTATGCTGAATCAGTGCATATTGACCACATTTCTAACCCTGTTACAACTCAATAGATGAAAGAAACCCTGATGCAAGAAGTAAAGACATAAAAGACACCAGGAGAAACTCCAGTGCAAGAGAAATCATCTAGTAGTGGTGAACCAAAACACCCCTTGGAGCTTCCGGGCTCTGTTTAGAGTCATTGGAGCAAAGAGTGACTCACTGAGAGTGTGTTTCTAAACACAAAGACCAGCTCTGTAGAGGAGAAAATCAACAAATTCTCTGTCCGAATTGAAGCCTCAGACTGAATCAATCAAGATTTCAAGAGCACTGGAATATAATACAAAGCCATTGAAATCCTGGAAACTAAAAGAAAAGAGAAAAGGTTGAGATTTCTTTAAGAGGACTCATATTGATTGAATTTTATGTTATGAACAAAGGGGTCAAAATGGTTATGACATTGAAGTGTCAGAAAGCTCAATTTTATCTTTAAAATATAAGAAACTTCTCCTCCAAGTCATTTTCCAGTTCAAAGATGTCAATTCAACACATTTTTTACACACACACACACACACACACACACACACACACACACACACACACACACACACACACACACACACACACACACACACACACACACACACACACACAAAAAAAAAAAAAAAAAATAAAACTGCACTTTCTAGGATGTGATGCCAACAAAAAGGTCCATAGGTATCATGAAAAGGGCAGTTTTGATATTTCATCAGGGTAGAAGAAGACAGGAGACTGCTCATGATCAGGTATTCAGGCTGCAGAACTACATCCATAAAATAAGAGACACTTTTTGTCAATTAGCAATGAATCACAATCAGATATTTGTTGACAAATTTAAAGCTACTGTGAGGAATTTTTTTATGACAAAACCCTATAAAGTATCACCTACAAAAGTGAATTATGTATAAAACTGAATTATGAGATACATGATACTTTGAAAGATGCAGTTTTTGTTAGAAAAAAACATTGATCCTGTAGCGAAAGATCATTTACATTTGAGGTTGCAAATTACTTAAATAATTATTTCCTTAGTAAAGTGAATACATTAAGAAATCAAATGTTGCCTGAGAGTGGCAGGCTATCCAGAGATATAATAGAGCAACATATTATGAGTGGAAAGGATTGTGTGTTTGAATTCAAGCCAATCATTGTTGATTCTGTGGTGAAGCAACTTAATACAATTAAGTGTGATAAACCTTGTGGGTTTGATAATATTGATGGAAGACTACTTAAGCTATCAGCTAAATCGATTGCTAAGCCTATAGGCCATAATTTCAATTTATGTTTTAAAGAATGTGCTTATCTGGATTTGTGGAAAATTGCAAAAATTACTCCTCTGCCAAAAAACAGTAGGGAGTCATTTACAGGTCAAAACAGCAGACTTATAAGCATTTTAACTGTTTTAAGTAAGACTCTTGAGGGTATTATGTTCAAGCAGATCCAGCAACATCTTGCAGAAAACAATATTAACTCAGATCAACCGCATGCATATAAAGAAGGTTACTCTACGAGCACTGCACTGACATGTCTTACTGACGAGTGGTTCAAACAGATTGACATGAAATCAGTTGGGGTTTTATACTTGGATTTCAGCGTGGCCTTTGACCTTTTAGACTAATGGGGGTCCTTAATAAACTAACTAACTAACTAACTAACTAACTAACTAACTAACTAACTAACTTACTAACCAACTAACTAACTAACTAACTAACTAACTAACTAACTAACTAACTAACTAACTAACTAACTAACACTGAAACGCTCAACCTGAGGGATATCACTCTGCGTCTCGAAAACAAATCATTGACTGTCTTATAAATCAAATCTCTTTAGTTTCATTGATGTCTTCATTGTTTATTGTTCTTTGCGCTGATATAGACAGCAGGAATCTTGGTAAAACTTTCTCATTGAACTCACAGACTGTTCTAATCCATTTTACTCAGTTCCTGTTAAGTGAAAGTTAAAGTCAATCATTTGTTTCTGTTTAAGCCAAACTTTAGAAAACACAAACCTTGCAATGACAGAAAAAGACTTTTATTGGTTATTTCATGGTTTTGTGAAAGAAAACTCTAAAAAGCACACGATTTTGAGGCAAATTTATTTAACCTTTGCTCTTTGTCAAGTAGGGGAAATCACACAACAAAAAGGATTTCAAAATGGAATGTCATTAAAAACTTTTAGGATACATAAAATCCCCCAAATATGACCAATTCTCCATCATTTGAGTAATAAGAGGTTTAAATGTTGTAAAACATTGTGAATTAGTTTATCAGTTGTGTAAGAAGTGTCTATAATGTGTTGTTTCTTTTATATAATTGCTCTCTTTCAGCCTTGTGCATTTGCCTCTTAAAACCTTTAATTAAAAAAAAAAAAATTATTATAACATTTGTTACAACTTCAAGGGGGAATCTTTTCTTCACAACTGATCTGTTTTGGTTATATTAAGGCCAAGAGTTATGAATAATGTAAAATTTGATGCCTTGCTTAGCTGACAGATGGGCGTGTTGCAGCAGTTTAAAAACGTATATAAAAAAGCCTTGCCTTCAACTCCGCTTCTTTAGTTCAAGATGGTTGGAGCTAAAGTTTTCAACCAGCATCTTTAAGGCTTCAAAGTGTCTCCTAAGAAACCAGCTGGTGAAGCCACTGAGAACATACTCATGTTATCTTCAATCTATGGACAAGATGTTAAATAAATTGTTTGCACTAAAATTCAGAACATGCAGAAGTTATGATTTCAATAAAAAAAGATGTATGTAGTGTGATGGAGAAAAAATGGTTGTCTTAAATTTAAACAATAGGAAATGCTCACTGAAGTCGGTGACAGCTGATGAAGTTATGAAGCAATGAAGTCAGTTTTTAGCTGGTTAGCTAACTGGGTGATACTCATGAGTGTGTAGACACCGTTATGGGTGACTTTATGGCTGTCTTGACGGTGGCCCTGAGGATCAGTGGCAGGAATATATCAGAAAGGCAAAAAATGAATATTTAAAAAAACACAGAAATATTTCACTTAATGTAAAAATATTTCATCAAACCAAAGAAAACAATAAACACAAAATATATTTTATAAAACACAAAAAATTTAAAAAGACATTGCATTTTTCTAGAAATGTAGTCATGTTTTCTAAAAAAATGTCTGTTTTTTCAAAATGTTTTTTTGTTATCAAGGTATTTTTGTTTTCATTGATCATTTGTGTTTCTAAAACTAATTGGGTTTTACAAATTATTTATGTTTCCAAAACATTTGTATGTTTTTTCTTTAAATTTATTTTTCTAAAATATGTTTGTTTAACTGAAATAGTTTTGTGTTTTATAATGTTTTTGTATTTTATAAAACATTAATTCATTGACCGCCTTTGACCTTCAGAGCCACTGAACTGTCTTCATCAGCTCATCGCTCATGAGACTGAGCTATGAGTGTTGGTTTAAATTCAGATAAGATCCTACTGTTATCATGTTTCAGGGTAGAAACAGTCTCTACTGGGACTTTGCATAACAGGGATGTGCATGGCTCATAGATCGTGCTCTCAGAGTCATAATCCACACCCACAAATCCATAAATCTTGGCTCTGGTCTTGCAATCAGTACCAGAGGTTGCACAATATACTTTTCCACACAACCTTGGGCAGAAAAAAAACAGGGCTTTAGTATTGCATGTTTTTTTTTATTATATTCTATTTAAATGTTGTTGATTTCATTTTTCTTTGACGCTTATATTCAATCTTTGGTTTGAGGTTTACGAAGTTTTTACTTTTTTTACTTTGCAAAGTCTGGCTAACTTGCAGCTGCATAAATATGAACCTCAAATAAGAGCTCATAAAGTATGACTTTCTCTATTTTTTATCTGTGTCCTTCAGTCATCTGTCCTGTTCTGTCCTCTCTGCCAGTCAGTCATTAATGCTTCTCACTGTGGGTTTGTAGGATGCTCTAAATTATCAATTGGAAAGAATTTATCTATAAATGTGTTTGACTTTTGGTGGTTGGCTTCAAATGGACTGCCAAACAATCTGGTGTTTACTTGGGTTCCTGCCTTGTGTGCAGGCCCAGGCCAGGTTTTACTTCCCATCAACAGGAACAACACATGTCGACACATAAAGATTCACATTTGTCTGCCAGCATTTAGTACAAAAACATCTCCAGACCGTTTATTTGACACACAGCACTGATAAATGCTGATGAACTATGGTATTTCCATCAGCATTAGATAATTAACTGTCAGTCTTTGGCAGACTGTATCAGGGGAGAGTAACACAGTCAGAGTTTTAATCAGCCTTTTTCATCTTCATCAGGCTGCAGCAGCATTTGATCTGTCAGCAAGAGCGATGACATTTAACAAAGTGACAAATGCTACTGGGAGGAAATTTACACTAAAGTGATAGATTTATGCTGTTAAACCCTACACCATCTATCATCGTTAAACCATGAAGATCTGATTCTATTCTACACAGAGGAAGACAGTTTATTTGACCTAAAAATGTTTGAGTTTTTATCACAGCATTTGTATTAACTGAGTTTTTTTGCACTCACTTACATACTTGTGATTTATTTTCATTTCTTCCTGATGACTTTAATTCTGACAGTTTCTTCCTGGAGCACCTATGGCACATACCTGGACAATCAATATCCATAACAAGACCCTACCTGGTGTTTGTTTTTGTGGCAAACAGTCATGGAATGAAAAACACTCTTGTAGACATGCTATGAAGACTTAAAGAAAACTGAAAAAAATGAAGCTTGGACAGATTAATGCATTTGATTTTCATGGTTCAGTTAGATACTTTAAAACAAACATTTAATACAACCCTTGCAAGTAGTAACTTAGCTTAGCTTTAGCTACCTCAGCCAGTGGCAGCATCTTGCTGCCAATCTCCGCTATTTATCCAACAAGATCGGATCACATAATTTTCTGCTTCAGCAACCAAAACTTTAAATGGTCTCAGGCATGGTGAAAACCATCTTTAAAGCCATTGACATTAAATGAAAACCCCAAAGTGGTCACCTCAGCTTACCTTTACCTAAGCTTCCTGCAGCAGCTTGCTGCTTTCCTTTGCTTTTGCTCAGACATGATCAGACCAGATGACCCTCCACTCCACAACTGAAACTTTCAGTGGTCTCAGGCGCGTCTTGGACGCTCTTGGACATTAACGTCTAGGAGGTATGATGAAAGGTAATATTATAACCAGCTTCCTTAGGAGCATTACAATCCCCTACCGCACACCCTTGTTCCGCAATCGTCCTCTCTACTTGTTGGAGTCTGGCCTGCAGAGTGGGAAGCTGGGGGTAGAGCTTGAAATTGTGACGTAGGAATTCTCTCACTGTGTCTGAACCTGCCGTTTGGGTCTGCCAGAGATTCACTGCGATTTGAATGAAGAAAATACTCAGAAAAACAATTTTGCTCTTATTTCTTGCTCTCCATGCTCTTAGCTCTTAGTTTTCTCATAATATGTCCTGTAGTATCAGAAATTGCCATGTGAACATGTAGACAACAAGAAAAACATGATTTTCATGGAAGTGGGTCTTTAAGGAGCAGAAACATCATTTTTATAGCTGTTTGTATTGTATTGTAACTGGATCGGATAAGATATACTGAGAAATTTGCCTTGGGCTGTAGTGGTAAAAAAAAACCATTAAAAAACATTTCAGTGCAAATTTCTATATCATAAAACAAACACTACACAGTCTACAAACCAATCAGCTACAACAGGGAAATATGTGATTCATAAATGTAAACACATAAAGACTGTTGAGGGTGTGTAATAATGTAGGATCACAGTACGTGTGGAGTAAAAGATGTAAGACAAAGTGAGGGAAAATGTAAAGTGAGTGATAGGTCATGCAAAATGAATGAAGCTGACTTGAAGCAAAGTGGTCTTGGAAGACAACAATGTATAATGATTTATTGATGATTTTTGATTTCCATGGCAACAGCACAATTTCATCAGTTTACTTTCAGGTTGGAGTAACATTAAACTGAAAATTTTCATCTAAAGTATAAGCATTGGGAGTTTTTGTCCATTCATGTTTTGAACTGATAAATAAAATGCTCAGAGTGTATGTTTAAGGTCCTCTGCTGCATCACTTAAAGGTCTAGTTGACATTTTATTTTTACCCAATCAGTCCTTCTGAACCACCAAAGTCCTTACCAACCCTAAAACCCCTTGGTATTGGTGACATCATTTGAAGCCATTGTCTTTGCAGCACTGGATAGTGGATCTCCAGTATTAATGTCCTATAATGACAGCTTCCTTATGTCACATTCCAGAGAACGTGACATGTACTTGAAACTTAAAGAGCCTGATTCACAAGTCATTTCCATAGACTGTATATGCAACCTATGGTCATTTCTCATGAGTAATTTCTTTTGAGATATTTTTTACTTTTTTGATAATCTTTAATGGGGTAAAACATGAAAATCAAACATACATAGAGGGCTTTATTTTTGTGTGGTGGAGCCCTGCGTACAGCCAGTTTGGTAATTTCGTAGACTGAGGCGCCCAAGGTCCGCCAAGCTGGGCGTGGTGGCGTGGTAGGGGGAGGTGTCAACAGAATCAGCTGGCGCAGTGACATTTTTGTGCTCGCTGGCAGGCTGAAAGCTCGCTGATTCAAACCTGGTCAGCTTTCAGCACAAGCAGGGCGCAGCTGGTCTAGTGGTATTTTAGTAGACTGGCGGCATAGTGCACAAACGTCACTGATGCCACATTGTCAGACACATTTCAGTGCAATTAATTATCAATGACAACCAATATTCAATGCGACTATCTAAATCAGCACATACATTTAGATCTATATTGATATATTCTCATCTATATCTTATCTGTTGAGAGTGTTTGGCATGCGTTCAGACTCTCAACCTGACCAAATTAACACAGCTGAAACCGCATCCAATATCCATTAAATCAATAGTCACACATGATGACAACAAGATATTTACATATTGTAATATTCAGTTGCGTGAGTCAAATGTATTTTATATGCCAACATCAATGAAAGAAAGAGCCAGGCCATGGAGTGCGATGCGTCCTTTACACACAAATGGCTCAGATTTTAATGCCACAATTGGAGTTTATGTTGTGATCTGTGTGCACAACCCACCTCTGTCATGTGAGGGTTAAATATATGCAACTTGATGCGCATGTCTTTATTTGGTGAAAAGGGTGTTTGTCTTACCAGTGGGTCCAACATTACACACACCAAATCCATCTGTGCTCATATGAGAGAGTGTGGAGGACGCCCAATGCAGCGTTTATAGCGACACTTGTTGAGTGGCTGCCATAGACTGTATATAATACTAGAGACAACTTGGTTCTGCCTCCTGCCTGTATACAGATTTGAAGCCAAAAAGCTCTCGGTATTTCCAGGATTTTTATTCATTTCCTGAAACCAGCGCTGTGCAGTAGTGTTGTGCGCCTTCGGCGGGAGAGTCAGCGAGAGTTGCTGTGATGTCAATCAAAGAAAACATGAACCCCCAACTAACTTTTAAAAACAGAGCTTCACAGAAAAAAGAGGACTTGAGCACAAACCAGTCTTACTGTAACTACATGTCAACATCGCAAGCAGGGGGAAAAAAAATTATGTTCTGTGTAATAAATTTCTCAAGTTTGTCCACAGCTCCATAAGCTGGCAGTGGCGGGATTTATGACCTGTATACTGCAGCCCGTCAACAGAGGGTGCTGTACTTGTAGTTGATTACCCAGCAAGGAGGTCCATTCTGTGTATTGAGCAAAGCGTCATCACAGCGTCTCTCGGCGACTCTCACGCTGAATGCGCACAACGCTACTGCGCAATGTTGGTTTCAGGAAATGGAGAGGAAACGCAGAATTACCAAGAGCTTTTTGGCTTCAAATCCATATACAGATGGAAGCAGTAACCAAGTTTTCCATAGTATATACAATCTGTGTCTCCACTACTTACGCCGCTGGGGGGAGCTGAGCTAGGGAGGGGGGTTACTTATGCCGGGCTGAGCCACTCACCAAAATACCAGAGTGTGCTTGGGCACACACGAAAATAAAGCCGTTAGTATGGCCTCTGTTTGCAGCCAAGAAAAACTGTGCATGTGCAGAAAACTCTTCTTCCCCCTCTGCAGTCCCTTGAGGCCTTGCTGTCCGACCACTTGCATGGAGACCTTACTCCTGCTTGTACTTCTTTGCTTTTTTATGTCCATTTTTTGAGCAGATACAGAGCTAACCAAGTGTCTGATGGGATTGACAGTGGCGTGGGTGCCCCCATGCTGTTAAGAACATGGAATTGCAGCCCTGCAGGAAGCCTGTTGATTTGGGCTGATTAAAGGGGAAGGGTGGATATGACCTGTTTTAACGGCTGAGACTTTAAACAAGGATTTTTTTATTCTTTGGCTGTATCATTTCGTCTGTTGTTCTCCTTGTTTTACTGACAGCACTGATTTCCTACCTGTAGTACTCTATCGCCTTCCTTTTAGTAATATTCAGATGTCTTTGTTTTAGCTCAAAAATAGCTCCACTATCACTGTATCACTGTTACCTTTTATTGTGCGGAATCCCAGCAAATCAGGTCATAAGTTTGACCCTTGTTCCTGCTGATGTAATAAAGGAGGTGGGCTTCATGCTCTGTACTGCAGCCAGTCAGTGAAGGGAGCGCTAAATGTTTTGGGTTCGCTTTTGGGGACTTGTCATCTTGTCTATGATTATCTGTATGATCTATGATAGAAATATTAAAGAAACTAAATAAACATATTTACTTTGCTCCGCTCTGAAGGCAGCTCTACTTTCTTTAGATCAACACATCATTCTGCATGACAGAAAAGGGAAGAAATCAAGCACTGAGCAGAGAGGATACACTTTTGCACACAGGCCTTTTTTCTCTCTCTCTCTTTGCTCCTCTCTGAGGAAATCTACAGGAACCTCTGGGGAAAGAGGGAGTGTTGGTAAAGAAAAAAAGTTGTGGTACAGCAACCTCCCTGCACTTGCTGCGGTTGTTCTGACTGAAGTTGTAAAGCATGCAGATGAAGCAGCAAATGCCCATCAAATATTCATCAGGCCAGGGGAGGCAGTGCAGCTTGTAAAAGAGGATGAAATAGACGGGGCAGGAGCAATCACTTCATACAGTCTCTTCCTCTCTCTGTTGCTACCTCCACACTGTCCTCGGACTCTTCGTCTCTGCAGCCTATTTCACCATCTCTTCACATGCAAAAAGATTTGATGGTGTAATATGTGTCGCTTCTCATTATCATCTGTTCTGTTCACAGTTATCCTTCTGCCTGTTAATATCTGTCAGTATCATTTGCAGGCTTATAGTCTGACTACAAGGATGATTGTGTGAGAGTGTGTGTAAGAGATGATCAAATGCAAATGTGGCAGGGTCGGCTGCAGCGGGCGACATCGGGAGATCTCTGCGGTCGTCACCTTCCGGTACCATGGCAACGGCCTGTGAGTCACCCCAGGCCAGCATCACACTGCAACGCCCATTTACCTGGGGTTGGAGGATATGAGAGTAAGACTGAGAAGGACACGTGCACAAAAAACCACACATACATGAGACAACATGAATGCCCACGTTTTTTATTAAACCATGAGAAAGTCTTTAAGCTTCCTCACCTGAAAACAGAAAAAAGGGAATTTAGCACATAAATGAGAGGAGATACTGTTTTTTTTTTTTTTTTTACTTTTCTTGGTAGTATTTCTGATTTCCCTGTACAGTTAAGATATTACTGTGCTTTAAAGTCTCTGTTTCTATAAAAAAAATGCTCATGTAGGCCAGAGGTAAATTGTTAACAATGTCTTCAGAATTACAGATATTTTAATTTGGGGTTTTTTGTGTTTAATGCCATAACATGCAATGCAGTGGCTCTTCATATTTGTTGTCCTGTAAATCCCACAGGACCAGTAGAGGTCAGTATTATTTGCTTTTGAGAACTTTTCTCATCTTTCTGCTTGTTTCATTGTACAGGGATAATTAATATTGCATCTTCCAAGCGTAGCTACACAACGTTTCTAGCTGTTAAACCATATAGTTGAAGTACTCTTGTACTGATGACTGTGTAATTCAATTGTTGCTCTGCTGACTTAATGACTGAGATTGACAGTGAAGTTGGACATTGTTGTTTGTCTACTTTATACAGCAAAGTTGTACAATATTACTTTTCTTCCAGTTTTCTTTTTGCAACTTTTAAGTGTCAAAGTAAGTTTCACTTGTCGCCAATTCTAAAATGTTAACAAAACACTTTCTAATAGTCATGCTTCTAATTGTGTA
The DNA here is from genome assembly GCA_962446985.1 of Xyrichtys novacula. Lineage (NCBI taxonomy): Eukaryota > Metazoa > Chordata > Actinopteri > Labriformes > Labridae > Xyrichtys > Xyrichtys novacula. The sequence continues at coordinate 7,764,704 of OY660877.1, forward strand.
AAAAATGTACAGAGCAATTGTTTAGGGGTTCAGCACAGGGTGTGAAGAAATTGGTTAAAGCTCCTATGAAGAGTTTTTTAATGTCTGAAACTAGTGTGAGGGGGGAGGTGTCAGCCGAGCAGTTAAAGAAACAGCCCAGTCTTGACAAAATCCACATAAAATATTCACAATTAAAACACATCTGACAGTCAGATACACTAACTTAAGCAGTGGCAAATGAGAAAAGACTTCTTTGTCCATAGGTGGCTCCAAAATTGACATAAACCTTGCTCACAGGAGTTTGAAGTCTATTTTTTAAGGAAACCAAATTCAAAGAAGCTGTCAGTCCTTTTATCCTAAAGCTCTTCCTAAGGTCTTAATTCCTTCCCCTATTACTTCATGTCCCTGCGTATTTCATTGTACCACAGATAGGAAGGACTAAAATGCGGGGGAGGGGCTCAGGTGAGGATCCACGAATGAACTTGAAAAAACAGAGATGGATCTTTAATATTTTTGGTATGAATGCATGTAGACTTTGAGCACACCCATCTGGAAATAGGTCAACTTCTGGACATTTAGAGCACCTGTGGCATCATGGCTGCTAAGACTGTAAATTGCTGCAGGGTTTCCTCTCTGTGACCCTGAGGTGGGTATTGTAACCAAAGATTGAAAACATATAAGGCCAGTGGAGAAACCAGTTATTTAATACAAGTGTTTTGAGGTGGCTGAGAAAATGTCTTGGTGGCATCACTACAAAACTTTTGGCATGCCCAACCAGAATTATGAATTTTAGATCATTGGTATCATGCCTGGAACTACAAAAGTTTCCTGGACCTGTATCATGAAACAAACCCAGACTAAGATCCATTTCAAATGTGATGTACAGTTAGAAGAGACTGCACTGGAGCAGAATTATTTGGACTGTCCACAAAAAAAAAAAAAAAAAAAAAAAAAAGCAGCTAAAGCAGCTCGTCAGAGTTCGATTTCTCACTGAAAGATGGGAAGTCACACTAACTCAAACTCTAAGGGTCCAACTGACTTTACATTAAGGATTAGGATCCCCCTCCGGAAACATTTATAATACATCTGCAATTACATCTGCCACCCACTGGTAAGAGCCAGGAAGCACTGCATGGCATTCTTTGATAAGATGGCATAAAATGTGACCACTGTGAGGTGTTGTTTTACGCTAAAACAAATGAAAATTGAGCGTTGCTTTGATTGTTCTTTGTCTGATAAAGACACAACAGGGGCATCAAATGGGCTGTACCAAACACATAATATACAGTAAACCACATCACAACACATGCTGAAGTGCAAGGACCAGTCCACTGCTACTGACAGCCCCAGTAAATTTTGCATTTTCTTTTGAACCAAGTCTCTGTCTTATTTCCACTTCTCAGTCATTTATTTTAAGTTATATAGCCCAGTAAATAAAAATCTTTATCTTTGAGGCTCAACATCTGCTTAACAGTTAATGACCTCTCTGTTAGACACTTGCTCCCCAAGAAATTCCTTCCAAACTACCCCTCTGAGGGAAGACAAATGGTAGCTGATGGATGAGTCTAAAAAAAAAACTGGCATAAGATCTAATGAAAGCTTGAACAATAATAAAAATAAAAAAAACACACACACACACACAAATTGAGAGTTAGCCTTTGTTCAGACCTGTGCCCTGACTGAAGTGATTCAGATGCTAACTCTGTAAAGGAGTGTGGGTGAGTATCTCAAATATAGCCCCTGCAACGCATTTTTCAAAAAGGGAAAATACTGTCATATCTGGTTATTATTATTTTTGGATGTCCACCAATTTTATAACATACAGTACACAGGGAAGTACAGAAGAAGCTATAAGATACTATGGTCTGTGTGGGATGGTTGTGTCTTCGTGGTCTCTCCCTCCTTCACTCCCTCCTATATTGTTCTAAATTTAGACTCACTCTAATTTACAGGCCGGTCCTCCATCCTCATCACCGAGAACTCTTCATCATCAGCACCATCATCATCAACACCTCCTTTGCTTTTCTTCCCACCGGCGCTACTTTCAGCACCGGACAGCTCCCGTCCTTTCCCACGCTCCGCCCACCTCCGGCTGACAGGCAGTGAGAAACAGCCACACAGGCAGCTGGGCGACACTTGAGGTGGCCTATTAGGCTTTTTTATTGGGAGGGATGGAACTTGGGGAACAATTTGCTCCTCTTCTCGTCATCCTGCTCCTCTCACATGGATTTCTCCGATAAGGAGAGAGGATAGCTTGTGCGCGCGGCTATAACGTCGCTTCATGTGAATGGATGAGGAGGCAGTGTTGTTTTTAGCGTTCAGGAGGTTGAGAGGGTGAGTGGGTAGCTATTTGGATCACATATTGCTACTATAAAAGGGGAAAGAAGAGAAGGAAAGAAAAAGATGAGAAGCGGACAACCTTCATCATTCTCATCGCGATCATGGGATTAAAATCGAGGACATTCTTTGGTTTGTGCGCCTGAAAGTGTCTCCACATAGCGGGGGAAAAAGGAAGGTTTGTTATTATGCTCACCTCACTTCACAAAGTGTTCCCCGTTTCTTCTCTGTACCTGTAAAGAGGAACATTATGGCTCTCCTGGTGGTCCCGCTGCTCCTGCACACAGGGCTCGTTTTGGGCTCAAACTACGGCTATGTGGAGTGGTCTGACAACGAGCGAGAGGAGAAGTACCCACCAGTCTTCAGCACCCAAAACATCAACAGGGAGCCGCCCCACCACCCGACTTACCACCACCCCGTACCGGCCACGGAGCGCACGGTGGTGGCGCACAAAATCGAGGAGGACCTGCCGCGGGTCGTGACCGCTTTCCTGCACACCGGGGACTCTTCCGCGCTCCGGCAGGTCAACTGCTCGCGGAGGTACGAGCTGAGCAGCCTGCGAGGCGGCCTGCACGTCGCCTCTCACTACTCCCTCCACAGTATTCTGGACACCGTAGCGCACGCGACAAACTTCTTGAACATGATCCTGCAGGCCAACAGGTCCCGCGAGCAAACCCTGCGCAGGGACATCCACTGGTACCACGCGCTGGTGCAGAGCATCCTAGAGGGGGATCCCAAAATCCACAGAGCTGTGGTCACCTTCCACGAGGACGCGCCGACCCCTGGACCGCATGTTTTCCTCCAAGCGACCAGAACCGAGAAAGATGTGGTGCTACAGGATTTATCCAATTCTGCGCACCGTCTCCTGAAGGGCAGGACTCCGGAGTCTGAGTGGTTTAATGAGTTCAGGGACGGCAGGAGACCACACATGCACAGGAGACTCCCGGAAATAGTTGGCACCAAGAGTGGAGGTTACCTTCTGGAGAAAAACCAGATCAAGTGGTCTGCGCCCTATCTGGAGTGTGAGCATGGTGCGTTTGTGCCACACTGGCTGCTTACCCTGTCTGCTGGCTTCTACGGGCTGAAAAGCAACTCTGCTCCGGAGTTCAGGTGAGAGAAAGTTCGTGTAACTCTGTGTGTTTGGAAGGGAGAAAGTGACAAATCATGCAGTTATTGCAAAGTTAGCTTGGTGCCAGAACTTTGATGGTGTTTCAAACTTTAAAGACTACTTATAAACGGTCATAATCAAACTTCTGAAACCGATATCAGAGCCAATATCGACCCAAATTTACAGTATGGAATAGCATTCGACGCATTCAATACTGCCAAGCACCTCTAAAATTAACTGCTTTTCTGTAAATAACATGACTAACAAACAACATCAGGGCAGTGCCAGGAGAGAGTGTTATGTAATTTATGTAAGGAAGCATAACGCCACATTTTCCCACTAAGAATATCTGTTTAACTCTCCCCAAGTTCTTCTCTTTTCTTTGTCACTGGTTTGCGATTTTGGTCCTTAACATTGAGGTATCAATTGTTATCAATAGTGCAAAGCAGGTATCTGAACATCTCAGGACATCAGCTCTATAGTTTCAAACCGCAGTCTACATAAAAGCACTCATTTGACAGACAATAATGCACCATGACACAAAAATGTGGATTTTGATCAGCTGCAGCCTGAACTCTGTAAACAGATGGTGTGAAAGAGGCTTCACAGAAGCAGGTATAGACTCCTCTCATTTAAAATGCTCGCCTGTCAAAGCACAGCTGTGCATCTCCACTGCTGCATCCCTCCATCTAATGAACACTGCGGGCTTTACACAGTGTGTCTGTGGAGGTGAAAGGATCTATACAAGAGTGCTTTGTTGTGTGAGTTTGGATAGCTGTGAGGTGCATAAAATCACCTGGGAGCTCATATTTCACGACCACGGGTATCTCTTTAAGATCAATTAAGTCATGAATAAACAATGAATGATCACTAACTGCATTAGGAGCCGCTGTGAGCTTCAGGTGCACTCAAGCTTTACATCCGTCTATGTAGGGAGGCATCACTCACAAAGATGTTCCAGAAAGCCTAATGAAAAAGGAAAGGAAGTTTGTCCTTGATGCCAGAAAACACCCACGTTTACCTTTTAAATGCTGATGAAATCCTTAATGACAACTGTAGAACGAGCAAATGTATGTAACATTTTATTTGGATGACACCAAACATTTCTCATTGGTTTACGGGCAGCAGTGAGTTGTGGGAGTGATCTTGGCCTTTACAGTTGGCATGTATCCACGCTGTTGACGTGTCCCTGCACAAAGTGCTGCATCACTTCTTTCTTCTTGGACAATCAGTCTTGAGTCACTGGACCTCCTGACATAACCTGCAGTCTCTCTGGCGGGTTTGTGAACTGGAATAAAAGGGTACACCTGAGAGATTAATCTAGATCAGGGGTGTGCAATCATGTGCCATGGAGAGCCAAGAGGCTGCAGGTTTTCTTTCCAACCCAAAATTCCACCAGGTGATTTCACTGATTACCTTACCTTCAAGCAGAGAGCAGGGACTAATCAGTGAAATCACCTGGTGGAGTTTTGGGTTGGAAAGAAAACCTGCAGCCTCTCGGCCCTCCATGGCACATGATTGCCCACCCCTGATGTAGATGTACAGGATGAAGTTCACCACTCTATGAGAGACTGCATGAGCAAAAAGTCCAACAATTTTACATAAGTATTCTTCAGCATCAAAGTCAAGACTTTCACGATTTTATCATCTACGCTTTATAATTTCATTAAAAGATTCAGAGAATCTCGGGAAATATATCTACAATAGAGACTAGGCCAAAATGTAATACTGGTGAGCCACAATCTTTAGGCCCTCAAGCAGCACCACATTAAAAACAAACATATCTCTGTAGTGGAAATTACTGCATGGGCTCAAAATCACTTTATAAACACTTGTCTGTGAACACAGTTTGTTGCTTCAGCCACCAGTGCAGGTTAAAACTGTTCCATACTGAGAGGAAACCATGTAAACATAGTCCAGAAATTCTGGTGACCCATTTAAGATGGACTGATACAGAGCTTTTCTGTGGTCTGACTCCTTATCGGCACATGGTTCAAAGGCCAACATCCATAACGGTATGGGGATCCATAGGTGCCAGCTTCTACCTCTTGGGAGGTGCCATTAATGCTAAACATTGTATACAGGTTAAGATCTTGCATATTTAAGTCAGAATATGCAGAACTAAATTTTGCATGCATGAAAAACAGCATGGCTCTGGGTGCTAAACTGGCCTGTCTGCAGCCTGTACTTGACATTAAATGAAAAATACAACAGAGGAGATCCTGAATTGTTGAACAGATGATGTTTTATATAAAGCAAAATTCTAGAAACTGGTCTCCATTGCCCTCAGACATTTACTATGTTGTTAAAAGAAAAATGATGCATCAGAAAGGTAAACATACTGCTCTCCCAAATGTTTTGAAATGTGTTTCTAAACTTACAAAAAAAAGGGACACTGTATTTTCACCCAGCTCTTAATTTCATGTTTTCAATATTTGATGTATTAACAGTATTTTCAGTTAGATACAGGCTGTAAATGATTTGTTCATCATCTGATTCTGTTTTCATTTACATTTTTCTCAGCCTCCCTAATGTTAGGATTTGGGGTTTGGATTTAAAAAGCACAGAGTTTTTACAGAACATTTCAAACACCCTCCTCCGGCCGTCCGCATCCTCATTGGGGGAGACGGGCGAGTAAATCTCCACTCTTTGGCTGGTTTCCTCTCTGTGGGCAGAAGACTTCCTGCATGCATTGCCATAAATATTTAATGCATAATAAAAGTGATCAGGCTTATAAGCTAGTTATGGGATAGCAAACAGATAGATAGCCAGACGGCAGAAAGATATCTAGTGCTAATGGAAAACTAGAATTTCCTTTTTCCAAAGTCTTGAAAAAGGCATCAACAACAGCTAAGAGGTTTAAGTGAGTGAATCAGCTGTCATTTGAGCTCTAGGTTGCACTTTCCCCAGACTTGTTTTCTGTCATTAAAGTTAGTTCTCTTCACGCTTCATTGGTCAGTTTGTGCTGTAAAAAGAGGTATAACAACAACATGGTTGACAGCTCTGTTAATGTATGCAGCTCCTGCCATGTTGTGTGCAACAGAGTGTCAGGGTGGAAGAGAAACAGGAAGAAGGGATGTAAAGAACACAAACACAAGAGTTAATTAACTTTCTGTTAATGCAAGCATCTGCTTCAAGACAACAAACATCTATAAGTGGGATCTTGGGACTTTTGTTAGTATCAAGAGGAGGGACAATAAATCCACAGACCCAGCACTGAACCTCACTGTGCAAACTCCAGTGACGGGGGGTACCTTGGCTTCACTTTTGTGCAAGTAAAAAGTTGTGAGGACTTGTCGACCATCTTTGAGTACAGTTGTTGACTCATAGAATTTGTAGTTTGAGACTTATCAGCATTTCAGAGCTCTGAGTCACTCCCCATGGTCTTCATCAGTGCCTGAAGTAGGCTTAATGTGGCTGTTATATTTAATCCATAGCAATTTTAAGACTTTTAAACCATTCAGTCTTCACTTGAGGCTAAATTCAAAATGTAGGTCCTCACTATCTGTGGGAAAATTTCAAGAAAATGTACGATTAAGGTCACAGCAGGGACTTGGCCCTGCAGTAAACATACTGAGCCCGACTCAGCTGGGCAAATTGAGCATGTCATTCGGTTGAAAGCTCCAAAGAAATGTAGACATTAAGTTTGGATTACTTTGCTCTATTTCAGGAGTAATGCAGCTTAACACTTGCCAGGATCACTTTTGATGTCAGCAGAGGGAGACAAATGAAGAGGGAACTGGATGAAATGGTCGTCTAAGCTCAGAGCGCCTCTTATATCAAAGCTCACTTCTTAATAGAGTAAAAAGATTGGCAGCAACTTCACAGACGCTCTCAAGCTGCTTTACTCTTCACTCCTCTCCTTGTAATGGGAGCTGTGGTCTACAGCTTTTTTTGCTGCTTCTTCCACTCATCTCAGTCCTCTGATGATGTTTCTAAAAATAGAAAGTTGTTTGGCTCTGGTCAGAAAAGTATCAGCTAGTGTAGATGGGGTCGTATCCACCATGTCTTCCACCTTCTTCCTCAAAGCAGTCTCTTTCTTATGTCATTTTCTCTCTCACTGTTCGTCCAAATACATTTGAAATTTAGCAGAATAAAATGAACTCATTGGATTTTGTAAATCTTATAGTATTTGAAGCAGCGTCATGAGTAAGAGGAATAAAGACACACTCATTTGAGATGCAGCATAATCTTAATCATAGGTGATCATATTAACCTCAGGAGAAAGAACATTTGTGGCTGTTTTAAAGAAGCAACAAGTACAAGTATACTGTACATCTATCATCTTTAAGCATCACATTCATAGTGGCAATGTGAAGACACATCAAATATAATGCATACCTCTTAAGACTATGCTGGCCTCAGCTTGTGTTATAGATTATATATAAAGTCAGCAAAGACTGCTAGAGATCAGAGTTCAGAGCGGATGATTTAAATACTGAGGACAGTTTTTTTACTGGAGGCAGTGAATGAGCCGAATAAAGAAAAGTCTGTTTTTAAGAGGCTAATAGAGTCAGAGTGGAAACATGATGAGGATAATATTGATGGGCAAATACGACAAAAAAGGAAAAAGATACAAAAATTCAGAGTCGTCTAAAATGCTCATGTCCATTGGCTCATTATTGAGTACATTAGTATCCATTACATTGTCTGTGGTTGAGATTAGTGTAATGCATTACAAAATAATGCTGTTAGTGGATTACGTACATCATGTGAGTCAAACATTTATGTCATTACTTGCATTACTTTAAGTTTATGGAGAGGGAAAGAAAAAAACAGAAGAGCAGCTTACTGAAAGGCATATTTTAAGGCATGAATGTTTGTACTGTTGTTGAATTTTTTGCTCAAAAGAACAAGAATGCCGCTGGTACGTCGTGTCCCCTGCTGCTACCCCAACATCAAAAACAAGCATTCCACATTAAATATGCTGGAGTAGTTGTCTGACTTTTTCATGAGTAAAAGTTAAGTCTTTTTTCTGTCCCATTATCAGAGTCCTCCATTCAGCATGTATCTATCATAGACTGTATATAGAATGGACGCCGTCTGCCTCCTCATGGTGAAGCCACCGGAGAACAGCACCCTCTGGTGACGGGCTGCAGTATAGGTCATAAATCCTATGGAGCTGTGGACAAACTGAAGAAATTTATTACACAGAATATAATCCCCTCTGTTGTGATGTTAACATGTAGTTATTGTAAGACTGGTATGTGCTCCAGTCCTCTTTTTTTCTGTACAGCTCCATTTTTAAAAGTTATGAGGGGGTTCATGTTTTCTGTGATTGACAGTTGATACAGCCTATGGGTGTACAAAGACTGCGTGACTTACCCCGGGGATACGCTGTTTGAGCAAAGCGTCATCACAGTGACTCTCCCGCTGAATGCGTTCAACACCACTGCGCAATGTTGGTTTCAGGAAGTTGAGAAAAAACCTGGAAATACTGAGAGATTTTTGGCCTCAAATCCGTATAGTGGTGGAAGGTGGAACCAAGTTGTCCATAGTATATACAGTCTATGGTATCTACTTGTTGCTAAGCAAAGCATCAGGGTGTGCCGAAGTTGAGGAAAGCAAACATTTTTGACTGAGGTGGCCCAACTGAGGGTACTAGCTTATGCAGGGGGGTGGCGTGAAATATGTGAGCCCATAGACTGATAAATATCCTCTATTGTTGTATCTATGTTGCTCCAATCTTGTCATCGATGGTCTTGTTTGCTTTTGTATATCATAAAAGGGTTTCAATATGAATTCCAGCCAGTTTCAGTGACGTCAAAAATCTCCTCACACAGGAACTTTAAGCTAAAAGTGCCACTTAACAAACTTCTTCTCACAGCTGCTGGCGTGGCTGTAGGTTTTTCCTCTTTTTCTTTTTTTTTTCTCTCGACATCAGTGTGTTTCCAAAAATGTGTGAGAGAGAGCTGGGATGATAAATCACGACATTCACCTCTTGCTTGGGAACAAAAGAGAGCTCATGATAAATGTGTCTGGAATTTTAAGAAGCTCTTTCATTACCATTTAACCTGAGATAAAAGCTTGTATTTGTCTTAGTCAACAACACGAGTGAGCAAACAGTTTTCCTGATGATAAATTTACAGACATTTTAATACTACACTACAAAACATGAGAAAAGAAACACATTACTTGGAATACCAATACCCTTGACGACCACAACATCAGTGTGACCTGGCTTAAACGGTTTTACTTTTTGTTACCTTGCTGCAGTCCACAGATTGTTTTCACATCCCACATCGATCACATCCTGCGCTTTTTCTCCTGTTTTTAGTCTCTATCAAGCCTTGACCTGTAAACATATTGTATACACACTGTCCGTTAAGCTATTAACACTTCTGCCTCCCTCTCTTTCCCTCTGGTTGTGCAATTTTGGAGAGCTGGTGGCTTCAGCCTCTTTACATGGTTGTTTGTTCCACTTGCGAGCGGGCAGATTGAGGTATCAGCCCCGTCCACCAAACCACAGAGGAGAAATAGATGAGAGAGATACGAGGGTGCAGGACTGTTCATCCTGTTTGATGGTGTGGGACTTTGGCAGGAGAGAGTGAATCAAAGAATAGTTAGCAGGCATTATGTTTGTGTAGCAGAGAAAGAGAGGTAGCAGCTCAGTTTTACACTGAAGTGAAGAAGCTGAAAAAAACCCTCTAGTAGAAGTCCCGGTCAGCTCTCCCATTCAATGCTTTGTTGTCTGTGTAAGCACAGCACCTGTTTTACTCCTCCTTTACTTTACGATAGGATATTTAATCACTGATATAAGACCATACAGTGGTGTCACAGGTTTTAAGTTCTGTTCATGTCCAATATCTGACTCGATTTAATTTCACTAATTCCTGATCAGCAGTTAAGAGTCAGGACAGAAACACATATTTAGTTACCATTTACTGCAGTCAGACCCAGCTCATGTTAGCATCCAATAATTTATTAGATAATATACCTGTTAGCCACAAAGTTGCTGGAAGCAAATATTATACTTTGATAGACCACACAGTAAGAGCTAGCACTGCCTATGTAATATTCACTGTGGAGTTGTTTGAATGTCAGTGATACCACAGTTTACATGTTTCTGAATCAAATGCTCATTCAAAGTATAGTCATATTCATTCTGAATTTGGATGTATGAGATACCTGTCAATGGTAAGTTTATTACCCAACAGGGATTCTAAAGAGCTCAGCCCTTTTGTTGAAAAACAGACTTAAGAACTTGAACCGTAGCTAGGCTCACAACAGCTATAGATTGGGTTTTTGTTAAAGCTGATAAAGTTTCACGCAAATGCTTATCCCAGTTCAAGTATAAACTTTATTTGGCAAGTTTTCCAGCACTCAGTGATTGAAAAAACACTTTGGTACTTTAGCATTTGGCAGACATTATACATATCAACAAGTATTTCATATAACCTGGCTAAATAAAAACTAACCACTTTTTCAAGGCCCGTCTTTCATTGCAGTTTTAATATCTAGGGCTCTATTTTCATGCCTCGCCAGAGACGTGCCACAGGCGCGGCGTAAGTCAGGTCCACCGCGCCGACAAGGCGTTTCCAAGCACAATTTGGTATTTTGGTGAGTGGCGCAGCCCGGTGTAAGTATCCCCCCTCCCTAACTCAGCTCCTCCCAGCAGCATAAGTCGTAGCGAGGGAGGAGAGAGGGCGTAGAGTGGGTTTAACACAGCCGAGACCTGTTTTCACCAATCACATCAGCTCCTCTCCTTGCCTTTAAATCCCCCACCGGCGAGGCGTATTACTATTTTAGTGAAGTACTCAAAGAGATCAAGAGATGTCTGAAGACAGCAATGTCACACGATGGCGACAGAAGGCAGCTCCTCAACAAGTGTCACTGTAAGCGCTGCAGAGGGAGTCTTTCACACTCTCTCATATAAGCACAGATGGATTTGGTGTGTGTAAGTTTGGACCCACTAGTAAGACAAACACCCTTTTCCACAAATAAAGACACTCACATAAAGTTGCATATATTCAAACCTCATGTGACAAAGGTGGGTTGTGCGCACAGAGCACAACATAAATTCCAAAAATGGCATTAAAATCGGAACCATCTGTGCATAATGACACATCGCACTCCATGACCTGGCTCTTTACCGTGTTTGGCTTAAACTAAATAACTCATCTGAGCACTGAAACAAATGATCTGTTCAGCCGCCGCAGCAGCAGCTGCAGCAGGACGGGGAGAGGACACAGAGACATGTCCAGGTCGAGCTGTGCGAGAAATAAGAGGAAGAGTAAGAGAGAAAAGGAGGGAGACGAATCTTGTTAACTTCATCATGTGTGTCTATTTACTAGATATTTAATTTAATTCAATGCTGTTTCAGCTGTGTTGATTCGGTCAGGTTGAGTGTCCAAACGCGTGCCAAACGAACTCATCAGATCAGATATAGATCAGAATATATCTATATAGATCTAAATGTATGTGCTGACTCAGATTATTGGTTGTTGATGATTATTTATTGCACTGTAATGTGCCTGACACTGTGGAAACCTGCTGGTGAGGCATCTGTGACATATGCCGATACACCGCCGGTCTACCAAAATACCACTAGACCAGCTGCGCTCCGCCTACGCTGAAAGCTGACCAGGTTTGAATCGGCAAGCTTTCAGTGCAGTTTATACGCCACCAGCGAGCACGAAAATGTCACTGCACCAGCTGATTCAGTCGACACCTCCCCCTGCCTCGCCACACCCAGCTTGGCGGACCTCAGTGCGCCTCAGTCCACGAAAATATCAAACTGGCTGTATGCCAGGCTCCACCAGACAATAATACCACTGCGCGGGGTCCGCCACCCTCCGCCGCCTCACCGGCGGACACGAAATAGAGCCCCTAGTGTCTTCCCAGTTTCCCTTCAACCAAAAAATAGGCTACCTAAAGAGATAGATACTCTACAGTTGAATAATCTTTAACACTGAGCGCAGTAGTACAATTTTACAATAATTAGGGATGCACATTCAGTCAAGTAAAATACCATATTTTTCGCACTATAAGGCGCACCTGGATGTAAGACGCACCATCAATGAACGCATCTATTCGTGTCTATTTTCATACATAAAGCGCACCAGATTATAAAGTGCAACGGATTATAAAGCCCACTGAATTATAAAGCGAACCGGATTATAAAGTGCATTAAGTCAAACAAAACAATCAATAACTCTGTGAGGCAATGGTAGCTGCAGTGCTCGAACAAGCCAAAAGGATTTTAAGTGCGCCTTATAGTGCGAAAAATACGGTAAGTCAATGTTGTCCAAGTGCATTATTATTACTGATCAGTTTATTAATTGACTTGTTTATATTCTTATTTCTATGAGCCTGAAATGCCAGATATGCCACGCTAGCCAACTGTCAGCAGTCATGCTGTAGCTCTGGTGAATGGCAACTACCATCATGCTGTATCCCTTTGCTACCTGGATGTAAACAAGCACAGATGAGAAATAGCATTTCAGGTTGTTGCATAGTCTGGCAGTATTTGGATCAGAAAATGAAGGTAAAGTTGTACAAAGGCTGTGTCTGGTTAAACTCACCAGGATCAAAGGCATATAGATGTCAGGCAGTGGTTTACTGCTAAAGTTCAGAGCACTCAGCAAACAGTTGTTGTCGGCTGACTCTGATCCAATGTTGTTCAAAACACTATGCTCATTTTTGACTACTTTCTTACATTCAGGCTAGTCTGAATTTAAATTTCAGTTTAAATTGGTAGAAAAATTAGCTTTCCAACTGAACTTTGTCCGTGATGTGATGAATTCAAGTCCCATACCTAATCAGTATTTCACTGTAATTTCTTCCCAGCATGGATCTGGGATGGCTCACACACTAATGAACTCAAACTGCTCCGTAGTCCTGCTGCGATTTTTCTGGTTCTGGCAGAAAAGTCTTTATAAACTTGACTTTTAGCTACATAGCAAAGTAAAGCCTGTTTCTGTATATCTCCATAAAGACACAAAACAGTGACTGCTACCACCAGAACCATCAGTCGCTCAACTTACCAAATCATTGCCTGTAGGAACAAGTTTGTTGTCACATCTTACTGTTGTGTCTCGTAAATCCCACACACAATAAATTAATCCTTCTAGCAAGTATTCTTTGCTCTGCCAAAGACTGACATATTTTAATCCCCAAAGATAGGGCTCTATTGTCATCCAAAGACCATTAAAAACACATTAATGAGCCTCTCTGTTGCCTCAGGTTGCATGTCCCTTCATTATAATGAACTTAGTTGTGTACTAATAGACTGTTGTTTGTCTTAAACCAGAACATCTTGCTGTTGTGGATACTAACCGTTGAATGTGGCTGACTTTGGGGCTAAAAATTGCCATCAAAATAACACTGTTATTCACTGTTACACTATTAATGCACCTGTGATTTAACCTTTGCTATAAACAAAATGGACATTAAATGGTAAATGGACTTATATAGCACTTTTACAGTGTTACCAGTCACTCAAAGAGCTTTTACACTATTTGTAACATTCACCCATTCACACCACTTTTCACACACCAATGGCAGAGTGTTTTTCACTAAGTGCCTTACTTATCCCATCACATGCATTCATGTGTCGCTGGCTATGCCACTGCAGTAATATGGGGTTTAGTGTTTTGCCCAAACACACTTAGAAATGTGAAACACAGGAAATGGAAAGTAAACTGCTGTTTTTTTTTTTTTTTTATTCCATCCATCCATCCACACCCATACAAAAAGATACATATACAGAAATATTATATAAATCAATTAGGGAAAAAGCAACAACAAATAACGGATCTAAACAGTGAACAAAAAAACTTGGACATGTTATTGTTGCACATTATTTGAGTTATTAGACCTGAAAAATGCAGATATTTGCAATTGTATTAAATATCTTGCCTGTAAGTATCTCACATAAAGGTAGCATTAAGTTATTGCCAGTTGTATAACTGACCTATATGGTAAAACAAGATGATTGCTTTTCATGTGGTTATCCATAATGAGTTTCATTGTCTGGGCTCAGACCATATTCTGCTCTCATTAAGTAGTTAAGTTTAAAATCCTGCTAGCTAAATTTGGCAGTGAAAAATATTCAAAGCAATCACATCGGGGGAGTCTTTTCTTCTGATAATTTTCTTTACATAGTTTTTCATACTCGTGTCTGAAACAAGAGCATAAACAACAAAAAGACACAATCCCACATAAGTATTGTTTAAGTCAAAGAAACTACAACAGGTCTTAGCAAGGTAAAAGAGCATATTGGCTATGAGCAGGAATTAAAATTTTGCTGATAATAATAATAATAATAATAATATTTCACTGCTCTTTGACTTTTTGCGCAATTAAAGCACCTCATGACACTGGGGTTGTGACCTGTAAACTCTTACTTAGGTCACATTTTGTAAGTTTAACTGATCCAATATCCTGAAACTACGCCCCCTTTGCAATTTTGCTGGGTTTTTTGGTTTGTAATATCAAGTAATTTTGCCAATGTCAACTGTTTCTACTTCATCTGAAACTGTCTTTCATTGAACACATCACAACTTCATCTATGCGTGATATAGTTATATTTTTCATACAGTGTAACTTCTTGGTTGCAAGCCTTACAAACAGCCTTAAAACCAATTATATCATTTTATAACCAGAAAATAAAAATTATGGACCACAAACCAATAAGATGGCACAATTCCAATGTCTAAGAAAAACATAATGGTTTAGCTTTGAATTTTATTTTTATTTTTTTGCTATTTTTGTACTTTTATTTTATTAGCAGGGTGAAATGTTTCAGCACCAATGTTAAATAAATGAAAAATTAAATAAGTAGATAAAGTTGTTTGAATGTTTCATAAGTACTTGGTATTGTGAATGAAGCAGTGATGGTAGTATAGTGCTTCCTACTGTGCCCCTGCAGATTTGAGGGGTTTCACCGACACATCAATGCTAATATGCTGTATCCTGTCAACATGGTAGACTTTAGACAAAACTTGTTAAAATAAGTTCATTTTTCATAGTAAAAGTGTTTTTTTTAATTTATGTGATATGTTTAAAAGAGCCTTTAAATTTGATATGCTTAATTGTGAAGTACTTTGAGTGTACTACGTTGTTATGTTCTGCAAGCTTAAACAGCATCAATCTCCATGATGTAGCCTGCTAACCAACAGTTAGTTTAATGTCTCCTTTCAAAGTTGTATCTAATCTAATCTAATTTAAAAAAATGATAAATGTATGTTTAAAATCAGAATTAGTTTTTTTTTTTTTGTGGTGAAGTTAAGGTTGATAATTTTACATAGCTACAAATTGATATGTTTCCTCATCAGTCTGCATCCTTTAAGAAGTTTTCTTGAACAAAGAAGAGTAGCATTCGAAAGAAGATCCATTCATTTGGTTTCTCACTAAATGCACAGGTTGGCTAGATTCACATTTTTACAACAGTGTGTGATGGTGCTAATGGAGAAAATAGGTCTCATCTTTGAAAACTCCCATGAATATGTGAAAAGGGTCATCAAGACAAGATGAAAAAATGCCTTTAAAGCAAAGAGGAAATAGATTTGACCTTTGATATGGCACCTGTATCATGACTTTAGCTCTCTTAGTAATGAGCATAACCTTATTGCAAAAGATGCGAAACTTCAACCTTGTTTGTGTTTCTTTTCTCCCTACCTTTATCTCCCTCTATCTCTGTGCTTTAAAATCTTCCATCACTCTTAATTTCCTTCCTATTTTCAATCAATTTCATTCATTTCTCTTTATTACCATCCTCTATTTCCTCCTCTTTGCCCTCTCGACCTCACTCCCTCTGAGCATCACTCTTCCTGTCCTTTTTAATTTTCCTCTCTTTCATTCTCCTTCATTCTGGTCTTCCCCTATCTCCGCCTCTGCGCCATTCTTTCTCCCTCACGCTGATTTGCTTAACCTCCTACCTCTTTCTTTCTGTCTAACTTCTACAAAATTACTGTCCTTCATTTGGTCCTTCTGGTTCCCTCTCATTTACATTTTTCCCATTGTTATGCGTTCCCCTTATATTAAATGTATTTCTTGCTCCATGTTGTTATCACTTCTCTCGATCTACTTATTCTGCATTTTCTATTTTTACTTTATACTATGCCAAACCCCCTCTCTCATTAAATTCTGCTCCCTTTTCATTTCAATTATTTAATCTCTTCCCCCTCGCTGCACTTTCTCTGTGATTCCTCTTTAATTTTGCATCTCATGGTTTCCCTCTTACTTTTCCTCTCTCTCTCCGGTTATCACTCTGTCACTGTCTGTCCATTTCCTCTCCTACTCATTTCCTCCCTTTTTCTCCCTGCAGGGGGGTCGTGCGTGTGGATGTGAACCTGCAGGATGTGGACATCGATCAGTGCTCCACCAGCGGCTGGTTTGCAGGGACTCACCGCTGTAATCTCACCAGTATGGAAGTGAGTCTCTCATACAGTAATAGATGTCTTTTTTTATACTGATCAGCAATGGCAGAAAACACACTCGTAACTTCTAGGTGTGCTGAAACTGAAGTGACTTTATCTTACTGTTTATCCTGTTCATATTTCAGACATATTCCAGCCTGTCTTTAAGTTCTTTCAATGTGAAGTCTTAATAAATTGGAGTGTTGATGGTCCTGTCCCCTTGCTATATATTAAAGCTTTAGTCTTTGTCATAGTAGTCACAGGTTTGATTCCCAGCCAAGACCTTTCTCTGTGTGTCTTCCACCACTCTCTACCCACATTTAGGAAATACATGTCGTGTCAAATACTGGTCATGGAACAACAACTTAGAGACACAAAAAGAATTTGGTGTCAGGTTTACTGACTTGTCATATCCATAATCAGCATAGCAGGTAGCACTGTTATGTTAATGTTGAGAAACTTTTTTATAATTCAAGCACTGCTGATGAACTTTTTGCACAAATATAATGCGCAGTATGGTATAATGACTGGTTGTAGTACACAAAGTTTGACTTATGCTGCGTTCCAGTTGTACCGGGAAGTTGGATTTTCTTAGTTCCCAGTCGCAAATCCATCTGAACACCCCCCTGAAGTCACTGGAAATACCAATACATTGACATCGGCCTCTAGGCTCATACAAATGATGGTTACCAAAATCAGGCTAATCCAATTCAGCAGATGTTAAAATTCATCACTAAGTAGGTAAAACTTTGACCTGCTATCACCACTTCTAAGTTTCACCTCTTAGCGCACTGGGACTTTTTGCAAGCCTTTCCTCTTCATATCTCTGTTTCTTGAAGTGATTCATTTTTGTACAAATACATTACCAATGGGGCACTATGGGACTCCTGCTTTCTTCCAGTGGTGTTGTTACATGAGGCGTCTTTATCCTTAAGGGTATGTCAAGCTCACACAAACTTGCAAGTCTCTAAATGCATAGAGAAGGCCAGTGGCAGCAAGTTATGGTCAGCCTTCTGTCTTCTTCTATCTGTGGGTGTTTGGGATGTGTGTGATGATGGTGGTGCAGAGATGCAAAGGTTCTTTATTTGTGTGACACACTGAAGTAGTTTTGTATAAAATTATGCTGCACAAATCTCCTTTTTTTCGTAGAACATTTTACTAATGAGTTTATTGATCACAGGAAACAAACAGCACCAGGTGGATAAGGCAAGTGCAAGCAGTTATGATTGTGAATTGCCAGCTGTTTACCAGAGATATCTATAAAAACTTTAATTGCTTACATCTATAAAAGGGTTAACCTCTTTTTCTGCTGAGTCTTTTTTTGGCAGGCGGTTCAATAAGTAGGAAGATAAATATGAGTCTGGACCAAAGTGTGGGAGTCACTGCCAGCCATAAAGTAATGCAGCTGTAGCTACTTAGTGACACAAGTATGGTTCTTGTCGTTATATGGTGAATTGTGTACGAAGAGTGTGAGTATGTTGGTCGGAGTGCAGCGGGGTTCTTATCTGTGATGATGAGTGCTGGTGATGGTGATATGTGTGATTAAGTGTCTCCTCTGTCATACAGTGTTGATACCTGTGTGCTCTGTGCTGGAACTGGCAGCAGCCATTCATCATGTCTGTTAGGGATTCTGTGCACTCTTTGGGTCTGTGTCTCTGTGTGCGTGCGTGCATGCGCACCTCCTGGCTTCCTCTCGTCAGTGCAGTGCGTTAGTTTTTCAGTGATGAATAGCAGGAAGCATCTCTGACTCCAGAGGGGGAGTGTAGCTGCTCAAGCTTGCGTGGCATGTCGCTGGCCATATGATGTATAATAAATGCAGTGTAATGGATTGCTGCAAGATGTGGTGAATAATTGACCATGCTCTTTGTCTGTGTGCTGCCCTCCTCTCTGTCTGTCAGGAGGGGAAACGACATAAGAAGAACAGGAGGTGTCCATGTTCATCTTGATCTGTCGCACTGCTTCCTCTGTATCATCCGATCCTTACGAGTAACTTTCTCACGGCTGCTAAAATATTATTGCTGTTGATTATACCTGTGCTATGTGCACGTCTGTGTGTGTGTGTGTGTGTGTGTGTGTGCGTGTGTTTGCGTGTGTGTGGTGTTTTTCTGTTATCATCACGGTTGGGCAGAGTTGGCCTTTTAGTTACCAAGGCTGTCGTGTCCCTCTGAGACAACTTTTACGAAAATGCTTTGAATTATCCGAGGTGTCTCCTCTGTGAACGTGTAAGAGTGTTTATTTGAGCTCATGTTGAGAATATGCGTACAGTTTTCTGTTGGCCTTAAACCGCTTATATTCAGTGAAATGTAAATCCTGCACATGCAGCACAATGGCAGGACATTTTACAGGATAATGACACAGCTTAGTGCTCATTACTCTCCTCTTCCCATGAACACCAAATCTGGCTAAATGACAGCCAATGATTCAGTGCTGTCTTGAATCAGCAGTGTCATTTTTCTCTTGTTGTTTCAGACAGAGGAATAAAAACTGGATACAAGTATAAATTAATACAATTATCAAATTTATGTTGTTAACAGGGACAAATATCAACTGTTAAACTACCTTTTTCCAATAATGTAATTTGTCTTGTAAGATTTAATTTTTAGATTAAAAAAAGCTGAAATGTAATGATTTCTTTCCTGCAGGGTTTGCATATAAATTTTAGCTTTTCACAGTGAGCATAAGGTTACTATCTCTCTGTGATACTGAAAGCAGTTCAAGTGGTCACATCTTCCTCCTGGGGGCACATGTACTAAATTAAGTATAAAGGTCACTTTAAGGGATATTCTGGCCTAAAATTGAGTTACGGGTCAAACACACTATAACACTGAGTTAGACACCCCCTTGAGAGATGACAGTTGCTGACCGCTTTTTTCTCTAGTTATACCGACTTTAATAACGACCACACGATAGCTATACAGAGCTTCTTGAAGAACTTGAAGAAGCTTCTTGGATAAGAGGCGAATTGCTTCTTAACTCTACACAGTCCAGTTGCCTGATTTTGGAGTCTTCAAGAATATACAGAGCAGTCTACGTCTCCATGATCAAACCTCAACCAAAAAGCCACTCTATAGCCACAAATAAGGTTCAGAACAGCACCTAACTTCATCAACAGTACATATAGGGTCCCAGCCACAGCACTAGTCATCAAACATATTTTTAGCTTTGCCTGATTTCTTTAGCAAAGAGACTAAACACAACTAACCCACTCTCCTCCAGCAGCTGCTTGTTTGTGGGGGAGCCCTGATGAGTTGATCACTGAGTGCAGCGGATCATTTCCATGAAGTAATATTAATCATAATCATCATTTTGCACTGAAGACACGGTAGTTCTTCTGCTTTAGCGTCTTGGTCTGATTGCATTTCCGTAAAGTAATAATCAGAAATGTTCTTCTTCGAGCTGTGAAACTCCGCTGCACTCGGTGATCGACTAGTCAGGGCTCCTAACTTAATTTTACACCAGAATATCACTTTAACTCCAACAATCCCAAAATGTCCTGCAGTAAGATTGAGGTTAGGTAAACTGTCATGCATAAGTTAAAGCATGAGCCCCACTTGGATACAGTTCTAATTCTTATTTGTCACATTTAACAAAACAGGACACATGATAAGGAGTAAATAAATAAACAAACTAGATGCTGTCACTCATTTGTCTCTTACGCACAAGCATGGCGTCTCAAATATGGTGCCATCTTGGTATCCTGACTCCATTTGGAGGAGTGAGTCGAGCTGGAGTGAGAGGTTGGCGGTGAGAGTCAGCAGCTGTGTAACTTATTATGAGCACATTTACTCTCATGTGCCCACACAATGAGATTTTATTAACCTTGTTAGCTGAGCACAGGTGTTAATTTAAAATACATGACACGGATAGCCTAGCAGTCTAGGCACACCCCAAATGTGCAGGTGGCCTGGGTTTGTTTCCCCCTTCGGTATCTATGTGATTCCTGCTCTCTTGCCTGTCTCCAACTCCAGGGGCAGCTGTGGCTCAGTTGGTAGAGTCAGTCATCTTTCAATGGGAAGGTTGGGGGTTCAATCCCAGGTCTCCCTGTTCACACGCCTAAGTGTCCTTGGTTAAGACCAAAGACTGTATATACTATGGACAACTTTGTTCCACCTTCCGCCTGTATACAGATTTGAAGCCAAATAGCTCTTGGTGTTTCCGGGATTTTTCTTCATTTCCTGAAACCAGCGCTGCACAGTAGCGATGCGCACAGTTGCCGACAGTCGCTGTGATGACGCTCGGCTCAAACAGCATATCCCCCGGGAGAGCTACGCAATCCCTGAACACCCATAGGCTGTATCAGGTGTCAATCATAGAAAACATGAACCCCCTTATAACTTTTAAAAATGGAGCTTCACAGAAAAAAGAGGACTTGAGCACAAACCAGTCTGACAGTAACTACATGTCAACATCACAATCAGGGGGGGAGAAAAATTTGTGTTCTGTGTAATAAATTTCTAAAGTTTGTCCACAGCTTCATAAGGATTGCTGGTGTAGGCGGGATTTATGACCTATACTGCAGCCCATCAACAGAGGATGCTGTTCTCAGAGTGGCTTCACCCAGCGAGGAGGCAGACGCTGTCCATTCTATATACAGTCTATGGTTAAGACGCTCAACCCCATGGGCCCTCACAGTGGTGCATGGGTGAAATACATCAAAAACTGATAATATAACAGCCTCTGCCATCAGTGTGCAGATGTGCTGTGAATGTGACATGTCACGTTAAAGTGCTTTGAGTGGTCTTAAAGATGATAGAAAGTGCTATACAAACACACTCATTATTAAACAAAACGGGCTTTAAACCTGAGATTGTCCCTTTCTAAGATAACACAGAAATTAAATTTCCAAGATAAGTTTTTTTTTTAAAGGTGTTTTGTTGAGCAGTGGTGTGTGCAGATGGTAAGCAGGGTACCATCTCGGCTCCATTTAAAGCCAGAAAAATACCTGACAGTGACTCTCTTGGAGAGTTGTGTCACAACAGCCCCGGCTGGCTGGCTGGCTCCAGAGGCTTCAACAACAATGCTGTCTTATAGATTGGTGGATAAATAAATAAATGCTTAAAGAACACAAAACAAAACCGGCTTACGAGCTAAGAATGGCAAGCTCAGCTGGGTGTGCCAACAAATCAACACAACTCGATAACAGAATTTCACTCAGCATAAAGCTGGAGCACTGACTTCTTAGACAGGCAATCACTGCCATAAACCTCAAACATCACAACATTGGTCTGGTCTTTCAACAGATAAATAAATAAATCATCCCTGCAACACAGATATGGTTGAAAGATTCAGTTCAGTGACTGTATTGGCTCTGTTGTGATAGCAGAGGCCAGCAGGTTCCTCTTCTCACTCAAAGTGACCATGGCTCATAACTTTTGCTCAATATCCTTTAAGCGGTTGAGTACCCCCCTCCCGCCCCAGTGTATGGTTGATACTCTAGTATGGGGTTTGTTTGGGATTATTTTTCTCTTAAGGAGGCTGGATGAACTGCATTTTTTTTTTCACTTCCGTGTCCTTTTCAACACCAGAGGCTGCATTAAACACACATTCAACATTTATGACCATGTAAATGCCAGCAGCTGAAGAGTGGGGCTTGTTTAGAAAAAGTAGTGTCTGTACCCTTGACAAAGCAAGTAGATCTTTATCGCCTATACTCTGCTATATTTGAACAGAAGTGGAAATAACTTGAACTCCATTAAACAGTAAAGGAAAAACAGCTTTGAGAGTTATGATAATCAATTTTAGTGTGCCTACCACAACTGTGAACAACTCAGATAAAAGCCTGTCTGATTTACTCACCAAGCAAGTTCGTACATGTGGGTTTGCTAACAGAATTATTCAATTGAGGCACTGCTGAGTCAACACTAGTTAGCATCTCACCTGGACTTGGTTCAAAATGCCAGAAATGTGCCTAAAAACATGCTAACATGCCTTATAAATACTGTCAACAGATAAAACATGGTCATCATGAGTATTTAGCCAGATATCATGTTAGTTTGGCTAATTAGCCGTGAAAAAAAGGTGTTACTGAGTTTGGATGGAAACCCTGAATGTCTCAGTCCACTTTCATGGTGATGAGCCACCACTGTACTGCTGTCCTTACACTGGGACACCGGGAAAGCCTGTGCCATTTTTTTTCTTTTTTTTTATTTGCAAAAATAACAAAAGTAATTCCTTAAACTCTCAAGAAAACACTTTGCAATCTTTTTAACTACATAGTCAGTATGGCACATATCATCAGTGACATAGAAATGTTTTCCTCACCTCAGATGTATCCCGGAGTTTATGGTTTACAGATAGTGTTCAGTATCCTCTTCTATCTCAGGACTGCCAATTAAATCCGTGTTACATAAAGAAAGGTGAGAATTACACCAGAGTTATGTAAGAAGAAGTGACAAAGACATTTCATAATTGAAGAAAACAAAACATGAATCATTTGCAAAACACATGGAAAAATAAAAAGCAAGTGGATTTCCTCAGAGTTGTGCCCCGCATGTCTGTTTCAGATATCTTACTGCTTCTGAAAATATTAATTGCTTGAGATAAAGGTGTAAATTCTTTATTTTCTGTCTTCTCTCATTTGTCATTTTGTGCTTTTTGTCGCTCTTCTTACATCCTCTTCCCTACTGGCATAAACCAATTGCTTTTTGCTGTTGTTTAACCAGCCTGTTACCCAACCACTGGTGTCGTGCTTTTCAGCCATCACTTCAATATTTTTTTAGTCCAAATCAAAGTCGAAAGCTTCAAACAGAAATTATTTGACTGCTTAAATAGTGTCTCAGTACCAGAAGCACAATTCTGCATTTAGAGGAAACTTTAATAAGAAGAACAAAGTGTCTCTTTTAACTCGTCGTTATATACCAAGACAAAAAAGATTGCTTTTTGTCCTGAAGTTCCCATTAAAAAGAGTTCATTCCTACATTGCTGTGAGTTCGTTTTTTGTGAAACAAGTTGAGGAAAGTGAATGTCAGGCTTATTGCTTTCCCTGTCGAGTACAAACACACCCTGAGGCTTTGTCCCAAAGAGAAAAGATAATAAGAAGACAGTCTGCAGCATTATGGTAGAGCATCATGCGCTCTGTGGAATGTACAGAGTATTGCCATAAACGTTTTCTCCCCGTTACTACTGTGATATGATGGTTGAATCAGTTTGCATCAGAAAAGCTGTTTTTAATATTTTTTCCTCCTAGTTTTCTTTGCGTAAAGCTCCTGGGAAGAACTTTTGTTTTGTGTTGATTTTGGCACACCCTGTGGATCTGATCTCTTTGTTTATATTGTGTGTGATAGTGTTCAAAAGATGTGCTATAGGACATTGATGCCTGAAACATTTCACTCATTTAAGGGATCTATTATTGTACCTCTCACAATGTCAACTAGGACAACTGTAGAGTAGCTTTGCATGATTTGCAGCTCAAAAAGTACCCGTTTATCTATAACTGGCCTTCATTAAAACCTTAATTTCAGCAATATTCAGCCTCTGCCTGACATACTTAATTTTGGCTGCCCTCCAGTAATACAAAGTTAGACACAGTGTGTGGGTGTTACCTTTTACACAGCTTTGATGTTAGGAAGTGACCTGAGATATATACCTTAACAGAAAATGTCTGAGGCTCCATTAACAGTCATGCTAGCTTCCAATTAGTCATTCATTATTGCTGCATTAGCTGGTGTTTTAATGTTTCTTATAGCATATGGTTCTGAGCCTTTGCAGGAGGTCTTTATTGATGAAACACAGCCTCAACTTTCAGTAACAATGAAGATGTAAATCCAGAATCATACTGGCCTTGTTTACAAAGGAGTCATCAATGATATGGGGAGCACAATCAGCTACGCTGTGGCTGTTGTTGTTTTGTAAACTTCCCACTGAAAGAAAACTTTGCTGTGACTTTCCTTTACAACCAAGAGGACACTAAGGAGCAACTTTCAGAGACATACTAGATCAACAAAGCACACAGCAGAGCCATTTGCTTTCTTAGCTCTTAAAGAAGCATCAATATTAATCTCAGCCTGTTTAACGACCAACTGAAATTTTCATTTAGGAGTGTAAATGTGAAATAGCAGGGTTGTAGAATTTTCCAATTCTGCACTACTAATTGAAACTCGAGGAGGTAATACCTGGCAATTTATGGCTCAATTTGTTTGTCAAAAATTGTTCCTGAGAAGCAGTTACCTTTAGTATTCAACCTGCAGACTTGACTTTTCATTGGTCTTGGGTGGCAACATTAAAGCCCACAACCTTAACAAAAAAAAAAAAAAAAAAAAAAAAATATATATATATATATATATATATATATATATATATATATATATATATATATATATATATTTACATACCCAGAAAATACTTAGCAGCAATAGCATGTTACAGATCATGTTCCAGCCACATGAACATAACAGTACTTTTTTCTCATTTTCACCTATATTCTATCTGGCCAGTAACTGAACTACTTTTAACTGATCATTCATATGTCCTGTCTTCTGTTCTTGAGGTCTGGAATTGTCTTGTCTGTTAGGGATGATTTGTTGAGTTTTTTACTGGGACATCAAATCCTTGGCCATGACTTTTTTGTAGAGACATTGAATATGATGGGATAGAGGGAAAATTCCGACTAGTCCCATGCTACATTACATGATGATACCCTAGCAAGGCTGTTTAAATTTAGCAAGACTAATAAAAGTAGCAGAGGTAGCCATCTTGGAAAAATATGTGAAAACTGAGGAAGTTTATAAAGAATGCATTGAGATTGAACAGCGTTCGCTTTGTGTCTGCACTGTCTCAAGTCTTGTTGTGATGCACACTCCACGTCTTCAATTAACCTGCATGAGCCCAAACAAAGTTAGCATGCTACAATATTGGACAGTGGAAACAAACCAGAAAGTACATAAAACACAAGCAATAAAACAAAATAAATGCCGGAGGCTCTGGCAGAATAACAGGCGCTTAAAAAGGAGGTAGACTGGAGAAGACCTAAAACGCCTAGTTAACCGCAGCATAAACGATAGGGGACGCTTCAGGGTCTTAAAGACCCTGTAACCTTTCTGCTGGAAAGGTAAACAAAGCAAGCCAAGTGTCTCTAACAAAGGTGTTTCTTGTCGAACGGGACCTGCTGCGTGTTGTAGTGCCACTAAACTGTTTACTTCGGGTCCTGGAGTATGTCACTTTATCCTAGTTTTAGAAGTTCTGCAAACATTGTGTTTGCTGGTAGTCTGTTGGCATCTACAGTAGCACCGATGCTTTTCACTTTCACATTAACTGGGCCCCCTTTGTAATTATCTTAAGTATTTAGTGTCTGTTTGTGGATGGGGCTTGCTGGAGCAGAGAGGGAGGGGAGATGAGGAGCTTCGTGCCTCGCCGGAGACGTGCCGCAGCCGCGGCGTAAGTCAGGTCCACCGCGCCAACAAGGCGTTCCCAAGCACAATTTGGTATTTTGGTGAGCGGCGCAGCCCGGCGTAAGAATCCCCCCTCCCTAACTCAGCTCCTCCCAGCGGCGTAAGTCGTAGCGAGGGAGGAGAGAGGGCGTGGGGTGGGTTTAACACAGCCGAGACCTGTTTTCACCAATCACATAAGCTCCTCTTCTTGCCTTTAAATCCGCCACCGGCGAGCCGTATTACTATTTTCGGGAAGTCGTCAAAGAGATCAAGAGATGTCTGAAGACAGTAATGCCACAAGATGGCGACAGAAGGCAGCTCCTCAACAAGTGTCACTGTAAGCGCTGCATTGGACGTCCTCCACACTCTCTCATATACGCACAGATGGATTTGGTGTGTGTAATGTTGGACCCACTGGTAAGACAAACACCCTTTTCCACAAATAAAGACACTCAAATAAAGTTGCTCATATTCAAACCTCACGTGACAAAGGTGGGTTTAGCGCACAGATCACAACATAAACTCCAAAAATGGCATTAAAATCTGAACCATCTGTGCGTAAATGACGCATCGCGCTCCGTGGCCTGGCTCTTTCTTTCATAGATGTTGGCATATAAAATAAATTTGACTCACAAAATTAAATATTATAATATTCGTATGTAGGCTTAAAGTAGATCACGCATCTGAGCACTGAAACAAATCATCTGTTCAGCCGCTGCAGCTGCAGCAGGACAGAGAGAGGACACGGAGACATGTCCAGGTCGAGCTGCGCGAAAAATAAGAGGAAGAGGAAGAAAGAAAAGGAGGGAGACAAATTAAATATCTTGTTGACTTCATCATGTGTGTCTATTTACTAGATATTTGATTTAATTTAATGCGGTTTCAGCTGTGTTGATTCGGTCAGGTTGTGTGTCCAAACGCGTGCTAAACGCGCTCATCAGAACAGATATAGGTCAGAATATATCGATATAGATCTAAATGTATGTGCTGACTCAGATTAATAGTTGTTGATTATTTATTGCACTAAAATGTGCCTGACACTGTGGAAACCTGCCGGTGAGGCATCGGTGACATATGCCGATACGCCGCCGGTCTACCAAAATACCTCTAGACCAGCTCCGCTCCGCCTGCGCTGAAAGCTGACCAGGTTTGAATCGGCGAGCTTTCAGCGCACTTTACACACCACTGGCGAGCACGAAAATGTCACTGCGCCCGCTGATTCTGTCGACACCTCCCCCTGCCATGCCACCACGCCCAGCTTGGCAGATCTCGGTATGCCTCCGTGCGCCTCAGTCCACGAAAATACCAAACTGGCTGTACGCCGGGCTCGGCCAGACGAAAATACAACTGCGCGGGGTCCGCCACCCTCCGTCGCCTCATCGGCGTACACGAAAATAGAGCCCGTAGTGTTTACATTCAAGATTTTTCTCAAAAACTGGCACTTCCTCAGATCCTGCCTACCCCACCTTTAAGTTGAAATGCACACACTAACAACTAAAGCCCTGTGCAGTCTGCTCCTGTTTTGCATCTGACTGTTAAAATGAGCTGTTGGCATCTCCACCTTTTTCTGCCCAGAGCTTCACTGTGCACTCTCAGCCTGACAGTCCCCAATTGTATCCACACACTTGATTATGGGATGGAGAAGGAGCACTTCTTACCATTTTTTTCATGTGAAGTCAATTCAAAACAGAAGTGACACAAATTTAGCTTTTAATCCAGCCTAAGTTAGGATAGCAAAAAAAAAAAAAAACTGTCACGCATAATGTCACATCCTGTTGCACAGGGGTTGAGCTGCAACAGCATCATACTGATCTTACCCTTGATTCTTTATTTTTAGTACAATGACTAAAGAGGATCTCTGCACATCTGATTGTGTGACGGCTGCACCAGAGGAGGAGAAACCAAAATAAATAAGAGGAAACTCCACACAGCAAAAGTGAGACAGAATGTAAGAGTTCCTCTGATTTACTTCAGTGAAGTCAAACCGACTGCAGTAACAGACTTGAAACACAGGCTTGTAATTTTTGGGTCATTCAGGTGGAGTTGTTGTCATGACCACTTGAATGAGTGTTTGTTGTGTCACTTGTAAACACTGTGGAGCAGGAATCACCAGCTCTCAGCAGATGGTAAAAATTCCACTTTGTGTGTGGCTGTTAGCACCAGTCTTTGTGAATCAATTGTCATTTGCACTAAGAAGACTATTTTTGCTCCAAATAAAAGCACAATCCTCTAAACAACACATTATTGGCTCTGCAGTCCCGTTTGTGGTGCATGATGTGACCCTTTGTGGGTTATTAGACAGAGTCTTTGACTCATTTGCAAAAGTGTGGTTGGCACAAGAGCCATCAGTCCTGATTTGTTACAAAGGAATGTTTCATTTTATAAGGTTTTCTTAAAATTTCTTGGATAACTGTAGCACAAGTGGAAACAATTTAGCTAGTTCTTGGAGGCTAACTCATGAAACAATGTGACGATGATTTGATGTTGATGTTGATTTTAAAAGTTAAGCAACTCGTCTTTCCTCCTTCTTTTCATCTTCACCATATTACTCATTATTGTTGCTTTTCTTTCAACTCTTCTCTCTGGATATCTTTTTCTTCTACTGCTCCTTAGTCTTATTTTCTGTCCCAATCAAAATTTGCTCATATTTTCACGCTTGTTTCTCCTTCGAGTCTGAGTTCTTCTGCCCAGATACAACAAGGCAGAAGAAGAAGAAGGTAGGATGTGTCACCATGAACCAAATACAAGACTTCATGCATTATGGATAGTCAGTGGTTGGGGAAACGTCTTACATAAGGGGCTTCTGCTTATATAATTAAACAAGGACTTGAAGAGAAGCTACTGAGGATGATTTCTGACTGGATGCATTTGGGTAGATTTTGTGTATTTTTTTTTCTTGTGTTTGCTGTTTAAAAATAAGTCAGCATCAATATGTGTGTGCTGTGTGTTTGCAGAAGCTTATATGAGTGTTTTCTTTTTTCCTTCTTGGTCCTGTGAAACGTGCCGCTGGCTGGAGATAAAGGGCTTCAAAGGCAGAGCTCTGCTAATGAGTATAAACTGCTGTGACAGCCAGGCAGGGTTACCCCCTCTGTGTCTCCCATCGCTCCCTCTCTCCTCAATCAGCTACACTTCCTCTTCTCCTTTTTTTGGCTCTTTTACACACTCTCAGTTTCCACGGCTATTCACACTCACCCAAATCTCTCTCCATCCTTGCCTCTCAGTCCTTCTTCATCTCTCTTTCTCCTTTTTTTGCCTTTTCAATCACCCTATTCTTTTTCTGTCTCTTCTTAAAGCCAATTAGCTGCTCTAAAGAGGGCAGGAAGACAAGCCAGAAATGATCCTTCCTGCTTTTTTTGACCACTTTACACATTTAATCATCATTTCATCTGACCGTGCTATAATTGAGAAATCCTCCTTGTCCTCTCCTCCCGCTTTAAAGGCTGCAGATACATCCTCCTCGGCATAAATCCGTGACCTCGGCTGTTATCAGTGCAGCCTCTTCGCAGTGCACTCTCTCTCTGCACCCCTCATTTGTGGATGTGGACACAGAAGAAGCACAATCTGACCGAGAAAAAATACCATCATTTCTGGCTGCAGCTAGAGATGTGGGAGACCCTTTTATTCTGAAAATTTAATCACCTGGACACATGTGCTGGAGCTCTGCAGACTGAAGCTGTATGGGGTGAAGAAAGCGACATGAATTAAATATTTGTTGATGTCTTACTGTGCTGCTTTTGCTATCAGTATCATCTTTGCACATTGCAGCGAAATAAGAGGATTTCATCTTCAACAAAGGGTATAAATACTATATATAAGGAGAGCAAGCAACAAAAGGCATATGCAGAATGTGCAAAGTGCAGTAATAGAAATTTATGTTGGAGGAATGGGTTGCATTTTGGAGTTTCTTCTAAGAAGTGTCATTCAGAATTTGTCAGGGAAGTAGTTGTTTTCTATGTTATCCAGCAGGTAAAAAAACAACAGTGACTTGAGGAGCATTGGGAGACAGAAAATAACCTGTTCTGCTCTCTTTCCCCGTTTCACTCTCCTCTTTGTGTTTTGTTCTGCCAGAGGCTCCCCGTCTTTCCTCTGGGAGTTTGAAGCCGTGCAGCAAGAGTCGGGATAAAGTGTTTTTGGGTCTTAGAGTTTGCGTTCACCGACTGAAAATGTATGAGTGTGTGTGAATGTGTAAGTATTTTTCTGTTTTTCATCATCAAAGACACCATTAGCCGTAGCATTCAGAGCCGCATTTAAAGAAAAGGTCAAAGTAAGGTAAATAAAACCTTTATTTAAAGTAGCCAGATTTACAGTTTAACTGTGGAAATAGAAGAGTCCTTCCCTGTGGCTGCACATTTACCTCAATATTTAAAAACACATCTCCTCTCTTCCTCAAGAAGCTGCGGGGAACAGAGCATGAATTCACATTGTGTCTTTGCATACACTGAATCCATTAAAGCCTATTACCATCTGGAGTGATCCTGCAAACCTCCACGACTATAGCACTGAGGAGTTTCTTTTCAAACAAGCCCACTCAGCAAAACATAAAGAGTGTGCTGCTGCTGCAAGGTGTTATTTCTTCTTGTACAGTACATTTAGAAGCTGCAGACTGCAACAAGGTGCTGTTAATGGCGACTGAAATGAAGCCAAATCTATCAAATGCTGCAAGACTCTCAGAGAGCAGCAGCAGCAGCACACAGTGAAAACAGCAGTGTTTTATATCAGCGTTTTATAGCTTGACCTTTATTAATATGAGAACCACATCAATAGTGTAGGGCCACACATAGAAGTTAAGTGTCAGGCTTTGCTTTATCACTTGCTCCGGTGCACTGACCATAAACATTTTTTATTAAAAAAGGGACTTTAGTAATAACTTTTCATTCTGTAATAAAACATTCAGTGGACACATACTGCAGACTAACGTCTCAGCCTGTGGAGCTTTCTTGTCAGAGTTTAAGCTAAATCACAACATTTATGACTCACATTATGACCCAAAGTATAACAAGAAGTTATTGGTCTGAATTATATATTGACTGTGATGCTGCCGTATGAATATCAATGAGATAAGTTAAAGGAGCACAAACTGATACTAAGTTTTGGTGGAACAAATGATAGACTCAAATCTCTGACTTTCGAAATTTGGATCATTTAAATCAAACTCAAATGAGGAATCAAATCAGTTGGCATTGATTAATAAAAAAAACTAAAAATAATAATCTGACAAATAAGGGAACCAGTATAGAGAGAGACAAAGATAAAGTTCAACAGTGGTTACAATTTTAACTACAAACATAACTGTTTGTCATGTGATCCATTATAATGAGTTTCTACGGCAAAATGATGACATGTAAGAACCGAGGGACTGTACGCACATTAACACAATCTGGGTCTTGACCTCAGATCAACATTTATACCATTCGATGAGTAAAGCAATAATAAGGCATTAAAACAACATTCTTTGTGGTTCCATCTAATTGTCTCAACTTTTTAGCTCATATCTTTGATTTTCATTTCCACAGTTTTGACTTTTGTTCCATAGAATCGACATTTATTTAATAATTTCTACTTTTAATTTCATAGCTTTGATTTTACATCATAATTCTGACTTTTTGTCTTATAATCATGACTTGGTATCTTATAATTTTGACTTTCTATTGTATGTATGGTCATTTTTTTTTTTTTTTTTCAGTCCCCCATTTTTTATTGAAGTGGTGAAGTGGGTCATATAGTTAAAAGCATTGGGTGCATGTTTCCTAAACAGCTATCTTAGTCTTACTTCTGTAAAAACATAGGGGCTTTTTGTGCGTTGTTTTTATAAGGCCTGAGTCCTTCTCCTTACTAGCCGTTGTTTGCTACAATTTGCAAACCATCAAAATCTGCTTTAGCGAAAACTCTTTTTAGAATTTGGGTAGTATATCAAGCCAGCCATTCTTTGTTTTTGATGAGTCAACTCAGTGACCCTTGAATTTTAATTGTGCATGTATTAGGATAATTACAGTCAAGGCTTGGACTCTGGTTGGAGCAGTTAGAGTGAGCAGTTTTGGCCTGTTTTAATTCCCCCTTATTAACAAAAGTGTTGAATATCCAAGTTGTTAAGTGCAGATGTATGACACGAGGGCAAAGAAACACATGGAAATAATAAATCCAACAGCTTTCAATGAAGACGAAGTAAAAGCAAAGATACAACTACGTGGCTACAGCAACATTTTCAGAACAAAGCGCTCACATTTCAGTCATATTTCAAATGATCTTTTTCCACACTTTCAAAGTCAGTTTGAAACAGGGACTTTTCATGAGAGCAAGAAAAAGGAAATGCCATCCTCACTCATATTTATAACCATGGTTTTAAACTTCCACTGTCAAAAAACTGAAGGAATCAGGACTCAAAAAAGCAAGCGATGACAGGTTAACTTATAGCGTGGTGGTGAAAGCTGCTGCCTCTCAATAAAAGGATTCTTGGTTCAAAACCAGGACAAAGGCACTCTATGTCAGCTTGGATCAACAGCTTTGATTTGCTGTTTTAAACTTCCACAGTCAAAAAGTAAAGGTAATAAGGACCTACAAAAGCATATTGCCAGGCAAACTTGTGGTGTAATTACCAAAAAACCCTCAAAAATAAGCTTCCTTGTCGCATAATGGTGAAAATCTTTGGTTCAAATCAGGGGCTGCCTGTGAGAGGCATAAAGAAACCCCTTCGTCAAATGCTGATGGATGTACAGTGATTGATATGGAAAACGTTTCTGGATTGGCAAGGAATCAAACCTGGGCTTCCCTCATGGCAGGGGGAAAATTCTATTGCTGAACCACTAATACCTTTTTTTTTTGGATAGTTTTAGTGTTCTATAATCATCCATGTGGACATCTTTTAAAGGGACTGCTTGGCATGAGGGTATTTTATCTAGAATATTTGGTCCCAATACCCAGAGTTATTCCTGCTGTCGTGACTTAAAAGTTTTCTTCACTAAGTCCACAAGCTCACCATCCTTAATTAAAACTTGTTCAGGAGGAGTTCTATAAATGGAGCTGATTCTTTTCCAAACCTGAGGCTACATAAAAGTTATCTTGACCTTTCCTGCTTTGATTTTTTGACTCATCTTTCCCAAACCTGCTTCTTTGAAGTTATTGCGAAGTTCTACTGATTCTGTTACTACTTCCTGGAAAGTTCTTTACTTTAGAGACTTTTCATAACAGCAATTTCATAATTTTTCTTTATAAGTTATGTGTTATTCTTATATTCCTCAATAAATTATGATAAATATTGTTCATTTACACTACAAATTTCAGGAAAGTCCAGCATATTCCTTCTTTGAAACTAAATTAGGATGATGACTCATACTTCATAACATAAAGTTAGGAGGAAGAGTGAAAGGACGAGGAGTCATATAGGATGAAGAGCGGATGAGATGGGGGGGTTGACAGCAGAGAGGGACAGTCGTCAAGGAGGATTCATCTTCCACTGAGAAACACTATTCACTCCCTAATCTGTTGCCTGCAGCTCAGCGGCTGCCACCACAAAATGTAAGAGGCTGTCAAGTCGGCAGCAGCAGTTGGATCTTAATTGAGTGAGGCCTCCCAGCCGAGTCTACACAGGGAGCTAGAGACCACCCACCCAGATGTCTGTGTGGGAACGCTGAGGCTTCATCTCACAAGTTATAAAATGCCAAGTGGGACTTGAATCCGATTCCTGACACTTTTCCAGACACTGTGCAGTCTGCCAGCTGTGACATTTTTAACAACTTAACTAACCTAAGTATATAAATGACATCCATGAATTTTCTCATTTACAATCCTGTCCTCTCTACTCCCTCTGCTACTGCCTTTCAAAGATGCAGAGAAACAAACATTGGCTCTCCTGCTGACTCCAGTTTTTGTCACAGAGCTGAAATCACAATAGCCTACCAATCAATAACCATCTTTATGTTGCACTTCTTTGCGTCTTACACTGGTGGTGAAATTCCAGACAAGCTTCAGTCCAAGGTCTGGTTTGCTCTGACAAGCTCTGTTTCATTGTTTTGTTGTCTTGTGAAACAGCAGCAGCAGACGGATTCAGCGACTGGGGGACAGAGTGACTGTAATGCTTTTAGGGTGTAATGCTTTCAGAGTATTTATAGATCTCTTAGGGACGCGTCGAGTGCACTATCCCTTCATGTCTCGCCTCATTTTTTTCCCCTCCAGCTCCAGTCTTGGTGCCATGTTCACATTTTTTGTATCAAGGTATAAGATAAAAATTCAGAACCAGGTAATTCAAACAGGAGGGGTACGCATGGGGAGTAACAGATGATTAATATAATGTTTTTGTTAAGGCCCAGTCGCCTTTGGACCTCAGCCTGGACTGAGGAATGGTGAGCAGAGTCTGGCAGGGGACTTAAGGTTACAATGGGACACACAGAGCCAGTCCAAGCCTCAATGGGGCCCTAAGCAAAATTTGATTTTAGGGCCCTCTATTTCTGCCGATAACATTGATTGTTGATCATTCACACACCTTCACAAATCTCTTTAACATTCCATGACATGCAAACATACATTTATCTTGGCGTTTTTTTTCTCTTCTTCCGCTTTCTTTTCTCTGCTCCTAAAGGATATGTTCTTTTTTGCAACATTGTTTTGCCCCACAACTACCTGCGCTTTGGATGCTCAGTGCACATTTCACTGCAGGAGACAGATAATGTTAGCGGAGCTTTGACATATCAGCAGTAAGAATCACGGGCCTACATCAGCAGCAGCACTAAAATGTTTTCACTTTATTTTATTTTTACAATAATATATATTTGATCATACAGAAATCATCACTTATACATGCAAAAAATAATTAAATAAAAAAAATTGGAATTGCTCTTGGGGGGCCCCCTATTGGCCAAGGGGCCCTAAGCAGGCGCTCAGTTCGCTTATGCCTTGGGTTGGCTCTGGGGACACATACAGATTGAGGAGATCAGAAATGTATTATGGTGCAAGACCAGAGAGTGCTTTAAAAGTTAATGATAAAATCTTAAAATTAATTCTAAACCTTACCGGGGGCCAATGAAGTGAAGCTAAAAAAGGAGTTTTATGATCTCTCATTTTGATCCTGATAAGGAGGCGAGATACTGCATTTGGGACGACCTGTAACTTGTGCAAACTCTGTTGGTTCAGACAGAGTTACAGTGGTCCAAACGGGAAGAGATAAAAGAATGAATGACAATCTCAAGATTTTATCTTGGATAAAAACAACCTAACTTTGGAGTGTCTCTTCACCTCAATAAATTGATTAAAAAAAAAAGACTTGTTTACGTGCTGTGTTACAATGATGGACTGTACATACTATGGACAACTTGGCTCCAAGCCTTGCATCATTATACGAACTTGAAACTAAATAGCTCTTGATTTTTCTGGGATTTTCTCCACTTCCTGGAACCACCACTTGTACAACAGCTTTGTATGCATTCGGCAGGAGAGTCGCTGGGAGTCGCTATGATGACACTCGACTCAAACAGTGTATCCCCTGGGTGAGCTACGCAATCTAAAAAGAGGATTTGAGCACAAACCAGTCTTACAGTAACTACATGTCAACATTGCAAGCAGGGGAGAAGAAAAAATTATATTCTGTGTAATATATTTCTAAAGTTTATCCACAGCTCCATAGGGATTGCTGGAAGAGGCTAGATTTATGACCTATACAGCAGCGCAGATGGCGGCAATTCTATATACAGTCTATGGTTACAATTGACGTCACGTTCCACTGAAACAGCAGGTCCTGACAGATCAGCAAAACTTGATGAGGACTGCAAAATTTATCCCTGAATTTTATTCCTGGTACTGGTTTCTAGTAAGATTCAACTGCATCAACTGCAGTAATATACAAATCTACACAGAAAAACTGTGGTTGAGGGATCAGGACACAACACAGTGAAACCATTAAATAAACACCCTATTTAATTGAAGGCACAAAGCCCGTATCATGGCTGTAAAGGAAGTTTTAACTCTGTTTTTACATTTCTTTGTTTGTTTGTTTTTTGGTCATCCAGCATTTGATTCTCCTACTGAGGAAGAGAAGCTCACGGAGCGTTGTAAGCAGCATCAAGGAGACAATGTCAACTAGACACAAAGAAGATGATGTTCTTGTTACTCATGAAAAAATAATGATCAGATACATGGCAGGATAAAAAAGAAAGAAACAAAGAGGGGTTTCCCTTTTTCTTTTGTTTGCGTGTGCCCAAACAGAACACCCAAGCCCCGCAAGCTTGGAGTTAATGTAGAAATCTTTAGACCAGTGCTGTAATGCAAAAACCACCGTCAACTGTATGCCAGGTATCCTCTCCCTCTGCATTTGCATTTTAATGAAAAAATAAAAAAAGTTCCCCTGATGAACTACACAAGGTCTGAGAATGTGCTGGGATCAGGTCTTGGCTCTTAAATAAAACACTCTGTCCCTCTTGTGTGTCCTTTTCAAAAGATAAGTCTTAAATTTCAGCTTTCTGTGATTGACAATGCAACCTTGAACCCTGCCAGTCAGTGTTATAAAAAGTGAAATTAAAAGCCACCACTGCATCCAAAGAGAGGTGCAATTATAAAATACTTTCACACCCTCAGCCTGCGGAGAGATGAAGGTGATCCATCAAAACAGAGACACGTCAAACGACCGTTTTATATGACTTTAACGGAGGCTGAGGAAAAACGGGCCTGGCCTTGGCACGGTTTAATTCCTGTCCTCAGATATGTGTGTGTTTTCCTGTGTTTTTATGTGTGAATAGTGCTGCATTTGAGTGGAAAGTTTTGTTAGGAAAGGCAGAGCTGTGACAGATGACATATGGATTGGTGTGCAGTGAGGCTGCTCAGGGTTATTTGGAGACATTAATCTAGTTTTGATGGTCTGTGCCAATATGATATTGATGCTTCTGACATGATGCTACACATAGGATCAGCACTTGAATCAAATTTCTGGTTTAAGTTGAATACAAATTGTAACTTCTCTCACATATGGTCTGGGTTTTTAGGGATATTGAAACCACAGGCGATTAATTGTTTTCCGTTCTCATTTGGTTCACTTTAAAATGCAACTGGGAACTGAAATCTGTTTCTGCTGTAATAGTACCAACAGGTTTAATAAATGCAGCAGTACAGAAGCACAGAGTCCAATAAAAGTCCAAAATAAGCATCATATCCCTGCCTCCCTCAGTGTCTCTGGATAATGTCTTATCTTAATGAGCCTCTTCTTCCTCTGGAGTAAGCAGAAAATAAGTTTGTATTAAATGAAGTTAGTGAGGGGCTGCACCTCTATTAGCAAGAGTCTGTGTGGTTGTTTGTGATCAGGACCTTTTTCCATTTACAAATCGAGCTTTAGTGGCACTTCTTTCGAATCAGTCCACACAGGCCAGCCTTTGTTTTTTACGCACATCTTGGCTGCTATGAGCCTTTGCTGGTGTAATACTGTTTTTATTTTCCTGTGCTGTAGTTATGGAGATGTTCTGACTCATTCAGGTTTGGCCCATAACAGAGTTGCTCACATCTTGCTCATTTTTTTTTTGTTTCAGACAAATTAACATTGAAGACAAATGTTCTCCTGTATTATATTTGATGTCAGGTGCCATTGTACCTGTTGTTCACTGATATTCTCTTCACCTGGTCCTAATGTTATAGCTGATTGATGGAGAAACCATTGCATCAGTTTAACATGTGCAAGGCTCCACAACTGAGTTAAAAATGAAGAAAATTCAACATCTAAAGTGATATGAGTTGAGCCATCATTGGCGGTGGACAATTACCAGCCATGGCCATAGATGTTTTACTGGTGGCTGATAAAATTAGGCCATGTACACAAGTAGCCGGGTATTTTTATAAACGGATATCCAACTCCCTCCGTAAAAAAAAGTTTCATACACAAATCGTCAATTTCAAATAAAATCCCGTCCACACAAAACAGCATAAATGTGCTATTGACGGCTCTTTTAGCATGCCAGACCTGGAATTGGTAGTATTTGTCAAAAAGTTAGACCCATTCTATGCAATCAGAGCAAGCTTCTCTTTCTCGTTGTCACTTCCCCAAACATGAAACGTAGCACTGTGTGGTTTGTTATTGTGGATCGACAAAGACGTGGAATTACTTTTGAGCATCGTTTTGGAGTATAAAGTCAAAAAGACACAAGAAAGATGAAGGAAGGGTTATTTGGTGTAGAATAACCGGCTGCAAAGCACTCCTCCTTTGCTCCTCACAAAAATATATATTGTGTATATGTATATCTCTGCTGTCCACTGCCTAACACAAACAAGGGCACATAGTTTATGACATTTATCTATTAGTTGTAGCGGACAGTGATGTTTGGGAATTTAAAACTCCAGTTATCTCTGTCTAGAAGCAAGTGCAAAACCGGAGTTTTCCAAAATCTTCACTTAGGCCGGAGTTTTCCAAATGCACCATTTCTAATGATGTATTGATGCTTCGTGTGGATGACAGGCTGAAATGTACAAAAATATATTTGTTTTAGCAGATACCTGACTATGTGTGTACATGGCCTTAATTAATTCAAGGGTGTGCTACTTTGGCTCTGCTGCCAGTTTGTCCTCCCCCCTGGGACCCAACTTTGCCTCACCTGATGTCCCACCTACAAAAACTGATTGATGAGACATAAAATGACCGTGTGATTCATTGGCATCTTCACAAAGTTTTGTGTTGGAGTTTGTGATATTTCAAATTTTTGATTTTGGCTGAAAGTTTTCCATTTTTACAGTCAGTGCACATCAGTTTATATTTTTGATTATCAGTCTCATGAACCACTGATTATGGTATCGTCATTAGCACTGGAAAGAAAAGAAAGATCAGTCAGCTCTTTTTGTTCATTTCACAACTTTATTACAGCTTAGGCCTAATCGGAATAAAAATGACTCATAGAAACACAGTTTCACCCATTCAGTTTAGATTATACCATGTATCACCCATGCATGTTCTTGGTGTCCTTGGACATCTAGAGACTTCAGAGAATGTGTTTCAAGTGTCAGAAGTGTTGTATCTGTCATTATGCCTGAGTAAAGTGGAATAAATCAGAGGAAAAGTTCGTTTTTTTACCCTCGCCAAAATGTTTTCTTTTTTTGACAGAGGAAAACACAATGCTGGCAATGATTCTAGGCCCCCAGATGCCATTGACTAGCTTCACCCACTCCTTGACCACAAATGTACCAAGTTTGATAGCATTTGGGCAAACAGTAAAGCCTACATGAAGGTTTTTGTAAGGATACACCCTGGCGAGGACTCAGTTTGGCACACTTTGTGCCAAATGGTTTATTTTCTACCTCTGATGAAAACTGGCTTCAAATTATAATTAATTTTTATTAGACTAGTCTCCTACTAACTATTGGAGCTTTTGGATATGAAATTTATCTTGTGACTCATCGATTTCTATCATTGTGCACCATATATATGTTCATATGCGATAAAGAATAATGAAAAATAACAGGAAATTCTACTTTTTTGGGCTCCACATGGAGTATTTTTATTCAAAGAGAAGTGCAAACAAACAACCACTCAGTGCAACCTTTGTTGCAGGTCAGGGTGGGGGTTGGGCGACTGGTGCAGGGAGTACAGTAGGTGTGAAAACCCCTGATGGGGGGGGTGGATGTGCCTCACTCCCCTCTTCTTAGTGGCTGTGAAAATGAAGATAAATTACTATGTAGAACACAAAATAAATAACATCTGAACATTTCCCTGAAGGACACAAAGGTTGTGGATATATGTAAACTTATTCAATAATTTGAGTAACCATGACCTGTACTATATTTTGTTTGCATTTGTATTTACTTCATGTTTTTGTTTTCATAAATAATATATTCAAAGACAGATAAAATGCAACGTCTGCAAGCAAAGTAAGCCCAAAACGAACAAATATAGTGGAACTGCAGTAATATTCAATGCTATTGGATTGCCATACTTACTACTGTGTTTACAGTTTCATGACAAAGGTGTTATGCATATCATGCATATCAGTCTACACAACACTGAGCCTTATAAATAAATGCAAATACTTACTAGTAAACGAGGTCCACTTCTAATGTAAACAATGCCTCCTCCTCGGAGACGACGTCGTTTCTGCTAAATCAGAGGAGTCCTCAAATTCACCGTCTGAGCCCTGCTGAATTTCTCATAAAATGTCCGCCACATCCCTCTAAGAGTTGAATGTTTCTTCTCCATTGTTGAAAAGTACTCAAAAGAAGTTTTATAAGTGGTGGAGAAAGTTTACAGGAGAGTCCCGAGTGATCAGCGTGCGATGCAGCAGTCTGCCTTTGTCTGTGGGGCGCTGCACCTAAGAGCGCACAGATTACGAGCACTTTACGCCTGGCTTTTTCCAAAACTGGGAAATGTAGTTCTTAGAAAGGTTGATGTCAATCGATTCAGTAGCTTCTCCCCTTTCGAATGACTACAAGCATGGCCGTACGGAGCAATTCTCTGCTACACTGTAAAGCTTTGATTCGGTGGCTGTCCCAAAATTTAAAGGTCCAAATTTCGCTACAAGGCAGATTAAAATCGACATAAAAAGGTAACGTTTGCACTAAAACAGACATCCGACCCAGTTTTGTGAACATTAGAGTCCAAACTTTGATCGAGAAGTGAAAGTAAACACCGCGGTCAAGATTTAATACATTTTTATAGTGCTGAATTACATGCAGCAAAATCTCGGCCCTTGCAAGGGACCGTCGGGCTATAAGAGTTAAAAAAGATAAGGGTGAACAGATGCAAAATATTCATCTAAAGATTATTTTTGATTTTGAAAGAGATTTTTTAGACAGCTGTGAATTAGCATAAACACTAGCTTTCATTTATCACATAGTTCACATCAAGCTGAAACTTTTTGACAAAGATAACATTAGACAAGGTGAATGGGACTTTTGCAAATATAAATAAAAAAATACATATGTTGACATTTCTCTCTTAGTTCAGCTTTCCTTCTCAGGGCTTCGCAGTTGAAACCTGTGATAAAATGTGCCAGACTGTTTATGTGGACTTGTGCGATCAGGTTGTCCATTTTGGTTGGATTATTATTTACTGTTGGTATGGAATTTTGACCAGTCCCACCAAGTCAACCAGCATACGACTTGTGTTAGTTACTAACATAAGATGCCTAATTTTAAAGGAGGTTGACTTCTAAAATATCAGTTTCTGTCCACAGAGTGATCAAATCTCAGTTGCCCAAATGAGAGTCTTGTACTAGTCTGACCATCTACCACCCCACACCATCACTCCCCAGTCAGCCCCTGTACTACATCACCTGCCTTTAACACACCAT
Organism: Xyrichtys novacula; assembly: GCA_962446985.1. Classification (NCBI taxonomy): domain Eukaryota; kingdom Metazoa; phylum Chordata; class Actinopteri; order Labriformes; family Labridae; genus Xyrichtys; species Xyrichtys novacula. The sequence goes on from OY660877.1 coordinate 7,806,096, forward strand.
ACAGATAAGGCAAAAAACAAACAAACAAACAAAAAACATGCAGGATTAACAAGTTCCTGCAGGGTTTCACATATCTGACAAGGTGGACCAGAGCCAAAACTGGCATTTCTAACAGCTAGGGACCGAGAACAGGAGATGGGACAGATATTCATTGCTTCATTTTTTGTATCTATAAACCTGCATGTTTTCCACATCCCTGTCTCAATCTCTCATTTTTTTTCTTGTCTCCTCGCAGCAGATGTTGAAAGTTTCAAAGTTGGTCTCCAGCTGTGATTATGACCCCAGGGGAGTCTGAGCCCTGAGCTCTCCGGCTGCTCCTGCAGTCTGAGAGGCAAGCCTGTTCTGCCCAAGACCCTGATAAAATTTGTGTTGAGGCAGTGAACAGAGATCATTTTGTACCTTAAAGTAGTGCCCTGGACCATGTTTTGTAGACTTTGATTTCCCGGGTACGCTTATCTCCTGAGAGTACAAATAAATGTAAAATACACATGCACAGATTTGCTACAGGAGTAGTTGAGCTGCTACAAGTCTGTAGCTTTATTTCTGTTTTGTCTTCTTGCTATATTCCCTTTTTTTTTCTATGAAGGTTTTGGTATATAAGGGTAAAGACCTTGACATAGCACCTCTATAAAACATTCTTCATGCTGTTGTTTTATTTATTTAGAGAGCTACATGCTGGTTCCCTACCATCACATACTGTACATAGCACAGTAGTTTGGACATTTGACCTTGGAAACTCCTAGACCATGAAACGTGGCTCATCTTCCAACTGGACAGTTGCACTTATCAACAGTGCTATGAGAGGCAAAACAATAAACAGTGTGTGTGTGTGTGTGTGTGTGTGTGTGTGTGTGTGTGTGTGTGTGTGTGTGTGTGTGTGTGTGTGTGTGTGTGTGTGTGTGTTTCTATTCATGGTTTCCTGTGAAAGGAGAAGTCATGCTGGAGTGTGAGAACCTGCTATGTCTGCTATGTCTAAAGTGAATTTGCATTATACTGCAAACTACTCCTGAGTTCCCTGGGTCTTATTTCTTTACATGCTGTGTGACTAAGTAAGTGTTCAAACTGCAAGAGATAAAAAGATGGGGCTGTCTCCACTGCAGTTTATTGTGATATGCCAGGCTAAGATGTTCACTGTAAATATTACCTGATTATTATCAGCGTGATGTTGAAATCTGTAACTACATTGACGGTAGCAGTTCATTGTATTGTTGAGCCAGAGCAAAGCTTTACATAAGTGATAGTGAAGCTGTGGACCCACAGACAAGTTTCTCTGGCCAACAAAATTGATTTACTTTTCATCATCATTACTGAGGGTGAATTAAAGTCACTGGAAAAATAAAGAAATGCTGAAACGCAGTTAATAGAGCTGGGGAAATTATGCAAGTTGTTGTAGCTATAACCAGCAAAGATGGCCGCAGCAGGGTGCTCAGGTGCGGGAGGCTCAGGCGTATGCGTAGCACTTTTGATTTACTGCTTTGTTTTAAAGTTTTTAGACACCGGGCCAAAGATTGTAGACTCAGGACCGTATCTTAATGAGGGTTTCTCCCACGAATGGAATCAGATCAGCCTCAAACATTTCGGTTATGGCAGTTCCACACTGCTGTCCACCTTCCTGTATCCGAGCTGGCACGCAACCCCGAAACGTCACGGCAAAACAAACGTCAGAACCGCATCCAAATGCCCCAACGCCGACGCAGCTATAATTGCCATCTGCCTTTTGATGTCCGGGGATATACATCAGTGTCCCGGCCCGTTTCCCACATGGGAAAGGAGTAGCGAACATGGCGACCTGCAACGCCGACAGGTACCGGAAAACACCGACAGGAGCACCGCTGCGATTCCTCTGGTAAGCGCGGCAATGACTGTGGCTAACGGGAGAGGAGACGGGAATGGGCTTACTGTTGGCTGCTGGCTACCGGGCGTGGAGGCTGGGTGCTCGGTGAGAGGTTCCGGGGAAGCGGCGGCGGCGGCGGCTGACGCAGTTGTCATCCGCGGCTTCGGGAGCGGTCCGAGCGGGGAGGTAGCAAACGGAGCGACTGGTGGCTCGGGAAACGATCCTGCACTTACAGCGACTGATCCTGCACTTACAGCGACTGAAACGACTCGCTATCACGGGAATGTGGTGACTGGAATAGTGCGGACAATTAGATCTAATCGCCGCATCAATAAAGCGATAATCAAACAACGGAAATTAAAAGTTTTCAAAACTGTAAACAATGCTAGGTTAATCTGGGACGCACGTAGTAAACCTAAAGGACTGTTAGGTGGTCACATAAATATCAGAAGCATTCTCTCTAAGTGTGAGCAAATACAGCATCTCCTACATGAATCAAATCTGGATTTTTTAGGTATTTCTGAATCATGGTTGAATGAAAATTCGCCGCACGCGGCTATAAATGTGCCCGGTTTTAACATTTTTAGGAATGATCGCAAATATGGAAAAGGTGGAGGCGTTATGTGTTACATGAAGGACACAATTAGATGTAATATAATTGAACTTGAAAACTGTGAATTGGAATGTTTGGGTCTAAATATTGTACTCTCACCAGAAATGTCCTTCACATTAATAGTTATTTATCGTCCGCCCTCATCAAATGTCAGCTTCTATGAAAAGTTTAGAGAACTACTGCAACAATGTGATTTTAACAAAGAGGTGATAGTAATTGGAGATGTGAATGTGAACTGGTTAGATAAATCCGCACGAAAACAATTTAAGCAAGTAACAGACAGTTTTAATTTAACACAAATAATTGATGGACCAACCAGAATCACCAGTTCATCTAACACGCAAATTGATCTAATTTTTAGTAATATGCCAGATAAAATAATGAAATCTTATAACCTCATAACTGGACTATCGGATCATAATTTGATTTTACTGACTAGAAAAGTAAATGGAAAGAAAAGTCCTACCTTTGGCCAGAACATGGACCAGAGTATGGACTCCATGAAGATACCAAAGAATAAAAAGGAAGATTTTAAAAATGCTGTGCAGAGTATCAAGTGGGATGATCTAATTAACTCTGATAATCTGGACTATACCAGCCAACACCTTACTGATAAACTACATAAACTTATTGAAGACTTCTCAAAGAAGTCTAGAAATAAGAACAAAAGAGCCTCCCTGCCATGGTTAAATGACACCCTGTTTCAAATGATGAAAGAGCGTGATCAAGCCCTAAAAATATCAATGAAATCCAAACTCACGACTGATAGGTACAAATTTACATCATTAAGGAATAAGGTGACAAGAGAACTTAGAAAAGCCAAGGCAAACTACTTCCTTGAAATAATAGTAAATAAGGGAAATTCCAAAGTAATATGGCAGCAAATAAAGAAATTAACTGGACAAAATAATGCTAATAAACAGATTGAACTGATGATTAATGATACTCTAAAAAATGAAAAGATGGAAGTAGCCAAAGCCTTTAATCACTACTTTGTAAATTCTGTAGCTACCATCTCTAATAGTTTTCCCCTACACAAGCAATATAATATTAAGGCACCAAAGCCGAATGGGCCTATCTTCAACCTTGAAAGAGTGTCTGAAACTGAAGTTGAAAAGGTGATCGACTCATTAAAATCTAAATTGTCAAAAGATGTGTATGAAATGGACTCAACTATGTTAAAGAACCTTGCCTGCTCGTTGATCAAACCTATTACTCACATTGCGAATATTTCATTCACCCAGGGCCAGGGGTGTTTCCCAGAGTACTGGAAGCCAGCAGCGGTTATACCCATTTTTAAGAGTGCTGACCCCCACTTAGTTTCAAATTACAGACCGATAAGTATCCTCCCGGTTATGTCCAAGGTTGTCGAAAAACTAGCAGCAAACCAACTTATTTCTCATCTCAATGTTAGCCAGCTCCTCCATCCCATGCAACATGGCTTTAGAGCCCACCATTCAACAGAAACGGCAACCGTCTACTTCCTTGAAAGGGTGAAGTCACTTCACACAGTCAATTTTTTTAGATCTTCGCAAAGCCTTTGATACAGTTAACCATAATGTTCTTCAGTCTAAATTTGATCAATTTAATTTTTCCCAGTTCTCTTCCAATTGGTTCAAATCATACCTCAGTAATCGATCTCAGTGTGTTAGAATACAAAATACAAAATCCACTTTTAAATATCTTAGCGCAGGTGTCCCCCAAGGTTCACTTTTGGGCCCAATTCTTTTTAGTCTTTATATCAACGACCTACCAACTGTATGTGAAGGCTGCGAAGTCCTTATGTATGCTGACGACACTGTGATCTTTGTAAAAGGTAAGGACCAAGTAGAGGTTGCTTTGCAGCTTACAAAGGTCATGGTGAAAGTCTCAAATTGGCTGAACAGTTGCCATTTACAACTTAACACCTCCAAAACTGTTGCTATGTTTTTTTCCAAAATAAACAAATCACATACTGAGCCTGATGTTTTTATTTCTGGACAAAGAATCCAAATTGTAAATGAATATAAATATTTAGGTATCGTGTTAGACAGTAATCTTACTTTTAAACATCATGTTAAAAAAGTAAGCAAAATTCTTAAGGTCACACTTGGAAATTTCAGGCACCTCAGAAATCATATGTCAACAGAAGCGGCAAAAATGTACATGTTTTCTCTTATAATGTCCCATATTAATTATTGTTTACCCGTCTGGTCCACCGCAAACCCCACTACCTTAAACCCATTAATATCACTATACAAACAAGCACTCAAAACTCTGGATAAAAAACCAAGATCTTTTCATCATTGCACAATTCTTCAAAAATATAGGTTATTAAGCTGGAACAATCTTGTCCTTTTCAAAAACTGCTGTCTTACATATAAAATCCGTCATAGGGTAGCTCCGCCCCCACTCTGCAACCTCATACAGTTTAGATCTCCAACAACTAGTGGTACTAGAGGGGCGGCCAGAGGAGACTGCCAGATCCCACTTAGAAAATCTTTATTTGGTCAGTCAGTTTTTTCTTGTAGGGCAGGCAAGGATTGGAACACAATACCACAAAACATAAGAGAGTCCAATTCATACAGAGCATTTAAAGTAAATTTGAAGAGGTGGTTACTTGAAAACCAAACTTGTTACCATTAGTTGGTTGGCGTGCTTTCGGGTGGGTTATGTTGATGTTTTAAATATTGTGTATTATGTATGTTTTTATGTAGTTGCTGATTTCCCACCTTTTTAGGTAGCCATGTTCCTTCTGGCAGGGGGACTACCAATGGAAATTAGCCTTGCGGCTACAATTGGGTCCATTTACATTTTATGTTTTTTAAAATGTTCATTAATGTACACTGTCCCTCTTTAACAAATAAAAAGGAAACGGAAACGAAACCACTGACAGAATCTATTTATTTATTTGTTTATTTTTTAACAATAATGAGGATGTAATGGTTATTTCAGAATCTTTCACACACATTTGCTTTTTTTTTTTTCACAGTGTGCAGAATCAATTTCTCATTAACGGACACAAAGTACAGAAGCTAATGGCTGTATGAGAATGTGAAAACATAATCAGTGACAGTCAGTCTTTCTTATGAAGGCGGATGATGAAAATGACTCCCATGGAGTCAATCATCCCTGGATTTCCTCATTATACCAATAACAAATACAAAAATACAAAAGAGAGAAAGTTCAACTAGAGAAGGTCCTATGTCTTGTATATTCAACAAATTAGATCCTGTTTATAACCAATAATAAATTCATCTTTTTTTTTTACTTAGAAGTTTACTGTCAGTATTGTCAAAGCCTGGAGAAGAAGTTTCTATGTTTACAACAGCAAAAGCAACACCAGGGACATCCTGAACATATACAGATCATATCAGATCAATCTGTCGAAAGAGTGTGGCATGTGTAACTTCTGCTGGTTGACAGTGTGGCAAAACTGTTTGTTTTGTTTCGGGCTTGTTGTGAGTGTCAGGAAATAATGGTAGCTTCTGGGCACAGATGTGAGAGCAGCGTAAGCTACTGAACTTCCATCATCTCTAATAAGGAAAAATGGAGCCTGTCCTGCAATCCATGCAATGGCAGCAGAGCGAGTTAGAGCAACTCAAAGCTGCTGACCTTATGTTTAAAGGTCTGTCAACTGCAAAACTAGAAGAAAGAGATCTTAATAAAAAGAGAAATGTTTACATTAAAGGTGGGGTAGGCAGGATTCAGTTAAAGAAGCATCTTTTTTCGTGGTGTAAATACAAAAAAGTTATTATTAGTTATTGGTGGCATTTGATAATATAACGATATTGCTGTATTCTATGTCTGTGTAGTCAAAATTTTAAATTGTTGGAGTGGCACGCTCTTCCTGAATGTAAACAAAGCCATTCTCTGCATCCCCCAACCTGATTGGTTGTGAGGCAGATGCTGCTTCCCCATGTCATTCACAAGCCAAAACAAAGTAAGCGTGCTACAATATCAGACAGTAGAAACCAACCAGAAAGTATGGAAAACACACGCAATTAAAAGGAGACAAGATCAGCAAAACGATGGGGGACATTTTCTGCTGGACAGGTAAACTACTTTAACAAAGTAAGCCAAGTGTCTGTAACAGAAGTGTTTCTTATCAAATGGGATCCGCTGCGTGTTGTAGTGCCACTAAACTGTTTACCTTGGGTCCTGGAGTATGTCACTTTATCCTGGTTGTAGAAGTCCTGCAAACATTGTGTTTGCTGATAGTCTGTTGGCATCTACAGTAGCACCAATGCTTTTAACTTTCACTTTGACTGGGCCCCATTTGTAATAATTTGAAGTATTTATCTACATTATATCTGAATTTAATTGGAACAATACGAGCGAGCAGGAGCGTCTGTTTGTGGGCGGGGCTTGCTAGAGCGGGAGAGGAGAGGAGGAGCTGAGGGGAAAACTGGTTGAGAGGGGTAGTGTTTACATTCAAGATTTCTCCCAAAAACTGGCACTTCCTCAGATCCTGCCAACCCCACTTTTAATATTTCTGAAGAAGTCCCTTTAAAAATGTTTAATTTTTACCTTCAGTGAAAATGTTCAGTTTGATATGCATTATAAAAAATGAGCGGTCTGATGTTTTACCTTGACTGTGACTGAAATGTTCAGGTTAATGTTAATTCATGCTGCCATATCTGCAACCATGGATACCCCCCCCCCCCCCCAAAAGATAAATCCTTTTTTAATTAATACTGAGTGTCAACTGGTTCACATTTTTAGTTGATTGCCTGGCATAAGTGGCATAATGAATAGTCCTGCTCGCCCTGTTAGTATTGCAATGATCATTCCACTACATCCTCTCTTCCCTATTTACTCATCTTTTTTGCTATTGTTTTAAAACTATACCAAAAAATAGACGATAGGATCCCCATCTAACTTAATCTTCAGTCACTCAAAACGTCAAACAAAAAATGCCATAATCAAGAGATGAATTCTCAAAGGTACAAAGCTTCCCTCTTTTTTAACTGTATATGCTTAATCTGTTTTATCTCCACTTCATTCAGACAGTAAAACCCTCCTCAGCCCAACACCACTGCTGCAGCTCCCCAGTTCAGAGATTTGGGGCCGTTTGTCAGCTTTGAAAAACAGCAGATCTGAGCTGAAGTTAACAGGGAAGCCTTAGCGTGCGGATGTTTTCCCCCAAAGAAAAATAAAAATTTTATAACAAATCTTATCAAAAATGACAGGACGGTGCCACTGCAATACCAGACCCCAGCTTGTTTGGCATTGGATTATGTATTTAATATTTGCAGCTCCTGTCCCTTTCAAATGTAAATTAATTTAACATCAAAGTAAAGCTCTGCAGGGACAACTGCAGAAAATCAGTTTTTAAGGCGTAGTCTGCATCAAACAGGAGACTACAGTAAATCCTTTCCTCATTTTCTGTCATCTTCATTATCCCCAGCCTGTTTTTGATGTTGTGATTAAAATGAAGCAGTCAGGAAACTGCTGCTTGTTACTGTTTTCCAACACAGTGGTGCATTTTATTTTTAAAATATGCACTTTCCAATCAATTTCTAATCCACCTCCAAAAAACAGCAAAATGATATTTTGAGAACAAGTTTTCTGCTGAGGGAAAGATAAGTCAGTTAAGTGAGCTACTATTTATGAGAAGACTGTTAATGTATTATGTTTTTATTTTATTTTTTATTGTAGACAGACAGCCATGTGAGAAAAAAAATCACATCAGCCTCTGAGTTATACTTCTGAATCTGAGATATCTGAGTTTTTGAAAGTATGATGGTCTCTCACACTTAGTAAAAAAAATATGGCTGTCAAATCAGTGTTTCCCCTCTGTCTGTGGGGTGGGTGGGTGAGGGGATTTCGCTGTGACGCTTGAATGTTACCCACACTACTCACTATATAGACCGTGTATAAGAAGTCGAAAATAATGTTGTGTGGTGTTGTGCTTACACAGCCTGAGTATAAATCATTAGTGGCACACTGATAGTAATGCTACTAATGCTAATCTTGCTACTCGCTACATAGACCATATATAAGCGAGAACGTTACCCTTCACATTAATGAAAGAGGGTCCGTCAGGATTTGATGCCCTCGTTGATGGTTCAAAACAAGTCAAAATAACGTTGTTGTTGTTGTTTATGTTGTGCTGACATAGTGCAAGTAGAAATCGTTAGTTGTGCATTGACAATAATGATCATATGAAATTTCACTAGTGGCCCACGTAATTCAGCAGTGGCGCATGACTGTAGGGGGAACACTGCAAATGATACTTTTTGAGTGGGACAAATGAATGTCAATAGTAAATCACAATTAATCACATGTTAATTTAGTATTATCAGAAGTAGAGCAAATTTACTAGGGGTAAGATGGATAAATCACTGAATCAAGTTTTAACCGTAGTGTGTGTAAACGTACTGACTGATATAATGACACCAAGGCTGTGGTGGTATCATTAACACGCATGTCTGATCACTTCTTGTAAACCAATTAAATCAGAATTCACAAAGTTTTGACATTATTACGATAAAACTAATGATTTTAGGAGGCAACAAATCAGCACAGTGCCTCATCCCTCTGCATAGTGGGAGTGTTTTCTATTTGTTTTTTTCCTTTTCTAACAAATGCACATTTTTGCAGAAGCCAAATCTCATTGGTGGTTGTAGAAAATGCAGTCTTCCTAGTTCAGGAAAAACACTATTAGTTTTGGCCAAAGGGGTCACCAGAATCAACACAACAGGAAATCTTAAATATGTGTAAAAAAAACTTTTAACTAATACCAGTCAGCAAAATATTCATATGCTATGTTTTTTGTGAAAAATGAATTTGCCAACATGTGCCAAAATTTTCTCCAACTTTTCTTTTAAGTAACTAACTTTTCAGATTAAAATGCCTCCTTTCTCCATGTGTAGCTCTTCAGGCACAGAGGCGAGGAAATAATCTAGCTTCCTCTCAGTGAGAAATTTAAAGTCTTATTTCCCCAAATGTCAAACTGTTCCTTCAAACTGAGCTCAGCTCAAATACCAGAAAAATAAAGACTCCATCTGTAAGACTCACTGATTCATGAAGAATGAATGTAGGTCTACTCCACTCTCTAGCAGCTGTCCCAGGAGAGATTTACTGTTTTCACTGTAAGCATGCAATGTAATGCACTATTTATGAACATTCATACCACATGTACTGCAGCTTTATTTCAGCACTGGGATATATGTGTTTCTATGAGGCAGCAGAACTGAGAGTACCAACTGTGTTTTCCTCTCCAGATGGTCCGTAAGCCTGTGTAGCTCCCTCAGTCATCACTGTGAGCTGGATTTATGCAGACACACTTAAACCCTGCAAACAAACTCTTAATTCTTAATTTAGATATTAATTAGTTTCCCTGTTACTTGGCAAAGCTGTGTGATTTCCCCTGACAGCAGACGTGTTAAGAAGTGGGGCTTCTGCTGCTGCATGCATGACGATGCTGAGGGAGAGTCTCAGCAACATCTGAGAAACAAGTATATTACCTGAGACCACAAACATGGGTGTCGAGAAGCAAAACAGGAAGTGACAACATATAAGTTCAATTATCATTTTCCTTTTTTTTAAATTTCAGTCATAAATGATGCAGCTGGGAAACGCTGTAGTCACGTGTTTCTGCATTATAAATGTTACACATGCTCTGTTGCTAAACCGTTCTAATCCCACTGTTGGTCTCCATGTATCATCCAGATCTCAACAATGTTTTCCTACAAGTGTAAATATTTGCAGGCTTCAACACAAGACTGCTTGGATTTACTCATGAGGCGTGTGGAGGCATATTGTGGAGCCAGGAATGCTCAAATTATTAATGAATGTTTGAGGAAAAAACACTCATTGTCTGTCCTTACACGCCTCTGAGTCTTCTCAGCAGCCATCATCTGAATCTCATGTTTACATGCCAACAATTATGTTCCTGATAAATCTTTGGATAGTCTAATTGGATTTCTTTAAAACATTCTGATGAGAGGATTAGATGTGTGATGTTCACATTACAGCAGCATTCAGACACGAAACATCTTATTGCTGTCCTTGGTATCACAAAAGCTCTCATTGCCAATCATGTCACTAAACTGATTGTGACGGAGCGTCGTTAAATGCCCCGTCATTCCCTGACTGGCGCGAGAGTGCCGGTGCCGGGAGTGCACACGGAGCGCACTCGTTCCCCGCGGGGCCAAGCTCTGTTAAGCTGTTTAATTCTTTCCCCCTCACCTGTGTCCCGCAGTCCTGCACGCTAACCAACCGTTTTCCTTTTTACTTGGATGACTTTCTCCACGCTGTAGGCGTTTGAGGGTGCACACTCGATGACTACATGCCACACACACATATACCGACTTACCTGCTGCCATCTTCCAAGCCAAAACAAGGCACTTCCTGGTCCCACAGTAAATAGCGCAAGGTGGCATGCTTTTTGGGGTCATGTGACCGCTGGACCCCACCATTGTTGTTCATTTGTGATATTTTGTCTGATTTAATGTGTTTTCAAGGAGTAAGGTCACAGCTGTATGGGGAACTCTTAGTGCCTTTTTGTCCATGTTGAAATGTCTGACTTATTGATGAATTTTGTGTTCTATTTTGCATACTGTGTCTTAAACCAAAAATGAGGAAAAGGACACAACCATGAAACAAGATGTGATTGAAAGTGTTGAGTCCAGTTTGATCTCCACGCTCAAACTCACGGACTTTAAAGCACATTAAAGGTAATATACTGTAAGTGTTAAGTGCTGCCCCACTATCACCTCAAGTCTGTGAGTACTCTGATACAAACTTTACAAAGCCAGATTGGCGATAGTCTTCTATGCTTGTCTGACATACAAAAGAGAATAAAGGATGAAAAACTTGGGAGTTAAAAACATGATATAAATATATATATATATATATATATATATATATATATATATGTGTGTGTGTGTGTTTGTGTGTGTGTGTGTGTGTGTGTGTGTGTGTGTGTGTGCATATATGAGTGTTACTTACAGCTGTTATGTACAAATATTACCATTGGAAAAAAGGGGTAGTGGTGTAATTAAGAGTTATTTATTTATTTTTTTTGTATTTTGTTTATTTAGCACAGATTAAAAACAGTGCAAGGAGGGAACAAAGCCGATGGGCTTATACAGAGTTCCACTCCCGTCAGGTCAGAGAAAACATAAGGTGCGGACAACTAAGTACAAAGACTGGAACACAGACAAATCAGCAAACAGTGATAAAGAAAATAAAGTATTTATAAAAAGGAAAGAGATATGATCATAACAGATAATGATGTATTTAAGACATGATCAGATGAGATTTTAATGATATTTTAAAGGAGTTAAAGGATGATATTGATTTTAGAGATGCATCAAGATTATTCCACAGTTTCGGACCTCTAAAAGTGATGTTAGACTGATGACTAGAAGTTCTACATGAAGGTAACTGAAGATGGCCATTTTGTCGTGTTGAGTACGAATGAAGGTCGGATGAAAAGGTAAAAACCACCAATGCTATATCAACTATGCTTGTCAGTGCAATCCATTACTGATGCCATCAGTTCCTGTGAATTTCAGTGTGGGGAATAGAAGACCTGCTGAAGTTTTGTCAAAAAAAACCCCACAAGTTTTATGGGGTGCCAGTAGCCTAGCAGTCAAAACACCCCATGTATACAGTAGAAGTCTTCATTGGCTGATTTGATTCCTAGCCATGACGCTTTATTGCATGCCTTCCCCCAGTCCCTGCTCACCATATTTCCTGTTTTCTTTGGTTGTCCTATCCAACACTGGCAAAACACTATCAAATACAAAATGCTGCAGCCCATTTACTCACCAGGTCAAAAAATCTTGTCACATCACCCCCATACTTGCTGCCCTTCACTGGGTACCTGTACATTTTAGGATCCATTTTAAGGTACTGCTTTTCACTTTCAAAGCTATCCACGGCTCTGCTCCCATTTACATCTGCAACCTCATTCACATTACACCACCACCAACCGCTCTCTGCGGTTAGCTGACCAGAGGCGCCTGACAGTGCCCCGCACTAGGCTAAAACAAAAGGGGATCAGGCTTTTTCAGAGGTAGCCCCCTGCCTCTGGAATTCGCTCCCTCAGGCTCTAAGAGAGGCAGAGTCTGTGGCTTGCTTCAGAAAGCAACTTAAAACCTACCTTTTTAAACAGGCCTTTCTGTCATAGGCCTGTGGCCTTTAATGTACATGTTCTTGCACTTTGAGCGTTAGTGCCTTCTCGCATAGCGATGGTAGCGACTATGATGTTTTATACCGACTTTATACTGAATGTCTGTTTTATGATGTTTTCATGTTTCATACTGTGAAGCACTTTGTGTACCCGTACTTCTAAAAGCGCTATGCAAATAAACCTTTACTTACTTACTTCTTTAGTAATGTAACAATGCAGAACTGAGGAAAATTACATTAAACAAGCTAAAACAGGTCCTTGATTCCTACCCCTGGTCATGTGATTTATGCCTCTAGGTGCTTATTTCTCAGTAAGTGCAATGTAGCTGGAGGTTAACATTAAAGGACTTCCAGCAAAGATCTCCATTTCTTGGGTCATTTCATCCCTCTGGAGTATTGCCCTCTCATTTGTTTAACAGTAAATGGTAGGCTTCACTCTAACTTACTTAAGCAGAATAAGCCTCAAAAGAAACCAGTTTTTCCGTGATGTGTATACAACTAATTGCTATTTAATTTGACAAAATAGCATCATGATGTAGGTTAAGTAAAATTGCGAACATTGTCAATGCTGTCTTTTAAAGGAGAAGAAAACAACTTGAGAAATACTTGTCAAACAGAGGATTGATTGATAATTTCTGAGACATGATGCAATGCAGATCTGTTACTCAAGTTGAAGTCTTTGATTTATCATGGACTTTCAGCCACGCTTGAATAAAGATATTTGTTAACTCAGATAAATAGATCATTATCACACTGCATTCAGCCCTCATTGACTCTTGAACAAACTTGTCAACTTCATATTTGACGTCACTAATGTTAAAGAGAGAGCTTGGGTTCAGTGTTTAGGCTTTGAGGTGAAGAATAAGATTGGATATAAAGATTTAGATTTGGCAAAGAAATGTTATACTGTGGCGACCATAAGGAATCAAACAATCCTAAAATGTATAACATTCACATCTTACAGGTTTTTAAATATGTGTACAGCATCATAGAAATCTTGGGAGGAGATTATCATTGATGTTTCTGGGAGATTTTTGTTGTTTTGTCTCATTAATTGTTTTTCATTTTTATTCTGTAATCACAAACAGCAGAAAGAGTTTATTCTTTTTACTCCCACTTAGTTTTGGAGAGAAGAGGCACAGCAGAACTGCGTTGGCTGAGTCACCATCTTGTCTGATCATCCCTCTCTTTCCTGTTGTTTCACAATTATGTGATTTCCTTTTTCAGCTTCTCGCCTCTGCCCCCATACAACTTCCTCCTGTAATTTTCTATTGATGACAAACAAATTGAGAAACACTGATGTTTTTTTTTGTTGTCGTTGCTGTTGTTCATTTCCACTTGTATCTTTTTGTGTTTTCCTCCAGTGCACTCCCATCGGGGGCCATGGATTCGTATTGGACAAGTACAAGTGTCAGTGCAGGAGAGGATTCTACCATCCAAGCCGAGTGGCGCTCAATGGCTTCAAAAGTAGGTTAAAAATCCCTTCGTTATTAAAAAACATATTGCAAAGAGCTGTCAGATCAAACCTTTGACTCTTTCAAAAGCAAGTTTTGGAGGTTTGTGGAGATAAAAATAAAAATAAAAGCTTCCTTTGTTTACGTGACAGCCACACACTTTGTTTGAAATTCCTCTCATCTCTGAAGGTGTATCCCGAGGCATTTGAGGATGAATTGTCAAACTTCAGTCAGCAGATTTGACTGCTCTTAATGCAGAAATGTTTACTAAATTTTTATTCTAAACCACAGGTGTTACCTTAATCACAGACCTTTTTGGTTTTTGTGTGTTTGAAGAATACATTTTTCAAACTTGAGCAAAGCCTTAATGATGTTGAAAATGACAGCTCACAAAGTTTTGTGAGCCTTAATGACAGCTCATAAACCTTTCCAATTCTGATACCATATTTGACACTCAGACACTCACTCTTTAAACAAAAGTAGAACAAAATTTGAGCTGCTAACCACAAATCTCTGATACTGTAATGATGATTAAACAAGCACATTGTGGCGAGCTATGATAAACCAGTGCTGAAGCTCAGTGGGAAACCTTTGTCATAGAACAGAGTTGTTAAGCTAACTCTTGAAAATGGGCAAAAAAAAAAAATTTAACCAACACATCTCAAGTTTGCCAAGGCTTTCATGGACATCCTACATTGTAACTTTTTATGCTGCAATAAAGTACGGCATAATGGGGCGCTCACACCAAGCGCAAGTAAAATCATCTACTTGCCTAATTTGCACAAATCTAGACACGTGAATGAATGGTATTTACTCTCTTCATTCGCGAATCAACCGTAATTTCAATGGTAATCCCTGCCAATTCAACCGGCGGGATCAAGTGATAGACAAAGGTCTTTTACAGTTTACCAGGTAACCGACCTCCTCACTCACTTGCTTCCAGGTGAGCTCCTTTTTATCCCGGTTTTGGTAATTGAAAGAAAAGGTATCATATGATTCAGGGCACCCACACACCAACATGATCAGTTTGTCCATACCAGTGAACAACCGTCTGTTTTCAACAATGTCACCCGGCAATCTTTGTGCTGACTAGTTATCTATATAGCGAATATCTGCTTAAGTTGAGACATTGGCTGCCCCAGCCCAATTCGCGTCGCCAGAGTAGAAGGAGCTTCTAATTGCGTCTTTGCATTGATTTAATATGTAATTCATTCGTTCAAATGATTTTACTCCCGCTTGGTGTGTGGAGATGGTAAGAGGTCTCTTTTATTTAAGTTAATTTAATTTCACTTAACATAAGTTGGTTAAGTGTACATTAGATGATGGTGTTGGACATGGCAACCAGCAGCAGGAGTGTTTGAGAATGGATGAGTGTTTTTGTGTGGAAAACTGTGGTTTTAACTGGGTTTAACCAGGTTTTAACTATGCCTGTTTATTAATTAATTGTTTATTTATTTATCTATCTGCAACTTAAAGGTGGGGTAGGTAGGAATCTGTCAAAGAATCATTTTTTTTGTGGTGTATATACAAAAAAGATTTTAATATCAGTCAATAGCTATTAGTTATTGATGATGTTCGGTAATATAACGATATCGCTTTGTTCTGGTATGTCTGTGTAGTCAACATTTTAATTTTTTTGAGCTGCCCGCTCTTTCTGACTGTAAACAAAGCTGTTCTCCGCCTCCCCAAACCTGATTGGTTGTGAGGCAGACGCTGCTCCTTAGTGCTGATTGGTTGTGAGGCAGACACTGCTCTCTCGTGTTGTGAGGCAAGCTCCACATCATTGCATGACTTTTACAAGCCAAAACAAAGTTAGCATGCTACAATATCGGACAGTAGAAACCAGAAAATACGGAAATTTTTCTGAATCCTCCTTTGGCCACGACTGCCAACACAAGCAAGAAAACAAAGTAAATACCAGAGAATAACAAGCGCTTAAAAGGAGGTAGACTGGACAAGAGCTAAAAAGCCGGGTCAACACCAATGCAGCATTTGGGGGATGATTTGCGATCTAACGGACCCTGTAACTTTTCTGCTGGACAGGTAAACCGCTTTAACAAAGTAAGATGAGTGTCTGTAACAGAAGTGTTTCTTGTTAAACGGGACCTGCTGCGTGTTGTAGTGCTGTTAAACTCGGGTCCTGGAGTCACTTTATCCTAGTTTTAGAGATATTTTAGTTTTAGACTCTGATTTTATATCCAGAGTCACACAGAGGGCAAAGGCCATTCTGGCAAACCCTCTCCATCCTCTTCATGCAGATTTTCAGCCTCTCTCGTCTAAGAGAAGGTTCACTTTCACTTGTAAGGCCAAATCCAACAGATACCTTAAATTCTTTGTCCCAACAGCCATTTGTTTTTTAAAAAAAGCTCTAGGCGTGCTTGATGGGAACGATGCACCATGAAATTGTGCTGACTCAGTGTATTGACATGTATTTATTTGTATTTTTTCTGCTGTATGCTTTCTGAGGTATTGTATAAATGTGTGGTTTAACTTCTGCTGCAAACCAAATTGCTCTTAGGGGACATTAAAGATTTTTAAATCAGATTAAATTAACATTGGCTCTGTAACAGTGATGATAAATTTAAGACGAGTAGAACCAGCAGCTGGAGTCTGGCAGGTCCAGAACAGCAGGTGGTCTGCTGCAGCTTACTATTAAAAATCCACATTCACTTCATGTTGGGTTGGTGATTTAATTCTTAAGAAGTATGCTTCACTTTTTTAACAGAAAAAGATTTAACTGGAACTCTAATCCTTAATATAAAAGCATTTGTACGATGTTCCAGTCCTGAAGGTTCACTCCTAATGTAACCTTAAAAAATGATTCATGATGCTAATAACTTGCCCTTTGCCAGTGGAAATAACATCCGACTCTCAAAGCAGCTCATCTGTGGGCATGGTAATTTTGCTTTTGTCTCTGCAGTTCTGTGAAAGCTTTTCAACACACTAATTATCAGACTTGTTAAAGCCTTTAAAAGTCCAAAGCTTATGTTTGCTGGATTGCTACCAAGCAAAAGGGGCAAATTAAAAAGCCAGTTAATATATCCATTATTCTGGTTTTCCTATTATGATACAACATATATAATTTATGTATAAATATGGCACAGCTTGGCCTCAGCTTACTCTACACTGATAGTTCCTCTTTCATCTCTGTACATCCTTGACTTTACCTCCTTGTTCGTGCTTTGGGTCTGAATTTCTGTATTCTGACGTGTTGACTGAGAGTGCTACAGTGTCCTCGGGTAGAAAGCTTGGCCCTGAGGAGGGAGATAATCAAGGAACTGTTGATTTTCATCCCTGACTCCAACCGTGGAGCCTCCCATGGGTCTGATTCGGGGGCTTTATTGTAATGCAGCCTGATGAGGTCGGTAGTCAAACGGCTAAGCCTGTCAAAAGCTCATCTTCTGAACCCCTCACAGACCCCTGTCATTAAAACCCACTGTGGCTCAGATTTGGTCACATTAGCTGGCAACCTGAAACCTGTCTGTTATTCCTCTTGCATCTAAATAGAGCAGACAGGAAACAGATTTTGCTTTGTTCCCTAGCAACAGGCCAAAAGGACACAGATGAAAGGGGAGAAAGGAGTGATTGAGGGGGGAAACAATGACTGCAATAACACATCAATTCCTTGAAATTTGAAGAACAGCCTCTTAAAACAGGACATTTTATATGAGTGTCACGACTCAGCTTTGCTGGTATTCATAGACTTTCATTGTCATTCATCTGTCTAACTACTTGAATGAATGAATGATGAGTCAATGGATGGAGAGTCAGAGGAAAGAATGATTATATGGTTGGAAAAATGGTTATAGGGATTATTTAAGCTTGGATAGATGGATGGGTGGTGGAAGGGGTGACTTAAACGGTCGGATGGCTTGATGGATGATTGGATGGATGAACAGATATCATATCATTGAATAAATGGGATGGATGGATAAAGCTTGGAAAGATTATTTTTGGAATTGGTGGGCAAAATAACTGGGTGGGTGGATGGATATACGGATGGATGAATGAAGACAGTGAATAAATGATAAGTGATGACAAATTTAAAAATGTTGTTCTTGTCGTGTGTTGTGTGCGAAGATGGAATGAACACAGCATTTACATATAGACTCTTTTCACCATCAGAGTTAATCAATAACACTCCAAGAGACTGTCAAAACTCACAGTCTCTTATGGTCAACATTGACTTTAGAGTGAAAAATCAGGCTGGTTGTCAAGAATTAACCATTGCTGGCTGCTTAGTCTCCTGGTACAGCCATTAAGGTGGTGTTATGTTTAAGTCAACACTTGTGGTGTTTTTTTGTTTCAACAAGTGGATTCTCCATTTTTGAAGGCCATTTTTTTACTAGTGTTGCCATGGCTGCATTTGCCATATATTGTAAATCTTTCTTCAGTCACTTTGCTTCCTGATTGGCTATCATTTTGTGCCACACCACAATCCTTTGAGTTCTTGTCAGTCCTGTGGGTTCTCCTACACAGCAAGGTTTTTGATTATGGATACTGAGCGTGTTTGATATTTAAGATTTATAGTCTGGGCTGAACCCTGATCATCTACTGCATAAACCAGGGGAAGAAAAATCACTTAAAACACCTCGCACCATGGGATAATCTGGCAACATAATCTTTAGAACTACCTTATGATCTCTGCACCCCAATTAAGACATCTATAGGCAAAAATCCCTCAGTTGAGGGTAGACGCGTTACTTCACCAAAGACAACTTAGATGGACAGTCCTCTCAACTCTTCTCAGTCTAGTGTCTGCTGGGTGAGTGTAATTAGGAGAGGTGAGCTCTACACCAGCTTCAAGCAGGGCAGATAAAATTGAGATATTGTGTAATTACAGTTTGGCAAAAAGATAATCAGAGCAACACCCCAGCAGCAGCTTTTAAGTGAAGATATCAGTGAAAGACATTTTTTTGTTACTAGACTCTCTGCAAGATGACTCTTGTAAGGGGAATCTGATAAGAAGCAGATGCTGCAGGTCACTGTATAAACTGACCCCAAACAGAGAATCAGCGAGTGTCTCTTCTTTTTCCTCACTCACTCAATCCAATCTCTAATAATCCTCCAGGTTCTATAAGAATGTAGATTACCACATATTTAGGTTTGCATTTATTATGTACTTTAAAAAATCTTGATCCAGTTAAAAATAACCGTTCATAAGTTTAACTTGGATCATTTGAACTGTGAAGGAAAGCCACAAACAGCTCGACAGGAAGCTTCCACAGATGGGAGATTTGCTTCATTATCCAATACTGGAGCCTGGCACCTGTAAGAGCTGACAGGTGGGCACTGAACAAGGATCATCTTAAAAGTACATGAAAGACTGAGCAAAGAGAGTTTCTGAGATTTTTGTAGTTTGTTTTTTTCACATGAAACTTTCTTTTCCTCTCATACAGACCTCCTCTTGTTGAGTCATTCAGTATGGAGCCATGTATTTTTTACACGTTATTCCCCTACTCTCCCTTCTAGGGCTGTAAAGGCTAAGTCGACTTGTCAACGTATTGGTCGACAAATGCTGAGTGGACCAAAATTCTGATTGGTCGACTCAATTTTTTTCCATGTCAATTTACAGTCTGTGGTTAATTTCATCAGGAGGAATGCACCAAGTATACCAAGATATCAGTATACTTTCACCCCACTGAGCCATGCTCTGCTAAGTTGTGTACATTTTTGTTTGAAAATTACAGGGTTTTAGTCGACCAAGCATTTCTTTGGTTGATTGCAGCTCTACTCCCTTTATATTTTTACTTTTGTTTTACCACCCAATTTTACTTAAGAATAGACTGAGTTTAAACTGTCAGTTACCTTTTTAATTGAAAAGTCAGTGCAGCCATTGTGAGACCATTTTTTCTGGACATGAGTGATTTATTCGAAGATCAAAACCACTTTGTGTTATTTTGTACATCAGTGAGTACTTGATTTTTCCCTAAATTCATCAACACGTTCATAAATCTATCAGTCAACCTGTCAAAGTGTCGTTTCAGCACTTTCTCTCACGATTACGCTCTACCAAAGCACAGAACAATGATGACAGTGTTTGCATACTGTGTGAGCTCTGAGATCTGCAGAAGAGAAATACGCTTATCAAGAATCATCTTCAAGGAGAGCTGCACATGAAGGGTCTGTGCTGTGAAAAAGGAGGATTTCAAGTTAAGATTGACTCCGAATTCAACCAAAGCAGACACACTGGAGAAAGAAGAAATTATGTTTTTCAGATTGTGACTCTGTTTTTTTGACATGTAATGGATTAGATTCAACTTTCTGACAGAACACATCCAGAAATGATGACTTGAACAAATAGAAAAGCAATCTTGGCTCAGATTTCAAGTGTGCCACATGCTGATAAAACAACAATTACAAAGACTGCAGGAGTGAGGAGGATACTGGTGCCATCACATTTTATTCTCTTCTCTGACATTATTCCCTCATCTGCCTAATTAAAGGGGTTTTCTTGTAACGATCACCCCTCAGGCTTTGTGATTTATGGCAGTCCCTTAAATTGATTAACTAAGCGTCTAATTAAAGTCAGAGTGACAGATTAACACAAATTAGTCAGATTGATAATACTTGAAACCCTCCTCTAAATCAACCTTTTGTTCTTAGCTGTAACATCATTTATACTCTTCAAAAAGCTTTATGAATGTCTTGGATGAGTGTTAACACTTTGGGAACACAGTTCGTAAACAGATGTTCATTTTCTCTCCTTCTTTTCTTCAGGTAAAGAGCCGGGCTCAAACAGAGAAGAGACCTCAGACGTGTCCTCGAAGTGTCTGCCATGTCGTGACGGCTGCCCGTACTGCCGGGACGACACGCCCTGCCTGGTTCAGGAGGATGGAGCTCTGCGACTCGCCGTGGCCTCCTTTCAGGGTCTGTGCATGGTGTTGGACCTGGCCAGCATGGTGGTTGTCTACCACTTCAGGAAGAACAAGGTGAAGGTTTGAGTAAATACAGGAGCTGACCACTTAATCCCACCATTACCCCATGTTCCTCTCTTGGGTTTTGGATAGCTACGTTAAACGCAGCACACAGTGCGATCAGATGTGTCTTTTAACTAGGGCAGTTCTCTTTGAAGTACCAATACATTTTACTGGTGTTATTTGTTGGAGAAGAAACAGCCATAGAGGACCATATGTTAAAAACAAAACTATGATGACAGCAAACTTTTCTCCTGATGCACTGTTTTAGCATGAATAAATTTGAGAGTGATATTAGATAGTAGACAGCATTATTACAGAATAATTATGTACTTTTGATGAGTAGCGCTTTACTCATAAATTCCAAATATGGATTACACTATTTAAAACACGTTTAAAGCATTTGAGGCTTTCAAAGCTTTGGACAACATCAGTCATGTGATAGATCATCTTTAATACAAGCCCTCAAACTCGAAAGCATCAGAGCTTTGATATTATGTACATATTTCCACTCTACATTCTAGTTTTATATGCGCCCTCACCTACCTGCAAACAGAAAATCTAACACAAAATAAAGCTTATCATACTCAATTGTTCAGTCCATTGGTATGTGACCTTAGTATGTGAGCAGTGCTGTGGTATATAAAAATATATTAATCTGAACAACAAAATAAAGAATAAAAGACTAGAAAAGCACTCGGAAAGCGCAGACCTCCGCCAAGCAGCTCATGTCCCCCCTTATATTGTTACGTGTCTTTTATTCACTTTTATTAGTGTTTAAACTGGTATGTTCACTGTTCATAATGTTCCTAAAACAACAAAGCTCATATTAGATACATAAATGCATGATTTATTATGCAATATTTGTAAGTGTACACTTCCTTGTATCTTCATTGGTTATCTTTCAGCATTGAAAATTCCAACGACACCCTTATTTTTGTGTGTTCTGGATCAGAGTATCCGGAATTTTGTCTGGATCAGGATCAACCTTTGACACCTCATAAAACTCATTGAGATCCTTTTGTGTAAAGACTCTGGCCATTTTTATAGAGTTAAATGCAAAAATCCCAAAATATGCCCTATCTCACAATGATAAAGAATCCTTCAAAAAATTCCTGGATCCAGAAGGCGATCCGGCTCACCACCAAAATGTAATGGGATCCTCCTGGGGCTGAGACGCACCTCTGGTGAAAATTTCAGGTCAATCCGTCTGTAACTTTCTCCGTAAAGTTGCTAACAGACAAACAAACAAACAAACAAACAAACAAACAAACAAACAAACGCTACCAAAAACATAACCTCCTTGGCGGAGGTAATAATACGCTGTCTTAGCTTAGCTGGGTGATCAAAGTGCTGATAATGTGTTTTTTTAATGCTAAACATACTTAGGTAGTGATTGTCTTATCTTAAGTCAACAAACCTGGAGGGTTATTTATAAGATACTGACACAGAGACATACAGTACCTGGCTTCACTTCAGACACACAAGCCATCATGTAGGGTTGGCACCACCCTGAAATACAAATCACCCTGGAAGTGATTTTTTCTTTTATTATGATATCATTGAACACATTCAGAGGCACCCTTTAAACAGTTTTATTCCCTTATTCTCACAGCATGATCATTATGACCTTGAGGCAAACTGGGACTTGAAACGGTAGCTAGTCTTTTTGAAGAGTTAAATGACTCTGAAGGAGCAGCTGGCCTTTTCAGAAGAATCACTCCTCCACTTGGATAAGAATATAAACTTTTTATAAAAAAAAAACAAAAAAACATGGTGGATTTAAAACACGACTATGATCATAGAACAAAAATAGAGCAACAAATTAACAAAAGATCTAAAGACTGTGGCCATTTAGTTTACCTTTTTATCATGCTATCCTTGTTGAGCTCAAAACCCAGTATCCCTGACAGCCGCAGATGTCAGTTCAGTACATACTTTGAAGTTCACACTATCTGTAGGCTCCATGTTTTTTTTGTTTTTTTTTTTCTGAGTAACTGCATTAAGATGCATTTATAAAAGAAGTCTGGAATTAATGAGCCAATGATTTAATGCATTACTGGAAATGGTCATGATTGCACAGGAAATGTTGTATCTAACATTATTGGAGCTGGACTCTTACTTGAAACAATCAGCCATCTGCCGCTTAGACTTCGGGCTTTTTAAGAACCATGAAGTGAGCCTTTCCCACCATTAAAAAAAAACTTCTGTGGCCCCTGTTGAGAGAACTTGACAGTATTAGCATGTTACACTCAGACACCAAGATACGGTTAAAATAAGAGATAAAAATGTGTAAGCTGTGTCAGCATCTGAAAGTCTTTCTACCTCTTTTGTCAGAGCATGTGACCTTAGCAGTGGATTGAAGTGCTATTTAGAAGTGCTCATTGTACAGTGTCCCTGTACCTTCTTGTTAATTCCACACAGCCCTGAAATCATTGTAATTTTGATTTTTGTATAAATGTGTATTAAGGTTTTCTGTATGCTTGGGTGTAGTTTTAATTTTCGCTGCAATTTGACTCGGTAAAAAGTGTGTTAGTCATCAATTACATCACCCTTCAAACTCTTAGAGGAGCTAATCTTTGAAATTATGAAACTGAGAAGTTTTTACTGACAAACTGATTTTTTTTTAGGTCTCAGACATTCTGTCCTGATTTCACAGTCTTCAGCCAGATTTTAGCACTGAAATCAGACTTCATTCTGTCTGGAAAAAGACAGTTTTTCTTTTAACTCTAAACATAATTGGGGTAAAAAAAAATAATAATAATAATAATAATAATGATGATCTGCGGACGGCTTTTGTACCACTCAGTATATGGAATCACAACATAACTGTATTTTTACACAATATTTACACTTTTTGAACTGGAAGAAGGTGAAAGGTGCTTTGACAGGCGACAGCTAAGGCAGTGTTGAACCAACAATGCTTTACAAACAGCCAAACACTCTGGCTCATAAAATCAATGATGGTAAAGTCAGAACATTGTAAAGTATGAAACAGTCATTCAGTATAACAGGAATTTTCAAAGGGACACTTCGGAAAGCTGTGCTGTATTAAAGGTAGTCTGTCTCCTCTTGATGCTCTTTGGGATAAGAAACATCCACCACACAAGGTCCACACAGATTTAAAGCAAAGATGAAGCAAAGTATCTACTTTTCTAAAGGAACAAAAGGACACAAATGTGAAATTTCAAAGTGTGGAATAATTACAACCAATCCTCAGGCAAAGTGGTGCTGGATTTCTCCCCCGTGTGTTATTTATAGACAATTGTGTTGCAGCTTTTATATCTCTTACATTTCATCAGTTCACAAGAAATGTCCCTGGAGCTCTTTGAATTTGAATGAAAAAAAAAAAAAAAAAAACCCTCTTACAGGAGGTAATGCGGGTAATTAAAACCAACCCAGAAAATGCTGTCATCACTCACATTCTTGTTTCAGGGGAAAGACAAACACAGAAAACAGATATTTAACTGTTTTCTGTGACTGTTTTGCTTAAAAATAGCTGTGCTATATTATTTGCATTTGCCTGCAGTGGCAAAGAAGCTGCAGCTCCGAGTCCTCCAGAATACTCTGCATAAAAACACGCTGAAATCAGGTTTAAAGCAGCAGGATTTGAAGTGTAACACCGCCCTCCTGCTTATGTGCCACATGTTCAACTGGAACTAGATGAACTTGACAAATCATCATTAGGATTTTTCTCAACCTCCCTTTTAAAATCAAACAATAAATAAATATATCCTGTTCCCTGTAAGACTGATTAACTGGTTGATGATCTTATTTTCTTTCTTTTTCTCATTTACAGAGCATTCGCACATCTGGTCTCATTCTCCTTGAAGCCATCTTGGTTGGGGCACTACTGCTGTATTTCCCGGTAAGTCTGCTTTCTGATAAACAACAGTTTGTGTTTAGTTCACATGAAGATCTAAGCCTCTCGTTATGTCTTAATTAGTGACAGGACAGATCTTTTGAGCCTGTTTAGAGCTGGAACACTTGATATAACCTGGTCATGATCAGGTTAGCTTTGCTGATTAATTTAGTATGGTTTTTGTGAGATGTGAGACCAGAAGACCACAGGTGTTGACACGTTGTGCTAGTAGAGTTCAAGCATACAGAGATTTCCTTTGGCTGGTGGAGTTGTGGGATTGATGTTTCAGCCTTTCTACTAGTCAAAAAACGCAACACTGCAAAGCTGACCACAGCACATGCCATCAGAGGACTGTCCTTACATCATTATGTCACAGCTGAATTTTCCCACGGCAATGGTAAACAGATGCTACGCTAACTGATCCTATTTTGCATGGCTGGAAATGGTATTTTAGTGCTTAAGGCGACCCCTTAATTTGACAAAATGCGCCAACGATTGTCATGGTTATGACAGCTGTTGAAAAATGGAAAATACTGTAACAAATGCAGTTTTCATTATAATGTCAAACTATTTGTAAGAGACGTATTTGGCTGAAAGTCCCCAGTTTACAAACTTTAGCCAGTTAGCTTTGAACAAACTGGGAGCAGCAAAGAGGTCATATGCCTCATCCAGTCAGCATATTTGTGAATTACTTTGACAACTTCTACAAGCAGGTAGCTCAGTCCAACAGCTACTTTTTCTGGTTGCTGGGTTGATTGCCTTTCTTACTGCAAATGATCTGTACCAGGGCTTGATTGAAGCTGAAACAACCTCTTCTGGATGACCTTAGCTTATTTGTTCTCTGCAGAGATTAATTGTCAGGTTCATATATGTCCTTATGATCTTTGTGTGTGAGTGTGTGTGTGTGGGGGGTTCTTCAACAAGACTGCTTTTCAAAAAAATTAAGGTGTGAAAATGCCCTCATGTACTACATTTTTAACTTTATAGTTTGACCCAAGTTTTACTGCTTAACATGCAGATTAATTGTCTATACTGAAGAAGAGGAGGCTCTTAAAGTTATGGATTCACTGTCTGTGAGCATTTGTGGTGTCCATTTTACTCTACAGTCTATGCAATCAGTGCATGTGCTGTGACCCTCCTGCTGTTAAGTCCTATGGGTGCCCTCTGTACATGGTGTAAAGAGGGTCACTAACCTGGTCCACAAAAGCCAGTACAATAGCATTAGAAGTAATTCTCCCTTAAAAATGGTCTCTTGTAAAATGAGGGACAGCTGAGTAACTTTATGCTAATTTTACAAAGAAAATTTAGCTGTAAAAAGTCGTCTTTTTCCACAAACAAACAAACAAAACAAAATAAATAATTCTGTCATTGTTCACGACTGAATAAAAAACACAGCCGGCATACCTCCTTCATCAGTCACAGCTAGATGCTGTTATATTACTGTATCACACTATACTGGGCTGCACTACACTTGTGATCCTTGTCTGGACAGAAGCTGAGAGCCGGACATCACAGTTGGTGGCATGAGTAGTAGTGTGTGTGTGTGTGTGTGTGTCGTTTCTAGCCTCTCTGTTGTCTCTATGTGAGTGAGCAGGTCCATGTGGGTGGCTGCCAGCTTGTATTGTCTGTGTGTGTGTGTGCGCATGTGTGTGTTTACACTTATGCACACAGCCCACAGTGCACCTGGAGTGCTGCGTCAGAAGCCCATCTTTAGCAGGGAAACAGATGGAAGAAACCTGCAAGAAGAGATCTGACGGAACCGGGGGATTCGCTGCCTTCAAATACTTGCACAGACTGCCAACAGTGATCCAAAGCTGTCCTCAAACACAAAGCCTGGTGGCTGGATGTTCTCCATTTTTAAAAAAGAAAACAAAATCTGCAGAGAAGAAAGGGCTTCAGAGCACTGGGCTGACTCTTGGGATAAAGGGTTTTATTCTAAAGTTACTGGGGTGTCACCATAAGAAAGATATACGCATTAGTCTGCAAAGCCTGGCAGATTTCCTGTTGCTGATAAAAAGCTGTAGGTGTTACAAGTTTGTCCTTATGTGACCAATCATTGTGCTAAAAATTTGATTTGATTTAGCATCTGTCTATCCTGCTTCTTCTTCATTCAGCCCCAAGGATAACTCAAGTACCAATAATAGCTCCCCAAAAATACCCTGCCACTCTTCCATGTTCGCATGCACTCGGGTACACTTGAGCGTCTTTTCCTTCTTTTGCTTGGCTGCTTTTTTTTCTTGCATCTCACCTGCCTGTTTCTAACGTCCCTCCTCTCCCTCTCTTCTCATGTTTTCTTTTCATTACCCCTCTGCGTGTTCTCACAGTGTCTCACCTTTGTGTCTGTCTCCTGTCCCGCAGTATTAACGTTTGTTGCCGCTGCTGTCTTCTTTGTTGCTGCCACCACAAGCAACCTCCTCAGCTGAGCTCGATCGCTCGCTGCAGCTGCTCCGCTCTGCTTCTGGTGCTCAATGCATTTTTAAACAGTCCATCAAGTTCTAGCACAAGTTGTTTTAAAAATACATCTGCTGATTAATTGATGGAGGAGGCTTGGGAGGCTGGATGCAAACCAGGAGGGCCACCTTCTCTTCAGGGTGGAAATAAAAATGTGGCTTTTTATTTTGAAGTCTCCTGTGGTTTTGTAGTCTGCATGAGTGGAACTGCAGGACAGGATGTGTCAAAGTGCATGTCTGCCTCTTTCTCTGTGTATTTATGTGAATGTATTTGTGTGTTAAAGCTATGGTAAAGTGGATTGGGTTCAATCCTTTCCTGTAACTTTGTGCATATGCATTTATGCATGGATTGGCTTATTCTGCATTCATATTTGGGGGTGTAAGTATCAGCATGGCCTACTTTTACCTGTTCTTTGTGGAGGGGATTTATGGTTCGGTCTGTGATGTAGACTAGAGAGCTGGGAGGCTGGGTGTCTGCCCAGCAGGCAGAGAGATGAAGGTGCCAGGCAGGATGCTAATCCTCACCACAAGTTAGCTTGAAGAGTGAGATCTTACCAGGCAGGAAGAAAAGAGGAAGGTGAGACACAGAAATTTATCACTGAATCATTTTCTATGGCAAAGAGCTCAAGGTCTTAAAAAAAGCATAAAATGTTTTAATAATTTACAACCTCAATCCCATAATAGTCAGGACATTGTGTGAAACGTTGAAATTAAATCAGAATTTGATAGTTTTCCAACCATTTACAGCTCATATTTAATTAAAAATACAGAAAGGCAACTTCTCAAATATTGCAGCTGAAAAGTGTTATTGTTTTGTTAAGTACACTCATTTTAAAGTAGATGCCTTTAATCAAATTTTGAATTTCCCCTCAGGGATAAATAAAGTTCTTTCATATCTAATCTTATTAAAAAGTTGGGTCACCTCTTCTATTAATAACACTCCTTGGATCCACAAGAGTAGTTTCTGTAGTTTGAAGAGTTAAATGTTCCCTCAACTGTTGTATTTATATGATCTCACATTTAGCACACTGACTCCTCTACTACCAAGTCCTCCTCTTTTCATACCTGCAAATTGTAGTTTGGCACCTTTTTGCTGTATCCCGAAACAAGCATACATTGTTACCCGTATATATCGCTCAGCACTAATGGTTGTTGCTTTAATGTGTAAACTACTCATGCTGTGGGTTCTTCTGCATCCCCATACCATCATGGATGCTGGCTTGTGAAGTGTGTATTGGTAACCCCTTAAAAGTGGATGATTCTGCATCCTTTGATTTCCAAGAAATGTCCATTTTTAATTCGTCAAACCACAGGAAAGATTCCCTCTGGGCTCAACCCAGAGAGTTAGTTCTTTGTGATGTGAAGATTTTCATTTTTGGGTGTAATTTTACCATGAAAAAACCTTCTTTTAATAAGTAACTGTCTCACATCCATGTACCATCTCAGAGACCAGATCCTGGTCTTTAAAATGACTCACAGTTGTTGGTGGATCATTAAAAAGGAAGAGATATAATTCCTGTTATTGGTTCCAAAATGGACTTGGCTCTCACTCTCTTATGACCAGAATACCAATGACTGAGTTCAGCGCTGTGAGGATTTGATGATGATTGTGAATAGGAGGAAAAGTGCTTCGACTTGGTGAGTCATATTTCTAATCATGAGCAGAGAGGTGTATCATTATACCTGAGCTGAACTCAGACTGGACAGACTGAGGTCCAAACATCCAGTCATAATAGCAGTCTGATTGGGTTTCAGTGTAAGAGGTGTGATTGATATTAGTGTTTTCTTTTCTTTGACTTGAATTTTTTAACAGACAGTTGTAGTTAATATTGGAATACATAAAAGTACAAAAAGACCTGAGCAGTGAAAAATTACACTTACAAATTTTGTGGAGCGCAGCTGGTCTAGTGGTATTTTGGTAGACCTGCAGCGTATCGGCATATGTCACTGATGCCTCACCGGCAGGTTTCTACAGTGTCAGGCACATTTCAGTGCAATAAACAATCAACAACAACCAATATTCAGAGTCAGCACATACATTTAGATCTATATAGATATATTCTGATCTATATCTGATCTGATGAGCGCGTTTGACATGCATTTGGACACTCAACCTGACCGAATCAACACAGCTGAAACCGCATTAAATTAAATTAAATACCTAGCAAATAGACACACATGATGAAGTTAACAAGACATGTAATTCGTCTCCCTCCTTTTCTTTCTTCCTCTTCCTCTTATTTTTTGCACAGCTCGACCTGGACATGTCTCCGTGTCCTCTCTTTGTCCTGTTGCAGCGGCTGAACAGATGATTTGTTTCAGTGATCAGATGAGTTATTTACTTTAAGCCAACATACAAATATTATTATATTCAGTTGCGTGAGTCAAATTTATTTTATATGCCAACATCAATAAAAGAAAGAGCCAGGCCACGGAGCGCGATGCGTCATTTACGCACAGATGGTTCAGATTTTAATGCCATTTTTATAATTTATATTGTGATCTGTGCGCTCATCCCACCTTTGTCACGTGAGGTTTAAATATATGCAACTTTATGTGAGTGTCTTTATTTGTGGAAAAGGGTGTTTTTCTTACCAGTGGGTCCAACCTTACACACACCAAATCCGTCTGTGCTCATATGAGAGAGTGTGGAGGACGCCCAATGCAGCGCTTACAGTGACACTAGTTGAGGAGCTGCCTTCTGTCGCCATCGTGTGGCATTGCTGTCTTCAGACATCTCTTGATCTCTTTGACTACTTCACGAAAATAGTAATACGCCTCGCCATTGGTGGATTTAAAGGTGAGGACAGGAGCTGATCTGATTGGCGAAAACAGGTCTCGGCTGTGTTAAACCCACTCCACGCCCTCTTCATGACTTACGCTGCTGGGAGGAGCTGAGTTAGGGAGGGGGGATACTAACGCCAGGCTGTGCCGCTCACCAAAATACCAAAATGTGCTTGAGCACGCCTTGTCGGCACGGCGGACCTGACATATGCCGCGCTTACACCACGCCGCCGACGAGGAGTGAAAATAGAGCAACCTCAATTTCCAAGTGTCCAAGCTGAAGACTTTGACGAAATCATCCGGTGCATCTAAGAGCTGTAACCCTTGTTGCTGTTTATGATCAGTTACTGTTATGTCCATCTCCTTTACTGTATGGTATAATGTTATCCTCTAGTGAACAGCACACTAACAGATATAATGCTAATATAACTCAGGTTTAATTCATATTACTATTATTATGGGACAGTCAATACAAGCCCTGATATATTCTGAGATTACCTTTCACACATGCACCTTACAGCAGGAAATAGTGTGCTCAGTGGTTTGGATATATATATATTTTTTTAAAGACAGCTGATAGCAAAGCTCCAGGCGGCTGAAGTCTTTCTTGGACCACATGTTTAAGTTACAGATCAGTGGTAGCTGTCCATTTCTCCAGAGCTGGGTTGGAGGGACAGGAGTCATTCTTGTTTCTTTCAATAGATTCTAATTAACTTATGGTGAAAAACTATCTCTAGATTAGCCATGGGTCATGTTCCTGTGACATTAATTTAATGCACTCTAACAGTGATATGATTAGTCTGTGTACCTTCCTGTAAAGCTGTGTGGGGTGTCATTTTTATATTTGAGGCTTGGCGTTATTCCTCATCTGTGCCATACTCTGTACTCTGCATTTCTGTAGGAGGTAACATAGAGTTTACACAATTATTCACGTTTCCAATTAGGATTTCTTACAGGCAGACCGTTCCTGCCTCGGGTTGGCTGCTTGTTTAGTTTGCCACAGATGTTTTGCTTCTTTTTGGAGGGAAAAAAAAAGGTTACAGGTGCTGTTGTTACTGAAGCTTAATTACTCTGGATAGCTGCTGTCTTTTAGATGCCAAGGCAGTGTAGAGCACAGATACATCACAGGCTGGGCTCCTCTGGGAAGAGCTTATACTGCATCTGTAATCCATCCGTCCATTAACTATACCCACATCCTGTCAGAGCAGAGGGGGAGAGGGAGATTCACACGGCTCATCACAGTGGAGGAGGCAGCTGCAAGTCAGTCACAGGTTTAATGAACAGACCTCAAAATCAGATAGGAGCTCATCACTGAAATTGAATTCTAGCACGAGATTACTCCAGTATTACAGCACAAAAAAGGAGTTACACAAAAGAGAATCAAATACAGTTTGAAACCAATTCATGTTATAAAATATCAAGTGGACAAGGGTTCAGTGAAAGGAAAGTGAGTTCAATAGAATATCTAGAGACAAGGACAATTACAAATTAAGCTAAGCTTCAAGACATGGTACTGTTGATATTTGCTGGAGTATTTAGAGGTAGTAAAACTAATACTGCACTAGTTATTAAATGTGAATTTATTTTATGATGAAAATGGAGGGTGATATTGCACACAATGGTGGAGATAAATCTAGCATTGTACATGGTGTTGTTGGTGTATTGTATGGATCAGTGTTATTGCATATGACCCCTGACATTGAAAATAAATATTGACCATAATAAGGAACACAATATGGCTTAATATTAAAAATATAAACTGTAAATGTAATGAAAGTTGTGCTTTCAGATTTTTTTGTCCATTGACATTTCTTTGATTGGAAAATAATCAGGATTTTTCTGATTGAGGAATCCCAGGAATGATTTCTAAATCAAATGTCTTAGGTCCATATTAATCAAACATTTTCAGTATGATGCTTAATATTAAATCACTGTGGTTGCAAAGTGCATGAGGTGGAGAAAAATAGGACGCTGTCACTGAATGACTATTTATTTTAAACATATTCCTTGGGTTCTTCGAAAGGCACAATATAAATACAATTTTATCACTACTTGTTATTATGATGTATGTGATCTAGATTAAAAGAAATGATCTTTTAGTTGCCGTGGATTTTTGTGCCCCCTGTGGACTGAATATGTTTCAATTGTCAATTGAGTTCACAGGTGAGCAGTTAATTTGTGCCCGATGTACACAGACCGCAGACCTTGAAGCAGGCACCCTGTGTTTATTACTAATCTGCCTTTGCTGTATGTCATCCCCCCCCCCCTCAGTCTCTCTCTCTCTCTCTCTCACTCACACACACACACACACACACACACACACACACACACACACACACACACACACACACACACACTTCCAAGTTTCCTTCCCTCTCCATTTTCCTATCCTCTGTCAAATGCTCTAAAACCCTCCAGAAATGTCATGTTAAATGTGATTAATTGTATTTAGGTATATTAATTGATAAAATTGATGGTCTTATAATCTAAATCCGAATTAGAACCCGACTGCCTCCTCACCTAAGTGTGGCTGCAGCTGATAACAAGTGGATGCAAAAGGTTTACACAAACACACGCACACACACAAATGTAACCATAGGTGATCATCTTGAAGAAGCAGAAAAATAACTACTTGGTGAATGAAAATACTGCAGACATATTTATGAGGACTGTAACACTCTGACAGAACAAACTCTAAAGAGTTTTGTCAGAATTAAATAAAGTGTCAAGCAAAGGTAGGAAAATAATAAATCAAAGTGAAAGAGATGGTGAGGCTGAAAACGTTGTACCGAGGTTAAGAAAATCGAAAGATTCAAACAAAGTAAAATAATTAAGTCAGTAATTGAAAACAAAGTTTAGCACAGCAGCGAAGTCGCTCTGTATTCTAAAGGGAAATATAACCAGCGCCTGTCACATATAATCTAATAATTGAAATGGCACACACCCAACCAATTACTACCATTATTGCCAAGCTTTAAGGTCAACACTGTTGTAATGTATCGATGTAACATATATAAACCTGCTACTTCCACCTGCAGGCATTTAGTGAGGGCACACTGAATATATTGGAGCTGCAGAACACAGGATCATCGGCCTGCAGTGAATAAAGTAAGCAGAAGAGTTACAGTCCAGCTCATACGATATAACCAAACAAAGAAACAAGCAGAGGAGTGAGATCAATGTGGTATTTATTTAGTCTTGTTAAGTAAATTCAACATGAGGAGTTGAACGTTTGTGTATAAATATCACAAGCCAGTTGGACTTGTTCATAAACCTGCCAATGATTCGTCCTGATGTAAACCCTGCACTCTCTCTCTGCCTGTAGGAGGATACAAAAGTGATCACTCCTGTTGTATGATCCTCTGGGGTACGGCCTTGGCATAAGGCGTACTTGCACTATATATAGTGTATGATTAGACTTTCCACTCATTGCACAGGATACAGTGGAAGCACTCACACACCAAACAGTCTGTTGGGCCTTAATCATGGGAGCTTAAGCTTGAGATTCTAAGTGATTGATGTGAATTTATGCAGAGTGAAATCAAACAGCGTAATAGGGCTGACTCAGGAAGGAGTCATGCTTTAGCACCATGGAGGACACGTATCCATCAGTTGAATGAATCCGCTTTTCTTTGCTTCAGTAGACACCAGAACAGAGTTGCTGGAGTGGATCTTCAAAGCAGAGGGCAGAACTGAACCTTTCCCGGGTCAGTAGAGATTTGACGTACACACCAGTGAAATGAAACAAACAAGGTTAGAAATGCTAATGGATTCTTGTACTTGACTCAGTGCTCAGCAAAGCTAAAACTGACACAGTGAGTCACTGGCAAGTTCTCAGTTTTATTGTAAACTCACATGAAAATGTTTACACTCATACCTGTCTATTGACTGACACATGCACGCAAATGTAAATAAACTAGAGGTGTTTCCAGGGAGTGGCAGAGATTATTCACTCAGGGTGCCAATAATGTGCATCATGTGTCTCCACTATGCTGCTCAGTGTTGAGAGACAATTCTTGAAATATATTGTACAGCTGTTATGATATGATATATTACTTTATTAGTCAGCTTACGCTGAAATTTGTCTTGCGACAACAGCAGCATGTATGCAAAAAAGGAGACACATATACACACATTTGACATGGACACCAGAGACAGAAAAACATACATTACATACATAAAGACATGAGGACAGGGGCCAAAGTTCACCACCCTGCTTACCCCTGGCCCAACTCCTGATTAAGCCTTAAGGTAGACTGGTAGACTGGTAGACTGCTGTTCAGATTCAAACACACTCGTTAAGTTCTGCAGCTCTGTGCAGTTTGCTCTTGTTGTAAAACTGAAGATAGGCTGTCAGCATCTCCCCTTTCTGTTACCTTGAGCTGTGCAGAGTTGGATTGGGTTAGGACACTTTTCAGTTCACTGTGAGGCTGAGTCATCACCAATGTGATACAAATGTCAATGTTTATAACACAGGTCCTTTCCTGGAGTGAGTGAGCAGGGGTACTTCTTTTAAATTTAAAAACACATCATGTATAACAGCTTCACTCCGTCTCCTACCTGCATTAACCGAGAAAGGACAGCCACCTCCAGACACATTAGATCCCCAATTATATCAATAACATTCATTTCAAAGTGATGGTGGGAGGTATTATTTTCAGCTAGTCCAAGGTTGAACTTGTTGGATAATAAATACTAAGATACAGTTTCCACCACTTTTACAGGATGTTAAAAATATTACTGTGCAAAACTGTTGGTCCCATTATGAATTTGATTTTCCCCAAATCGATGCATAATGACTCATCTAGATGAAAACTGCACCAGCATTCACTGATGCCATTTGTTGAGCAGTACACTTTGTGGTGCCTTTAACCTTCTGCATTTGTAGTTTTGTATTTGAGGATGTCTTTCTGGCTCATTTGCACAGGTTTGGTGGGCATAAAAGCCGAGCAGTCCATTTGTGAATCAGGCTGGTAACATTCAGAAGCTGCTCAAGCAGAGCAATCCCACAATAGTGCCAGAATAAAGTACCACCATCATGACGCTTTTGCACTTTGCACATTACAAGAATGTAATATTGGTGCCCCAGTGCGCTGACATTGTATTGTGTTGTTGCAGAGAGGGGCATGCTGTGTAAACGCACAGCAGGAGCTCCACACACACACATGTTCATGTTCATGTGAACACGTAGAGGGCTGATCAGACCAACATCCTACTCATCCTACTCACATGATCTCGCAACTTCACCTTTGTTTTCATCCTTGCATTGCTAGTTTGGTTGTGGATTAGGCTACACACAGAAAAATAAGTCTGAAAAAGAGGTTTTTAATCACCAACAGCTGGCTAGCCTTCACCAGAAATGAGCCCGAATCGTAAGTCTTTGACATTTTAATTTAGCTTATTTTCTCTAATTGCCTCCCTTTTGCCTTTTTAATCTTTTGTTTTGAAGTACTTCATGACTTCTACTCTTAGAAAGGTGCTTTAAACATAAACATAAACCTTCAGATCTTACTAACAAGTGAGTTCTTTAAATTGTGTCATTTTTGAGATACATCTTTTTGAGTCCTTTAAGAATTCAGCAGAGAATTAGATTGGGTTGTTGGGGGTTGAAATGGTCAGTGAATACTATTTGCACACATATGAATATGCTATTTCATGCCATCTTACAAGTCAAGATAATTCGACATGCAGAAGATCTTCTGATGCAGCCGTTCGCACACTAATTACTGTCAAGAACCATCTCTGAAACAGAATCTATCACTTCAAACTCATATCTGCTGTGTTCCTGCAGCATACATGTGAAACATACAGTTAGGCATGTCAGCGGGAGCTCTGGAGGCGTGAAGAAATCTGTAAGGCCAAATCTGCCTCCAGCTTCTCTCACGCTGCAGATTCACCTCATTTTCATTCCTCTTTCTGTCCCTGTGAAGAATAGAGGAGTGAAACAGGAGATGAAGTGTTTCACTGAGTGAGGGAGGAAAAAAATCAAATCGACAGTATAATCAATGCCTGTGAGTCATTTTGAGAGCTAACAGCGTTGTTTTCCTCTGCAGGTGATGATCCTGTACTTCCATCCCAGTGTGTTTCGATGTATCCTCCTGAGGTGGGTCCGCCTGCTAGGATTTGCGATCATGTACGGCACTATCATCCTCAAGCTCTACAGGTAACGTCACTGAAATAAAGAATCAAAAGAATGATAATTATGATATGACTGACGGGAACATCTGATTTGTTTCATCCCCTTCATATGAATTATTTCTCTCTTCGAAGTGGAACGCTGAAGTGGAGATACAACTAAAATTAGACAGTCCTCCCCTTTCCTCATTCATGGCTCCACTCCTTTTCTCTCTTTACCTCCTCATCTCCACTCGTCTCCTCTTCTTGTCTCCTTCCCTTTTCTTCATTCCTTTTTCTTCTATCCTCTTTGCCCTTCTTGCTTTGTTCAACCCTCTCCTTGTCCTCATATCTCCATTCTGATCTCTTCCATTTCCTCTCCTTTCTTCACCCCCTCTCATCCTATCAAGTTTCCTTATCTCCTCACTTTGATTCCTATATTCCCTAAGTCCCCTCCTTTTCCTCGTCATGTCCTTCTCATACTCCCTCTGGCTGCATGGGGTCCTTGACTGGCAGAGCTGTATGAGATTCTGAAGAGGGAGCCTTCAGAGTCTCAAGAAGGGAGTTTTCTGTTTGTTTTGTTCATCTTTGGCCCAAAGTTTCCAACAAGAATGAAGACTCTGAACACACTATCAAACTCTCTGTCAAGTTTCACACAGTTAGTTTTATGGCAGACAAGTAGGACAGTCATCAGAGTGGCAGCAGTGAAGAGCAGTATTGATTCTTAAGAGATTCCTAAGGTCCATAAAGGTTTGACCGGAGCCTTTTATAAGACTTTATCATTGAATGTCATTGTGAATATAAACCCAGACTACCACCACTTCACTATTAATCACCCTCTAGTCTTTCAACATCAACTTGATTTCCAAGCAGACTGTTCACTTCATACCAAATGAATCAGACCTTGGTATTATATTCCTAGTTTTGGTTTCTGGTTGTTCCAAAACTGAGGCTCAAATCTAAAGAGATCAGACTTTCACTGTCAGGGCCCTTTGACTTTGATACTACCTGCCTGAGAAGATGGCACCTAAGCTAAAGATCTGATAAGCCAGCCCACTACCTTAGATCCTTAGATGAGGCCCTCTTGGCTACAGGTAACTCTGCTTTTCCATCAGGGCCCTTCGACTTTGAAACAACCTTCCTTCTTCAGACAAGTTGTGAAGAATCAGTGCTATTATTAAAACTCACTGTTAGAGAATTGCTTTAATGTGATGTTATTGAATTTTCGCCTGTCATCCTATCTTTTCCCCCAGTGCCTCTATTGGCTTTATTCCACTTATATTCTCAATTAATTCTTTACTTTTATCAGCCTAATTTTCCTCAATGGCTTCATGGCTTTTGTCTTATTTCTCCATTTTATTTTTGATTCAGAATTATTATAAAAAGACTTCAAAGCTCTTGTTTAAGTTTGTTGGCATTTATAAAATAGACTAATATGTGATATACAAAAGTAAACAGGACTATCAGTGACAAGACTGAGGATTTTTATGTTGTAATTTTTAATCCCTTAAACTGATGTGAGGGAGAAAAGGTGTCGGTCAAGACACAGCCCTATTTTTACATTTTCCACATAAAATATTCACAATTTACATTGGTTCATTTCATTGTTTGATTTATTTTGATCTTTATCTGTTTTTAATGCTCTTTTCTCTTCTTTCTTTGCTACACATTCTTTTTCTCCCTAGCTACTTTTATAGCTTTAATTCATTATACCGTTTTTAGCTTCTTTAGTGCCCCTGTCTCTTTTTATTTCCCCATTTTATTATGTTAATTTCATTATTTTTCCTTTGCCTCCATTTACTATCTTATCTCTTTGAATAATGCACATTATCTGAGATCTTTCTCTCAGTTCTTATTTTCGAGTTCTCCTGTGGATGTATTCTGATGATATTTGGTTCCCGTGTCATTTTGGTTATGTCTTGGCTGAGTTCATTTGTGTTTGACTTCTTTTGATTATTGTCAGTAATGACCAAATGTCCATTTCGAGTGCAAGTTTAATGCATTTTAAAAGTGATCTGGATACCATGGTGTGATAGCTTTACCTGGACTCTAGTTTTTAGAGGCTGGACTCTGACTGTTGGACACAGACACATAAAACTAAGGATGACATTTCTGCACTTTACCATAAAAACTTGGAGATTTCATTGATTTATTTTATTCTTTTGCAACATTTGAAAAAATTAACATCCAAATTCAATGGAGAGGCAAACCGTCAGAAAATTAATACTGCATCTGACTTGCAGCCAGCTGAGAAGAACGACAGAGATAGTGGACTTCTTTTTCTTCGATATCTTTTACTTGCAAGGAGTCAGCAGCTTACAACAAAGGCAGCTTCCTCTGACTGAGGAATTTAGATTTTTACACATCCTTTATACAGTCAAGAAACAGACACCCCCGCCCACTAACATCATCTCACAAGTGGCATGACATTACAACAGTATCCAAATAGGGCACAGGTTGCAGCTGTGGTCTGTACTGGGAGAACAAAGACAGCTTAGTTCATCATCAGGTTCCTGCTTATCAGTTCAATGTTGGGAAAACAACCTGTGAGTGAAATTATAGCATTCATGTAGTTGCATGGCTTCAGCAGAAAAGTATCAGTCCCAACTCTAAGGTCATACTTCTCCTTTTCCATGCTTATTACAAAGAAACACATATGACTCTGCAAGCATTCTCACCAAGTGAGTTTCAGAAAATGATGATTAACATACTTATATAATGATAAAATACACATGTGATAGCATACATATATTTTTTTTTCTTTCACAAACACTCACTGTCATCAGGTTTTACATTTTCACTATATATCCAAAGAAATTTGTTGAATATTTTCGCCTTCCGTTTTCTTCTGTCTGGGTTGGATGTTTTCAAAAACTGGTCACATCTTTAAATCAGATAGACACGCAGGACTCTGAAATTGTTCCTGCGTACAATGCAAGTGTCATTGTTATTGTGTGTTCACCTGACACACTTTGACAGTTGTACGCCCAACATCCACATTGTGCAAAAAGTAAGCCAGCTTGTGCTCAAGTAAGTGCTTATGGGCGTGTTGATTTTGAAATGAAGTGTAGTCAGGTGTAAGGTGGGGTGTTGCTATCTTGAAGACAGCTGTGCTTTAGACTGACAAGAACTTCATCTTAGTCTGGAGTAGTGTTTTCCTGCTGTTTCAAGGATGCATTGTTGAGATTGTACGATGGCCATAGAAGTTCACAACAAGCATTACTTTCATCTGTATAGAGATTCACAGCAGTACTCACACTCATAGGGAATTATCTTTTTTTTTTCTGACATACTTTAAATGAGTGTTTTTTGGGACACCAATAAGAGCTTTATAGTCTGATACAGATCTCACAGTGTTAGAAGACATATGGATACCCTCATTGCTGTCTCCTTACCTCAGTCCTGCAAGTGTCAAATACTCCAGACTGAGACCATCACCTCTTGAATAAACACAGACACACAAAGACATGCTCAAACACGACTACTTCAAGGTATTTTTTTCAATCCTCAAAACTACCTACTTTGAATGCCACTTACCATCGGCCACAGATATTTGTAAAGACAGTATCCACACAGAATACAGCAAATGCAAAAATAAGCGAACAAACATTAAAAGCCTACTTTGATGTGAATTATGCGGGATGTCATCTAATCTTGTCCAGTACTGTCAGCGCGTCCTGTTAAATAATTCATGAAGTTACACTGGGATTCCACGTGTGTACTGAACATACAGTATGTGACAATTTTGAAAACCACTTTGTTTCTGCTCTTCAGAGCAAGTGTGTCAGGGATTTAACATA
Source organism: Xyrichtys novacula (assembly GCA_962446985.1). Lineage (NCBI taxonomy): Eukaryota > Metazoa > Chordata > Actinopteri > Labriformes > Labridae > Xyrichtys > Xyrichtys novacula. The sequence goes on from OY660877.1 coordinate 7,846,049, forward strand.
AATCCATGTGTTGACATTACTCATACATACATTACTCATTACTGTGTGAGTTTTCTGAATTTTTAGAGGCTTAAAAGAAGAAAAAGAGTTAGACATGCTGGTTTGAGATTGGTGTGTTGAAGTAGAAAGGCTGAGATGCACAATGAAAAAAATGTAATTCCTGATTGCAGGTGCACATTAATCAGAACCAGCTTTATTGGCCAAATGTGTGTACACATACAAGGAATTTGACTCTGGTAAATTTTGCCCCTATGTACAAATATTAACATGAAATGTTACAAAAATGATAAAGTATATGAGTACTGGAACTAGACATTGAACTTATGTTACAGTAGTGCAGTAATGCAATGATGCAGTTATAAAAGTCATTTACAGTCACAGAGGTCTTTCTGTGTCTCTGTTAACGTTATGAGTTCATCGGACCAACAGTGATGTGTCTCTGGCCTGCTTGTACAGGACCCAATTCCCACTTCTATAGGCCTCCTTCTTGGCCTGGCAAAGCTTCCACATCTTAGGTGTGAATCAGGGTTCATTGTTGTTGTATCTGCAGGAAGTCTTGGTCTGCACACACACGTCCTTACAAAAGCTAATGTAAGATGTCACTGTATCCGCAAGTTCATTGAGAGTTGTGGCTACAGCTTAAAAAGCACTCCAATCAGTGCAGTCAAAGCAGGCCTGACGCTCCTGCTTTGACTCCTCAAAGGGTATAAGCGTAGACACGCTGATTGATTTGGTTCTTATTCCACCCAGAGCACACCTATGAATAATCAAGGAACTAAATCCAGCCTCTGTTCACCCTGTGTCCCACTCGACATCTAGATTTTGTGCTTTTAACTACCAAAAAGTTTTCTTCTATGCCCTGATTTACTTTGCACTATATGTTTTAGACCATTTTTTTGGACTGTTTGAATAGGGCCCAAACTCAGGAGCAACTTGTCCGTAATGCTGATGCTCTTGTTTAGCTAGCTGACCAAACTTGTCAGATCTTGTTCCATACTTTACTGTGATACAGACTCGACCTGAGGGAGAGAGAGTGAGCAGCAGATGGAGAGAGGTAAACAAACAGCACTGCACTGCCTATTTGAAATTATGTATAAGTGGACAAAAAAAAAAAAAAAAACATTCAAGCATGACAATAAACTGGCAGATTTTTTTATTTGACCCATGTCATTAAAGCCTAACTAACTCTAAAAACTGTACAGACCTCAATGATCTGACAGGTTGTGGTTGTTTCACTGCTCCCTGATTGATTATCAGCCACAAATACAAATTCGGATTTTATGAGATCAGGCTGTATTTAGAAAATATATTTGATAGCTCATTAACCCCAGCTAATATAACTATCAAAACACTTTCCAGGTAGCAATTACATGTAAAATGCATAGATATGATAGAAAAACAGAAAATTCCTTCAAACAAAGTGATTATTTTAAAGATGACTAGTTGTGAATGTGCTCATGTTGATGATGTGGTTTTCACATCATATTAGCTAGCTAACAATACAATGTTTAAATACTGTGTGGATAGAAGGTGTTACAGTACAGCTGGTGACCCTGTCAATTGGCAACTTTTAGCTAATCCCCATGACAACCACATACGTACTGGTATTTAAGTGGCCAATAAGCATAGTCACTCTAATGCTGTGTTCGGGTTACCTCAGAAATCAGGAGTCTGAGCTGAAATTGACGTCAAAAGCCTTTCGGAGGTGGAAACAAGATGGCAACATCTATGAAAGTTATCTTAGCGCTTGCCTTGTCCTTGTTATATTCGGACAAGGCAAGCGCTGAAATAACTTTCATAGATGTAGCCATCTTGTTTTAGGCCTCCAATTTTGCTTTTTTCTGACTTGGTATCTAAAACACTGGGAACTCAGGTGTGACATCATTTTCTTCTGATTTCCGAGGCAACTTGAACGCAGCATTACTTTAACATTTGTGGCCCTACTTTTATCATTATAATCTTTGGTCTCGGAGCAGGATGAGGAGTTTTCCTTGTGCATCAACAATTTTATTCCACAAATATACAAAGGGTTTATTTATTTTCCAAGGCTCACAAATTAAGGATTGAAAAGAATACCACATCTGGATTGGGGTTATTACCCATAATGTCAAATGCAAGACTCTGGGTTAGTAAAATGGACACTAATGTTCAACTAACACTCTCCTGACTCTCACTGTCTATTGCCTTTGTGGCTGCACTCTAAGAGCTGTGAAATTTGTCAGATTATAGAGGTTTACACAGTTTGCATCCTAGTACACAGTCGTAATAACAATAGTAAGTAATGATGTGTTACTGTGTACTTTGAATGTAATTTAGGCACCAAAGTGCCAAAGTAAAGATTCACCCTGGGGAGGATGCCTCAAACTCCTTGCCAAATCCAAAAGGCTATTTTCAAAATGGAGTCTAATAAGTTTTTGCTAAGCTAGACAGGACATCCAAGCTCATCCAGACTCATATTTGTAAAAGAAACAAAAGACAACTATCATGTGACTTTTTTCTGTATCTGTATCTTAACTCTTACTGTCGCTTCTCTTGCTATCCTGCCTCATCTTTTTCTCCCCTTTCCTCTCCTGGTTATTAACTTCCCCATGAACAAGCCCTTTTTACTTTCAATAATTCAGCTCCCTCTCTCTCCACTTACACACACACACACACACACACACACACACACACACACACACACACACACACACACACACACACACACACACACACACACACAGTGTTGCCAATAAGCACATTTGAATTTCACATCAGGTCCACTCTCTGTGGGCCCGGCTGTTCAAGTGTCTATTCAGACACACTCACTGTCTGCACTCCAGTGTTGCTGAAATGGGAGAAGGAGGTCAAGGGTCGCCAGAGTGTTCCCTTGGCAGAATTACCGATTAGATTTTTTCTCAGCTGGCTGGGTGTGAAGTGTGACCTGTGGGGCGAACTCTCACAGCCTGGTCTTCCTGAATATACCAGAGATGAGATAGATTTGTTGCAAGAGGGTCAGGAGAGCAGAGGAACATAGTGGTGAGACCATGGGGATATTTGGACAAGTGAATAATATCTCTGTTCATATACTACTCTCCTTACCATCAACAATTCACTTCATAACATCAACTGTACTGTAATAAGACATGGATGTGGCCTCTGGGTTTGAGCCTTGGCTTTTATTACAACAGCTCCTCTAAAGTACAGCTCAAGGTCCCCCTGCTGACCTGCTGTGGTAAAATTTCCTTCTGCCCACCTCCTCCATGTTAACAGATGGGACTTGGGTGTAACAATTATCCCAAAACATTCAGCAAAGAAATCTTTCTTATGTGTTTATTTAGTCATTCTGGTCAGCTTTTATCATGCTGGTTTATGTCCAAATATTTGAAAACCTTAGTTCTGAATAGTTATTTGACACTGGGCACCAAATTAACAGAGTAGAGGAGGATGATGAGAGTTAGTGAGGAACACTAAGATAGGAGTTATAAAAAGTTATACAACCCTGAGTAAACAGAAGAATCTCTTGACCTTTGGACTGCACCAACCTGAGGGATCTTTGCTGTTTTATTACAAAATTAAATGTTTTAGTTGGTGCAAGAGGAAGCTAGCTCTGTGGCTCCATGAGCTGTCTACTGCCCTGACCCTGACTCCAGGGCTGGTCACTCACTGTTTTTAGTAACATTACTTGACACTTGACTGAGAGCCACTGAACTGCACACGGGCAAACCTTGGGGTCTCATTTATAAAACAGTGTTTTGGATATGTACCAAAAGTGCCCCTTAAAACCATGAGTAGCATGCACCAAAAAATAATCTTTTCACAAGTACACTCTGAGGCAATGTTCATTTTACAGTTCAGTCAACCAAAGACCATGAGCATGTGGTTCACCTTCATATTGTGCACTCTACATGCACAGTCAGTCACATATGGTCGATGCACAGCACCTTATGAAAATGCCTACAAAAAGCCACCCGATTAAAGATTTTTACTTTGAAATCAAGCATTACCAAAGCAAAGGGGAAAGAAAATACAGTTTTAAACAAGACAATCAGGGTGCTCATGAATGAAGTGGAGAATAGACTGCAGGTTTTATTTGTTTCTTGACAGCACAAGAGTCACCTCGGTCCCAGTGGTGGAATGGGTTACCAAACTCTATCAGATCTGTCAAGTCTTTTTCTACCTGTAAGAAAAAAGCTCAAGTCTCAATTCTTGAGGGAACATGTATGCACTTAAGCTCAGCTCTTCTCCTCTGTAGTCCCCAGTGGTAGAAATGACTGATACAACAGTGTTGCTCTGAACAGTCCACTTCTACTTCTGAGACACTTCTGGACCCAGCTCCAGGGGAAAAACTCAGCAATTGGTAGTTTGGTGGTGATGATGGTGTATATTGATGATAAAGACAGTGCCATTGGGATTTCATGATGAGTTGTATAGTTGTCAGGTTGATGATGATGAATACTATATTACAAAAACATGGCATCCAGTGGCACTTAGAACAGCTTGCGGCACTTACTCTTGTTGTTTTAGATCTTTTCTTGTGCTGTACCTTCTCTGAACTGTACGTTACTTTGGTCAAAAGCATCTGCTAAATGACAGTATAACAGTGTAATCATCATGCACAAGTGTTGTTGCAGTTTTGATCTTTTAAATTTAGCTAGTTTTAGTTTCTTTTACATTATGTCAGTCAGCAGTCCCCTTTTTTCTTCATGATATTATATTACCTAAGTCTGATTACTGAGTGTCAGTTTAAATGTCTTGGTTTTAGCAGGAGCATGTTTAGCCCTGTGTTTTTACCAAGGATCAATTAATATGTGAGAGCAGCAGTGACTAACTTCCACACTGCTCAACAACAAACGACAACAGTGCAGGTGGTGAGGATGTGCTGAGATAAAGAAGGCAGGGTGTGTGAAGCTGCTGCTGTTATGCATCTGTGCACTGTTATCTCACTTCAGACTAAAAATCTAATTTAGTGATCCTGCACAGTATTGAAGGACATTCTTACATTACTTTTACTTCCACAGTTTTTAAAAAATGCTTTTTGATGTTACTTTAGATTTGAACACCCAACAATTAAGCCGGGATACAATCTGTGTTTTCTACTCTGTTCTTTGAAGAAATGTGAAGGTGAGACGAAGCTGATCAGATAACTGGTGGGTTTTAAAAAGTGTACTTTTATCTTTCGTGACATTGAGGAAGCTCACTGCAGTCTCTTGTGAAAAGGAAATTTGCAGATTTTAGTGATTGTAAGGATTTAAGTCAGTAATTGTGTTGATGTTAAACAGAATTAAATACATTAAACGCATTTGTTCACCCCCTGTGTCCTTTTAGTACATTTTGTACATTCTCAATGTTGAAATCATTCTGTAGGCCTGCATAAAACATCTGTCTCGCACTGATCGCTTTCTGTATTTATATAACTTAAATATCTTTCTGCTTCACACTACATAGTCAGGCTACTTTTGCCCCTTTATTACAGTCAATGCTCAAAACTCTTTCTGGTGGATGCATTTTATTTTACTTCTTTTTCACAGAAATATTGTCAAGGTTTAATATGATGCATTCAGACGGTGTTGTGCAACTGCTTTGTCAGTGTTCACTTCAGCATGTTACAGCATTTATTCATTCAGATTGAAAATAAAACTTACCTCAACAATGAAAACTTTCAAGTTATTAAATGGCCTCTCCATCAGAGAAATAACAAAAATCTGCGGTTACACTTGTCCTGCAGACATATTTCTGCCATCTGTATAATTTCTTCTTTCAGCTCAGGAGGTAATACAACATAAAGGATATCAAACACGCTCACTGAACAAATGAATTTTAATTGAAGTAGGCATGAGCAACAGCCGGGGGCGTGAGCTGTCAATCTCCTGTTCACCTACACTGCTCATCATAATTTCATCAGCAGTCTTCTTCACTTTCTCTCTCTCTTTTCTCTCTCTCCTCCCCCAGGGTGTTAAAGGTGTTCCTGTCTCGTACTGCTCAGAGGATGCCTTACATGACGAGCTGGCGGGTGCTGCGGCTGCTCTTGGTGATCCTGCTGGTGGTGCTGTGGTTCCTGGTGGCCTGGACTTCAGCTGTGTGCCAAAACCAAGAGCTGAGCCGGGCCCTGATTGCTGCAGGCCTGACTCCCGAGGGTCTGCAGTTCAGCATGTGTCTGCTGGACCGCTGGGACTACATGATGGCTGTTGGTGAGTTTATGTGTGTGTTTTCTGACAAACCTGTCAAAATATTAGAATGATGGCAGGACAGCTAAGGAAACCTTGACCTTATGTACAGTTCACTGTGTGGAGTTTTTAGTTCGTAGCTCTGGTACAGACTGAGCTGGTTTGGTTTATTTCCTATACTTTGCTTTGAGCTTGAAGGGAAAAATTGAAGATTACAAAAGGAAAAAAAAGAAAAAGAAAAATAAGGAAGGGGATTAAAGTCAAATTTTCGAGATTAAAGTCAAAATTTTGAGATTAAAAAACCAAAATTATGTCAATAAAGTCAAAATTTTGAGACTACAAAATGTTGAAATCTCGTGAATAATGTTGAAATTTCTAGATCAAAGAAACCAAACTTTTGAAATTAGAGTCAAAATTTTGATTTTATTCATGTAATTTCAATTTTTTTAATCTTAAAATTTTGATTTCAATGTCATAATTTTGATTTTTTTCATTTCGACTTTAATCTGAAAGTTCAACTTTAATCTTGAACCGGAAATTTAAAAAATCTCCCTCCTGTAATTGTTTTTTTTTTTCTCTTCTTGTGGCCCTAATCCTCTTTCATAGAAGTTTATTTGTAAATTTTGTTTTTACAAATGTTTCCATAATTTTACCCTAAAGGAAAAGTAGTGTTAATTTTAATTTTACAAATTAAACTGTGGCCCTTTGTGCTTCTTACTCAGGACATTAAATTAATACAAGATCCATATTGAAGATATAAAATAAAATACAAAGTCTTTCAATTTGTTGGTCAATATGTATTTAGTAACAAACATGGAGACATCGTTTTGGGAACACAATCATAATCTTTTCACACTCAGACATTTAGGGACATTATTCAGAATCAAACAACACTGATGTAAACACAGACTCTTACTCTTGACTGGAGCATTGTCAGTCCTCACAGCTTGACATTGTCGGGATGTTGTGGTCGATCTTAGTCTGTGCCCTTAAGCAAAAAATCTCTAGATTTTGCTGTTGGGCTGGTTTCTTTAAATTTGTGCCATTTCCATGACACCAAACATTAGCCAGGGGGGAGTGCAGCAGCTGAGGCATCACTTTTCCTGTAGAACTGCTCAGGCTATCCCCTTTTTTCAGGACTAATGGGTGTATCTATTTCTACAGTGCCGATTGTATTCCAGCATAACTGATTGAAAAGTGCACGCTAATTAAGTGTCGGCTGTATTAACGTATTAACGTCCTTTTCTGCTCTTGTTTTAATCTAAGATACAATATATAGGACAATTTTGTTTTTACTATAACTCACTCTGTCTCGCCGTGAGTAGAGTGAGTAGCATATCTTTGAAAGGGGACATACACTCACTTTTACCTTTCATTATGTCAGTCTGGGACAGCTATAGACTGACTTTTGCTGATACCAGTGAAAAGCCTAAATTCAGCACAGTTCAGCCTCTGCCTGGAACATTTTATTGTGGGTACTGTTATACTTACATCAAGTTAGACACGACTTGTAGGACTTTTTTACTCTCTTCAGTAGTTAAAAAATGACCCTAAAGTCGTGCCTTCACAAAAACTGTTAGGCTATCTGTTAGCATGTATGGTAACTCTCTGTATGGACAGTGAACTATAGCATATGTTCACTATTGTTATTGTAGCCTCTGTTACAATGTAATAAACAATGGTTAAAATAGAGATGTAAGTCCAGCTCATACTGGCCTTTGTTTGGAAGGAAGTCATCAATGAAGTGGAGAGCACAAACAGGTACAATGTCCTGTTTTTATTTCCTAAACCATAAAACCTCCCCCAGTCTTCCTGGTGTCTTTGTGTTTGGGAGCAGAAAATAACAGTGACTTTCCATCACAGCCAAGAAGACACAGACAGGAAACTTTCAAAGACAAACTGAATCAATTAAATGCAGAGGGAAAGAAAAGACTGAAAAGGAAAACAGACTTTGCAGCTTTAGGGTGGGTGTGTCTTTGACAGAGCTGGCACGAGGCCTTGTCTTTTTGTATTGTCCTAATAAAGGTTTCTGGATAAAAGAGGGTTTAGAAATGTAACACTTCTTAACACTTGAACTACCAAGGCAGTCATTTCTATATACCAGTTGCACCCTGACTTTTCCTAAATGTGTGTACATTTCATTCTAACATTGTTTTATCATTACAATTTCAAAACACAAAAGAGAGCTGAGTATTACTGCCTTGAACCACCAGAGCAGTCAAATTGACTGCATGTGTTTTACAAAGGGTGTTACATTTTCCCGCTCTTTCTCCTGCTTTATTGTTTTTGTATTTGAAGCTCTGTGAAGCTAAAATCTTGCTATAAGATTTACTCAGAACTTGAGAGACTCAAAAATGACAACTAGAAGAAAAATGACAAGCATGGAGGCTTTAGCCTTGCTTCAGAGCCTTGATGGGGCAGAATCAGAGAGATGAGCAAGTTCAGGGAATGATGTGTCTTGGTATTTTGAGGAAGGTACTTGAAAATCTCATTCATTATGATATTCATTTTGTGTACTGATGTGTTTTTTTATCTATTCCACCAATTTATTATTAGTTTTTCTTGTTGCTTATCCAAATTTTGTGCAAATTAAGACTGAGCAGTCAAAATGACTGCGATGGTCATTTTGGTAGACTGAGTTTTAACAAAACAGAAAAAGACATCACAATATTGTGCTTCTCTGCCCTAATGTAAACTTCTGTATCACTGCAGCAACGTGAGATATTAAACCATAGGGGGTTAGCAAAAAACAAAGTTTTCAGGGGGTCTGTCACTGAGCCTTGTAATGGGTCTTGCAGTCCCTTCAATAATAATTTGTTTTGCCATCACACACATTGCCTGAAATCGTCTTTCTATAATTCAAACAGCTTTCTCAGAGTAAACCACATGAAATCACACAGAGATAAATAGAAGCACTGTTGACTTTAGGCATTTCTGAAAAACAAGATTTTAGCGAGTAGAGGCAGCATGCTGGCCACACTGTGGGTACTTGAATATCTGGAGGCTCTGATGAAGTCTGGTCAAAGGTAAACAAACTGGGGTTCAGAAACTGGTAGACACAGTGGAGCAAACACACAGACTCCAACCTCTCATACTGGAGCTGTCAAGAAAGGAGCTGCTCCAATCTGCGTCATCTTTTGTATCAGTGTAGCCCTCTTTATGGGGGCTGATGGTGCAGGTAGAAAATGAATTGCACACAAATGGAGAGGACTGTTTTTTGCCACTGGAAATTTAAGGGTAGTCTTTTAGTTTAATGCACCCCAAATTGCTGAAGGAAAAACCATGTCAGAGAAAAACAAAGAAAGGGGCAGAAGAGTGTTAGATCAAGGAAGATAATGTCTCCTCTTTGATGGGTTTTCTGTTTTCAGATACATTTTTGAGCATCCCCCTTTAAGTAGGGAAAATTGCTTAAAAATTGAAGAGCTTTTGCTCCTTATTGGTCACTTACAGTTACATCTTGGAAAACTCTGCTCGTATATTTTGGAATTTGCCTGAATTAGTGTTTCTTGACAAGAAGAAATCCCATCCTTCTCTCTTAATACAGCTTAAAGTGTCATGCAATGAGATTTTTGTACATGGAACCTTTAAAAAATGCTTCAGCAGCAGCCTACAGTTAATCCTTATGTATGACACCCACCCCTGCTGGTCTTATTAGAAATTAAAAATGTTTGGCTCTTTTTAGTGAGCCAGATCATTTGGCTAAGCTCACCAAGGAGAGCCGGCTCTTTCAGCTCCCAAACAGCTCTTCATTTTACTACTTATACATTTTCTAATTCAGCCAAATTTAGCATTGTTTGGCCTTCACTCCTCCTCTCTTTGTTGCTCCTTTCTCTCCTAAACACATGCGTCTGATGAGCATAAGCACATGATGATGCACCCCTGTCCCCCTCTGCTTGGTGTATCCTAGCATGATTGGTTGCACACAGCATGCACATGACAGTCATGCACTGCACACATGGAGCACTCGTCATCCCATCATTCCACCTTGTAGTTTTTTTCTGCAGTCTTTGAAATGAAAAAAGAGAGAAAAAAAAGACAAAAAATAAACAGCTCACAGACGGGAGCCGGCTCCCATCGTTCATCGTAATATAGTTTGCTCTGTTGGCTATAAGGACACACATCAATATTGTTCAGTGTCATTAAAAACTCCTTACAGGAGCTTTAACCTGTAGAGTTATCTAAAAATGGAGGAAAAGTACCTACAGAGCCACAAAGTCCCTCATTTATTTTCATTTACCATCAGTGCAAAGTTCTCAAAGGGCTCGATAAGGGACCGACTTACCTGTTTAACCAAGAGCAGAAGAAGTAATATAATCAAACATACTGTCTGAAAGCAGACCATTCATCACAATCTGCTCTTCCTGTTTCCCATGCTCAGGTTAGTCATTTGTTTCATCATATTGTTTTTGACTGTGAGGTTGTTGTGTTGATGTTTGTGCAGCTTCTTATTTGTTGATCATCCTCTGGCTCTCTTACTCTATATATTTGATCTGAGCCTTGCGTATCAGAGCGAAACCTCTGAGAGTTTCTCTTTTTATCCATTCACGTACAGCCAGCGATCATATATTGTTTGAGGAAAGTGAGTCAGACTCGGAGAATCAGCTCTTTTGAAACACCCTTCACAGAGCAGACACTTTGATTTCCACTATAAAAGCCACCAATAAGAGACTGAACACCACTTGTTTGTAAAGAGTAAAAAGTTGTTAATGTGTTGGGTGAACCTTTCTGCTTCTTTCAGTATTTTTTTTCCAAAGGTCAAAGGTCTTTATTTTTCTACTGCCACTTGTGCCTTTAAGCCTAGTAATTTTTACACGGTCCCTAAATTAACCAGAGTATATAACCTTGTCAATCTCAAGATTGATCTGTCACAGAGAGTTCAGGTTTCCTCCCTGAAGGACCATGTGAGTACACCCATGGCCTTGATCTGTGTGGTGTAGTAGCTTCCTAATGACTGTTTCTTGATGCAGGAGGCAGTGATGGGCACCTCACTGAAGCCGCTCTGACAGCAGGGAGACTAATCCTGTTTGGAAAGAGGGAGAGGAGCTCGGTCTGCTTTTAAAAACTGACAGACAGATAGACACAAGGAGAGAGACAGGATTGGCAGGAAGGAAGAAGAGTGAAGCCTGTGAAGTATGACGCTTGTGGGGATGTGGGCAGCAGAGCGAAACTGACAAAAGGGTGGGAGGAGGAGCAAAGAGGAGAGTGGAGGACACTTTGGCGACAGGAAAAGAGACGAAAGGAACGTCTTCAGAGAGACAAACACAGCACTTCAAACTAACACATGAGATTAGAATGAAATCAGTGGATGAAAAACAAATCAAAGTGCTTTTTTTAAACAGCAGGGGGCAGTATCTACCTTATACTTTTATGCTTTTATTTTTTGTGTGCGTGTCAATACCCTATTTTTCGGACTATAAAGCGCACTTAAAGTCCTTAAATTTTCTTAAAAATTGACAGTGTGCCTTATAATCCAGCGCCCCTTATGTATGATTACTTGTTGTGCTTTCTGACCTATTAATGTGGTAAAATGTGTTTAAAAATCTGTCGAAATGTGTAAGTACGACTTTGGTAAGCAACGAAGCCGCTTCACTCAATGGATATTCGGAGCATTACGCTACAGGACCCCTGAGCAGTCTACAAGACTGCCTGACTCTAATATCTAAACTAGAAGTGCCTTCATGTAAGGCAGCCGGGGCCCGGAGTATGCGCTAACAACAATAAACCAATCAATGTGTCAATGTGTCAATGCTTAATGCGCCTTACAATGCGGTGCGCCTTATGTGTGAACATAGACACATTAATTCACAGTGCACCCTATAATCCGGTGCACCTTATCACCCGAAATATACATTAAAGTCTTCAACTACAAATTCTTTTGTAGCTGAGGACGCACCAGCTGAGTGTTTCAGAGTTAACCTTTTTTATCCAGTTTATGCTGCCATCTGCACTTGAGGTACTACGAACAAGTGGACAATCTTTCTCTGACTTTCACATTCCAGCTGCAAGTTACAGTTCTCCACCTGTTCTGCAGATAACAGAGAGAAAGAGACATTACAAAGATGTACAAAGTTAGCTGTTTTCACCTGCTCCCATAATTTAACATTTTTGCGTCTATTCAGGATTAGGCACAACTGTTATCAAAACAGAGAATAAAGAAGTTTAGGTATAGAGGAGAAAGAGGCAAAATAAGAGTTTCATAAATGAATCCGTTTTCTAGAGCGTGAACACAACTTGGGTGACTGTACTGTTTATAGTTGTCGAATGACTCATGAGTTGAGGTAATCATTAAGTCCCTACTTAAGACGGAATAAAGCACAGAGTAAATTGATACCACAGATGTTTCATTTTCTTTTTTAATCTCTGGGATATGGCAGACTAGGTTTTATCTAACGAACAGTTTTTGTTAAGATACTGATTTGAAATCCACTCCAAGGAACTGGTAATCTTGTTTACTTTAGTTGTGTTTAGAAAAAATTTACATAAAATGAGATGAACTAGGTTGGATTAACATAATCCATACAGACTCCGAAGGACTTCAAAGTTGATCTTGTCTGCAGCTGGTAATGTCACAGTAGAATTCAGAAAAACAAATGTGAAGTGTGATTTAAAAAACCAACCAACACAACTACAAAAACCTTCATTCTGTTTGATTTGCTCTTTTTGTTTAATAATTTAATCTCCGTTATCCAGCCCAAGTTTACTCCTGTGCTGCAATCAGGATGATCCTGAGTTTGTCTATCAGTCCAAATCCTTCACAAAAGTTTGGAACAAAACAAAGTGCAGATTTTATTCCATTATAACCCAAGATTAGATTAACTGGTGTAATACAATAATATAAAAAAAAAACTTAACTGATCCCCAAAAGGAAATTGGTTATGTCTGGTTTTATCCAGACTGAAAACTTAAAACCGATCAGACAACTTTGGACAGTTGGGCCTGGGTTGTGTGTTTTTGTGTGTTTCTGTGTAATTTAAAGACAGAGCAGGAAATCAGAGATCCCTGCTGTTCCCTCTGTGAAACAGTCAGAACATGTTGCTGTGCTGAGTGAGAGGGGGCTTCCTGTAGTTCTGCTGTGGAAAGATTTTAGTCCAGTTTTGCAAGTCGGCCTCATTAAATCCATGTGTTTGTTTTCCTTAGTTTCTCTTGTTAAAACCTGTGTCCTTCTAAAAAGTGAATAAGTCCTTTTTGTCACGAACAGCAGAGTGAGGATGAAAAGTATTGACAATGTCAACAATACGGAGTTGATTTGGATCCACAATTAATCTGCATTAGCCTGAATTGTTCTCCTTTCTCTCCTGCTTGCAGATCCCCATGCATCAACGTTCAGAGGCTAAGTACCATGTAATTAGTCATGATTTATAGACTCAGCCTGTTCATGAATATTAATGCTGTGTAATCACTGTAAGTACTTTATGGACTGGTATGCAAACGCAGCATAGTTCCAAGTGCTCACTTCACCGTCTGCAAACAAAGCAACAGGCTTGAAGCTCTATTTTGTTTGCTCATGTCATTTGCTGTTATTGTGTCTTCTTATGCTGCACACTTTATGATATCTCTGCTGACAGCACACAGTGGTTGGTGTCTCTGAATAAGAAGGTGCGTGGGATCTTTCTGTGTTGAGTTTTCATGTTCTCCCAGTGCATATCTGGCCTCCCTCCAGGTCCTTGGCTTCATCCCACGGTCCAATTAACATGCATGTTTGCAAAATTGGTCACTCAAAGATTCTAACCGAATCACAAACAGGATAGGCTCTGAATGAAATAGGTGGTGTAGATAGTGGAGATAGAGAATGTGTTAAAGTTTGTTTTTTTTTACCCATAAACCAGTGTTTGCTAACTGCTGTTAAATATCTTCGGATTGATAAGCCAATGATCATTTTCATCACCTTATGATAAAACAATAGAGGTTATTGAACAGCCATCTGTCTTGTGACACTTTAATGCAGTAAATATTATTTTTAAATTCATATTTTGAACAATTTAAAATGGTAAAAAAAGAGGTCTTAGATAGTTAGACCTCATTCTCATGTTTTCAAAGTACCATGGAAAGATATGTTCTTGAAGATTTGTTATTTAACTTCCTCTATTACAGTCAGCATTGTGGTCCAGACATCAAGTCAAACAGGAGTGGAGTCCAAAATTACCTGAGCTTTAAAAGAAGGTCCACTGTTTCACTCCACGGTTAACTATAGCCTGTCTGAACCTTGATTGTGGAGGACCTTTCAGATGTGTGACATCTCATTTAGTACCATCAAATTCTGACTGATCCTGTTGGCATGTCTGGAGAAAATAACACAACATCATTTACCAGCATGTGGAGAAATGCTCATTATTTCTGCTACAGTGGGGTCACTGCAGGGGTCTAATAATCTCAAGCATACCTGCAGAAAACCTCAGGTGTTCATGCATGTTTGACTTCATGTGGCTGGTTACATTTTAAAATGCAGTGTGAAAACAGTGTGTGAAAACAAGGTCCTTTTGAAGTGTATGCAACAGGTTGAATTTCAAAACTGAGCAATTTCACTTGTGTAAGTACAATAAGATATACTACCCACAAAATCAGAGGACAGATGCAAAAAGATGTTGAATAATTGCTGTATTTGTTCAAATCAAAGTTCTCAGCTAAACTGACAAAACCAAAATGTCATGAAACAGACCCCCCTGTATTTTAACTCTGATCCTGGTCAGACCTGGGGGATCTGCATTAGCTGAAATGTAGATGAGGATCTGTCTGGCCAAGCTGCAGGGTAAAAACACCTGACTGCTGTGGTGGATCCATTCCTGGCATCTACTGTATCTGCATGGATGTACAAGTCCCTTGAAGCCTCTTTTATTGTATGATACATGACTGGAAAGTTCTTTCAATTGATTCTGTGCAGGTGGGACACGAGTGAAACTTACTGGAAATTAAGGTGTAGCATTTTGAAGGTTAATAAGAATGGTGTGCTGAGGGATGAAAGTTGTGTTTAGAGATTTGAACTGTGATATCTGAGAGAGATGAATGAAATTGAGCTTAGTGGCTGGCAGTTTGGAGTCATATTGTTGGTACATGATCATGTGTAGATATTTTCGAGGCCTTTAAAAAAAGGAAACAGATTTTTTAAAGCATGTTACTTATCAAACATGTTGCGCCGCTCTCACTTGCATTTGCTGCGAAATATTCAAGAGGAAAACTCACAATTGGTGGCATCTGTTAGGGCATGCTGGGAGGAACTGTTGCTGAACAAGACAGTTTGTGAAAACATATGCAGGTGAACATATGTAGCAGCTGGATACTGTTCAAATTATTAGAGCATCACACACGCACACACACGCGCGCGCACACACACACACAACATATTTCAGTGTTAATATATATTAATACTGATAAATATTTCTGAGCTGTCCTCTTCATTTTCTGATTCAAATACTGTCAATTTCCAGATCAACAGAGCTGAAAGTCAGGCCTCAAACCTAACCCCAGTCTTGGAGGGTCTGAGTCCAGGACTTAGACTTGAACCCTAGTCTGAATCTTGGACTGTAGCTCTGCAATACTGCAAACAACATCAGGTCCAAGGATGGTTATTAAGATGGTTGTTAGACTTTTTATCATCTCCCAGGTTTCACAATACATTACACCAACAGTAGAGGCAGCTTTCATGCAGCACTGGCACAGTCTGGGATTTGAAGGTGGGATTGAACCCCAAACTGACTGAGAGACAATTGACTCTTTCTCTGTGCAAACTGAGTGCATTTACATATTTTTTGATTGTACTGATTAATGTCCTTTCAAATCAAGAGATAACACTTTTATAATAAAAACTGTGAATAAAAGATCTATGAGATTGCTTCAGCCCATTATTTCATACCTTCTTTTTATAGGAACAATACAATGGTGCAGTTCATCTCACTCCTGATGATTAGTATTGACGTGCAGCTGACATGTTTTACAGTTTCATTACACGGCTGATTCAGGCGATAATGATCTCTCTGTGAACACGAACTGTACATCGTGTTCTGAAATGTATTAATAACTGTGAAGACACCTCAGTTTCCATATACTCCCCCATGAACTGTGGTGGATGTGTGGCTGCAGTGAGAGCAGGTTGAACTGAACACTCTAATTCAGCAGTTGTTTCTTTTTTTACTTCAAGATAGACATTTCAAAAGGATTAATTAGGAGCTGACAGTTGAAATTATAGCTTTCAGGTCATTCAGTCTTGTGTCAAAGCAGATTAAAGACCGGCTTCTTAGTGTCTGCCACTTTTGTACAGTTTATGTACCATTGAGTTCATCCTACATTGACATTTTGCAGGTTTCCCATGCTGAGTCAGAGCAGCACTGACGTTAAACATGAATACAAAACAGAGGCTTAACAGATGTTCAGAAGAATTAGTCAAGTTTCCAGGATAGTGTGTTGGCAAAGTCAGTCGTGAAGATCGATCACACTGTATAATCTGTCTACAAAGTGTGAAGATGAAGGTGAAGGTGAAGTGATTGACTTGGCTTTAACATAAGATTGGAAACAACTGGCCTGACTGTACAAAGGCAGAAGGATCTGCAAACTAACACCTTTTAATCACACTTCATCTCGTTGGTGCAAAAACCAAGAGGAGAAGTAAGAGGTTAGAGGGAGTTTCAGAGATCACAGACAGACAGTAGCTGCGTTTGCATGGGCACAAATAATCGGAATAAATGCTCGATCGGAATAAAAAGGTGTCATGTAAACATGTTGATCGGAAGATTCTGTCCGCTCCAATTTCGGCTCAATCAGAAAGAAATTTTATTCCGATCAAGAGGGGTGGTTTATGCCGATCATCATTCTGAAACACGTCCATGTAAACACTAATTCCATTTGTGACTCTCTTACCTGACTTGGTTTTCGCTCTTTAGCCTTTGGCTTATTTATTGAGGTCAGTTCAGGAGGTTTCATTATTAACACTCTGGCATAAAACACAACCGCAGGTGCCATGTCTGCTCCTCCGGTAACATAACATACAGCGTAATGATGTCACATCTGCACGCACAGTACAACCTTTTACAGAACAGTAAAATAAGTACGCAAGGGCACCATCTAGTGACAACATCTAACACGGGGAAAACTGCTGAATTGGATGGAGTGAGCCGCTACAGCGTTTGTTGGTTTGTTAACAGCACAGGTGTAAATACAACTCTTCTTCCGTGGTTGTTTTAGCTAGATTGGAAAACTCTGCGCATGTCCAAATGCTTCTAAACTGAATTAAACTTGGTGTGTATACACACATATCATGATCGGACTATTTGATTTTTCACCTGTATAAACAGATAGATAGCAGATTCAGATTATCTGATCCGTCAAATTTTGAATTTGGATCAAGAAATTTTGTAAATTTGGCTAGTGTGGTAAAATATGACTGACCTTTGGCTTACTATGTAGACAAAACACAAATATAAAAAATATGAATTTAAAAAATGGATTAGTGTTCTCCACTTGCTCCACGTCTTTACACTAGGCGAAACTAAGCACCTCACAAGCTGAGGAGAGGGAGGAGGAAAAAATCCCCCTGTCTGGATGGTAAACTAGTGGCTTGTCCAAGCTTCTAAGACTTCTAATAAACCTGATGAGGATTATAAATAAATAGACTCCTCATGAGCATTGTCATGTGCTTTTGTCTTCCAGCTGAGTTTCTGTTCCTGCTCTGGGGCGTATATCTCTGCTACGCTGTCCGCACTGTACCCTCAGCTTTCCACGAGCCACGATACATGGCTGTGGCCATCTACAATGAGCTCATCTTGTCAGCCATCTTCCACATCATCAGGTGGGTATGTTGCAGAATGGACAGGTATGAGTGGGAAAAAGCTTTATGTGGTTTTAAGTGCATGGTTTAGGCCACACCCACCTCTCTGTGTCATTTTTTAAAAGTGTATTGATTTTGAAATGATCTTAATCCAGAGGAGAGTTTCATTGCTGTTCAGGACTAATCTCATCCTATGTTTACTACTGAAAATGCCCATCACACTCAGGTTAACTTAGGTAAACACACGCACAAGACAGCTTTTGGTTCTCTCATACCAAACAGTGGTGTTTTGTTTTGGGCTGGTAATGCTTTCAGGAACACAGGAAACCTTTAATTTTACTATAAACATCTACTTTGCAACAGCAGTATGTAGAAGTTGAAATATTTAGCCACATTTTATGGTCAGATTATAGTTTAAAATGCTCCCCTGGCTGTGTGATGTATTATAAGTAAGATCCTCCATATGTCAAGCAGCATCAAAAACACCATGACATTTTCTTTTTTACACAACATCCACTCTGTCTTTCATCTTCCATCTGGTGCATTTCCAACAGCCACTCACAGTATACATAAACACACATGCTAACAGTTTGACCGTTTTATATTGCTATAGAAACATGGGCTCAGTGGGAAGGGTCCCACTCCTTATGTAGATACTAGAAGACTTATAATTGTGACCAATATCAAAAGGATTTTTATATTCAGGTTGTTATACACTAATTTAATGAAAACAATCGTAACCTTCATGGATCCATGCGGTCTGCAGGATTTCCATGATGTGTTCAGTCACAGGTGTTACAGGTCCCAGATCTGAGTCCTGCAGCTGGATCAGGTTTTCTGTAAATTAGAGGAAAAAGGGGCAGCACAGTGATGTAGTGGTTAGCACTGTCACCTCACAGCAAGAAGGTCCTGGATTCGAATCCGGGTCAAGGCGTTTCTGTGTGGAGTTTGCATGTTCTCCCTGTATCTGCATGGGTTTACTCCTGGTACTTCAAATCCATATACTGCCAGAAGGCGGAACCAAGTTGTCCATAGTCTATACAGGTTATGGCTGTAGCCTATGGTCTACTAACACAGCAGAGCTGAAAGTGAAACTCTGTGATGAGACTTAATGAATGATCCAACTAGCAATATTTCTGCTGCATATATCAACATGTAAATGGCCTACCAATATCACTGTTGTCACAAGTTCAGGTTAAACAAAAGAAAAGGACCCAAAAATGCAGAATTATTGCATTAAATGCAGATTTATTTTAAAAGAACTAAATTAAAAAACAACAAAAACTTTCTTCAAAATGTCCAACTTAAAAATCCAAAGGCAAAATCTAACAAAAGGCACACACTGGGAAACGAGCAACAGATGAGTCAGACGAGACACAGGTGAAATTCATGGGTGATTAACGAAGGAGGGGAAATTAGGGAAGTAAAACCAGACTAGAAACACAAGGAATCAACTACTACAAAATATGGAAAAACACACAGAAATACTCTCAAACAAAACCAGAAAAAAAAAATTAACAGAACATATCATGACAATTGTAGGCTCAAGTGCACACTAGTAATATATTAGTTGAACAATAAAGCATTTTATTATTTTTGTCTGGTAAAAAACCTTAGCATTGTAGTGCAGTGCAAAACAGTCAAATTCATCAACTACACCAGATTGAGCTCCTCATTCCACTTGTTTAGGATCATCTAGACCCGACATCTGTGAGAGACCACATGGGTCAGTTGGGTATGTTGGATAATATCGCCTTTCTGGTCGGCAGAAAAAGAAGAGACACAGATTTGAGAAAAGATTATGAGAATGGTAAATGAAAAATAAACAACAAGCACAAACCAAACAACACAGAAAGAAAACAAGTTAGAAAAACTAATGCTCGCTCAGAGGTCAACAAGCCAGAGAGAAAGAGAGAGAGAGAGAGAGTGTGTTTAATGTTTATATGTGGTGTATATTTAAATATCTGTGGATATCAGGATAAAACAGTGAAAGTCTCTCTGTGATCCATGAGGTTTATATGAGGTGAATAAATGTTGGTGCAGTTTATCTCAAGGACCGCTGCAACTTGCCTTTGCTTGTCGGAGTTTAAGAGCCTAAAATTCACATCACCGCTCCTCTTCCTGGACTATGGAAAAGCACTCCCACACAGCACTCCCAACTCTGCACACTCACTTCCCTGTTTCCTTCCTCCCCTTCAGATCCACAGTTTGAGGCTAGGTGAGGAAATAAAACTCAGTCAGTCAGTCTTCAACAGAGAGTGTTGAAATGGCGCAGAAAGGAATTCTACTGGACCAGGAATCTTTCTGTTGTTCCATCTGTTTGGATTTGCTGCAGGATCCAGTGACTGTTAACTGTGGACATAGCTTCTGCATGAGCTGTATTCAATCCTACTGGGATACTGAGGATGAGAAGAAGATCTACAGCTGTCCTCAGTGCAGACGGACCTTCAGACGGAGGCCTGTCCTGATGAAAAGCACCATGTTAGCATGTTTGGTGGAGGAACTGAAGAAGAGCAGACTCTGCAGGCAGAAAGATCTGGAGGAGAGTCGAAACAACATCCAGCAGAGAATCCAGGACAGAGAGGAAGATGTGAAGCTGCTCCAACAGGAGGTGGACGCTATCAATGTCTCTGCTGATAAAGCAGTGGAGCACAGCCAGGAGATCTTCAACCAGCTGAGCCGTCTCATGAAGAAACACCACTGTGACGTAGAGCAGCAGGTCAGATCCCAGCAGGAACGTGAAGTAAATCGAGTCAAAGAGCTTCAGAAGAAGCTGGAACAGGAGATCACTGAGCTGAAGAGGAAAGACGCTGATCTGCTGAAGCTCTCACTCACAGAGGAACACAACCAGTTTCTGCACAGCTGCCCCTCACTGTCCGGACCGGGTCAACCTGCAGACTCATCCAGAATCAAAATCCTTCCTCAGAGATACTTTGAGGAGGTGACAGCAGCTGTAACAGAGGTGAGAGATAAACTCAAGGCTCTTCTGACAGAGACGTGGACAAACGTCTCACAGGCAGTGACTAAAGTGAATGTTTTACCGTCACCAGAACCTAAACCAAAACCAAAACCAAAACCCAAGACCAGAGCAGGTATCTTAAGATATTCACAAATAGTCACACTGGATCCAAACACAGCAAACAGAGAGCTGTTATACAGAGGAAACAGAAGAGCAACATGGACAGAGCGACGACAGTCTTATCCTGATCACCCAGACAGATTCACTGATTATTATCGTCCTCAGGTCCTGTGTAGAAGGACTCTGACCGGTTCTGGATCAGAACCAGAACCAGAACCCAAGACCAGAGCTGGTTTCTTAAGATATTCGAAAAGAATCACACTGGATCCAAACACAGCAAACAGACATCTGTTATTGTCTGATGGAAACAGAAGAGCAACAGTTACAAAACAACTACAGTCTTATCCTGATCACTTCGACAGGTTCAATTATTATTATCAGGTCCTGAGTGAAGAGAGTCTGACTGGACGTTGTTACTGGGAGGTGGAGCAGAGAGAGGGGTTGGTTTGGGTAGCAGTCGCATACAAGAGTATCAGCAGAGCAGGGAAGTCATTGGATTGTAGATTTGGAGACAATGACAAATCTTGGATGTTACTCTGTTCTGGAGATGGGTATGAATTTATGCACAACAAAGTCAGCACTCATGTCTCAGGTCCTCCGTCCCGCAGAGTAGGAGTGTACCTGGATCACAGAGCAGGTATTCTGTCCTTCTACAGCGTCTCCGAAACCATGACTCCCCTCCACAGAGTCCAGACCACATTCACTGAGCCACTACATGCTGGACTGTGGATACCCTCGTCTACTAGAAGCTCTGCTGCTCTGTTTACAGAACTGAGATAAACAGAATTTTGAGTCAATCAGACCAAAAACATGTAAATGAGATCACCGAACTCTTGAAATGTTCTGGTTTTGTAAATGTTTGTGGATCAGTCTCACCAAAAACTCTTGGTTTAGTTCTTAATTTCAGATTTTTCATTATTTTCTAAAGATGCTGATTTGGTCGCAGGTTTTAGGACAGTAATTGTGGATAATTTTCATTTTTTTGAATTTCTCATTTTGAAAATTCTTCACTTAAGATTTAAAGCAACAAAATCAAGATGATCATTTGTTCAAATCACCTTCAGTTGGTGCAGATGTTGAAGGTCTGAGACTTTAGAAAAAGTGACGTCAAAATAAGGAAAGAAAGATAAAAAAGGACAACCTTATTTCCTGTCCGAAATCCAACCATCTATATTCTTTCCAGTTGTCCCCAAAGACACTTCAAATGACCTATGCTTTCTCTGTTTGCTGAATATTTGTATTCATGCCATTGATGGATATTTCTGTCTGTTTCTGTTGGATCAGTCTGTTTGTAAATACATCTATAATGACACTTTTGGCAGATCAACATGTTGTTATGAGCTTTTTAATCACTCTAATAGTCACATTTATTTGTCAGACTGTTTTTATGTTTTTGACAGAGCTGAGATTGTGGTGAAGTCTCCAATTGTGGGTGAAAAAAATAAAAATCATCAAACTGTGTCACTGAAAGCACCTCGCCTGTTTTTCTTTATTAGGGCCTGAGCCGATGCTGCAAGCAGCGGGCGAGAGCCCTGTTGGAATCATTATTATTATTATTATTATTATTATTATTATTATTATTATTATTAACTTTTTTTTTCACCCTCTAGATAGACTTGAAAACTCCTGAAATTTGGCAGGTGGGTCGGACCCGGCTCAGATGCACATATTTTGCAATGCCTCTGTATTAATGAAAAAAAAAAAGTCTCTCTAGCGCACTCCACAGTTTTCATGCTCTGGGAGTTTCCTGTATAACTTCTCATACACTGGTTCCGCCTCCACAAGATTATAGTCATTTGAGAACGGTCCAGCAATTTGACATGAAACTTTCATCCGTATGTTGTAGCGCCACCTGGTGGTACAGGGAAATGCGTTTTCCGGTTAATGGCCTGTAACTCCTTCTTTACTGGTGATATGGAGCTGAGATTTGTTCAGGACACACCTGATGGGGTACCAGATAGGCTTGAAAATCAGCACCTTGATTGGTTTAACTTGGCTTAGGTGGCGCTATGAAATGTCTCCAAAAAAAAAAAAAAACAATCTGTAATATTGTTATAGATATACACAGTCACATGAAATCTGGTACACAGAGCAGGAGGGGTGTGTTTTTGAGGGACTTAATGTCAAAATGGAAATCCAAGAAAAAATGGCTCCATAGTGCCCTCACAAAATTTCAAATTGCAAGCCTCTGTCCTGTGTGTGACCCACACCTATGGAATGAATGACATGTTTGTTGGACCGCAAAAAGGGCTCCAATGTCAAGAGGAGATCCAACTAAACATTGTCCCATAGGGCCCCCTGCAAAATTTCCAAATGTAACCCTCCCTCCTGTGTGTGACCCAAACCAATGGAATCAATGACACTTATGTTGGACCCCAAGCTGGGCAAAATGGGAAAGCAGTCCACAGAGGTGGCAGAGTGACACAGCTCAGGCCTGTTGGTGCCCTGTGGGGCGCTACTTTTGTCTACTTCTGCTGGATGTCATGTTACAGATCTATCTGTGTCATGGACAGGGGTGAAAGTAGGATGAGGTTCTTGCAGGTACTGTACCCCGTAGGCTTTGTACGAGAGGAGAACACCCAAGTTCAACAAGCCATTTGTCAGTAGCTTACCCTCACCTGGTGGCTTTTCCTGCTTCCCCCCTCTGCTCCTCAACTCGCTCTGATGCCAAAGTATCATCATCTGCTGCATCTGTCTTTGTCTTGAACATAAAATCATTTTTTCACTGCCTTTTGTTTTATTTCTGCATTAAGATTGAAGCAGCTGTCTCTTTAAAAGTTTCCTGCTTCTGCAAAAGGCTAAGGTGATCCCCAGCGCCTAGGCAACCAGCGTCCAATCAAAAGTGCACACTGAGCGCTCCCACTTGCGGAGTTTGTTTGTTTACGGAAGCAAATACGACTCACTCACAAGCAGCATGATCCTTTTGGATTCCTACAGTTACAATGCATAGTGCAGACTGACGTGTGGCAACACAGTATGCAAATGTAGTCTACATTCATTAGGGGTGAAAGTTTGGACACGTTGTGAGTCATGAGACTCAATTTGGAGCTTTCACTTGGTTATGAAACAGGCTAACTCCAAAATTTGAGCCTTTTTTAAAGGCTGCAAAAGCATAAGAGATGATCGGCATAAAGATAGATTTTAGTTATTTTTATTTCCTGAAACAAAATTTACATTTTTTCCCCAGAAAAACCATTACATAAAATGACAAAATTATCAAAGAGTAGGCTTTGAGCACAGAAAGTGCCAAATTCAACAAAATTCCTCACAATGTCTTGAAGTAGAGGTTGTGTGAAAACTTGCCGTTAAAGTCAAGTGGTTTTAATAAAAAGGTATTCCTCTTATATGCTGAATGAAGCGATACAAAAGGAGCAGAAGTGAGTAAACAGAGAGGAGCCTTCAGAAGAGTGAAGTCTCTTCCTTTCTTCATGACCGTGTGTGTGACTAATGAGGAAATAGCTCTAACAACAGGAGGAGGCTTGAGGACTCCCCCCTCTTACACCACAAGCTTGTTGTTTAATCATAATCACAGAGGTGTTCGCCTGTTGGAGGAGGAGGCATTACAAGTGCTCAACATGTCAGATGAAAGGCAGGGAGTTCACCAGCACTCCTCATCAGGAGGAAAAAATAAATAAAACAGCATTAGCAGAGCGCTTGTGTAAGCCGGTTGAAAGGAAGTAAATAAGAAATGTCTTCTCCAGGCACAAACACAGCAGAGATCCACTGTGTCTGAGCCCAAAATAAGCTCTCTGAGTGCTGTAGCTGTCTGCCTGCCTCTCTATCACCCTCACAGAGGTGGAAATTACGTAATGTTCTTAATTAAATAACACCCTGGATATTCTACATGTCATGGGTTTCCTTTAAAATATCCTTAATAAGGCTTCTTATTTATTCCACAAGGTCCTCACTCTCCTCTGGAGGAGTACGTTATCCCGTCATTGTCCAAAATTTTAACCAAAATAAAAGATGTATCGAACAACTAATGTTGTGCATTGAAAAAAAATTGGGTTATTTCGCCCCCCCTTGCTTTTCCTGTGTTGATTCACCAGTATCCCTGTAGCATATTAACCAGCTTTAGCAAGTGTCTTCATGAACAAAACCTTCAAAATAAATGAACCTACTTTGCACTGTAGTTATAATATGTGCAGAGTCTGGTTTGGTGTTTTTTCACTGAAACAAGCAAGGCCTGTGTATAGAAGCATATGTTGTTAAAAAACATATTCACATCACTGAAGCTTTGATTGAATAACTAGGACTGTAGGCACTCCCCTCTACAGCGCAGAGGATGAAGTGTCCATGATTTCCAAACAGGGTTTAAAATTTTAACAACGAGACAGCGCTAGAGATCCACTTCACCGTAGACCTTTGGCCCAAAGGAAGTTGCATGTGTCTTGATCTTGTTATTCAAACAGTTTTCTCTTAGCATGATACGGTTTTAACTTCTGCAGTTTTACAGATGCAGCAACAAACTGAGGGACATTGTTTTTTTTTAAAGTGACTTTGTGAGCCTATTTAGCTATTTCCACTGCAGTCAGGTCTGTTTCAATACATTACTGCCTGAGGGCCTAAAGATCACAGTCATCCCATGTTGGTTTTAGGCCTTTTACTATTGCATACAGAGGTGTGTTCAGTTTCTTTGAACCTCTTAACATTTGGTCCTGTGGACAATAAACCCCTGTGGATTCTTAAATTATCGCACAGTTCGTCAGTGGAGTCTTTTTAATAAGAGGTGATCTCTCTCTATCTCCACTTCATAGAAACTCGGCCTCTCTGAGATGCTGTTTTTAGCTAGCCTGGCCGGGCCATCCGGTTGCGTGAATCACTTGATGAATCACTTGATCATCAAGTAATTCACACAACAGGATGGCCCGGCCAGGCTAGTTTTTAGCACCCAGTCATGTTACTTTCCTGTTAACAGATAACATTTTTAATTAAGCCTCTCCAGGATTTTCTTGCTGCTGTCTCAACTTATATTCAATTACGGGCCCATAATTTACACCCCAAAAAAGGAATGTCTCCATTTAAAAATTTGATGTACTGTCTATGTACTATTTTTAATTAAACACATAGTGTTAATGTTTCGCAGGTGATTTCATCCTGTTTTTAAAGACATTTTATGCAACATCCCAATTATTTTGAATGGTTATAATGTGGAGACCAAAACAGGGCCAAAAGGTGAAGGAATAAAGTGCAGACATTGATCAGTTTGGCAGAGGAAGACTTTTGAGTCATTCATATTGTTGAAATGTTTTCTGGATTATCCAACTGTTAGCTTTGGCTTTAGCTAATGTAACGGGTCTGACTCAGTAAAGAGTTAATCCAGACTTCTCCAGATTGTCTGAGTGATTTATTCAGTAGAAAAAGTTTCTTGCTGTGAAGTAAAAAACCTCAGAGACAAAAATCTAAAAAAGGAACTGATTTCAAGAGATGCCCATAAGCTACTCCTTTTAATTTTGGGGTTTATTTAGGTTAGCCAAATTTTTTTATCGATCTCTCTTCACTGTCATTCTCACTTCTTCTCTACACTAGTACTGCACTCATACTATCAGCTCCATCACCACCACCCCAGCATCCACCTGCAGGTCTCCATCATGGGGTTTCATATACAGTCTTATCTCATCACTCCTCTTATTTCTAATTATAACACATGTGTGCGGAGAAAATTAGGTTAACACCAAACTGTAACTCTGTCCTGCTGCTGCATTTGAGTAATGCAGCAGTACATTAAATTATTTCTGCACCTGTACACGATAGTGTATGCTCCAGAACACGATACTGTGTCAGTGTTGTCTATCAACTCTTTACCTGCCTCCGATGGCCAAAAATGCTAAGAATAATCCGCTTATTGTCATTTTTCTCAGTAAATTCAGTCTATTTTTTTCTTTTTTTATCATCTCTTATTCCAAATTCCAATGCAAAAATAGACAAAGCTATGTTTCAAACCTCATTTGTCTCCAAATCCAGACAATCACCTCAGTTATCCTTTTTATAGACGTGTTTTTTCAAGTGTTAAGAGACCTGTGTTAGACATAATATCAAATGTTTTCAATACAGACTGAGACTGGTTTGGTAAGTTGAATTGTCCCACATGACAGCTCACAGGTTCTTGACAAACATGCATATAACAACACATACAGTCACCCCGCATGCACATCTGTTGTTTTTTAGAGAGCCTTTTTGCATCGTATTGACACACTAGCTGGTTTCTGAGTCATGTTTGAACCATGTTTGAACATGGTGTTTCAACATGCACTTGAAACTGTTGAACCCTTTAAAAATGCTTGAAGTTGTGATGCACTTTTTTTCCCCAAACTTCTGAAGGAAAAGAAACTTCCTCAATCCTGCTGCAGAGGGAGAAACTCTGGTCAGGTGGTTTTCTTTTGTGCTCCTGCAGGAGCCTCAGGGAAAAAAAAAAAAAATCTCCCATTGTGGTGCTGTCTCCTATAAAAAAAGATGCTGATTGAATTTCCTTTCAGCCGTCTATTTTGCTTCAGAGAAGACCAAAAGGAAAAGGATCACAGCCTTTTTATCTGCTGAGAAACTGAAAGGAACAATGGATACATCTTCATCATTGAAACCTCTAAATCACTCTGTTCCTGCTAGCTTCAGGGGAGAAAAAGTGTGTGTGTGAGCTGACAGTCAGGGTGCTGCTGTGACACACAGATAAAGAGAGGCTTGTGCAGGATTTTAAGCGTGTTTATGGTGAGGTGGAATACATTAAAACTTTTCTGCAATCACTGAATGTGAAACGTGAATCATAATTTATATATTTCAAATGATAACATACTTATAACCTCAAGGCCACTCAGACAAAGTTAAAAACAACAGTACAGTGCTGAAGGTCTCTCACATGTAATGTTTGCTGTTAAAAAAATATATATATATTTTAACTTTGCTTAAAAACACACAATACTGCACTTGATTCTGTCCAATAACTGCATTGATCGATCAATCATTTTGAATGTGTTTAATTGGTTGTGGGAATTCAGGACCAGTTTGATATCACTGGAGCTTATTTATGCTTATTTTGTTCCTACTAGAACTATGACTTAAGTTTTCAGATTGCTTGTTCTGAAGACAGTACATGAAATGATTTTAAATAAAGCAGTTATCGGCATGATTTAAAAAATTAATGAAAAAGCCACAGGAAACAAAACTGCTGCTCTGAGCTTTGACATAAAATTTGTACTTGAGTCACTCCTGGAAAAAACTGCAGACTTCTTTGAGTAAAATACTGGTGACCAAAAATGATGTCTAAACTTTTCTTCTATTTTTTTTTCTTTTTTTATGTTTAGTATTTTTAAACAATGTGAATCATGTCCGTTTTAAGTCGTTAGTTAACAAGAAAAGGCAACAAGAACTGACAACATCCATGTCATGATTCTGCCTTTGGGTACAAGTGTAGCCTTTGTCACTCTTTGAGAGGATGTAGAAGTAAAATGGTTTAAATAAAGGTTACAGAAACATCTTCACCATCAAAAGACACAGGTGTTTATAGTGTTGCAGACCAGGAGGCACTGCATAATTTCTGGAGCCCTGGGGGGAGAAAAACATCTGAGTCACCTGTGAGAAATTTAATAGATTTCATTTGATCTGCTACAAACCCAGACACCAGAATACACAAAACGTATCATTTATCACACTGACACCACAGGGATTTTCTTATCTGTGGTCAATTTATACTTGAGAGAGTTAGATGCTCAAATTAATCCAAATGAAGTAAACCACTGAGGGCTGCTCCTGGTGATACTGTTTACAGACTGTTTTACTAAGAGGATGACTGACAGATGGCAGGTTAAGGTAATACACAGGTCAACATTTAGCACTAAATAAACTAAGAATAAGGACCTCTTTCCTCTACTGTACTTCATTCTGAGCCATTTCTGCCAGTTTTGCTTTAATGCCTCTGTTTAAAGTGTTGGCCGCTGAAGGTATCTGTGTATGGTTGTTTATCTGCGGATGTTTCACAGACACACTTGTCATCTGTTTCTCTGATTCTCACATAGAAATCTGAATAAAGCGCTGCTGATTGATCCTCCTGTCCATGTTTCTGCAGGTTTTCTCTGGGGCCTGGTCTGCACCCTGACTGGATGCTCATGTTGTTCTTCCTTCACACTCACCTGACTGTGACTGTGAGTCTGGGCCTGCTGCTCGTTCCAAAGGTATCACAAACAACTCAAACCTGCAGGCCACAAAACATGTCAGTTAGTCAGCTCACTGAACTTAAAATACTCAATCAGGTGTGGAGCTGATTTGTGTGGTTCACAAAGTTTTACTGTACGATTAGTGAAAGTGTTCACTTTAATATGAGTAACAGATATAAATTTAGCCATCACTGTGGACACAGCTCTTTGTGTGATTGCAAAGGACTAATTTAAACAGAGATATATAACTATTTTAAATCATTTGAACTGCTCTTAAATCATATTTTGAAGTAAAAGGATTGATTTGTCATATCCTAATGCTTAATAAAATAGTACTCTGGTTTCATGGTTGGCAACAAATTTCTGTTAGCCTGGTTGTGGCACAAACTGACATAAAACTAACATTTCAATTCCTGGTCAAGGTGAAACTTAGGCCTGTATATTTATTATAATTCCCATTAAACTGAAGAGTTCTACTGAAAATAAAGAAGATTTGCAGGAATTCTGCAGGATTACTAAATTTACATTTCTGTCTCCATTCAGCTCTTTTTCCCTGGGCTTTTCAGTGAACACAACTCTAAACTTAGATGTCACAAAATGTCACAACTTTTAGCACTGTTGTCATTATCACCATATTATTTTCAGGGAGTCCAGTATGTCTTTGACCTCAGAAGGCGTAGAATCAGCCGCTCCAGGGTTTTCATTATGTGTGAAGTGAGGGCCACTGGTCTGTAGTCATTGAGTTCAGCAGGACATTTTGTTTTGGACATTCTATTTGTGGACATTTTATTTGTGCTTGTTTTCTAAGATTTTACCAGATTTTAACATTTTAATGAAGTAACAGTATTCTTAATAAAAACTCTCCACATTCAAATTGATCTATCTAACCCTAAATTTAATCCTGACCCTGACAGAGAAAATAAGATGGGCCAACATAACCCTAAAAGCAATCCTCTCTTTTTGGGTTCTCCAACATGTGTAAACTAAAATAGACACGAGAACCACCTGTCTAAATGTGGTCCAATTTAATCGTACAAGCCACACCACAGCAAACATTACAGGCCCACTGACAGCCTCTTATTCACAAACGCAGACATAGGCATTTGTATAATCTGTCAACAAGCCTCCAGATTGGGTGGGTTTGAGTGCGGAGTGGGTGGGCCCACTTTTGGCCAACCCATAGCTACGCCACTGCTAGGCTTTTCAAAGGGAAGTAGAAAGTCTGACAAAAAGTTGTGCATAAACGTGAATAAAAAGTAAGTTTTACCTTCCTTCCTTTAAAGGGTGTGTTTTGGAAACCCTGCATTTTAATGAAGCTTACATTACATTAGTGCAGAGAGATTTCCATAATGGCTGCTGCTGTACTTTAGCTTGTATACTCAGCAGCCCATAAATCATTTTAACTTCATCTGATTTTAGCAATCTGAAACACACACACACACACACACACACACACACACACACACTGAAATTCATGCAGGCATATTCCCTACTATTACCTTAAACTCATTCAAGCTGCGTTAGCGGGTATTGTAATTTAGCTGAGCACTCCCGTGGGTGTCTTTATGTGCAGTCTCTCAAGTCTGATGGAAAACAGTTAACTCTCCCGCTGTGTGA
Source organism: Xyrichtys novacula (assembly GCA_962446985.1). Classification (NCBI taxonomy): domain Eukaryota; kingdom Metazoa; phylum Chordata; class Actinopteri; order Labriformes; family Labridae; genus Xyrichtys; species Xyrichtys novacula. Next base: position 7,876,790 of record OY660877.1, read on the forward strand.
GAAATGCTATACACCATCAGCCCTCTGCGTTCTCTCATTCTTTCTTAATTAGGCGTTGTAGAAGAACAAGTCAGCTGAGTACTCGTGGATAATTAAGCACAATGGGAGAAAGTCAATTTCATGAAGCGTTTGTTCTCCAATCTGGAATAAATATTTGCTCTTTCTTTGTTCCCAGATTTGTAATTCAAAGGGAAGGAGATAATTAGACCATTTCATCAACTAAAAAACTATGATTACTGGTCAGTCTTTCTTCTCAATTCAAGGTTTAATGTAAAACTAGAACCTAAAATTCCTCTTTTTTCTAAACTAGGAGTGAGAAGGAGAAAAGTGCCTGTAAAACTGAGCTGCATGAAGTTGAATTTGTGATACAATATTTGCATAGCAGTCCTCACTATCAAAAGACACAACCAACCAAACGGTAACATGAATTTAAATGGACTGTGATCCATATACTGTAGGTGTTTAAAACCCTTTTGGGGGTGCTGAACCATCATCCACAAATTTCATCTCAGCACCTCAGACACTGTAGGTATTTTATTAATGTCTTGTCATTGTGTTCTAGCTACCATCCCCTTTCCTCCTACAACTGTAGTTGAACTGGCAGGTACGCATCGACACTAGAAGTCACTTTATTGATATGTATGAACCATAGACTGTATATAGAATGAACGCTGTCTGCTGCCGAGAACAGCACCCTCTGGTGACTGGCTGCAGTGTAGGTCATAAATCCTGCCTCCTCCAGCAATCCCTATGGAGCTGTGTACAAACTTCCGTAATTTATAACACAGAATAACAATTTTTCTCCCCCCTGCTTGTGAGGTTGACATGTAGTTACTGTAAGACCGGTTTGTGCTCAAGTCCTCTTTTTTTCTTTTCTAAAAGTTATTAGGGGGTTCATGTTTTCTATGATTGACAACTGATACAGCCTATGGGCGTATGAAGATTGCGTAGCTCACCTGGGGGATACGCTGTTTGAGCCGAGCGTCATCACAGCGACTCTCTGCGACTCTACCGCTGAATGCGTTCAACGGTACTGCACAAGTGGTGGTTCCAGGAAGTGGAGAAAATTAGGAAATACCGAGAGCAATTTGGCTTCAAAATCATATAATAACGGAAGGTGGAACCAAGTTGTCCATGGTATAAACAGTCTATGGTAAAAACATGTAGAGTACAAAAAGTTACACACATTGTCCTTCTGTACCAGCTGAAGATATCATCCTTCCCTCATTTAGCTGGTTTAGTCCTCTGACTTCTTACTTATTTTAGTTATGACCTTTAATGATGTTGCACCTTGTTTAATATTCAGGAATTTATCAATAATTGCTCAGGTTTGTGTTAATCAATGATACGAGTGAGTGGATGAGTGGGTATCACTGGTTATGGGGTACCTAAGATTTATTTCTAGATGGCATGTCAAAATGTTTGGGGAAATCTCTCCTTTCAGAGAAACCCTAAAGAATGGAAAAGGTGGATGATATCAAATTTTTGGTTCTTTTATTGAACAGAAGTCTGTAAGTGTTGTGAGATGGGGCCTGATAAATTACATTAGAAAAAGAAGTGCTTCAAATTGAAAATGAGTCATTACATTAGAGAATAAAGTGCATTATATCACTGTGCTATAATAAATGATGCATTCATATGGTATTCACTTTGTCATCAAATGCGGATCCTCCCTAACATCTCCTCACCTGCAGAAATAATAATAATACCTGCAAAAAACAGTGAATGATATACTTTTGCAAAAATAGGATAATCCATCTTTCACTTCCTTAAAAAATATGTTGTAATACTTGGATTATTTGGTGTGCATGCTGTGGAAATAAATCTCATATATAGGATTATATATCTTGTTGCTCAGGGGAATGAGTGGAACACTTCAGAAAACTCTCCGTATCAGAGTCTCTTTGAGGCTGAGCACCTTAAAAAGCCTGATCCTAAAATTGCCCCTGCAGTGATACCCTGGAGGAAAAGTATAAAGCTCTATGCTGCTGACTTTGACCATGTTTGTACAACAGTCAAGAGATAAAGTTGAGAAAAAAAATCTACATTTGTAATTTGAGTCATTTAGTTGAGTTGGAGAAAATGATGTTAAATAAATAAAAGTAAAAAAAAAATGTGTAATTCTCTCTGAAAAAGTCGATCCAGGTCAGGATATTTTTTTTCCTTGACATAAAATCAATGAGTAAATATTTTGCTGCAAAAAAATGTTGTTTTCCTCCAGCCCTGCTCGCTTCCTGATCCCTTTAAGCACGTATTAAGTCTGTCATATAATAAATCAGGCCAGAGGCATTCGATACAGCAAGCCAGAGTAAAACTGTCTAAGAGGCTGCACCTCCTAATATACAACTCTTCTCATCCATGCAGCTGCCTCACTGATGCCTTTCTTTCACCTTCCTCTCCATCTGTACTAGTTCCTGACCAAAGGGACTCAGGCCAGGGATGATATTGCCACTGAGGCCTATGAGGAGGAGCTGGACATGGGCAGATCTGGCTCCTACCTCAATAACAGCATCACCTCAGCCTGGAGTGAGCACAGCTTGGACCCTGAGGATATTCGGGTAAAGTTCTTATCCTAAGACTTCTAATACCAGTAACTCACCAATACTAACATCTTTACCCTTGATGACTCGTCAAGGATTAAGATGTACCCTTTAGATGGTACATCAGACATTCCAAGCAGGAAAGCAGTTAAGTTCATCTGTGGTTAAGAAGCCTTGAGTGCTCAGGTGCACAGATAGCATGATACTGCCTTGAAGATGCAGACAGCAGCTGCACAAATTCAGACCTGGTCTAACTTCAAGTGATCTTTTTTTTTCACTTGTGCCATTCATTGCATCTTGTACACTTCAAATCTTTCAGAAAGAGCCTTCCATGTTATAAAGCCTGAAAATTTTCTGGACTTAACATGAATTTACATTGACATTAGTATTTGGCAAGCTTAATCTTGCTCAAGCTAAGCTTAGCTTCACCAACATGGTTTTGAATAGGCAGTAATATGTACTTCAGTCACTTCAGTCAGAGAGAGTAATAGCTTAAGATGAGTTTTGGTTATTCACAAAGCAGTTTTAGGAGAAGCTATGACAATACAAAAGCACCAAATATACTAATATTGATACAGAAGAAGAGAGAGCCCAGCATAGAGCCTTGTGGAACTCCTCTATATCTGAAGCTTAATCAAGAACCCATGAATACAATACAAGAACATCATTAATCCCAAAGGGGAGATTCGTTTGTCTGTAGTCTCATGTCATCTACTATTTATAGAGGAATTGTAAAGTCAAAGTCAATAAATGAATGAACAAGATGTTTCAAAACCCAACATTTACATTGTCCTTTCTTTTGCAGGATGAGTTGAAGAAGCTGTATGCCCAGCTGGAAGTCCACAAACGTAAAAAGATGCTCGCTAATAACCCTCATCTTCAAAAGAAACGCAATTCTAAGAAAGGTCTTGGTCGATCCCTGATGAAACGAATAACAGAGATCCCAGAGACAATGCACTTACACAGGCAGTGCAGTCGTGAGGATGGGAGTGAACACGGCAGCAACCGCAGCACCTTAAGGAGAAACCCTTTTGAACCGAGTCACCACAGTAAGATCATGGTTTCTCTTTTCAGTCCACTCTCAGTGATAGCAAGAGTATAAATAATTTGATCATTACTTTTGAATTTGACCTCTGAAAAGCTGTCTTTAATTTAAGTGTTAGATGACTTAAGCCTCTTTCAGTTTTTCAGTCTCCTTTTTTGAAACTGTCTTTGTTTGAAACCCTTTTAAGATTTGTCATTACTATACAGAAAATTGATGAAGTATGCAAGCCAACTGTCTTGAGATTTATCATCAAATCAATCCCACTTTGATGCCAACAATTATTTCAACTTTTCCTCAGGCAAACCTCGTGATGATTCCCAGAAGAATAAAGTCACAGGCTTGACTAAGTCGCTAAGCTACGATCACGTTTGTGACCAGGATGATGAAACAGCAAGTCAGACTGGCTCGGCTCCTGGGGACAAAATGACTCCTGTTGGAGGTGGTGGAGACGGATCTCTCCTGGGTTCTCTGATTGGTCGGAAACATACCAAAAAGCATCTTGAACCAGCAACCCCACCAAGACTGGAGCCAGCTGAGTCTACTGAGTCTGTCCCACTGTTCTGGAAATCAGCCAGTGTTCACAACCTAACACATGAGAAGAGACCAGTCCACCTACGGACCTCCATAATGCAGAAGTCTCTGAGTGTGATTGCAAGTGCTAAGGAGAAGATGCCAGGTCTGGCCAACAAGACACAGAGTGTGGAGGACGCCAGTAAGAAAGGTCTGAAGGGTCCGGAGGAGAGGACGCTCTCTGAGGTGGATGAGACACCCGAGCATTACCCAAAGATGATCATCAGTCAATCAGTGGAGTACTCCAAAACACCTATGAAGATGGGGATTATGAAGCAGCAGGTACCTCATATATCCAGTTTTATTCCAGACTGGTTCATTCATTGATATTTGTTTGAGTTATTCAAAGTTATCTAACTGGTTCCAAGTTATCAGATTGGATCAAACTATGAAAAAGCATTGTTCAATGTTAAAACAAAAATCCACACTGTGAAATAAGATCAGATAGTCTACTGGATGAGGTTGCCTGTGTCCATTTTTTATTGACAACAGAGGTAAACTGGATTACATGACCCTGGATAACAAAAACATGAATTCCTGAATTTGGTTCAGTCCAATACCTTAGGGTCAAACACACTGTAAAACCAAGTTAGACACCCTGTCAAAAGATGAATGTTGCCGACTGCCGACTTCTCTAGTCATACCAACTTTAGTAATGACCACATGATAGCAATGCACAGCAGTCTACCTCTCCATGCGCAAACCTCAAACAAAAAGCCACTCTATAGCCACAAATAATGCTCAGAACAGCATCTAACCTAATCAACAGTACATATAGGGTCCCAGCCATAGCTCTCGCCATCAAACATCTTTTTAGCTTTGCCAGATTTCTTCAGCAAAGAGACTCCTCCAGCAGCTGCTTGTTTGTGGGGGAGCCCTGACGAGTCGATCACCAAGTGCAGCAGAGTTTCACAGCTCAAGGAAGAACATTTATGATTGTTACTTCATGGAATTGCAATCAGACCGAGACGCTAAGGCAGAAGACTACTGCGTCTGAAGTGCAAAATGATTAATATGGTGGTTATTACTTCAAGGAAATGATCTGCAGCACTTGGTGACCGACTTGTCAGGGCTACCCCCACAAACAAGCAGCTGCTGGAGGAGAGTAGGTGAGTTGTGTTTAGTCTCTTCCCTAAAGAAACCAGGCAAAGTTTAAAAGATGTTTGATGGTTAGTACTATGGCTGTGACCCTATATGTACTGTTGATGAAGTTAGGTGCTGTTCTGGCTTCTTGGTTACAGTTTGTGTATTGCTATAATGCAGTCTTTGCTGAAGTTTGCTAAAAGTAGAGAAGCAAGCAGTCGGCAACATTCATCTCTCAAGGGAGTATCTAACTCAGTGTTACGGTGTGTTTAACCCTAACTTAATTTAACACAGAAATATCCCTTTAAACTGTAATTCTTTTAAGCTTACCAGCTTTCAGTAGAGCGTTCAACTTTAGGTCAGTGAACTGAGACTCTTTCTCCTGAAAAATAAGAGTTACTTTCAGGTCTGTCTTTTCTCCCCTTGAATAAAAAAACACTGTCTGCTCAGTCTCCATTAAATGCACGTTATTAATAATCGAGTTACCCAGAAACAGACCCCCCACACGATAACAGAGGGTGGCAGTTTGCTGAACAAACAATCTTTCCAACAGTATAGACTGGCCAAATAAAATCAGATAGATCTATGTATGGATCGTTTATGACAGAATCCAATATCCGTCCAGCATTTCAAGAAACTGGGATATCTCAAAGGTATTATACCTCTATCTTGACAGTCAGTATAGTCTCATGTTCCAAGCTGTGCTGATAAAAATGCCAGAGTTATTCAACTCCTATTTTGAAAAAAGGGCAAAAGAAATATAGAGTAGGATTTTTCTTTGTATTAAGTTGTATTTCATGACAAGATCCAATATAGCAAGAATCCTGGCTGGAGTTTTAGACCAGGGCTGCAACTAACAAATCAACAAGGACTGGGATTACTTTATGAGACTTGAACATCTGGCCTAAGTTTAAAACCCACAATAACGGATATTGGGGCCAATTTAAAGGGTGAAACAAGCTGTTCACATGCCACCTTTATTGTTAGCAAACAGATGGCTGTTTTCATCTACAGCAGTATATGGAGCAAAGTCAGTTGCTAACTTTTCTATCACTTGTAGATTCAGTTGATCAGGACTTTCTCACTGTGAACAACAACGAGAAACTAAACTGAACCATTAAAAGATGCCAAAACAAAGACATGAATAACAAAAGCTAAAACGCACAGCAGAACTGAGGGAGGAAATCATTTCTTTGAGATCACAGATTTTATTTTTCACTTTTAAAATAAAAGAGGTTAATCATAATAGCTTAAGGTTACACAGAGGCAACACTTTCTAAAATCTGTTGATACCCTTAGAGCTCTTTGGCTGTGCTTCAATAGGAAGGAAAGCTAAGATGCTGCAGCAGAGTAGCTGTGGGTGTATTATACAACATCTTACAAATTTGTCAAATGAAAAAGAAAATCCCTCGCAGTGCAGACTAAAATTTACTTCACAGTGCTGGAAAAAGACAGTTGAAGCCTATGTTTAGGTTATGTATGAATATCTTTTATGTTGAAATATTATTCAGTCTGAACAAAAGAGGCGCCTGTATGAGCTCTGATGTTTTACAGAGGAAACAATAGCTGTGTTTGCGTGGAGCATAATACTCCAAATATAAATGGTTTAAAAGTCCAAATGGAATGAAAATTGTCCAGATAAACCCCTGAATCAGAATAACGGACTTAAACCACATGATTTATTTACAGACGATTCAAACACTGTCCACAATAAACTGTGAAAAGTGAAAGTGGTGTTTTTGATTGTCTTCTGGCTGTGTTAAGTCTGTGTTTACCCAGCTTTTTGGTGTGCATATGTAGCAATGAACAATTCCTCTTCACTTACAGCAGCATGAAGAGTTTGCCTTAAGTAGAGACACTATAAACTACAGGAAAATATGCAGTATGAAGCTGTTCAAAAAAGTCAACAACAAACGGTGTGAAGCTGAGATAGAGCGGAGCATTGAAGCAGATGAAAAACTGATGGAAAACCCTGAAGATTGCTGGGTACCATGACGCCAAAACTCACAGTAATAAAACGTGAACCTGACCCCACCTGCACCTCATTTTATGATAGAGTGAATGAAGTGATGAGAGGACAACCTCCTGCAAATATCCAGGACAATGACTTAGATGTCTTGAGGATAATGGACAGAGTGATGCTTCAAAGCAAGATAATCGTACGAAAAAAGCTTATTTGTGCTTGGGCCAGCAGATGGGAAGAGTGTGAGATGGAAAAACATCTCTTTTGCGCATGTCATGCAGTCAAGCACCTCGGTGTAGGTGCATGTAAAGATCAGACCAGATTATTTCCCCTCCATGTTGATACTTTGTTTTGCTCATTGCTTGTTTTATTGCTTGGATTTTACAGGTGAGTGGCAGCCAGCCATCCATTTGCTCTGAGACCGGCAGAAACCTTTATGATGTGTCTGAAGTTTGCCCTTGGGAGATGGATGAAGCTCAGACTCCCTCTGAAGTCAAGACCCAGAAACACGTGTCCATCGCTCCTGAAACCACCTCAGGACGGAGAGGAAGCAGCAGCAGCTCTGGGATCTCCAAAGGCAGCCGGTCCCAGCAGAGGCAGAAAGCAGGCCAGTCTCCTTCTAACAGACGCCGCTCCAAAGACAAAGGAGGAGAGCGGGATGAGGGCAGAGAAAGTCGGAAAGCTCGTCCACCTCGGTCGCCTCTCCCACTTAAACCAGACGTCTGTCCCTGGGAGTTCGATGAGCAGCCCATGATGGGAGGAGATCTAGATTCGATCTCCCCAGACAGGATCAGGCGTAAGAAAAGTGTCACACCCACTGATGGGAAACCTAAAGGGCTCCACTCAGACCACTCCAAGTCCACAGGAAGCCTTTTGCAGCCTCCCTCCCTGATGGTAGAAATCTGCCCGTGGGATTATGCTGCTCCACCCTCACCTAAGCAGGAAAAATCCTGCAACAGCCCCTCTACACACAAAAAGAAACGAAAAGGATCCTGCTCGTCCAACCATAAAACCGAGAAGGATAAAGGGAGGGAGAAAAGCCGAGAAAGAAGAAGCTCCTCCAGCAAACCGCAATCAGAGAGGAGGCGTGTGAGCCAGTCATCAGAGTGCAGCGTGGCAGCTTCTGAGCGACGGAGAAGCTCCTCCAGAGACCCAGAGGCGATGGAGATCAGGAGGGCAGAAATTTACTCCCGGGAGATAGAGCCCTCTCACACCAGCTTTTCTCAGACTAAAAGATCACCAGAGAAGAAGAAAGAGAGCTCCTTGAGTACTAATTACAAACCTGCAGTCAGCGGCGGGGGGAAAACGGCAGATGTTTGCCCCTGGGACTTTGAGGAGCAGGACTCAGGAGGGAGAGCATGATGACAAGTGTGATGATTGTACTTTTTTGTATTCACATATCGACAGCAAGGAGACAAATAAAAGCATCAAAAGTGAAAAGAGTTTACATCAAATAAGAGAAGACAGTTTGCAGGTGACCCAAGTCACAAACTTGTAGAGGATGAACATTTATCCTGCTGTCCATTGATGCAATTCAGTGCAACTCCTAATTTTACAGTGAATGCAACTTTGAAGCCACTTTAAAGAAATTTGTAGACTGCACTTTTGCTTGCACATTTGTCATCATATGTATTTTTTTTATCATCACATTGAGGACATCAAGGTAATCAGAAAATTAATGATACCTGTTTTTACCAGCAGATCAGACAACTTTCACAAATGCAAGAAAGTCTTCACACAATGAGCTTGGTGACTACTCTTCATTTTGAGGGACATACTGGAGGCTCAGATTAACAATGTATGTATATTTTTTATCACCTTGACTTTACTGAAGTGAGAAAAAAATGAGTCATAATTATATTTACCAGCAGATCAGACAATTGATTGGCACAACATGCCAAATGTTTCTTTATATGCTGATGATATTCTTGTTTCACATATGTCATGGAGGCCTACATTATTTTGAAGTTTAATCTCTTTCATTACACTTTGTTTATTAAAATGAGTCTTATCTGTATTGTTCAGGTGATCAGACAATCATAGTTGGAAATATATAGAAACGTCTGGGGATGGCTATTGAAATTCAGTTCTGATATGGACCCGGGTTCTTGTTTACACATGATGCTTAGGAACAAGAGAAGGCCTAAAAGTGACAGGCGCAGACATAGTGATCTATAATAAACAAACCTTATGAGAAAATGTATGCGCAGATTAAATAGACTCTGATCCAAGCATAAGCACATTTAGGTATAGTGTGGATCCTATAAACATAAAATCATTGCAGTCACACTCCAGAGTAATGATGAATGATGGGTGTTTTTGCACAGCTGAAGGATGCATGAATGCTGCAGCAGTGTGGTGTTTTAAATGTTAGTTGTGGATCTCCATCTGTAAAAATAGAAAAAACAATAAGCGCATTCTAACCTTCTCTTCATTCAGGAGACCTCATTTTCTGTCTCAAACTACTTTCTCCATCCTTTCATCTGTTGTTATGATTAACTATCAGAACCTTTGATCTGCAGCTCAGTTGTGTGCATTTTCATTTATAAGGTGCTTTGCATTGACCATCAATAGACAAAAGTGTGTATTGATGGTCTGAACCATGTGGTCTCATTTCCAGGAGTATCGTGATTTATAAAGGGAACTAATGCATGAATGTGAGTGTGCACACACTTTTGTAAATCTGAACAGTTTTTTGGCAGATTTCATTTATAGGTTTTTGGTGTAATCAAACTACTAATATGGATTCTAAGCACTGTTTTATAAATGAGACCACTGGCTCTGAATTTTCCAATATGTGATATGTTTCTCAATTAAAGCAAAGTAAGATGACAGGTTCACAAATATACACTGACTGTCCATTGAATAAGGTTTAAATGTTGGCCAGCAAGCACTTAACTACACAAAGAGGAACTCTAGTGGTCAGTTGGCTGAACATGCAAAGGGGAAAACGGTGTTACAAACAATAAATAAAGAGGGGAAGCACATATGTACTGTGCAAATCAAATTAAACCAAAATCAGTACATTTGAAAATGAGATGAAAAACTCATTAAGTGTCAGTAAGGCAAATGAAATGACCATAGTTAAAGCAATACTAGTTTTGATAGAAGCAATTTCATAAATGAAAAAGAATCAGTAGTTGAAGTGATAAACCTGCAATTGATTGGGATACTTGATAATCACTGCAAATTAACAGTCCTACTACCAGCTTCATCCAGTGTGCTCACTGAGCATTGAATGTTTGTTGTTTTGCTGATGATGCTCTGTTATACAGAAGAGCATGGACTCTGTATCTGACACTGACAAAGAAGGAAACAAACATATATAAATGACATATAAAAAGCAAGACCAAAGCCACAGACACAGCTATCAAACATCATTGATCATCAAAACAAAAAAATAAATAAAATAAAAAAAATGTGTTAACCATAAAGTGTGGGAACTGCACTGGAATGAAGAACTGGTCTAGTTTGAGTCTTCAAAAAACAGCATTGTCTTAAACTCCCATTGCATGTGGCAAACTATGAGGCATCATATAATTAAAGTGTTATTTGGTTAACCTGTACTCAGACATGTCTGTGGATCTGTAGATGTTGTTGCCTTTGGTCTTTGTCTCCTCTGTCACACATCATGCTTTAAAATGAGGTGAATTACCATCAATAATATGCACTGATGTTTGAAATGGGCTTGCAGATACAGTTCAGCAGTATGAAAACAGCTGTTTGACTCTATTGATATTTATTCACTGTTAATATTCTTGCCCTGAACGCCCCCTCTTAAAACATTCAAGTATTTCCACTTGTCAAAAAAATTGTCCTGAATTCTTTCAAAGAGCCTGACTCAGAGGGGATGATGTGAATAATACATTTTATTTTTGTCACTTAGTTGCTCATTTTGCATCTGCTTGAATGCACCTTCTTCCTTATCTTTGCACATGTTCAATCATTAAAAACGCAATGATGCATGACCAAAGCTCTACGCCCAACTCTCTTCTAAAATGATTGATCCACCGTTTCAGCATCATCTCCATGGACAACAATCACAATCAGCTTTTTCCCTGCTGTGATCACCCACTAACCAGTGACATCCAATATTCCACAGTCACAGGCTCAGCTTCATGACGATTGTGTGTGCATGACAGTGAAAGTACAGGAGTAACGGCACTTGCGATCACCGGAGGACTTTAAAAAATGGTTGCATATTCAATGACAGACTTAAAAGCACATGGGATTCTTAAATGTAGATGTCAGATTGTGTCATGTATTTATCAGGTGTCAACTTTCTGTTTCAAAAGAACTGTTTTGCTCAATAAGCATTCAGCAAACAACAATCAAAAAGCTTGATAAATAAACATGACCCACCACTCAGACTTTCACTAAGTTTTTTCTATTGATGGTTTTAGTCTCTTGGAACAGGAATGTTGTAACTTGCCCACTAAATGTATTTAATGCTTGTAATACTGTCAAGTGTTGCTCAAAAAAGTTACACAATGTTGTAGCATTCACGTGGGAGTATTTCTTATTGTACATTCATGTTGTGTTGCATGTACAAACAGAAAATACCCTGTTCTCAATTCTGGATTAAATCTTTCTACAAAACTCGTCTGCCTTATTCCTGAAGTCTGTCCAGCGTATTTGTTTGTTTGTGATATGAAGTGATTTTCATTTTATCTGATTAGCTGCCAATACACACCTCGCCTCCAGAAAACCACGGCTGAATCACCTCTGCAAACATTTTTAGTGATCTCATCATCATCATCATCATCATCAGAGAGCTTGAGGCTTTAGCTTCTTCTCCGACACAACTCGCTGAACACCGAGATTAACATCAATACAGGGCAAAAAGACCCTCTGTTTTCTACAAGTCCGTTTTAATGTACATAAAACTCTTTGTATTGCCTCACATAAATAGTAAGAAGAGAAAAAGAAACATGACAAACCATACTGCTTTCAGAAATGCTGCTCAGATGCTTATATAACCAACCAGACATAGATTAATATTAGAGTTTTGTTGCTTTTCAGCTAAACATTTTTCATTTTTTCTGCCTTAAAGCACCTTCCTGTCATCTGCTATACATTTCTAATTAAACCGAATTAACTTGTTACTTTAAAATTACACTATACAGTATGTCAGGTGTTCTGGCTGTTTGTGCAACACTGCCACCTTGTGGAGACATACAAAAAGCCCAAGTTTTTCAGTCACTTGCTCTTCAAAAACATGACTTTAAGACGTTGCTATACTCAACACCATGTTGCATTTTCACTCTTTCAAATTGCTATTACATTTAGCCTTTTGTTGGAAGCAGGCATCAAGTCAGTTTAGAAAAAGGAACAGGGAAAAAAGGTTCAAATGTAGCTCTCTTATAAAGCTGTAGCTTCACTCTGACCAGCGATAAAAATGCTTTTCACATGCTTACACATTTGTATTGACACTGTTTAAAACAATCTTTAATTCTTGAGGATTTGCTGATTTTAATGGTTGGCAGATCATTTCAAGCCTTGATTTTATAAAAAAAAGTGTGTTGACAACAAATTAAATCTAAAAAATTGATATAAAACTCCTATGTCTAAACTGAGAATTGTGCATGAGTTTTGTGTAATGCTGAAATTAATAATTAAAGAAACATCATTTTAAATTTCAACAGGTTTTAACATGACAGTGTAAAAAAAGGCATTCCTTTTTAATTGAACGAACTGACTGACTGTAAGCGAACTCTGTTATCTCATGACAAGAAACTTAATTTTTCCTGGAAAACACAAAGCAAGTAAAAGTATGGAAGCATGTCCATTAAGGGCTTCTATACTTAGCTATACAAGCTGCAGCTGAAAACATTACAAAAGTTAAAAACTTGCACTGTGGGCAAGTGTCATGGACACTGCTGGAGCTGCTTATTTCTCCTGAGCCACACCCTCCTGCTCACACCTGTGAACTGTTTGCTAATCATGTCATGGACACTGCTGGAGCAGCTTGCTCTTCCCGAGCCACACCCTCCTGGTCACACCTGTAACGTATTTGTAATCACCTGCCAGTAATTAAGACCAGTCAGTCAGGAATATTTTAGCTAGTTCGTTTTCTCTGCTCTTGCCTGTTTCTTTCCAGCCTTTGTTTGGAATGATGGAAGCATGAAGAGCTCTGAAATGTCCCAGTAGACTTTAGGCTGTGTTGACTCTGGACTTGATGAAACAGAGTAGACCAAAAGCAGCAGATGACATGACTCCCTAAATCATCACAGACAGTGCATTCACACTGGACCTCCAAGTTTCTTGGATTCTGGGCCTCTCTGATCTTCCTCCAGACTTTGGGACCTTGATTTACAAATAAGATGCAAAGTTTATTTTCATCTGAAATCAGGACTTTTGGCCACTGAGGAACAGTCCAAATTGTGACAGTGAGACACTTACGATGTTGTCTTTGGTTCAGGAGTGTCTTGACAGTAGGACCCCAACACTTGTCTGTTTCCTGCATGGACCCATCTGTGTCTGTTGGCTATTGGTGCTTAGACTCCACAGCCTCAGTTCCCCCTAAATTATTGAATTTGCTTTGTTTGACAATCCTGTGAACAGCCATTCCTTTCAACAATGATTTACAATACTTGTGGAAGGAATCAATTATCTTCTGGACAAGAGTCAAGTCATCTTCTCCATGATTGTGGTTGTATGTAGGCCTATTGTGTATAGAGGTTATGTGTAATTGAGTTAAGTTCTCAGTAAACCTTTACATTTGTTCAGAGTTGATTGGCTGATTGGGTGGACTGAAAGAACTGACAACAGAAAATGGACTTTTCCCCAATATAGGGGAGAGTGGGGTTAGTTGAGCCAAAGGGTAAATTGAGCCACCCCCCTTTTGTTTGGAAATGGTAAAAGAAACTGATCATGTAACCAAATATTTAGGAGGTGGGCATCAATTCATGGAGTCTGTGAAGGTTAGAAGCACATCGGTGAAGGGGTTAGACATTTCTTTCCAGAAAAACATTTTTTCACACTTGAAAGTGAATTTAGTCTGTCATTAGAATTGTGTTCAGACCATAGACTGTATATACTATGGACAACCTGGTTCCGCCTTCCGCCTGTATCCGTATTTGAAGCCAAAAAGCTCTCTGTAATTCCGGGTTTTTCTCCACTTCCTTGAAACCGGAGCTGCGCAGTAGCGAGGCGCGCATTCGGCCGCGCAGTGTCCAAGAGTCCCTGTGATGACGCTCGGCTCAAACACTGTGTCCCCACGGGTGAGCTACGAAATCCCTGAACGCCCATAGGCTGAACCAGGTGTCAATCATAGAAAACATGAACCCCCTAATAACTTTTAGAAACTGAGCTGTACAGAAAAAAAAGGACTTGGGCACAAACCAGTCTTACAGTAACTACATGTCAACATCACAAGCAGGGGGGAGAAAAATTTATGTTCTGTGTAATAACTTTCTAAAGTTTGTCCACAGTCCCATAAGCTTTGCTGGCAGAGGCGGGATTTATGACCTATACTGCAGCCCACCATTAGAGGGTGCTGTTCTCGGAATGGCTTCACCCAGCGAGGAGGCAGACTCTGTCCATTCTTTATACAGTCTATGGTTCAGACCAAAAAAAAAACCCCTTTTAAATTAGTCTTGTACCACAATTGTGGTATCTATGAGCTACAACGTGAGGTCAAAAACCTAGTATAAAAGGCCACCATTTTAGCTTAGAGGACTAATAAAGTCATCATAGTAGTTCTGGGGTAAGTTGAGCCAGTGGCTCAACTGAGAAAGTAAAGGAGTCTGATGAGAGGATCAGAGTTTCAGCTCAGATTGTTGTAATTAGTTACTTTTTCTTTTCTAAAATACAGCTGTGAATGTTCTTAATCACTTAAAGACATTCTCATGTTAAAATGGCTTTTTTACAAAACATCTTTTTAGCAGTTATATGCAATAATGACTAAAGAATTATTGTACCAGTCGAATAGTGTATAATAGATAAAAATACTCATGAATGTGGAGAAGAAACTGTTATTTAGGGAGAGAGAAGGTGAGGGAGGGCTGGGGTGGAGAGTGGAGGGGCAGTAGGGATACGGCTCAACTTACCCCATACATGGGGTAAGTTTTCTTTATTCTCTATCCCTAAAATACAAAACAAACTAAACTCTAAAAGACACAACAAGATCTAAAAGGCAAAAACAAAACAGAACTATACAACACTAAAACAAAACAAAAAAACTGTATAAAGACAAAACAGCAGCTGATTGTGTCTGTGAACGAGAAACAGAAATTATTGCACTATTAACAAATATCATAAATCATGCTATTTCTTGGAGACTGTTGATTAAGAAAATGCAGTCATTCACACCTATTTAGATACATTTATTCATGTTTCCTGTACGCTGACAGACAGGGAAAAGTGCAAACTGGAAGCAGCCAGGTAAACTGCAATCAGACAATATCTGTCCAGACCATGTGGCAGCAAGCAGGTAAACAGAAGGAAAGGCAGCTTTCCTGCCACAGGTGTCTTAAATAGGAGGATGGGGGAAAGGGGGGAGGAGTTGACCTAGTTTTTGGAGAGGCTGCACAGCATGCAGCCTCTGAATCCTACCTGCTACACATGATACATTATCAAGACAGTTCTGTTTACACTCACTCTGTTGGTTTGCAGGGATGCACAACATCTTGAAATAAATGCAGATACACTAGTTAGAGTCAAAACTATGATTGCCTTGATGTAGTGATCTAAAATATGAAAAATGGTTCATCTTACCCCAGTCTTCCCTACACTACTGTTTTGAGATTGTGGCTTTCTGTGTGCTGTTCACTGTACTCATTAAGGTTCAAAACAAAAAAAAAGTATTAAAAAAATTCAGCTTTTGTGTATTGCATGTAGAATATATGATAGTTTCACTTTTTAAACTAAATTTTTTGGGGAAATGAACTTTTTCGTGACATTCTACACACACTCGTGTAAATGATCATGCGTTTTTAATGATGAGCTGAAATAAAAACAAACATGTCTTTACTCAAACAAGCCAACCAGTTAGACGATGGAAACTTCTCCGAGTCAAACATCCTCTACTCCTCTTCCTCTTCCCCCTCTTCCTCCTCCTCTTCCTCTTCATCCTCCATCCTGTTAATCTAATGAGCGGCAGTGACGTCAGCTCTGCAGCAGCGGACAGGGCTGAGTCCCTGCAGGATCAACCGACCAGACTGTGCCTGTACAGTCAGCAGCAGCAGCACACCAACTACAGACAGCAGCACCACACCAAAACACACAACAACACTCAGCTGTCTGCCTTCACTTTAGATCCGCCAACACCGAGCAGAAGTAACATCATGGGTAACGTTCAGGTAAGAAAAGTAGATTTGGTTCAACTTCTGCTGCTCAAAGTATCTGTTAATCCGAGCATCATCATCATTATCTGAAGTTCTCAGCGTTTATTGGACTTGACAGACTTTTACAAAGCGAACGAGACGAGTAAGCTGGGATGTAGTTCACTTAAAGCCTGCTATGAACTCAAATGTGAAAAGCTCGTAAAGTTTCACCGAACAATTTCGTGTATTATTTTGAGTTAAAACTGTCTTCAGGGGGAAAAGTTTGGACATTTAGTGTAAACAGCGTGAATGTATTGGGGCAGAAGTTGCGCAGCTGACTTGGTCAAAGGGAGGCTCCCTGTCAGGCCGAGGACGCAGCAGCAGCAGGAATTTGAGAGCAGCTCTGATCAATAAGGCCGCATTGTGTTTAGGGAGGGTGGGCTATGAGAGCGAGAGAGAGAGGCTGTACACACCACCACCACCACCACTACTGCTGCTGCTGCTGCTGCTGCTCCGTGACTCAGCTCTACACGGGCTGCACCCTTTTCTTGCGGGACAGGCGGGCCTTATGCAATCACGCTAACATAATCATTTCCAGTCTGTAAACCCAGCCTGCATTTAGCCTGACCGGACTGACCCATGACTGCAGATTTAAACTGTTTGGATTTAGTTATTAATCTTACAGACATTACTTTGTACCTACCAAGATTGCTTTGAAATAACAGTTTACCATGAATGATACCAGTCATGTCTTTAAAAGCGTGGCACAAGAGTGGGTATTTTGATTTGATTGTTCTGTGATGCATTGATACAGCAGGGCATGAGAGAAGAAAAAAAAAACAGATTACAACAGCACCAATTTGGAGAAAGAGGTTGAAAACAAAGCAGATCACTAAATTCTTAAATTAGCCACCCTGTGTATCCTCCCAGACTCCAGAAACAAAAAAAAAAGTCTGTCAAAGTGAACATTTTACAGCTGTCTTCAATGCAACTAAACACTGTTTGATATTTAACATACATGTTATTTACAAATGTGCTTTACTTGTGATAAAAGCAACTAAAAAAAATGTAATTCATGTTTGACTTCTTCAGGTAACACACAAAAAAACCTCAGATGCACAGATTTTGTCCTCAGGGTCTTCTAATCTACCATCTTTACCACTATTGTGCTGGATTGTAATTTTTTTAAAACAAATTTTCATCCTCAAAACCAGCAAGTCCCTTCTCATATTGCATGCTGAGGTGATAATTTCCACACATCATCAAATGTCCTTAAATGCAGCATGAAGCCCTGGGGCCCAAAGACAGCTGTGTGATTTGCTTCCAAAAGGAGATTTCTATTGTTAAAGATTTATGTTTTCTTTTTATCCCCCAGCCCACTGTAGTCCCATATGAGGACTTTGACGTCACCGCTGACATTAAGGCCATCAGAAGAGCATGTAAAGGTTTAGGTAAGTGAACAACGGTGTATTTGCTCCTCCATCATTCAGAAATTACATTTGTGCTCTGTGCTGTTGGAGCCTTGAAATTAAAGCCCGTTTAAGGTGAAACCTTGCAGAGCTACGGCAGTCAACAATTTTGTTTTTTAAGAAATATCATTGTCAGGTTATGTCTTCTAATACTGGAAAGATCCTTGAGAATAAACCAGCATTATACATCAAAAGGCAGACCTCAGTCTCCTCTGTTTCTTAGACCAAAGATAGATAACAGGAGGAGAGTCAAAACCTAAACATTTATAGATTATCATCTTTAATGCGCTTCAAATTTAACTAAACTATCTAACTATCTAACTAAAAATATATAAATGCTACTGCTACAGCCTTTTCTGCTACCTTCAATAAAAATAAGTCAACTGTTAGCGGTATGACCAAAAGATCTGTTTGGATTAGGTAACCTGGTGCACAGAGCGTTTATTTTCTCTGTTAAATACTGTTGAGGAGTCAGGTTATATCACTTGTTTAGATTCACATTTCCTTTTTTTGTTTTTGCTGTTGTTTTTACTCTCCAGGCACTGATGAGGCGGCCATCACTGAAATCTTGGCCAATCGTTCCTCAGCTCAGCGTGTGGAGATCAAAGTGGCCTACTTTGATAAGTACGACGATGTGAGTACCTGTTTCTACCGTCCTCTTTAAAGACACATATATCGTCAAAGAACTATGTAACTTCAGTGTCATCTCTGCTTGTCTCAGGAGCTGGAAGAGGTCCTCAAGTCTGAGCTGACAGGGAGCTTTGAGAAGGCCGTCCTGGCCATGTTGGACCCTCTTCATGTTTTCTTTGCCAAGGAGCTGAGGAGGGCCATGAAGGGGGCAGGGACGGATGAAGACGTGCTCGTAGAGATCCTGTGCACCTCCTCCAATGAGGTCTGTGTGTATGTG
Organism: Xyrichtys novacula; assembly: GCA_962446985.1. Classification (NCBI taxonomy): domain Eukaryota; kingdom Metazoa; phylum Chordata; class Actinopteri; order Labriformes; family Labridae; genus Xyrichtys; species Xyrichtys novacula. Next base: position 7,895,633 of record OY660877.1, read on the forward strand.
TCTGTGTGTGTGTGATGAAGTTTTTTAAATCTCTAACTTTAGGTTAATCTTAATAAACTTTGGTTTTATTTGTTGCAAGCTCAGAGCACTATAGAGCTGATTTCTACTGGATCAAGCCATTGGTTACATCTACACCATTTTTGTACCACTTTAAAACAAGGCAAATTTTTATCTATCTATATATATATGTAGAGGTCCTAAAGCCTGCCCTGTTCGTTATAGCAGAAAGAGCATGGGTGGAACTTTAAAATTAAACAATATTTTCCCAAATTTGATTCACCCCTCTTTTCCTGGTATGTTGTTAACCCTTAGTTTATTGGCCACATAGGCAGGGTGTGTCTAAAGGTGTTTGATTAGGGGGAGTTTCACTGAGTCACTGACTTCTACGGGTTGCTGATCAGATTTTAGGCGGGGCTTGTAAGACCCCTGGCACCAAGCAGTAAAATACCTATAGAGCTGACGTTTAAGAAGGTAGAAACTTATTACTAAACATGCCAACTATAACCTAATATTCATTTCAACTTCAGAAGGGAATGGAATTCGCCAGTATATCTGTTTGATACTCTTATATTATCAGTACCTCATCACTGACTCTGATTGCCCCCGAGCTAGCTCTAGAGAGTAAATATAAAGTGGATTTGTTAGTTTCTTAGATAAAAAACATGTCCTGTTATTTGAAATGATGATGAGGAAGTAGCAGCTAATTTAAACTGCAAATTCTGCTTCAAAACAAGAAACTTAAGCAGGATACACAAGAGGATATACTCTTGCCATGCCCTGAGTGACCTCTTAAATATCATAAGTTGATTTGATCGATATTAACTATGAAACAGTTTTGAAGAGTTCCTTTAATACCAGGGTTTCACGGAATCTATCTTTCCCTCTTCTAGGACATCCTGAAGTACAAGGAAACATATGCTCAGGGTGAGTCATACAAGAAAAAGCTTCCTATGTTTCAAACTAGAGTTTTTGTGGTCGGCTGAAGTTTGATATTTATGTTCATGTTGAGGGTGTTTCTCTTCTTAGGGTGACTCATGATTTGAGACATGAGACATTGAGACATGATTTCCAAACGTACTCACCACAATCCCGGCCTGATCCTCCCATCCTCTGGCTTAAATCAGAAGCTCAGAAGCTACTTATCTAATAACTGTCTTTTCTCTTATCTTGCAGTGCATGAACGTGACTTGGAGGCTGACATCGAGGGTGACACTAGCGGGGATGTGAAAAACCTGTTTGCATCACTGCTGCAGGTAGAGGTTCATTATTAAAGTTTCACTCAACTTTGACTTCCCTCTAGTGTTAGTAGTAATAAGCGGAGGAAAGGGAGCAAAGCCTCAGTTTTATAAACTAAACTACATTTCTTGGTTTTGGATTTGGCTGAAAGCCATAAAGAGGAGGAGGATCATGCTTTTCCTCCATTGTCTTACGCTCACAGAATTGTTCTCGCTGCTGTGATTCGCCCACTGAGACATTGGTCACACATCACATCATTGTCTGGCACACTTCAGTCTTTTTTTCAGCACTCCCACCCATCTCTGCTTCCCTTCTTTTTTCTTCCCCACGAAACAAAGACAAACAAAGTGTGACTCATGTTCCATAGTGATGCCTTTACAAAGAGCTGCCACTACCATGGCCTTCAAATACTTCCCCCTGATGTGAAGCAGATGACTGTTATCCAGTTAAACAGCTGGGATTTCTGTCCTGATCTGTCTCTTTAACCTTTTCTTTACTCACTTAATATTTTCCTTCAGTCTTGCTATACATTTTGCCGACTTTATCCACCCTCCTAGACCTCTCATTGTCCCCTGCTGTGACCTCCTCTTCTCCTGTATCTCTGTCCTCTACAGGCGAGCAGAGATGAGGGTTTGGAGGTGGACGAGGATTTAGCCGAACAGGATGCTGCATCTTTGATAGAGGTACGTCTGCAGATAGAGTCTGGGCAGAGTATTTCTTTTAAATCAGGGGCCTTATTCATAGTTGCCTCTCAATGTAACACCAGTGTTTGCCAAAGGCTTGTGATCCTGGTTTTAAATGCTTAAGCCCAGGATAACGGGGAAATCTCAAAAGTACAGATTTGATTGAATCAAGGTTTGTTTAGTGGTAATACTGTGCGATGGCTCTTATCATAGGGCAGACTTGTTGGACCTCTGTGGGATCACACATCTCAAGTTTTGTAGTGTACTGCATAGATATGAATGTATGGGAGGAGAATAATTTAGAAAAGTCTAAGAAATTATTTAACCACAATGTAATTAAATCTTATTGTCATTCTCATACAACAACCATTATAACAGTGAATAAGAATAACTTCTACCATCTTAGGGCAGAGTTATCTGTCAAACACTAGCATAGTGAAACAAAGCTAATTACAATCTAGATAATAACAGCTGTTGTTTGTTTGTTTGTTTGTAGTGCCAATTAGCTCACATCATCGTCCTCACTTCACATTTAGGGCTCTATTTTCATGTCCCGTAGGCAGCATGGCGTAGGCGCGACGTAAGTCAGGACCGCTGCGCTGACAAGGCGTACCCAAGCACACTTTGGCACACAGGTTTTCTTTCCAACCCAAAACTCCACCAGGTGATTTCACTGATTACCTTACCTCCAAGCACAGAGCAGGGACTAATCAGTGAAATCACCTGGTGGAGTTTTGGGTTGGAAAGAAAACCCGCAGCCTCATGGCCCTCCATGGCACATGATTGCCCACCCCTGATGTGGACATAGCCTCTTGGTTTCAAAAGTAAGCTAAATTTTGCATTCAACCACATGGCCAACAGGGGGCATTAGCACCAGTTGCAAAATATGTCTAATTGAATTTGTGAAAGCCTTGAGTCCGCTAAATAAAACCATATATTTTTGAAATACATGATACACATGTAAAACATGGACTTAGTTTCAGTTATGTTACCCACTGGACCACTTTCCTCAAAAGAATTAGTTACTTGCATGCTTTAGCTATATTTATTGGTAAGGTTCTGTTCTGAGGGCATCTTACCCTTTCGCTTGTTTTCATGAAAAGCCAAATCGGGGAGAGCAGCCATCGTAAAAATCCCAGAGCAGAACAGGACAGACAACAGCGACAATTCTTATGACCCTGGTAAGATCAGACACAACATAAATGGAGGCGCTGGAGTGGAGGTGGGCTGCAATGTCGCTTTGGAGAAGCAGCAAGAGAAGACAGGCTGGAGCTGTTTAAATAGAGTGCCTCGCTGACATTTGCCAGTTGGATTGGTTATTGGAAGGTTATCAGCTGAGCTATTTACTCATTTGGGCTGGTGTGATGATCAGCTGATTTACCATGGGCCAAGCTTGACTTTGTGTCCTTCCTGAACTGCTACTATGCTCAATTTTGGTCAACCACGCCCACCTGTCAGTCAAGTCAGCCACTACCCCAGTCTTGTCCGATAATGCAAAACTCCTGACCCTCATATCCTCAAAACAAACCAGTCATTAAAAAGCCCTCACTATATGGTGTGTATGACTATTTGGACTAACAGTGCAGTAAACATTTTGATTTTGCTGTAAGAATGGAAAATTAATAGAGTCCTCCGAGCTTTTGGAGTCAATCTCAACCAGAAACTTGAGGAACTGCATTTTTTGCGCCTCTCCTGTGGCTCCATTTTTCTACATTTGAGGTTGCTTCTTGAATAAAACACACATTTTGGGGGGATTTGGCTTCCTGTGATAGACAGGCTTCTCCTACAACAACCTGTTTATCAGGATAAAGGTGTAATATCTTATATCCAGCCTCTCAGATCAAATCATAGCAACAAACCAAGATGGCAATGTTCCTTGTGATCAGTTTTGCGGTCGTTTTCATTAAAATTCAAAGCCAGAGTAGTCCACAGCCAAGTCAAGTTAGTTTCTTCATGTTTTTCCCAATTTGGTAACATGCTGATGTGAGAAAGAACAGCAGCGTAGCAGTTATGATTTATATTCATAGTTTCATAGTCATTCCTAATTTATCTTGACATAAGAGTTCAAGCCTTTGAAGAGAAATTTGGATTTTATGATGATTTTTGAGTTAGTTTTAATTATTAATGTGTGCAAAGACTTCCCAGATATTCGACATTAACGAGAATTTGGCATTTTCCATAAAGAAAGTCATGTCCTCAGTATCCAAATATGACTTAACATGAATCATGCTGAACATCACATCAACCAAAATAGATAAACCTCAGAAATGTTAGTAAATATTTGCTACTGACACTGTTGCTCCTCTCTCTCTCTCTCTCTTTCTCTCTCTCTCTCTCTCTCTCGCTCTCTCTCTCTCTCTCTCTCTCTCTCAGGCAGGAGAAGCCAGATTTGGCACAGATGAGTCCACCTTCACCTTCATTCTGACTCACAGGAACCATATGCAGCTTCAGGCCACCTTTAAGGCCTACGAGGCGGTGAGAACACAAACCCTTTTGGTTTTCCATTATTCTTCATATGAAAGGCTCTAATTTAACTTTTTGTTTTGCAGCTTTCAGGGACAGACATTCTGGACGCGATTGAATCCGAGGCAACAGGAACTCTGAAGGAGTGCTACATCACGCTGGGTAGACTTCACTATAAAAGGACTGTTTGCCTGCTGTGAAGAACAGATTAGAAACAGTTCTTGTGGTAACTCTGGCTGTGTTTGTGTGTGGTTTTTTTAGTCAGGTGTGCTAAGAACCCTCAGCTGTATTTTGCCCGACGTCTTAATGCTGCCATGAAGGGCGCAGGCACAGACGAGGACACATTGATTCGCATCATTGTAGGACGCTCAGAGGTGAGTTTGTGTGTTTTGTTCTCAAATGTAGGAATTCATGCAGCTATTTTAAAAGGAAGAAAACTAAAAAATCCTGGTATTCCTCATTGCAATTTAATTGTGCCACCTACAGATAAACATTGATAAAACATGCGAATATGTTTGAAAAGTCTAACCTGAATTTGGAAAAGGTTTTTTTCTGTGTTATTCTTAATGACCTCTTGTGGCCTGTCTGCAGTACTACATCATCTTGTTAAAGGGCTGCAAAATACAGTTTGACAAACTGTGATTTGATATAAGTTTCACTTGTGGGTTGAAATTTCAGTTTGGGAAGTTTTCTGGTGTCTGTTTGCACTTTGTAGAATGAGCAGTTTTATGATGGTAGACTTTAATTTATGTAGAAAAAAGTCTGCTGGAAGAGCAAAGACAAGCACAGTCCATGTTCATGGCATCCCAGATTCAGCAGCTTTCTAACACTGATTTTTTTTTATTTCCATGTTTATATTTATGCATTTAAGTACAGTAGATAATCCAAAATGGTTCAAAAAATGACCAATTATGTGACAGATCTGGTTGTCACAACAACCAGTCAGCATTTAGATTTTGTGTCTTCCATAAAATCATTAGAAATGTTTTTCCCTCTGTTCACTGATAAAGTATCCTCTGAGTTTTTTTCCCCTCAGTGGGACAGAAAAAGGTTCACTTTCCATTTTTATAACTATGAATTATGATGATGTTGGTCCAGCAAACTTTTAGCCTGTTGTTTGTTTGTAAATCAGAAGAAAACTGGCTCCTGCTTTGGGGTTGCTGTTGCAGTAAATCATCAGGCAAGCTCTGCCATATTTACAAATGACTCACTAGATATTCATATGTGGACACAACCACAAGGGGTGAAATCAACCAAGAATTGATGGCCTTTATTTATCATTCCTGGGGGCATATATTATCATCAAATAAAAGCGCAGGGGTTTTAGACATTGAATAAATCTAAATGAGAATAGAATGAGACCTGTAATTAAAAAATTAATAAGATAGAATAAGAAGAACTTTATTTATCCCCGGGGGGCAATTTGATGTCACAGACATCAGAGCTCTTGTGAGAAACTTGTAGTTTACATCGATTTGGCGCCCCCTGTGGACAAAGCAGAGTTTGCTTATCTTGTCCTCTGGATGCTTCTGGAGTAGCCTCTGACAAAAAAAAAATCTTCCTGCTTATGTTTTTGATTAGTATTGAAGAAAGTTTTCAGAGAAGCTTCGATTGTTCTAGTCTTTTCACCGGATGTATTGCCAGGACAATTTAACTACACCTAGTAACCACCCAGGATGTGTAATGAAAAAAAACAGATTCAAAAATACTAAAAACTAAAAGTTATGAAGGATGGCATAAACATCCAGCACTGATATAACCGGAAAAGGAAGTATTTGTAGTTACAGCAGTGTGATGTTATTTCCTCTCAGATCGACCTGGAGACGGTGAAGGACATGTACCTGGAGAAATACGATGTCACTCTGAAAGATGCTCTGGATTCAGACTGTGGTGGGGACTTCAAACGCCTCCTGATTCAGATCCTGCATTAGAGCTCTTCATTCTCCTCCTTAAGGCCTCACTTAACATACTTTACTCTCACTGTGTCATCTCATCCTTTTGTGGGTATCTCTCAGTCTGTCATGTGTATCTTTATCTCTCTCTCACTTGTAGGGACAGTCAGTTCTCTCTGCAGCATGGACCAAAAACCTGCTTGTTACTATATGATACAGTATTTTACACATGGTTAACTTATATTTATAGTCTTTGAATACACAGTTTGCCAAGAACTCAACAACCAGGGAAAAATAATTCCACTCTCCTAAACTCTGCGGTTCTTCATTAACAATCAGCAGCTTCACAATCATTCGTACCTCAATTCACCATCTTAAGCTCCAACCAAAGCTTGAAACATCAGGAGGTCTCTGCTGCTTGACACATCATATGCTAGGCAAAGTATTTATTCTTCTCATTTTAATGTATTGAATCCACTCCTATTTGCCTCAAAGATGCCTTTCATTAAGCGATAATGCACTTTGCTTTTTGCTGCAACCCTCAACACTTAAGTGCCGAATTAACACGTTTAATGGATTGTCAAAATTATATGATATTACCCTTTTGTTAAGAGCTCTTAACTCTGAGGAGCCTACACAGTATTGGGTTTTGTAGTCACATCCCTGAATGTTAAACGGGATTTTTTAAAACTCAAACCATTTGTAGTCTTCTAGGTCTCGGCTAACATGCTGCCTTTCACATTTACACCGTTTGTGAGACATTTTCAGGTCTATATTTGTCACTTCTAGTTATCCTAAATGTATCTACAGTTCGTTATGATAGAAATAAAAAACTCTGAGATCATTGTGCATTAAGACAGTACATAGTAACAGATATTAATAACCTAAAAAAGACATACCCTTTTCTCTCTAACCCCTGAAATACAATCACAGATACAGGACACACAGTTGGCATACGTGAATGGAGTCATATCAACTAATTTGAGTTAAAACCATGATTGCAGCTATATTACAACGATGATGTGTTGTTGTGTTGTCACATATCAGAAGAATAGACTGAATTATATGAAGGAAGTTATTGTAAACCTGTTGTATTAGCACATGTATCCTGTAATAAATTTTAACTCCAACAGAAAAAGATGCCTGTTGTCTTTTGTCCTGTAGAGGGCAGTGTTGCACCACTTTATTGTAAAAAAAAAAACTTAAAAAGAAATATCAAGAGAAGAAATACTGTTTTAAGATAAAATTCAATATGACTGGATAATGTAAACATGTGAAATTGTTTTGTTGTTTTTATCTTGAAGTATAAAGAAACTCCCAACACTCATGCTGAATGGTGAAATGGTAAACTATGAAGATAACCTGGCTTGTAAATTGTTTATTTTGTCGCCCTCTGGTCCAGAATTATTTTCTTTTTCTCTTTTTGCATCTTAAACAAAAATATTCGCCTGCCAAACAGCACAGAAATGGTTGGACTCAAGTAAAGGAGAACAAATGTTCAAATCATGAGAAATGTTTCCAGATGCAGTGACCCGAAAGCAGCTGATTTTTTTTCTTTCCTCTCCTTTAACCTCCTTTTTTTCTTCAACTTAATCCTCCTTTTTTCTGTCTCTTTTTCTTTTTCCTTGAGGTTTTGGCTGTTTTAGTATTAAGGGCAGCGTTTGGAGTACACCTGCATTCACACATTCTTGCTACCTATACAGTCTGTGCACCACATGTAACACAGCAGGCTCAGCCTCCACATCATGACACACTCACTCTTTGGCAGCCTGTCTGTCTCTCTGACTGAGAGGAGCTGCTCATACGCCTGATAAAGTAAAGAAAAGCTGGAGATTTGGATTCTATAATGAAACTAGCACAAGTGAAATGTTTGACACTTTGTTTTGAGAGCCATTAGTTGGCCAAAGAATTACCTTAAAAGGGATCTTTGATTCTTGATGGTTGGACCCTCCACCTTTTTGTGGCTCTAAGTAGTTAGAAAAATTGACATCCCGGGGCTGGATCTGCCCATCTGCCCTGGGAAATGGCACAAGAATAGTATAATATCTCTGTGTTTGGGTTAAAAACTGATAAGATTCTGATAGATAGTGCACATTCTCTATGCCACTCCATCTTAAATCAGTATCCTGGTTAGGCCATCGCAATCAAAAGTGTCTTGGGTTAGGGTTACTGCTGCTCCTGCTGTCCATAATGTGCTCCATGTGTGTGTAAGTCCCTGATGAAAAACCCCATCTCACCTTCATGTAACTGTTTGGAAAATGTAACAAGGAGGATAGCAAAAGCTGTTTTTTGACTGCCTGATGTCAATGGCTTTATAAGCAAAAATGTATTAAATGAGCTGGTGGTTATGCAAATTAGGAACCTGATAGGGTGAGCAAGGCCTTGACTATTGTGCTTACCAATTTGGAACTCTTAACAGGTGCAAATGTTTTTGCCACATTGTTAACAGGCAGAGATGAACTGTGAAGCACTTCCTCTAGTGTAATGAAAAACTGAAGATTATGTAAATTAGGCGATGGCGCCATCCAGGAGTTGGCAACACTGCTTCATCCTCATAGTGTGGTTTGGGTCTGGAAGTGATATGGAGGCACCAGGGTATAAATTTTAGTTTGTTTTATGCCCAACCAAAAAGTTTCCAAGTCCTTCCATGGTGTGTTTTCACAGTCACATTAAACAAGTCCTCCTGAGGATGTGTGTATTTTCCCTGTAGGGAAAATGTAACACCTGACGAGTTATCTGATTTAAATGTTATCCTTTCTTTTAAATGTCTCACATCGGAAACATCTATTAAGCTTCATGACCTTGTTCCCAAGTATTTTCTACTTTAATGGCCTTAAAAATAACGGGGGGCAAATTTAAGAGGCCAGCCTGCAGACAAAAGCAGAGAAAGCTCAGTGTAAAGACACACCCATACCAACACACTTTCGTCTTCTCCTCCATCTGTACTCCATTATCCAGAGTGCTAATGTGTAAGAGCAGGTAGTACTTCCAGACTCTGCTCCACTTTCCATACTGTGGGGCTCTGACCTCTTTCCTCTAATGTTTATCATGCTCAGACCACCATAACTCAGCCAGCCAGCCATCCTTCAGCCAGGGTGGTTTCAATTTGTCCCAATCTGCTTTTTCCTGCTCTGTTAGTCAACCCCGGTCTGTCCCCAAGTCTGTGCATAAGGTGACAGATGAGTTCGTGAACTGTGCTGGAAATGCTTTATTCATAATTTCACTCTGGTCATGTAACCTTGAACTGGACAGAATTTAATGACTCAAGTGGGAAAGGTCTGAGTCGGCACTCTTTTGATCCCCAAGACTTCATGCAAGTACCTTTAAGACACAAACCTGCATATTAATGACACTAATCTCCTAAAAGTCATGATTTACTGAACAGTCTATAGCACACACTGAGCAGGAGGCCACGGCTTCAAAGGCTGAGATAATAACACCAACTGGTCTATTGGTCTTCATAGATCATATTCCCGAAATCATAACATGCTTTTTGATCTGGTTCCAGCACAGAGCAGCACTCGAGGACTGAAAGACATTTTCACTGGACCTCTATAGGAAGGCCATTAGGAGGTTAACTACCCGACTAATATAATTTGAACTGTTTAAATTCGTGATAAAGGACCCCTCTTCTTTGATGTGTAACAGAAAACACCTGGCTGCTTCTGCCAAGTGAAAGCATGTTCACTTCAGTCTCAGAGCCTCTTTCTGCAGCATCAGCAAAGCTTTTAGTAGCACTTGTGTATCCAAGTTTATCCTCAAGTAAGTTTTTGATGACACTGAGATTTCCTATAATATTGTGAAAAGTGGTAAAATTTTGTACTAAGAAAAGCAATTAAAAAATTCATACTTGAATTTATAAGACTTGAGAAATATGCTGTTGATGTTAGCTGTTTGTGGATACTTGCTAGCATCCATAGCTAAACTTAATCAAATAGCAACTTTGCTCAAGATAAGGGAGCTCAATTGTTTATCAAAAGGATAACATCTTTCATCTGTGCACCAGATCACAGGTAAACTGACAAACTTAGCATTTTAACTGTTAACTGTTTTAACTGTTTAATAGCACTGAAATCTACAAACCATATAGTGACTATCTGATATATCGGGATATTCCTCCTGAACTTGAAAAAGGTGAAATAGGACCTTCCAGCTGTATCTCGGCACCTTTATTAAGCAACTTCCAAAACCTGTAAATGCGAAAAGGCTCTAAATGCTACAACAACAACAAAAAAGTAAAAGTAGGTCAGGGTTGTAGTTTCAGGATTTTTTGACACAATATCTAGAGGTTTGTAACAGAACATGTTAGCCTGCCGAGGTTAAACCCCAAATAGCTTGTCTCATTTTATTAAGACATTCATTTTCTTTGTAAAGTTAGTCTGTGCACGCTATATTACAGAGCAAATCTTAGACAAAGGCATCTGTAAAGAAATCTGTCAAAAGAGCTTTTTATTGCATTTAAATGTAAAACATTAAATATACATCTCATTACAGTTTAGAGTCAGTAAACAGTTACTGTACATTAAGGTGTTTATATATAAAATAGCATGTTGTCTCTTAAGAACAGTCTGATTTCAAAGGGCCTTTGTGAAATAAAATGTATTAAGGCCATAATATGCGGGAAGTGGTCCTTAGACACAGCATGCAGTAAATATTCACATTCGAAAATGGCGGATAATATGAAACACATGTTCTTTAAAAAACACACTCCTGAATCACATCCAGCTCCAGAGAAGAGCGTTTGGTGAAAATAGAAAATCCTGTTATATCAACGAGGAGGTCCTTCGGCTTAAACAGAGTAACTTAATTACATAAATAAGATACAAATTTATTAACATAAAAAGGCAGAAAATCAAAATCATATCCGTCTTTGAGTGTAAGATGTCAAATCCAGTATTTAAGAACCTCGGAAGAAATTGCTGTAAATACTTTAATTGGTATAAATACAGTAAGTGATGCATAATGCTACATTTTACTTCTAAAAACTTTTTTTTTTTTAGCTTTTTAATGAAATAATTTCCACTTTAGACTACTCACTACAAACTCAACTACAGAGCAGAAAAAATTAAAGCTTGGAAACTTGCCTTCTCATTTTCCATAAGTTACAAGAGGTGAACGCTTCCACTTGAACGTGTTGGTTACCTTAGCTCAGCACTAAAGCTTATTCTTTGTGGATTATTGAGTCGATTAAGCTTGCCTTTAAGTTGCTGATACATTTTAGCACCATCTGATATAACCATGCTAGCTGTCATTCTGTATGCTAACCTAAACTAACCCACTTAACTCCACCAGATCCATCTTTGGTCTCGAGCCCTACACAGCAGATACACATGGCTTCTTTTTTTGCCGGACACCAGAGCACAATGCATCAATCAAAACAGGGCAGGTCAAGGAAGACACCAAAACAACATTAAAACATTGGGCTAATAAAAAAATTAATAAAAACTCTCAATGTCATAGCCAGATTTGTCTTTCACTCAACTACACTAACAAAGTGAACAGAGCTGGGCCCTGAGTCAACAGGTCAGAAGTGTTGAGAGCTCATTGTGGATGTAGAAAACCATTGAGTCCATATTTAACACAGGTCATCTGGCGTGCTGCCCTGTGCTGCAGTGTGAAAACACAGATGAAGAATGTTCTTTTCTTGTTCAATAAACAGAATGCAAGTGTACTCTGGGAATGAAGCGCTAAAGCTAGTCCAAATACAAAAGAGATATCCAAGACCAGCAAGCAGATGGGAGGAGTTTTGTTGATTCCTCATTTTGAAAAACAAACTTGAGGGGTAGAGGGGTAAATGAAACTATATACATAAGTTGTTTAATAAGAGTCCCAACAAAAACCAAAAATAGAAACAACCTGGCAAAGATAGTCTGTCTGTTGTTATTCTGCCACCCAGAGGATTGACACTGCGCTTCCTGTTTGGTGGCTGATCTGGTTGATCCGCCCGCGCACACAGTCTAATGTGAAGAACAAAGATGTGCCATTCTGAACCTGGAAGGACGCCCGCAGGCTCACACTGGCCCAGTGACTGCCTTCAGGCATTTGACCACCCACCTGCTGGGCCAGGGGCACAGGTCGTGCCACCTCTGTCTCTCGGCCTCCTCCTGACCCCTCTGGATCACTGCGCCTCAGAAGAGTCACCTTGATCAGGTTGCAGGAGTGGATGAGTTTGAGATCCAGAGCCAGGCTAGCCGTGCCGCTTTCCCTGAAGATGAAATCACGTCTCTGATCTGTGGATCCTCTTGCTAGCAGCCCCATCTGGGGCACCTGAGCACTGGTCTGGCGGAAGAACAGTGGCTTGTTTCTGACTGCCCCCGAAGGAAGTCCAATCTGAGCCACGGATGCAGACAGAGAGGAAGATATCGCAGCAGGGACCCAAACCAAGCTGATGACACTGATACCGGTTTCATCACCAAAGAAGCGCACATTACACTGAGCAGGTGAGAGAATCTCAAAGCCAACTGCATCCCCAGGTTCAACTTTGGCCGCTCCAGATAGAGATATGGAAGTGTCTCGATAGTGGACGCCTGATTTGAAGGAACGACACAATTCCACGCCCGTCCCATTGCGGTTTATGTAAGCCAGCATCTGGAATCCCTCACTAACGCACGCCTGGCCCATTGAGTACAACGCCTGCTGGAAGACAAAACGAACAGTACCACTTTCTGCAAAACGGATCCCACGGCTGTCATGAGTCAGCCCCAGAACGTAAGGATCAGAGGTGGAGGTGGTACGGAAAGTTGGCCGATAGTTTGTATGGTAGTGCGCAGCTACCGTGGCTTGTGCGGTCATGGCTACAGCCCCTGTGTCGTGAGAAAGCCAGAGGAGACTGAATGATGCTGCTGATGCGTCGTACAAATGCAGACCTTCGCCACTTTGGTTACAGTGGCTGCTGGAGCTCCGGAGGAAGAGGGAGATCATGTTACCAGGGGCAACTTCTGCAACCCCGCTGATGCTAGCGCTTTGGAGCGTCCTTCCTTCTTGCTGCTCAATCCTTACACCACTAAGATCACGACCTTCAGAGCCATCTGTGTTGTTCATACGGAAACACACTTGGATGAAGCTACGACAGCTGTGGCTCACAGAGAGATTCTCATCCAGCCAGACCAGACCGTGGTGTCGAAGCACCAACCGTCCATTTTCAGCTGACACCAGACCTGGATCACCCCGTCCCTGGATCTGAAGCTGTATACCAGGATAAGCATGTGCCAGGATGTTACCTTTGGCTCCAAGCAGACTCACATCTCCAGCCCAGGACAGAGAAAGGGCGCTGTCACCAGCAGCAGCAGCAAGGCCAGAGCAGAGCGTGTCTGTAGTGAAGGTACAGGGTGAGGCCACTGGCTCTCCATCACACTCGTTACAGGCCTGACACTCATCCATGTCTGAGTTGAAGAAATATCCGTGACCACACATTCCTAAGATGGCATCTCGCTCAGTCATGCCATGACATCTGAATCCACCTGAGAACAGAGAAGTGAGTGTTAGGTGCTTTTTTTTTTAAATCACTGATCAGCAGTTCAATCGCTGGAAAAAGATGAAATGTTGGAAATATTTTCAATAAGATTTGTCTGGTTACCTGGAGTATTTTGACACCTCTGTTGATCTCCACACAGATCAGATATTTCGAGGCATTCATCTCTGTCCTGTAACAAAGAATAATGGACCCTTTTGAGCCATGGTTCCTTGTCAAGACTACTGAGCTGTGTTGTCTTTCAGCTAAGTGTGTAGGTTTCCTGCCAGCACTGTCATATACAGCAGCTTAAACTGAAGTTCACCTCCTGAAAATATGTCACTGTGGGCACCCGTGTGGTCTCATTTTTGGACATATGCATTAAACCTTGTTTTGATATAACGTTAAAGTCAAGTGACATAGTTTGAAGAGCACAAAAGTAAATCATGGAAGGTGTACAGGGGTAATAAAGATAGACATACAGTCAGAGGACAGCTCTGTTCCAGAGTGAAATGTGCATAAGACATTGTACTTTTCTAAGAGCTGTGAATAGCAGCTAGTTTTGTATGGTATGCAAACTAGTAATTTCAGGTGCAATACATTAATTGCCTGAGCAATAGCCTCCATGTTTGTTAGAACATATCTAAACTCAACTGGCATCTATTTCTTTGACTTGACCAAGCACCTCGAGTGTCTAGCGTGACTGTTTTGTAAAATCAATCATTTTGAAAGTACTACAGATTCTCTGGGGCTGTTAAAACAATACTCAAAAGATGATTAAATTCCTTAATTGAAAAGTCAATGTTTTAACTGCATTTTATTTGTCCCTTTTGGCACACTGTAATGAAGCTGCTGCAGGGTGTTCCTGCTTCATGCAGCTACTGTGATTGGGAGTAATAACACCACTGAACTTTTGTTGGGCATGTTTCCTCCTGAAGTCAAAAGTTATATGAACTTGGTGTAAAGTGAATCTAAAATTTCACATGGAGTACTTTGAATTAAAGCAACATTGCAGAAGTGCTTAATGTACTCTATATTCCACAAAATGAGCATGTTGAAGCTGTCCCCCCCTATAAGTCAGACCACAGTGCAGCATTTATTTGAATTAGATTGTTAATGTATTTTATGCTGTTATTTTATTGGCATAGTAAGTCACTGGCAATATAGAATTGGAAAAAGTTTCAAAAGGCAAAATAAATTGATTTAAATATGAGCTCAAAATTTCAGTGAATCGGGATTAACTATTAAAGTTCGGAAGTAAATCAGACTTTTTATTTTCAAAGATTACAAGACTTGACCATAGAGTCATGCATCTCAGACTGAAAACTAAACTAAAATGCAGCTAACAGACTGAAAACTAAAAATCTGTGTTTATTTGATTATTCTTGTTTGTTTTGTGTGGGACCACAGTAACCCGCCAGATTTGAAATGTTAGGAGAAAAAGTTTATTGCTCTGCTTTGTAGTTTTACTGTTTTGATTATCTCAAGGCCTTCAGTAGCTCACCTTATTCATTATCATCTGGAAGTTGTTTCAGTAAAAACTTTGTAGTTTGGGGTTAGGGTACTATCAAGAAACTATCCACCAAAATAGAATAAATCGTGACCATTTTTTACTAAATCAAATTGTAGAAAGAAAGTAGTTAGGACCTGGCAGATCCTGTCTGCATGGATTGTACACTGGGCAACCAGGAAGAAGCCAGAGGGACAGATGGTACATCTCTCACAGCGAGGCTGACCGCTGCTGAAGTCACAGTACTCATCAGGATTACAAGTCCCACAGGCCAGCATGGATCGACCCACCTGATAACAACACAACATAACAAAACACCTAAATATGATGATCAGAGATTAAATAAACATCATGGATCTGTACATCAAGAAAAGAAATGTCCAGATCCTGAAAATTTGAGACTTTGTATGAACCTTTTGACAAATACAAGTTCAAAACAAAACAAAACAGTGTTTGCTGTTATAAACAAATAAAAGGAAAGCAATAACAGTACAATACACAATATTTTGACTTTATGCACTTTGATAATCCTTGGTTGCAGCTCACCTCCATCACACTGGCATCCATATCCACTTTGTGCAGAGACAGAGCCTGCTGTGCTCTGTGGGCTCTGACCTGCCCACTCAGTGTCTCCATGTGGCTGCCCAGGTCCCCCTGCAGGTTCTGAAAGGAGGTTTGCTTAATGCCGTCCATCAGGATGCTGTACTGGGCTTTGACCTGAAGGTTGAAAGAATTAAATGTACTCAGATGTGGGATAATCACATAAATGCACAAAATAAACTACAAATAAATGCTCCCCTATCTTCTAGTTTTGTGTAAATTGTCCCCCATCAGTCACATGGAGCTACAGAACTTTTCTGTGATTTCCATATGGAACAGATGCTCCATATGGGGCTAAGCACAGCATCATCTGACATTATTAAACTTCTCTAGGTCATGTGTTTTCCATCCATCTCCTCTGAATAAGAGCTTAATGTTTCTCTAAACACCGGCCAATAACAAAACCATCGACTATTAACTGGTTCATTAAAACCATTAACATCTCCCTCATTACCAATCCCCATCATCAATCACTGCATTCGTACTTGCTCCATCTGTTCATACATCCTTCTCTGCTGCTCCAGTATCTCTCTCTGCTGGTTAACCAGCGCCCCCTGCTGCTCACTGAGAAGTCTTTGCAGCTCTCTGACCTCGTCCTGCTGGCCCCTGAGGGCCTCAACTAACTTATCCTGGCTCTTTGACAACTGCAGCTGCAGCACGAGCGCGTCCTCTGAGGGAACTTCATTGCTCCCTGCAAGAAAGAAAGAAAATATTTGTTTGAAAGTTAAAGGGTTTATTATTTGGTTAGCGAAAGGCCGCAGTCTTAGAATTAAAAAAAAAACATATTGTGGCTATAACTCACAGGCCGATACTGACCTGGTTTCATATCACATGTCATCTGTATCCATGCTCCGCGTTCAGACCCAAAGTCTGGAAGCTCATCCAGGAATTGCGCCGCTCTATCAGTCACACGAACCGGAGAAGAGTTTTCTCTCCCGTAGTCTCCTTGCGTACTGCAGCCCTCCCCGACGCACGACTTCGGCTTCTGGCGCATCCTGGAGGGAAGTTTACATCCAATCCCTTTACACTCCCGGGCGGCACTGTCATCACCGGTCTGGTGAAGAGACATTGTGGTCGGACAGGTCCCTCCGGCGCAGCCTGGATGAAAAACCTCCGCTGTAATGGTTCTCGAGTTTGTCCTCCTGGTGCCATCTGTATCCACTTGTTGCGTAAAGCCTGCGTTCTGAGGTTGGACTACGCTGTAGGGCGCTACGGGCGCACTCTGGACTTGGTGATGACTAAAACGAGAGTCCTGTTGATAGTTCTGGTAGACTTGACCCTGTCTAGGTTGTGCAGAATGGCTAAATTGTCGTCTGGACGCCACTGCTTCAGTGCGTCCCTGGCAGTGCGCTCCGACGCACGCTCTTCTCCAGTCTTGGGCAGGAAAGCAGCGCGTGCCTCTACAGGTCTGGCATACACTGCCGTTGAAAAAAGATACTATACAGAGTAAAATTAATATACAAGTGCGTGCCATGTTGAAATGCTGAAAGGTAAAATTGGAAACAGGCCACGAGTGAATGGTGACCCCTTTTACGCATCAATCCTTTAGCGCAGCAGATCGTGTTTGATCATTTCCTCAAGAAAAAAAAAATCAGCTTTGTAATTGCCCGTCGATGTTAGTGGTATTAATCTTGAACTGGTGATAGCTTAGACATTCAGCTCTACTCCATCGTGCGCTCCGCGGTTTCTGCCCTCTTTGCCCCTTCTGGAGAGAGCTGCGTCTAGCCCACATGTGGCGCTCACTGCTCCTAATTGGCAACAGGCTTTGCTTCTAGTCTTAAATTAACCCGTAGTTTTCCCGGACATACCACTCTGCAGAGTCACTGTGCTCCAATAGAAGCCGTGCATGTGGTAGATATTTGGACTTATAATGTTATTTTTATTCTCACACTGCAGAGGGTCATTCAGAAGTAGCTCCAGAACTTCATGACAAGCTCCAAATGGTTCAGTTTATTCTAAAGACTTAAGTTCGTGGAATCTTTTTATGAGGGCAAATACCTCTGTTTTCAGACCCTTTTCTTCCTTTTGCCATTTATTTTAAAGAGTGGGTCAGCTTCATGGGTTTTTAACATACTGGAATTAAAAACATTACTTCGTATGGCGCCAAAGCTTTGATGTCCTCCATATAACTGGATTAGGGTGCAATAGTAGGACTTCAAAACACAACTCTGTGATGTAGTAAAGTTGGAGCCAAACCGCCTCTCCTGTAAAATGTAAACATTAATGCAGTTTATTACCACTCTCATTTCCCCTCCCTCACCCACATGGCTCTGATTAAAGCTTTAACCCACATTAAAAACCTTTAAATGTTTCCCCTCTTGTCATTTTCATGATAAAATGGAAGTCAAGCATGCACACACACACACGCTCAGACACACACTCTTTATAGCAGCAGCTTGTTATGTAGTAATCAAGAACCTTCAAGACAGTAAAATAATAACTTTATACAACAATTAGAAATTTAATCTTCTAGCAAAGAGCTCTCTGAGGGACAAGTGCAACACATGTGCACACATGTGCACACACACACAGTAGGTGATAGCATGGTCACACAGTTACTAATTTACCCTCTGAGGTTAAAGTGAGACCACACACAGTCTGAATGCAGCTCCTGTCTGCACTATTAGTGCTGCTTTTATCATTGGTGTCTTATTCTATCTGCTGTCACGTCAACTATAGTTAGGTTGGTTGTAGAGATAAATTCAAACTATTTATATCTTAATCAATATAATGAAATACAACGCAATGCAATTTTTTGGAAAACTAACAAATTGGATTTAACACATTTTTACGAAAACAAACATGTTATAGCTTCAACTTGTAGGCAGACTTTATGTATTTTATGTTGTATAAAGCTAGTTTAAGACAGAGCAAATTTTGAACCTGACAGATAAGCGTGAAGCTATATATGTTATTGATAAGATGACTGCATTTTGATCAATATATTGTGATCTGAGGAAGAATGAACACTGACTGGACATGATACTATGACCATCTGCCTCATATTGTCTCATAAGGTCAAGGCTTTAACAGTCCTGATCTGATGAGATATGTTTTCCGCTTGACTGGTGGTATCTGGAACCAAGATGTCAGCAACAGATCCACTAAGTCCTTCGAGTTTTAGGGTGGGACTCTAATGGATCAGACTTCATTCACTGATCAGCACATCCAGCAGATACTCAACAGGGGAATTTGAAGACCGAGTCAACATGTTGAACTTGTTGTTGTGATCCTACAGGCTACATTCCTCCACTGCCTTGTGTTTATTTCAGACATTCACATGCTAACAGTGGCCAGTTTCAGTGGATAAAAAAATAAATTAAAAAAAATAAATAAATAAAAATAATAATAATAATAATAACTTCATAAAAAATACATAAATAACAACAACAAAATAATAATAATAATAATAATAATAATAATAATAACTTTATTCAAAGAGCATGTTTAAGTTAGGAACTTCTGCTCTCTGTCAATCTTGGCCTGTAAACAGTGATCTCTCTGATCTCTTGTTCTGTACGTTAGAAAAAAAAAGTGTTGTCAGACAAAACCCTTATCCTGTTTCCTCTAAAGAGTTAAGTGTCTCACTTACTTTGGATATTGGCCATGCTGGAAAAAAGCAGAAAAAGGCTTTTTTTTTTTAGCCTGCTGTCAATCATTCACCCCTCACAGTAGTTTCAGACATTATAAAATCACTATTTAGAAATGATTAACATTATTGCTGGCAGTCATGTTTGTTGGGTGGCTTGGTGGAGCAGCAGGTAGGGCACATGCCTCACAACAAGTTTGCTGGTTTGATCCCCAGGTCGGGCTGGGCCTTTCTGTGTGAAATTCACATGTTCTTCCTGTGAATGCATGGGTTCTCTCTGGGCACTCTGACTTCCTCCAAAAACATCATTAGGTTTATTGGTGACTCTAAATTGTCCTTAGGTATGAGTGTGAATGTGAGTGGTTGTCTGTCTCTCTATGTGGCCCTGCAATTGACTGGCAACCGATTCAGGGTGTACCTCGCCTCTTGCCTATCCCGTGACAGCTGGGATAGACTCCAGCCTACCTGCGACCCCAAAAGGGATTGATAAGCAGTATAGAAAATGGATGGATGGGTCATGGTTGTTTTGGAGATCTTTAAGAGGCTGTATTAGTTAGTCTGTTTCTAAACTTGTTCAAAAACTTCTCACAGTAACTTTAAATACAAGAATAAACCAAGTTTATTGTCAGACATAGCAGAATAAATTTATTTTAGCAGCATTGGAGGAACAAACTATTAATCATAGCAAAAATAACAGAGAACTAGAGCTGCAGGACAATGAAAATATTACAAGAGGGTAATAAAGGTACAGATACCAGGTACCACAAGGGGGATGGGCATTGATTTGGTCTCTTGGCGAACCATGACCCTATTTGAAGACTCCATCACATCATTATTACTGTTCCCTTCACTTCCACTCACACTGTTGTAAAGCTATTTTTTTAACTACACCCTGGGAGGTAGTAACTCAGTTTAATGCTGCATTACCTCGACTGACCCGTGTTTTTTAACGCTCTGCACAGTCACACAGGTGTTTCCTCTTAAGCTGATTGATCGTCCAGGAGAGGCTAGTTTATTTAGAGAGCACCTTAACCAGGCGGCAGAGCAAGGTTTAACATTCACACTGGACATGAAAAAAAAGGCTTTTATACAAGATATAAGAGACATTCAGGGGAATATAAAAAGACATAAAAGTGGAGTAATGAACCAAAGCATGAGTTTGTATTTTGTCTGTTTCTAAATTAGACAAGCAAAGTAAAAAGTTGGCAGAACTAAAATTTTTAATTAATTTGTTCAAGATACATTGACCAAAAAAGCTGAATGCTGAAGTGAAAGAATTTTGAGTTTACAAATGCATTTAACCCTGAACATCTACCTGTCTCCTCAAGCCATAAGAGAAGAAGAACAGACACAGGTATATGATGTTCAGTAGCTGCTTCACATCACTGCAGAAACGCAACATAATTAGAAACTTTGACTCTTCTCTTGGTCACCGCAAGAGGTGTGAAAGCTACTTCCCTATTTCACAGGATGTTCAGCCAATTTCTGCAAAGTCACACGCAGTAGTGGTTTCTTGTTCATGAACATCTCAGCACTGACTCAAACTTCATGAGAGACACAAAAGGTAAGACCTTTGACAAACTCAACACACACAGTTCCTGGTTTTTTGATACATTTATGAGAGATAGGTGGGAGTTATAGCAACCGTCCTGGTCTGTGGTGTAAAATATGTCTATATGTATGTACCTGTTTTTGCTTCTGTTGATCCCATGAGGGGTTAAATTCTTGCACAGCCACATCAGCTTTGTTTAGGACAAACACATGTCCTCTCTCGGCAGCCAATGGATGGATGTGCAACTAATTAGAAAACAGTAAGGGCTCTGGACCACAAGAGAAGAGCTAACATGATGGTGTGCTGTCAGCAGAGTTTGACTTTTTGATTCCCTTCAAATATTTTCGTCTTAATAAATTGCTCTGTGTACCCGTTTGCCCCATCTCTGTCCGTCCATTCGCCTGTCTGTTTATCTGCCAGTGGCTCCACGCTCTGCTGATGTGAGAGACCACAGAGGGAGACAGCGGCGACAGACCAACATGAGCTTGAAATTCCACAACAAATGTGGTTTTGTTTGATGCAAATTCAGCATCACCAACAACAAACATGTGTAATACAGAGATAAAAGAGGTATGCGTGTACAATAATGTGTTTTTTTTTCATAAGAGTAAGAACTCACAGGAACAGAGGTAAGGTTTGACTTTCACATATGTGAGACAGAAGCTCAGGAAGGCCTCAAAGGTGAAGTGTTTGACCTAAAAATTTCACTTTCATATGGAAACAATACTCCATCCCCTCCTATCCTATTTACTGTTCCTCTTTTACCTCCTTACAGTTTAATGGATGCTCTGTTTACTGTGCAGCGTAAACACAGAATGAGACTGAACAGCTCAGTCAGGACTGTGTACTGTATGTCAGTCTGTTTGTGTATGAGCACACTAGTCTGAGTATGTGTGTAAAAATAAATATATATGAGCTACAAAGAGCAATAAAGAGCAGATCAGAGGCTCTACATTTATTCAAGTCTCAAACAGCCCCCATGAGTTACTGTAAACAGGACAGAGAAAGCCCTCAAGCTGCTGCAATAATGTATGAAATACGTCAGTGAAACATTAAACAATGTCTGCTCTGTGTTTCAGGAATTAAGACTCAACCTGATTTTTATCTCTAGGAATTCATTCACTTGTTCTCAGATGATATGTAAAGCTCTGTTATGATGCATGGACTGAAAAGCTTTTTTCAATTATAAAGAGAAAGATTATAGCTGTCTGAGAAGCTAAAATGTCTCACAAAGTATAGAGATAATAAAAATGGTGAAAAACACCAACAGCTGATTTAAAAAAAAACAGATCTTCATCTTTTCAAGGTTTAATAGAGAGAGTTAAAATAAAAGAAAATGTTTAAGAGTGACAGAGAGTAGGGTTTGCTCAAGGTTGTTTAGCTTAGATGTTACTATCTGCATTTAAAGTCTCACTCTGATCATTTTTTTTTTACTACTTAAAAGTGTTGTCAGTGCTCTTTAAATTGTGATTATGAAGTATTTAGCCAAAACCACATTATCTGTGTCATTTGCAAGGGCTTTTCTTCGGCAGAGCTCCAGCAGATCATTAGCAATTCGTCCCTGAGTCGTGGGCGGTGACAGCGCTGCTCTGCACACTCTACTTCACGCTAGCTTGCAGCCTAACATTGTCTGTGTCGTTGAAGAAGCAGGTAACATAGGAGCTATTCAACTAACGGACATTAATGTCTTTAAGGACATAATGAAAGTTAATATCATAATTAGCTTTCTTACGAGCATTGCAATCTGCTAACACACACACTTGTTCCGCGATTGTCCTCTCTATTTTTCCGAGTCTGGCCTGCATAACGGGGCCCTGGGGGTGGAGCTTGGATTTGCTACATAGGAAATCTCACTGTATCTGAACCTGCTGTTGAGCAGATTCCATGAACATGCTATGTCTACATGTCATATGAACATGTAGACAACCAGAAAAACATGATTTTCATCAGAGTGGGACTTCAAAGACTAAGGTAGCTAAAGGTAAAGAGCCTGCTGCTCCCACAGTCTTTGTCCGGTTCCTTTTTGTAACTTTCATTTCCACTTAATTCCAAACCTACTGTACATCACCGTCCCTGAAAACAGACACAGCGAGCAGTTAGCAGGTGAACTTAGCGGAGCAAGATATTTCCCACAGTGGTTGGTGGAAAGTGATAAGAGCTACGTTAGGACTGAAACCTCCATGACTCTGTGAATGCTGTCTGCTGTCAATCAGGTAAATGAACACATGAACACTGTACAGATGGTCTCGAGTAAAACATTTGTCTGTTTGTTTGTTTATTAAGCTCAGCTTTAACAGGAAATCAAGACACAAGGACTCGCATAGCTGCATCACATTCACCTCCTGAGGGCAGATTTAGTCGAGTGTAGGAACTCAGGGGAGGAAAGAATTTCCCAGCATTCACCAAACAACTGAGAAGTAAAATATGAGGATTAGACTGTGGTTAATGAATTACAGAAATAATGGTTTCAACTGGAGTCAACAACTTAATTGGACACAGAAAAAATAGAAAAAAATGGATTAAAACAATACATGTTGAAAAGAATGCAAATTTGTTGAAATATGAGTAACAGTAGAGGTCAGAGGGTTTTTTCACAGGGAGAAAAATGACATTCAATCAGCAT
Organism: Xyrichtys novacula; assembly: GCA_962446985.1. NCBI lineage: Eukaryota > Metazoa > Chordata > Actinopteri > Labriformes > Labridae > Xyrichtys > Xyrichtys novacula. Next base: position 7,919,231 of record OY660877.1, read on the forward strand.
GGGTTACATTGTTTGTGTCATCATACAGCTGATTCTAGTTTTATGAAAGGTTTTTCAAAAATCCTGGTTTTGAAAGCCACCATTAATAATACATTAAAACGACTGAATTATTGGTTAGATGCAGCGCAAACTCATAATCTTGTTTGGTTAACTGAAGCTGGTTAAAAAAAATAGATTAAACCTCAAATGATCAGATTTTCCAACATTGATTTGTTAGAATTAAAGCAAAATGTATAATTTTCACATATTGCCAAATTATAAAGCACCTCAGTTGACTTTAATCCAAAACATCCATTAGTGTGATTTGAGCTTGAGCACTGGTGGTGTTGCAAGGACCCCATAGTTTGAATTTAAGGAGTTACGTCTTTGTCCTACTCAATCATTTTGGAGGCTGTAATGTTTATGTGCCATAAAACTCACTAAATTTGGTGGATGCATCAAGAGTAGTAGAAATTTGCTCAGTTATTGGTGTAAAGTAAAATGGCTGTATGAAACTTAAATGGAATTTTGGAAATTCATTCATTCAAGTGGGCTTGATATATACAATTTTGTAGGCTTATGTGTCATGGACAGACCAACAAATATACTTCAGTTGTCATGGTGTGTCAGCCATTTTAAATTTTATTCAAGATATGGTATATTTATGGTAATAGGCATGGGTCATGTTAGTATGACCTTTGTTCAGTTTCATCTGATCAACTCCAAATTTGATCAGCATGTCATAAAATTTACCAGACACTAACTGATTTAAAAATGTTGGGGGAGGTTTTAGGACATGGCTGTGGCTGGGGGTCAAAGTTTGGTTATTTCTGCTGATTTACTTCTGTAGCTCTCACATTTAGTACTCAAACCTCTTGATATTTTTAACAGTAAGTGCTTGGCTTGAAGGCCACCTATCATAAACACAACAACACAAGACACCCGTACTACCACAAGATGCTCAAAATAGTCAAAATAAGAGTACTCAAGGCAATTTTCAGTGTTTATATTTAAACCAACTTCTCTCCGAGAGTTTATGTATTTAAATTTAGAGTCAAGACAAGACTTGAGAGATGAAAACCTATCAAAACAGATCTTATCTATTATGGCCACTGTGACACTGACAATGAAACAGGAAGTGGATTTCACTCTTACTTACTATATTGTATCTGTGGTCATATATGTACAACCATGGGCCACCCCTGAACACATTTACAAGCTGATGTCAAACTGTAGCCATAGTACCACCCACTAAAATGAGGCAGGAGTTCTTTGTGTGTGAAATGTACTGAGATTGATGGCAGCTTTGACCTCCACACTGTTAAATTTGCTCACATCTTATTTAGTGATGGCTATATGAAAACCAAAGTGGCCTCTCTGACCTAGAGCAGAGCCAAACCTTGTAGATGCTGCTCTCTTTGCAGATGTGACAAACCCTGATGTAGGGTGGGGACCCTTTCATCACTGCTAGCAGCTTTGAGTTTAAACTTGAACCACAGAGGAAATGTGAATTTATTTGAACCATGACAAGTCACTTCAAATTATACTTAAACTAGTTTATGAAAAAGTAGGTCACATATCTAAAACAGGGAATCTTGTCGACCTAGGTCATGCAACGTTTTTGTATCTCAGATCACAACATTTCTCAGAAAACGTCCATGTATGTTTGGTGACAAAGACTGAAGTTAATTCAGATCTGAACATGTTTTTGATGTGTTTCTGTCACCTGTCTGCATGCTGCTGTGGCTTTACTAAACTGTGACATCTTTTGTTATTTATAACCGCTCATAGCAACGACCTCTAAGAGTTGGCCTCAAACATACAGCTCATTCTTCAGTTTGCTTTCTAAGCTACTCCACATGCGAGGTGCATTTTTGACCCTAAAGCTGGCAATATGCCGCCTCCATATGGACAACCCCAGACGCTGAGTAACATGAAGTTTCTCCTGAGGAAAATCTTTGATCTCAATAGGGCTCTTCTTTCAGAACGTATATGTTATCAATGCAAAGATGAACTGTGGTTTGGTTTGAGTTATCACCCATTGACTCAAAGTTAATTTCATGACTTGAGCTCACATTTCCCCCCTGAAGGACATTCAGATTGTGTTACATTTGTTGCAGTTGTGAGATCTTATGTGAGGAATCTTCACATTAAGATGTTTCCAGGAAAAAGACTCCCTGTTTTCTATCAACTCACACAACTTTCAACCAACCGAGACAAAGCCTAACCTAATAAATCAGTTGCAGTGGATATGAAGTCTTTTGCTTAGTGCATGTTGTTTGTAAAATCTGATCTTGAGTGTGACGTTGTTGTTTGTTGACAGCATTTACTGTTTTGCAGGGATGAGAGAAAAACATGTTTGCCTTTGTCAAAAACTCTTGAGCGTGTCTCTGTCTGCTTTGTCACACTGCTGAGTCATGACAGTCTGCATTACACCGTTTGTGACGTTGAACGTTTTTACAAGACAGGATCATTTTTCTGTTTGGTTTCTTCCTGCAGACTGATGGAGCACTCTTTGTATTGGTCTGAACAATCAGCTGCAACACGCATATCTAAACCATGTACATGTGTGCGTGCTTGTGTGCAAGTGTTTGCAGAACCACTCCATTGTTAAAAGAGAAGCAAATAGAGGTCTTTCACTAGAGGTTATTAGCTTTTTGTTATTTTGAGAGTGTGTGATAAAAACTGAATTTATAATGAGCTGAAATGATCCCATTTTTTTCTGTTCCTGTTTCTCTGAAGTAGTCTACTATAAACCTCTTCTTACAGTGTGTTAATCTTTGTTTTCCCTCCCAACTAATATGCTCTTTCACCCTCTACAGATGGATGACATAGATGCCATGTTCAGTACCCTGCTCGGTGAGATGGACAATCTATCTCAGGTGAGTTGTATATTGATGCTGCAAGCTAACTTCAACATTTTCAATACTTATGAATGTGGCAATGCTCACAAGCTGCCTGATGTTAGATAAAAGTGGCAATAGTCTACCATGTTAGTACTTGTGAATGTGCTTATTAGCAGTGTGTAAAAATGTTAAATGCAGATTAAATTAGTAGCTGTACAAAACATGCTCATATTGTGGTGATGTAATAATATCAAAATTTAACACTATGTTATTAATCACTGGCTCCAGTGTGTTTACCTACCCTCTAAATCTTTCACTGTCAACAATAGAAAATGCTGTCACTGTTTGCTAATATATAAAAAAATATTCTTGTCTCTTTTTCTCATTTCTTGACTCAGGGAATTGAAATGCTTCCATATCAAAACTAAAAGGTGTTGAATCATCCACAATTTCAAATTTGCCTCTTCATTCTTGTCCTTCGCATCTTTTGTTGTCATATCAACCATATTTGCGGTACTGATCTGAGGCAACAAGCAGAGTGCAAAAGGTAATGGGAACATATGGGACAATAGTCTCTGTAGTTCCCACTTCCCTTTTCCCTGCAGTGGCTGAAACAGTACTACACTTTTGTCTAGAAGACCAATCTTTTCTCATCATCGTAGGTCAACAATAGCATTGACACATTACTGGTGTCGCAATAGAGCAAAATTTACACTATAATTACATCCCTGGTGAAGAGGGTCTGAGCTTTTGTGATTCAACATTGTTATTCACCCTGTGAGCATGCTAGTATTTGCCAAAATAACACCTCACGCAAAGTCATAGTAAGGTTGAATTTGGGGCCATTACTGGATGAAAGTAATTTGCTATTTGCAATTTATATCAACAAAAATTGGACTTTAATATTTGTAAGATGTTATGGTCTCAGTCTTTAAACTGAAACTGTTGCTGTTTATAAGCTTTAGCTGTGAACTCTCTAAGTTTAGGACTCACTCTGTACACAGAATCCAACCATTTAATGTCACTGGGCTTCTCTATAAAATCTGACAAAATGACTCATCAGTTAAGCCGATTCCTGTTTAGTTTTTTGAATCCCTTTATGTTCGCTTTTAGGACACAGAACGATGCAAAAAGACAGCTTGGCAAGTTGGTATTATGAAAAAAAAAACCTGAAAATGAGCCACAGTGGCCTTCTTTCTATAGCTTTGTTATTGGGTTGTTTAAATTGCTAAAAATACCAAAATCACCCACTGAAGCATTTGGTTTATATCCTTTAGAAAGTGCAATATATCAATGGGGCTCTGGGCTGAGCTGCCGCTGGTAAGTGTTGCTACATGTTTTCGACAGGGAGTTAGACTTTCTCAGCAATATTGTGGACATCAAAAAGAGGAGGAATCTGCATTTTGAGGCAGTTTAATCACACATTTAAAAACAGAGCTGTGGAGGCTGGAAGCTGAGCTGCCAGAATCTCTCTTTGGTCAAAAGCGGCTATGTTGTCACTTAAACCACTCTGACATTGTTTGCTGCATGTAGATGATGAACCGACTGATATTCATCATGATCATTAGAGCCATGTAATTAATATGGCTGCAAATACCCTGACCAACGTTTGCCATGTTGGTTTAGAGATTTTTATCAGGAGTAGCGAAGAGAAGAAACATCTTTGGGTTACATTCTTTCTGAAAACATGACCAGATGAGCGAAGGATCTACACTCTCTAATTGTTCCCATCAGAGCTTTTGAAGTTTGAACAGGTTACACTGACTGAAACAGACAAATTACTTGACATTTATTTCACTAATCTGTATGTTATCTGATAACACATGGCAGCCTTTGTTTTGAGACTTGGCATCAGACTGAAAAATGTAAGGTGATGCTGGGATGTGAAGTCTAGATCTGACCTTGGGGGAGTGCTGCAGATTTCTTTAAGCTCACATAAGCTGCTCATCATAAGGCTGCGGCTCGCCAAGAAACACATGACACATTTCCAACTGATGCAACTTCAGCCTGCGGCCATGTTCATTATTGTCCTTTTCAAATTCCCACATTTGAGCCGAGAGTGGGATCAATTCAAAACATTACATCAGACGTACCAGATTAAAAAAGCTCCACAGTCTGTGTCACTTTGGCATGAGTCCTCCTGGAACGCCAACACAGTAACAAATGCCACTCAAGACACGCTAAGCAGAGTGTGTAAGAGATGCATTGTGATTAAAGCAAGAGGCTGAAAAACAAAAGGATTATGATTAATTCCTCTTATTGTCCTGTTGGGGTCCATTTTCTGCTAAGATGAAGGGAAAAAAATGAACTTTTTTATCCCCCACTTGGCGCTTTAAGGTGTTTTTTAAGCAGGAACAGCTTCAGCATTACAACATGTGTTTTCAGCACAGTGACGACGGTCAAACTGCGAGCTGGCAGGCCTCATGTTGTGTACAGGCTGGCTTTCTGCCCAGTGTGTTTACAGAATATGATTGAGCCCACAGAAACATGTGATAATGATTAAAATGTTGAAGCCTCTTTACTTTATTTTGTTCAACTTCTTCAGAGCACCGGACGAACTGCTTGTAGAGACTCTAACATCACAGGTCTGACAAATTAGTGTTTCTTTACGACCTGACGTTTGATTTATTCTTAATGCATACAATAAACAGAGTACAATCTGCTCTCTATTACGGGCACTTGTAAACACAGTGTGATAAAAAGCAGGGAGACCGCTTCATAAATGACAGGCTCCTGTTACATAACGAATAATAGTACACAGAAACTTGTGCTTTACTTTTTGGACTGCTCTATGTATCAAAAACTTGAGGTTTTCTTCTGTACAAAATGGCTTAAAATTGCAACAAGACATGATTCATCACATTCATTAACCTTCATATTTGTTTCAGAGTTTGGCAGAAACAACAGAAGAGGTTCCTACCTCTCCGAGACGGAGCACCTTCGGCTTCACAAACCTAAACGGTAAGAGTTAACTTAGAAAAAAAGTGATGCTCTCACTCAGAGCAGGAGCAGCAGATAAACTTCAAAAATGAACCCCCAATTTCCACCGCATTTGGAACGGCTACGAAAAGGCCCTATCTGCTGATCGTAGCTGATCGTAACCATTCAAGGTAATGTGTCAATTTCCAACGGCTTCTTTCCGTTCCGCTGTGGATCGCCGGACTGCGCAGCGGATTGCAAGAGTTCCATTTTTTTCTGGAAGCCGGGCATGCTAGATAAATCAGTACAGATTAACCTGTGCTGAATTAATAATTAATAATTATTTCTAAATTACACTTAAATTCAGAACATGAGATGCAGTTGGCATCTTCCGTCATCTAACTGCATCCTTTACACTTGTGTAGGGCTGAATGCTTTGCCGTTTAAATATTGCATTTACTATGTGTAAGTGCACAATATCCCTGCTGCAGGAAGTGTGCTGTCAGTCATATGACCCCTTTAATGTGGCTCCTCACTCCAACACACAGAGAAAACTAACCACTGTGCATTCAAAGTCTCCATCTCCATGTCACATGACTGTAGAATGTAAACATGCATGCAAATCCCACCACTGCTAACGCTGATACAGAAGCAGAAGCCTTTTCATAGCTTCAATGAACCTATTGCTCAAAGTAGGAGGATCACAGTGCAGGGGCCCAAAAGCAGAGGACGGCATAGGACACCCCGCCTGTTAAGCCTTTATGGACGACACTACGGTTATGATTCCGTCAATCCAAGGAACACAATGGATCCCAAGTGCTTTGGAAAAGACAGCGACATGGGCCCAGCTGCAGTTCAAACATGGGAAGTTAACCCTTTGATGCGCAACATGGGTCAAAAAAGACCCGGCTGAGTTTAAATTTTATATATCTTTTCAAAAAATTAATTCCATCAGTCGGTACTCAAGGAATTCCTCAATTAACTTGTTTTTGACGACCCTACATCCTTATGTTAATTTTTCTTTTTTTACTTTTAGAATAAAAACCGTTTTTGTATCACTACCCCTCTAATGCACAACATGGGTCTAAAATGACCCGTATCCATTTTCAATGTTATTTCATGTATGGCTGAGTGTTTCTTTGGTATATCTTTGAAATAAATTAATTTTATCATTAACTATTCCAAGTATGCAGTAAAGATCTTGTTTTAGTTGAGCACAAATAATCATTTTTATTTTTCCTTTCTTACGTTATGAGGATGCACAGATTTTGTATTTCTACATCAAGTTTACATATATGGGTCAGAAACGACCCACATACAGTGACTGTAGCATTTAGCATGAAAAGACCATCTAATACATGGAAGTATGGTTTTTCAATTGTTCTGACATTATCTTAGAAATTATTTGATGACAATTGTGAAATATAATTGTACATAGATTTGATTTGATTAGGTTTAGGTTACCTTGAGAGTGAGGACATTACATGTTGGAAAGTTACACAGTTACAGGTAAAACAGCTAGCGTTATTTCAGCTAGCTATAATCAGACGCATGTGTGTGTGACAAAATGACAAATAAACATGTTGCTGATACAAAATACAAAAGTGTTTGGCCCATAGACTGTATAAAGAATGGACAGCGTCTGCCTCCTTGCCGGGTGAAGCCGAGAACAGCACCCCCTGTTTACAGGCTGCAGTATAGGTCATAAATCCCGCCTCCGCCAGCAAACCTTATGGAGCTGTGGACAAACTTTAGAAATTTATTACACAGAACATAATTTTTTCTCCCCCCCAGCTTGTGATGTTGACATGTAGTTACAGTAAGACTGGTTTGTGCTCAAGTCCTCTTTTTTCTGTACAGCTCTGTTTTTAAAAGTTATTAGGGGGTTCATGTTTTCTATGATTGACACCTGCCATAGACTGTACATAGAATGGACAGAGTCTGCCTCCTCGCTGGGTGAAGCCACTCCGAGAACAGCACCCTCTGTTGATGGGCTGCAGTATAGGTCATAAATCCCGCCTCCGCCAGCAAAGATTATGGAGCTGTGGACAAACTTAAAAAATGTATTACACAGAACATACATTTTTATCGCTCCTGATTGTGATGTTGACATGTAGTTACTGTCAGACTGGTTTGTGCCCAAGTCCTCTTTTTTCTGTGAAGCTCCATTTTTAAAAGTTATTAGGGGTTCATGTTTGCTATGATTGACACCTGATACAGCCTATGGGCGTTCAGGGATTGCGTAGCTCTCCCAGGGGATATGCTGTTTGAGCTGTGTGTCATCGCAGCGACTCTCTTCAACTGTGTGGCCAAATGCGCGCATTGCTACTGCGCAGCGCTGGTTTCAGGAAATGAAGAAAAATCCTGGAAATATCGAGAGCTATTTGGCTTCAAATCTGTATACAGGCAGTAGGCGGAACGAAGTTGTCCATAGTATATACAGTCTATGGATACACCCTATGGGCGTTCAGGGATTGCGTAGCTCTCCCGGGGTGATACGCTGTTTGAGCCGAGCGTCATCACAGCGACTCTCAGCGACTGCGCGGCCGAATGCACGCTTCGCAACTGCGCAGCTCTGGTTTCAGAAATGTAGAAAAGTCTCGGAAATACCGAGAGCTTTTTGGCTCCAAATCCGTATACAGGCGGTAGGCGGAACCAAGTTGTCCATAGTATATACAGTCTATGGTTTGGCCCCACTCACTGCTAATTTCATTACTTGAAACAAATTATTGTTATAGTGTTAGGTAATTCAATATTAAATCAAACTTGGATGAATGGGTCGTTTTTGACCCATGTGTGTAAACTTGATGTAATAATATAGAAACTATATTATTTCATAAAGTATGAAAAGAAAAATAGAAATAATGATCAGTGGTGATCAAAAACAAGATATTTAAAGAATACTTGCAATATTCAATCAGAAAATAAACTTATTTCAAAAGATAGAACAAAGAAAAACTCAGCCAGCATGAAATACCATTGGAAATGAATGCGGGTCTTTTTAGACCCATGTTGCGCATTAGAGGGGGTGTGGATATGTTGCGCATCAAAGGGTTAAGGAGCCTCAGCATCCCGAAAGGGAAGCTGAAAGGAAACATCTTTAACATCCAAGGCTCAGACATCCAAAGAATTCAAAAGCAAGGCATCAGGTGCCTTGGAAAGGCCTTTGACAGCTCCCTTAAGGACAACGATAACCTCACCAGCACCAAAGCCCAGCTTAACAAGTGGCTTAAGGTGATCGACAACAGCCAACTGCTCGGAAGGTTCAAGGTGCGGTGTTTCCAATATGGAATCAAACCTCGACTGCAATGGCCCTTTTTACTCTACGATTTCCCCAAGTAGAAGGGATAGAGAGGCTCTGTAGCAAGCTCTTGCGGAAATGGCTGGGCGTCCCTCCATCTTTCAGCTCAGTCAATCTTTACAGCAAGACCTCAAAGCTTTCCCTACCAGTAACATCGGTGGCTGAGGAGTTTCAAGCCGCCAAGGCGAGGGCAGTCAGAACACTCTTCTTGTATGAAGATGGGAAAGTGAGGCATGCAAGTAAGAACATCAAGTGTGGCAGGAAATGGAGGCCTTAGCAGGCAGTGACTGAGGCAGAAGCACACTAGAGACATCAGGAGATGGTAAGCGTGGTATGTCAAGGCCGCCTAAGTCGAGGAAACTATGATGGCAAGAGGTGGAGCAAAGCCAACACCAGAGTCAAAAGAACACTAGTGGTGCAAAGGGTCCGGGAGGCAGCAGAGGAGGACTGTCAGGTGAAGGCAATAGGGCTAGCTTCCCAAGGTAGGTGGACACAGTGGGACAAGGCACAGGTCCTGGAAGGACCTATGGCAAACTGACCATAGGGAAATTGTCTTTCCTCCTATGAGCAGTGGCTGATCTGCTGCCAACCCCAAGCAACCAGAAGATTTGGGGTGCAGAGGAAGATCCATCTTGCAAACAGTGTGGAGTGGCCTACTGCACACTGAATCACATTCTGACTGGTTGTCCTAAAGCATTAACGGAGTGACACTACAGGTGGAGGCATGACAAGGTCCTCATGGAGATTGCCAAGTGGGTGGAGTAGCAGAGGACTAAGGCGAACAACAACCACACCTTACCACCTAATGCCATAGGATTCTGAGGGAGGGTGGCAAGGCCCCTAAGAGCAGAACAGCAGCTAAAAACCTACCTTTCATCCTGCAGAAACCCTCTGACTAGGAGTTGAACATGGCCCTGAAGAGGGAACTCATCTTTCCTCATGGTGCAGTGGCAACCTCCACACAACCAGATTTGTTCCTCCTATCCAGGAGCTTTAAAACCATCATAGTGGCAGAACTTACCGTGCCCTAGGAGGAGAGGCTAGCCACGTCCTACCATCTGAAAAAAGCCAAGTACCAGGACCTGATTGATTGAAGCGGCTCTGAAAGGGTGGCACACAACCATTTTTCCCATTGAGGTTGACTGCCATGGGTTCCCAGCAAAATTGGTGCGCTACTTCCTCCAGAGATTTGGTTTCGAGCCCAAACAGCTGAAGAATAGCCATGATGGCAGAATCCAGCTTGAAATGGTTTTGGCTGAAGAGGGCCCAAAGTTGGAACCCTTCTGCAGGCGAAAACTAACCAGCTTCTGCAGCTCCACTCAGGCGAGGTGTACAGGTTAAGGGGCGAAACACCCTGAGATACCTGCTGATGATGCAGAAGGGTTCCTGCAGCAACGGTCTAGAGGAGCCAAAGAGATGGAGGAGCTCAGGGCCCAGGATGGATGCAGCTGGGGTCAGGCAGTTCCGCAGCAGACCGTTTGCAGCATTAGTCCAGTGGCAGCTAAAAGACTCAGAGACACTCAGAGAGACAGAAAACTGGTCAGTGACTTATATGGGACATAAAGATCTAAAGAGGAGATAGAGACAGACTCTAGCTCAGTGTGCCAGATAGCCCGACAAGTACCCTGTAGAACCCTATACTCACTAAATTTAACTTTGTTCCTACTTGGAACTGAATTTTGGTACATAACCCTAGCCCTGGGGCAAACACACAGAAGCACAGGCCCCTATACAACAGTATAGGAGCCAGATTAATGATAAACTCAAGTCAATGAGACAAGCCAAAATAAAAAAAGGAAATAGAAAATTCCCTATGGGAATTTTATATTCACAGGGGATAGTGTCTTGGTGCATTTGTCCCGTGGTCCTAGTAAAGGCCAAAGGTTACTCTATTTGTACCCTCAGGTGAATTTTGTTTGCAGTGAATCACATGTCTGACAATAGATGAACAAAAGCACAGTACATACATGTAAAGTGACAACAGTGCTCAGGTAGGAGAATAAAATACGACCAAATATAAACCAACAGCTCTCAAGTTCTCTTCCTCGTGTTAATGTGCCCAATGGCTGATGGAATAAAACTACTTTTGTACTGCTTAGTTTTACAGACTGGTACCTTGAGCCTCCTGCCTTCTTTTCCCTAAAGTCAAGCTAACCTTGAATAAAATCGAGGAGTCACAGCAGCATCTGTTTGGACAATAAAAGATAAGCGAAGGAATGAAAGTAGAAACAAACCACTGAAAGTTGTTGGGAATCCGATCTATGATTTTTAGGGGGCACTTCTGCCTTTATTAGATAAAATAAGACAAAGAGAGACAGGAAATGTGGGGAGCAGAGTAGGGAAAGACATGCAGCTATAAAGGTTGTGGCCGGGAATCTTAGGGGATTGTGGCCCTGTCCTGAAAATCCTACCAAATTACGCTAGAGACAATAATAATGATTATGGAAAAAATGTGTTGTTTCCACAAAAGACCGTAGGAAGGGTTACTAGTTTGGCACAAGTACAGAGCAAATTAGTCAAGTGTAATTTATTTTGGCTGTATTCTTTGACTAATCTTCAACTAAACAACTAAACAAGTACAATTTATTTTGGCTGTATTCTTTGACTAATCTTCAACTAAACTAACGGAATGGGTGAGACGCATGTGCAGAGTTGTTGTTTAAATGACGAGTCCATTAAAAACATTGCTTGCTAATCAGCATTATGTTAATGTGTAACGTATTAAGTTTAAAGTTAATGTTTAAGTTAAAACATCATGTTTTAAGAAGGTACAACCTCAAGATTCAAGATATTGTTTTTTTATCGTTTAGTTAACAAATGTTTATTTTTGACTGATCAGACCAGGAATATATCAGGGTAAATAATGAAACTTTAAGATCAGAAATCTTCTCTTTCCAGAGTCTCTTAATGAGCTTGAAGAGCAGGACCTGGATGCTCTGGTGGCTGACCTCAGATCAGACTCAAAGACGTCAGAGGTTTCCACAGATCAGCAGACCGGCAGACAAACAACCGGTCAAAGTGCAGAATCAGCCATGACTCAGCAATCTGAGCCAGCAGTTGCCTCTTCATCATCATCAAATGCTGCTGAATCCTCTAAACGGCTGCAGATGGTAACAATACAAACACTTGAAAAGTTAATACTATTTTTACAAAGTTACAATACATAACTTCCTCATATTATTTTCCAGAGTGAACCTCAGACGAAGGCAGACAAAATCAAACTGGCTCTGGAGAATCTGAATGAAGCTAAAGTAAGGCATGTGAACACAGTCTTGGGTTCTTCATCATTCAGCCGCGCAGTTACAGTAAATTCTTTCTTCCCAAGTTGATAGTAAAGGTGCTGATGAGTGATGGCAGCTCCAAGGCGCTGATGGTGGATGAAAAGCAGACGGTCAGGGAAGTTTTGGACAAGCTTTTTGAGAAGACATACTGTGACTGCAGCGTTGACTGGAGCCTCTGTGAGACCAGCCCTGAGCTGCAGATTGGTGAGATGAACGCAAACACACATGCTATACATGTATAACTCATATGCAGGCAATCACCACCGTGTACATACCATATACATCACGTGAGGCAAACTCCTGTAAAGAGGCATGAGACTCTGCTGCACGTGTCCCAGGACTGTCTGAAGGTCTACAGTATACTTATTTGAAAGTCTATCATCATTTCAGAGCGAGGCTTGGAGGACCATGAATGTTTCGCAGAGCCGCTGTCTGTGTGGACGTCTGAAAGTGAAAACAAAATCTATTTTGTGTCAAGACCGCAGAAGTATGTGATGTTCAAAGACCCTCAGGTAAGTATGGGTGGATCCGATGATCTCCTCTTTTAGTAACACATTGATTAAGAGTAAATATCCAGTTACTATAATGTGCTTCTTAGTTATTTTACATGTGGAAGAAGAAGACAGCAAGTTTGAGTGGGATTAACGAACAAGAAAAACAGCTTCTACTCAAGGTCAGTAACAGCACCACAAGCCCACCTCAGCACATCAGAGGAAATAAACCTCTTGTTGCTCTTTATTATTGCACCAACTTAAAGAATTGTATGAATATGTCTCATTTTAACAGCCTACAAATGATTTCCTTTTGTAAGGCTCAAGAAATTACACTCTTGCGATAATGTAAGATCTTTCCTCTATCGTCTTCTTTTGATGGCCTTCAGGGACAAGCCCTTAAATGGCTGCTTCCCACCTGCTAAGGAGACAAGATTCAGTTTGATTTTGAATTGTGCTCCTCTGGCTAATCTTCTGTGGAGTGCCACAAGGCTCTATTCTGGGCCCCTTTCAACTGCTTTTACAGAAATATTACAGAAATGTTCTTACAGTATATGTAAAGTATAGTATATGATAATTTTACGCTGTGGATTATCTGTGTGGTATGGCTCTGCAGGAGAATTTTGGTGGTTCGACTGTGATTGTTCCCGATCTCGAGGGCATGCTGTTCTTAAAAGAAGATGGAAAAAAAGTTTGGAAACCTCGCTACTTTGTTCTCAGAGCCTCAGGCCTGTACTATGTACCCAAGGGGAAGACTAAGGTATGGAAAAGATAACTCATTGTACAAACGCAAGCATGTTAATGGTTGAGAGGTTACTTTATAGATATGTGAGCGATACCACCAGTAACACATAGCTTTAAGGAAACTGGTTCTTCAAGAGTGAAAGTTATTCATGACCAGTGTATTCTGTATTTTTAATTTTTGCTAGTTCAAGTAATTTGTTGATTTCTGGTATGCACATAAAAAAGATAAACCGCTGCATTTTACTCATAATCCTCATTCTAAGTAGGAAATATGTGTAAGGCATCTAAAATGCTCAGTAAAATAGTAATAACAAGCATATGGGATATTCAGATTGGCAAGTCTGCAAACTGTAAAGTCATATTTGAACTGAAATGAAAAGTATTGAGTGGTTTATTATCCCATTTAAAGTTTCAATGTGACAACTGTTTTCTGTTGCTATGCTAACAAACAGGTTGCCTATAATCCAAAACATCCTTCTGTAAATCATTTTTTCAACATGCTTTTATATTTTTCTTCAATTGAGATAGTTTATATTTAGCAAGCCAGTTGATTTCCTCAGTTTACAGTTTTTGTGTTACTCTTGCTGAACTTACGAGCTGCTGTTTTAAGCTACATGCTTGACATCAAGATCTGTGAGTGCTATCAGTGTTTCACCTTACTCACGGTCAAATAATAACCACAACTACAACAACTTGTTCCTCAAAATTACTATCTTAAAAGTAGAATTAATATTTATCAACCACATGGCAGCCATTTCCCTAGAATGTTATTAGTAGTTAGCGTAGATGCTAGCATGTTGTTCTGCTTTGACACAGGCTGTTACTCTGATCTAACCCAATACATTTTATTTATATAACACATTTTAACGAACAATTTTTATCAAATTGCTGCACAGTAGGATAAAAATCTAGAATAAATGATAATCACAAAGAAACATAAATATGCACAAAACAATAAGAGCCTGTAATACACATACAAGAACAGACATAAAACCACAGAGACCACACAACTCTTGAGCTGTGTAAAAAGCCAAGAAATAAAAGTATGTTTTTACAGAGATTTAAACAGTAGGGGACATTTTGAAGTAACTTGTTTGTCGTATAAATGCTGGCTATAATTAGACAATTATTTTAACTGCTGGCCAATGAAGACTGAAAGATAATTGATATTTTTTTAAAATGGAGACATTGGACTATTTTAAGCTTAAACAGTTTATTTGGTGGCACTTCAGCTTCTGTTGGACAATAACTAATGTTGATGTTCACCCATATCTTAGCAAACATGGAGTATATTCTCATTGTGTTGTGTAGCTCTATCAAACAGGGAGATATAATACACAAAAATAATTGAATTTCAGAATTGCTTGTAATCTACATTAGCTTTAGTTTTCTAGCATCTAGTAGTCTATTAAATAAGTTGCTTCACTTTGTAACATGGTGGGATATCCCTCCAGACATCAGATGCAAAATAAATAAGAGGCTTTGACTGGATAATGATTGGTCAGGTTTTCCAATTGTCGACTTCAAACCAGAAACACAGCAGTTAGATTGTGTAACAATTTTTGAGTCCCCCAAGCCGTTATATGATGTCAGAAGAAAATATAAACAAGTTTTTCATGCAAACTATTTAGAAAAGTTTAGTAGAGGAGGAAACAAAAATGGATTAGGGGAGTTTGACAGTAAAAAAAACAGGCAAATACCGCCCTGGCAGGTATTTGATGGCTCACATCTGAGTGATTAAACATATTAAAAGCAGAGAGGAAAGAGAAAGAGCCTGAAAAATGAAGATTGACAGAGTGAATAGAAGCATTGCAGCATTTTTAAAAGGAAACATGTCGCTCTTTCACCAAGACAGAGGAGGAAAATTCCTTCCAAATAGATGGAGGGGAAACTGTGTGAGACAGATGTGCAAATGGTCAACATAAGAGAGCTGCAGGAATCATCTGGAGTCAAGGACACAAGGATGACCTGCCGGGAGATCTGGAAGAGACAGTTCATAAGAGGAGAAGAAATGGCCACATCAGACAAGGAGGAAGCATAACTAATATTGTACAGCAGTGTGAAATGGACACACATGTAAATACAGTTTAAGACTCTCAGTTATGAAGGAAAGACAGAGAAGGAGAGAGAAGTGATTAGCAAGCAGTGGTAAGAGAGGAGGTAAAAGAGGATGAACATCCATGAAAAAAGTTAGGAACAAAGCCCGACAGGGTAAAAAAAAAAAAAAAAAAGTCTTTTTAACATACAGGCAGACACACTTAGTATTGTCCAGTACACAGTGTTTCTTTGTTTTTGTGGTTAAATGTGTGACCATGATGTGCCTCTGCTCAATATTAGACCGAAATGAAAGGAATAAATGCTCCTCTGAGAAAAAAACTCAATCTTCTCAAGAATTCCCTCTGACATTTTTGGAAAACTAAATCAAGACAAACAGATTTGTGTAAAACTGTTTTCTTTGAAGTGTCCTCATTTAATTTCTACCATAAAGTCAGACTGCGAAAGTTTGTTTTATCATCAAAACATGTTTAAACAACTACCAGAGCATCAAGACTAATCGGTCATTAGATGAGTTTAGACTGATTTCATTCACACTGAAACATCAGCATGCTCTGGATTACAAGTCCTGTAAAATACACTAACTCACAAACATATTTTCTTCTGACGTCAATATAAAAACTTCACTGAGACGAAATTTCACTGTTGTTAACTGTTTTTGTTGTTTTTCTGTCTGACAGTCCTCCAGTGATCTTGTGTGCTTCGTCCATTTTGAAAAAGTCAACATCTACACCTGCATCAACCACAGACAAAAGTACAGAGCCCCCACCAACTTCTGCTTCATGCTGAAGGTAAGCTACAAAGACATGGTCCATGTTTCTGCTATGGGTTGTCCATCTTTCCATGATTTTCTACTTAAAATTTGTGTCAGTTTGAGTTAAAAAATCCCTGCGTAATATTATTAAGAGAAAAAAGAAAGTTGTCATTATGAGAGGACAGAGAAAGTTGCTCCTCCTATTGTGAAATGCAAAGCCAAAATCCTGCCTCTGTTGACATATTCTACGTGGGCATGTGCAAAAGTGATCTAGCTGGTGGAGCCAAGGGACTTAAGGCCCACCCCTTTGACTGAACAACACTCATGATATAACCTACCATAAAATGTGAAAGATTCCTGAGGTCAATACAGTCCACAGCAGATCAGATATTTGTGCTGATTTGAAGCAGACACTCACAGTTTCGGAAAGTTCAGAGACTCTTGTGTTAGTGAGCAATTCTTTTTATCTCTCTCCACTTCTCTGCTGAAGAGTGCTTCTCTGTCAGAGCTATCCATCAATCCTCTTTTGACATAAAGAAACATATTAATTACACTTAAACATTAATAGATGAGAGCAATCCATCAGGGTACTATGCTGTAAAGTTGTGGACCTGCACCCTTTCGGGTGAAAACAGTCAAACTGAGTTGACCAATGGCAAAGTGAAAACTCCAGTCTAAGGCAGAGGTTCTCAAGTCCAGTCCTCGAGGCCCACTGTCCTGCATGTTTTGGATGTTTCCCTGCTCCAACACACCTGATTCAAATGATCAGCTCGTTATCAAGCTCTGCAATGGCTTAATAACGAGCTAATCATTTGAATCAGGTGTGTTGGAGCAGGGAAACATCCAGAACATGCAGGACAGTGGGCCTCGAGGACTGGACTTGAGAACCACTGGTCTAAGGCAATATAATAGCTTAGAAAAAATAACAGCAATACTGTTATTGATTGGCTATTGAGAGCCTGAATCTATCAGCCAGTCGTGTAAATCATGACGTTTTGATTTGTAAATATGGATCAGGATGTAACGTTTACAAAAATCAAGGTTATGACAGAATATGAGAGCTTCTAGACAGGGGTGAGAAGCTGTGTGTCGCTCTACATTTCATAGTCATTTTGTATCGGGCATCTTTGGTGTAGTGCTCACTTTGTTAAAGAGAAATATATGAGATTGGAGAAGTGATCCGCTGGGATTTATCCACTTTGGTTTTGGTGACAGAAGCAGTTACAGTTCCTACTTTCTAAGAGTTCTGTGAATGGTGCCTTAAGGTTGACTTTTTACCATCACATTATAGCCCTGTGTGGTGCCAGATACTATCTTTAAGAAAGGCAATTTAAAAGTGATAACCCAATTCAGGCAACACAGTTAAAACACACACATGAATTTTGTGAAATCAGTTTATAACAGTGGCTACAAGATGGGGTCGTTCATCCTAAAATGTAGGCAGATTTAGAAGATATGTAGACCCTTAAGCTGAACTTTTCTCTGATGTTACATCGCCGATCAGTGAATAAAGACATAATTAATGTGTTTTCATTACAGACCATCAGATTTGCTGTCAATAGCCATTAAATGATGGGTTTCTCTCAAAGACCCCAGAAATCCCATTTACCGCCATTCATTTAGATGGACTGCTTCCACCCACAAGGGGGCATGGTCAGTTTTGAAAGTGGAAAGGGACGTTTGACTGCTCTCAACCATCAGCATGATAAGGACTAACTGCAGTGACAGAAGTTAGGTGTTTGAAAATTATTTGACGTGTAGACAGATTTATAATATGACTCCTCTTCCATGAAGAAGGTGGGCTGTAAGACCTACAGTACACCACAGCCAGTCACCAGGGAATCAAAGTCCATAAGCATCTGTTCTATCCGTTCAAGTGTCCAGTCAATGTAAAATGTACACTCATTTTTATGTAGAAATTAAAGAACAAAGCTGCCAAACTGAACATCAATCAACTGTAGGGCGCAAATCTATCTGCTGAGCTGTGATAGACATGCTGAGTAATTTACAATACATTGTGTAGTCTAAGCATGACCACATCTTTTGACCCAATCAGGGGCCAATCCAACCTTTGAGAGGGACCATGCTACCCCTCTGAACACACCCCTGAACACATTGTACTACTTACACAGTTTTTTTGTGATCAAATTGTTTCTATATTACTCCAGCTACATATATAGAAAACAACTATGCCTGAGGACAATGGAGAAAAAAACACAAATACACTGAATGTGTGTTATATCTGTGGTAAATACCTCACATCTGCTCTATACTTTCTGTTCTTCACAACAGCTTTGTCTCATTAAACCCAGACATAGGTGAAGGTTCAACAAGACACAGAGACTTCACACAATAACAACACTTCATGTGTTATGGTAGACAGTGATGGTGAAGTAGATCACACTTACAGCTGAAAGTTTATTTATGCTGACAGGAAGGGAGATGTGGTTGACTGTAATTGTCAGTGTTGACCAGTGTGAACCGATTTTTTTTTTTCAACAGCTTGTCAGTGTGTTAAACAAGTCCTCTCAAACCATATGGACACCTGGAATTAATAACGAGTGAATGTGGTGTTATATCATATATAGAAATATGTTTCTGTCTAATAGGAAAATCAGTCACACCCAAGATTTTCCAGTTTTGTCTTAAGTTTCTTACTTATAGATTTTCACAAATTAATCAGTTAGGTTGCCTAAAAGACAGCAGTGTGGTCCTGTCCTACTTAATCCACCGGTCTTTGTGGTGTTTGCAGTGAAGGGAAAGTCAGGCATATACTGCCCTCTGCTGGATCTTTCGTGTAATACAGCTCCACAAACAGCAAAAGTAAAAAATAAAGATTCAGTCTGTAAAATTAGATGCCTGATGTTTTTTGTGATTCTGTTGGACCTGATCAGATTGAAAATAGATTAGTGATGTCACCAGGGTCATCTCAGCATTGGGTTTGGTGATCATGTGTTTAAAGGAGAGTTTCATTAAATTAATGTAGGCCGCAGACAAGCTCGACACATACCAGATAATAAAACTGAGGATGCCTCTCCACAATTTAATTGTTCCTTTTGCATGAGGTCTGCCTCAAGTCATCTATCATCATGAAACCACAGATGAACCTATAACATCACTTCTCTTTTTGCCTGTATTTTTTGTCCCAGCATCCCTGCATCCAGAAAGATTCGGACTACATCAAGTTCCTGTGCTGTGAGGATGAACACACTCTGCTGCTGTGGGTCAACTCCATCAGGATCGCCAAGGTTAACCTGATTAGAGTGAAAATACAAATTTAATTTGATTTCAGCTCCAGCTCAGGACATTTCAAGAGTTAAACATTTATGTGTGTGTTGTTCCTTTGTGTGTTCAGTATGGGACTGTTCTGTATGAAAACTATCGGACTGCTATGCAGAGAGCCTCCCCCAGTATCAAAACTCTCTACTCTGCTGCACACACAGGTGAGTCTCAAACACTTTTCATATTCCCTGGCTAAATACTTGATTCTGATTGGTCAAAACCCTATGACAATGTGGATTAATTCTAAATAGCAAAATTGATGCTCGAGACAACCTTCTTACACGTCATATCAAATCAATCAAGTTTCACTTCCACCTGTTGACACTCTGGTAAAAATAATAGTTTCCATCTCAGACTTGTTTTAATAGTGAGCAAACAATGACATTTAGTGATGGAAAGAGGTGGAGCAACATCCTGTCCCGCAATCCAGGCAACAGCTGCAGAGCTGGTACCCAGAACCAGAGGCTGTTGTGTTTATTGCAAGAAGTTGTGAAATTTGCTCCATTAGTGTTTGTGTGTCAACCGAGAACGAGAGCTGAATGAGGACAGAAATGTCAACATAAATATTCTTGCAGAAGTTCTGCTCACCTTGTTTCACCATGTTTTCTTTGGTGGAAATGTTAGCTTAAAGGCCCCCATCAGGAGTTTTTTTTACATTTATGAAACAGCCTGCAATTTAGGTTGCTGCCTTTACATAAAAGTCAAGAGCAAAAAAAGACCACCAGCAACAAGACTGACAATTTGTACTGATTCAATTTTTATCCCTGAAACCAGTGTGATGAGGGTGTCAGCCAAGCCAGTAAAGAAATAGCCTCGTTTTTACGGTTCCCACATAACATAATCACAGTCAGCAGCACATTTGACTGTTAAAAGTAAACAGGATGAGATTTTTGCGAAAAGACACTGGTCATGCACACAATTGAAGATATAACCAAACCTGCTTTGTCTACAGTGGGGCATAACATTGACACAAAGCATAAGTTCCTCACATGAGCTTTAATGTGAACTAAAACATATAAGCTAGCTAATACTTGAACTTGTGCATGAATTGAACTGTTAAGTTTAATGTTAATTCTTCTGGCACATAGATTAGGAATGTGTGAGCATGAGAGGGTTACTGACCGAGGAATCAGAAGAGCTATTGTTTTTACCTGTATTAGTACATCATTTTTACACAATAGTCTTTAAATCTATATTTTGTTTCATATGTTCAATTCTTTATGAAATGGTTGGACAATGTGGTGAATGTTGGACAAGTTGGACAATGTGGTGAATGGGTGGTTCATGCAAATTAGAATCCTGACAGGGGGAGAAGTGGAGGGGCTCATCTCACTCTGGCCATTCTGGCTTACACTGACACCTGTTCACCATACATTATCCCTTATTTATAGTGTGTACAAATAGATTGATTATTTCTTAAGAATAAGAGCGAAATTACATTTTGGTTTAAACTTCAAGAGCAAATGTTTACCTGAAGCAGCATGCACATACTAACACAGACCAGTGAAGTGCAGGTTTTGTATCTTTTTTTTTTTTTTAGGAAAAACTGAAGCAGAATATATAATCACAACTTACTCGACAGTATTTGAGTATACAACCCTGATGCCTGGATCTGTTTCTTGTTTTCTTCTCAGACAAATCCAATGGCCATGTCACAGACTGTCCACATGAGCCACCACCTGACTTCATCCCTCCTCCACCAGGGAACACACAAGGATGAGACACACCTAGACCTCCCTCTTTAAATCCGGATCAATCCTATCCTGTCTTGAGCCCTCAGATCTGGGTGAATGTTAAATCCCTGGTCTGATTTGATGTGTTAGAAATGTTTAAAAATGCATTAATGTCATTTTATTTATTCACTGACTTGTACTGATTGTTGTAGATTGTATTCCTGCTCTATTAGCTTAAAAACATAACAAAAGCACACAGCCGTGTTCATTGTTTCAATGAGCCGTTTATTACAAAAAGACTGTACATAAATTTCAATGAACACATCCTATGTACAAATCAAGAGGAGAAGACAAATATTGGATTCTGTTCCCATGAACATTTAAGTTACTGATTCTTTTCATTGTTAAGAAAACACACACTGAAGAAAGGCGCCTGGACCTGTGATGCCCTGAAATGCTCGACGTTAAAGTGGTAAACATTACAAAGTTCTGCACGTCAGTGGTCGTCTCATGACTTCTCTATGAAATAAGTATAAATAAATCCTTAACATACAAACTGCTAGTGAGCCTTCCTTGGCAGTCTCAGACACAGAAAAAAAAAGAAGTTGAATGCAAAGCTAGAAATACACTTAGTAGAAAAAGTTGTATTCTCACAAAAAATGACCTCATGATGGAAAAAATACAATCAAGAATGGGATGTACTTGCAGATCATTCACTGAAATGAGGTTTAGATACTTTCATGCACAGAGTCTGAATGAATACTGCTCATTTCAGTCTTTTGTTGTCTGTGTGGAAACCTGAAAATGTCCTCTGGAACAATTCTTCTCTGTGATTTCTATCGTTTTTTTCTTGCGCTAACAATCCCTTTGTAAGCAGGCATCTTATTTTGAGAGGGTAACAAAACAGATATTTCATACCAGCGCTGTCTGTAAGACCTGGGGTTTTGAAATTCACTCCTTCACTGCAGTCAGCAGAAAGACAAACACATACTAGAAGTAGCTGAATCTAGCTTTAGTACATTACGGATCAGTTTCCTACATTCACTAAAAAATGCAGAGGTGATTCAAAACAGTTACAATCAAATCTGAAGTTTCTTCACTTTCTGGAACAAAGTCATGAGATTAAATCCCTTGTTTCCTTCTTACAGTAATAAGAGCGCTCATATTTTGAGGTTGTTTGTGTCGGTGATTATGGTAGTTGAGCACCAATGTAAAGCACCACACCAGCAACCACTGAAAGAACAGACGACATGTGGATAAAGGTCAGTCAGTACTTCTGGAAAGAGACTGTCGTGTCAGAATCAAAGCGGTGATGGCTACTTCAGAGTCATCACAGCAGTTAAAAACAAATCAGTGCACAATGAAAAACAACATAAACACACATACACACACACAGGTTAGTCCTTCCTCTGCTTCACATTAAGAAGCAGCAAACCCCTCAGAGCTCTGCTACAGTGGCTGGACAGCATGACTACATACAGTGACGATGATTGAAATGATACGACTATGACAGAACGTAGAAAAATAAACGCTTACATGCGGCAGCTTTGCCAGCTTTCAGTTAAAATGGCACTGTGAGTGATGAATAAAATTAATATTCAAGTAAAATGAAACACCATCTCAAACAAAAACAGCCAATCTTGGCATCACCTCCACTGACGCTGATGGAGAGTCACAGGTGACACACACTAAACCGACAAATGTAACTGTACTGGCAGCTTCTCACGTTACACTTTATATACAAGTCCAAGGACAGAAAGAAGAGTCTGTTTTCTTTTCTTTTTAGTTTTTTTTTTTCTTTTTTTTCATG
This sequence comes from Xyrichtys novacula, assembly GCA_962446985.1. Lineage (NCBI taxonomy): Eukaryota > Metazoa > Chordata > Actinopteri > Labriformes > Labridae > Xyrichtys > Xyrichtys novacula. Next base: position 7,942,366 of record OY660877.1, read on the forward strand.
TAATGCGTTCTGTACACTCAGTTCACCCTTTTGAACAACATCCCCACCATCACAGAGCATAGTAAATACACAACTCCAGGTTGTTTGATCCCCTTTTTTTTTTAAACATGATGTGGTTCGGACATCGACGTCATCCAACATTCAGTCTTGTCCTAATGCACTTGTTAATGTCTGGGTATAATTGAGACTGTATGTAGGAGGTGGACAGTTTGGAGCCCTTGGTTTTTAAGCGTTTTTGGACTTTGAATCTTTGAGGAACCAGATCAAAGGAGGGTCTTGTTTTACATCACTACACCAGAGTAGGAACTTGTCAATCACAGGTAGACACGCCTAGAAGCATCTCTTTCCAATTTAGTTTTGCTCTACAAGAGAGCAGTGTTGTCACCCCCTCCTGGCCATTACAAACACTGCACCCTTGAGTCATATCTGCATTGGTGTCCCTTTGAAGCTGAGGGCTATGTCCACTTCCTATCGACAGTCCCTTTCAGGTTTTTTGAAGATAAGGTTAACTGTTTAATGAAAGGAGAGGCAGATTGGTCTGCGAGTTTGCAATGCAAATAAAAGGGGCGGGACCTTCGGTGCAGCATTTTATATTCAGAGAAATGCTACACTGCCTTATCTATTCATAAAGTTGTAATACTACATCTACAGCACTGGAAATACTTGAAATCTTGGTAGCATGTACATCAACTAACTCTATATCTAGATTCACCTGGACGTCTTTGAACTTTTCTGGTTGAGAGTAATTTCTTGTGAGGCATTTGTGTCCTTTAAAGTTTGATACCCATTAGTAACAAATAGGCGTTATCTCCCCCCTTTGTTCCACAGTGTAAACTAACAGACCCCCTGGTTTTCAAAGCTTTAAGCCCCTCCTCTTTTGTGCGACAGTTTTTCTTTTCTTTTTCAGAGCACAAAAAAAAAAAGTGTGAGCACAAGCCCCCCAAATGAAAACAGTTTGTAAAATCACCATGGCACTTCATTCAAAAAGGGAGCTGTATGAACTGCATACGCCTGTCTGTACATCATCACTCTGTTTCAAACTGCAGTGCTGTTTTGGGTGTGTTTCCTCTTGTTTTTGTTCTTTTTTTGTTCTTTAGTCAGCATAGTGCATGATGGACTCGACGTAGTTTCCTGGGAAGAGTCCGGTGACGCCGTTACAGACGCCTTCGAACCAGCCGTCATCGTTTTTCTTGATGATGTAGATGATGGCGCCTTCCATAAAGGACAGCTCGTCCTCCTTGTCCTTGGTGTAGTCATAGATGGCTACCACTGGAAAAAGAAATTATTTCACAGAAAAATTAACCTTATGGAATCAAAAACTGAAGCTCAATGGGAGCAAAACTGTCTCGAGGTCACTCACCTTTCTCTAGATACACTTTAGGAGCCCAGTGGGGGTCCCCGTCAGAGTATGGATCACTATAATGGACCACTGCAGCCTCCTCTTCCTCATAGTCTACAGGTGGGGGAGGTGGAGGGGGAGAGGGCTCCTCAAACACACCAATGTCCTCTGGGGGAGGCGGAGGAGGTGGGGCGGGGCTGTCTGTTACTGAATAAAGACAGAGGACATAAGAGAGTGTCAATAAAATCATATGAGAAAGGAGGACGGTCGTATTTGCTCTCCTTATGTGTCTCTAAGGTCGGTCTTTAAAAACTTAAGATGCCGAAAAAACACTTCTTCTGAGCAAAATGAGATTATACTGAGCTCATACTTTTCTACACTTTTCTGCCTTTTGGCCAAATTATTCTTTTTTTGACAATCATTTACTTTGACACTGTTCAGACCTAAGCGGGCAGTAAATGCCAAAGTTTATGTGCACTGATTTAAATGTCCACTAGAAGGCAGCTTGGGGCCCTTTTTAACCTCACTACTTTCTGGACAGCAGTAGAATAAGTGGAACATTTCTTTAGTTAAAGTTCATAGTTCAGTCATATTTTCTCAACCTCTCCCAACCTGAAAGTCAAAATGATGTTTAGAAGTCTAATTCAAGCAAATGCTCTAGTTAGGAAATACTGTATTAATTCATTTGTTGGACCTAATTATACGAGTATTAAGTCTAAAATCCTGTCAGCAGCCATAAACTTTCATAACGTATTTTTAAGACCTTGAAATGAAGCCAAAGCTGTGCTTGCTAAACTTGAGGAGTCATAATGACATCTTTAATTAATGACCTGTTATTAGTTTTAGTTATTGTGCCTTCAGGGAATTTTAGAGCATATTAACTTCAACTATTGCCATCAGCCTGTCTCATTTTGGATTTGTCTGGACTGATACAAAGGCAAGTTTTGAGTAAACAAAAAATGTGACCTATAATTTGGCATTACATTTTTGTTCTGATGCTTTGTTTTGAGTGCTTAAAACTGTTTTAAGAATTTATGACAAACTATCAGAGTCTGGGCATGTTAATGAATGCAGAGATCATATTGGCATGTACACAGATGTTCACACCAATATCAAAAAAACTTAGAACAGCCCATAACTGCTTGATGTGTGTGTGTGTGTGTGTGTGTGTGTGTGTGTTCCCATAAGTATGAGGTGCTAAGGTGTGGCTCAGCATGTGACAAACAGTTAACTGACTGGTGTCACAGTCTTTGGTCTTTAAATGTTTGTGTTTGCGATGTGAGAGTCTTCATGAAAGCCCAGATGAAGCCTCTTATCCACTTTATTCACTCTCTTGAGTTAAACTGAGATAATGGACAAGATGACTCAATATAATGCAGCTGTTGAATCTAACCTACTTCCACGGGTCCAACAAGTGAGTCAAATTCCTTTAAAACATTAAGAGCTGAGATTACCTCACTCTAGAACTAAAGCTGTTTTGGCTTCAGACAGTCATCCCAATCATCTCTTTGAGGTCTGAAAAAACACAGCTCACATTTGGTGCGAGTATAAAGCCCTAACCCTCTTTAATGCGATATCCAGCTTGACCTTCCCCTGACTGAATCACAGTGGTGTGAAAGCACTGGTTATACCAAGAACAGCAAAGTGTGCACATGCTGAGTTCTCAGCCTTAATCCTTCACATGAATTTTTAATTTTCATTGAAAGAAATTCAGAATTTGCAACTTATGAATTTGCTGAGTGCTCATTATGGGAACAAAAAAATGTGTTTGATTGTGCGACCCTTTCCTCAGTCTTTTTTTGTCTTGTCATGTTGCTCATCAAAAGTAAAGTTTAATTCAACATTACAGTGGTGGTAAATGAATCTTGTTTTAATGGTTTGCCTTGTGCTGTGATATCGTTTCATCCCTTTTCTCTCTCATCTTTGCCTGCTCAGTCATCGATGACGTTGCTGGTCTAATCCCTGTTTCTGCTGCTGAAATTCTTAAATGCGTCTCTTCCTGTGTATTGGAGGAGCTCCACTGATAGAAGCAGCCTGTTCAGAGGGACAAAAGTACAATCTTTCCTGCTCATTATTGGCTGAACATCTTAAACCTGGTCTAATCTGTTATTTGTCTCATTGCATGACTCATCATTCGGTGCGACGGCAGCCTGCGTTTCGTTCGACCAGACAAACACAGACAGTTTGGATCTCTACGCAGCTGCATCTCGTCAGACAGGCGGGTGGGGAATCAGGACACGGCATCAGGTCACATTTTCTCCCTTCAGTGGACTGAAAGTGCTGGCTGCAAAGCTTTCTGTGATGTGATCCATCACCATGGCAACAGACAGACATTCTAGGGGCGTGTGCTCCCCTTCAACCCCGAATACAGTGAAAGAAAAGGTGTGCTGAGTGTGTGGACAGCAAAGAAGAAGAAATGTAAGGCAGCATGTGGATGATACAACAATTTCAGAGAACTAAGAGAATTCTGGTTAATAATGAAGTGAAATAGGAGCTTATTATTGCCATTTTAGTCTGTGCAAAGAATAATAATCACTTAAGATATAACTGAAAGGTTGTATTTTAAGTGATTAATGAGAGAAATGTCATCTTAAATATGAATTATAAGCTGTTGAACAACACTAAGACTCCAAATGAAATTCAATATTGAGATAGATATGGATTACATGAATGTGTTTTACGTGATGTAGAATTTGACCTCAGTTTTAATGAAGGCATCTTCAGTATGAGGTAAGATGATCTAGGACATGTCCCTTAATGTCTTCTCTGTTCAGGAAAATGTGACCTGACACATGGGGGTGTTATCACTTCAAGTATAATCCTTTATGTCTCCAGCAGTAAGTGAAATGTGATGTAAACACTTGAAATGAGCTCATTAAAGGTCTTCTGAAGTGGCTTATTTTTTAGTCATTTAGGGCTACTGTAAGGGACTTTATGTTTGTGTCAAATTTGGCGCCCCCTGTGGACAAAGAGGTCTTTGGATTTTTTAAATCTAATATCTTCTTATACTGTTCTCTGACCAAATTCTCATCTTTTTGATAATTGACGATCAAATTGATTATTATTATTTTATTTTTTAAAAACTACCCCCACCACCAGTTTCAGGTAACAAAATTTACCATATCACAATCATGTATCTTGCAATTGATGGTCTTAAATTCTTAAGTAGGTCACAAAAAGGCATTAGTCAAAGTCTTGAATATCAGATAAATCAAAGAACCCTGAAGTCCCTGATATTTTGTACAATGTGACGTGAAAACAGCTGTAACTGTTTCCCGCTTTCTGTGAATTATGACTCGAAGCTCAATCAGCAGAAGTAATTATGATAAATGCCATAATCACTGGGTCTATTTTTGTTGTTTTTAATGCTGACTCTGTTTGGCAGCTGACTGGATGGTGAAACATGCTCTTACATGGCACTGGTTGTTGTTTTACCTCCTACATAATAGTGCTTTAAAGAAAATTGTTGATCCTGTCAACGATTTATAAAGGTACGTAAATCAATGCATCCATCTTTTATGGTCCACATATGTGGGAGTGAAGGTAATGTGGAAAGTGTTTTATTCTTTTATGTTAAGAAGTACAAATAGGTGTTTTTTACTGTCTCATGAATGTATATCTGTTTATTAAAACATATGCGTACATTTCTGAACAGATTTCTACTTACTGCTCTCCTGCATTCTGGCCACAAAGCCGGTCAGAGGGATCTGTGGGGTCAGCTGCACCATTGGAGGGGGAGGTGGAGGAGCCACAGACACTGGAGCAGCAACACCCAGAGTGGCAGACAAAGCGGCAGACAAGCAGGCAGAGACAGAGAAGATGGACAGGGGGGAGAAAATGGTGACGTGAGAAGAGCAGAGAGAGATAATCGAGGAGATAAAGCCCAGATAGGAAAGGTAGAGAGAAGGGAAAAATAGGAGAAAAATAAAAACAAGAAGCTTGTGAGAGAGCGAAACAGTGCAGGAAGCTTGGCTGAGCAACTCATTTACACATTTCCAATCAAGGCTCTTTGTGCACTGTGTTTTTCAAGCTGAGCTAAAGAGGCGTTCATCTCATCTCGGTCTGAGAATCTACCTCATCAGCATCTGTTTTAAGTGGAAACAGCAAAGGACATAGCCAGCGAAAGGTTCCTGCCTCAGAGGAAGAGCTGCAAAGCAGCACAAAGACTACAGACATCACTGTGTGGACGTGAGAACACAACGCTGGCGTGTTCTTACAGGTAAAGCTGCAGCATCTGTTTCTGATCTGACAGGGATTTCTTTAAATGTTAAATTAATGAGGTCTGTCTGGATCAGGTGCAACATTTAGGTGCATCACTCCTTCACTGAAAGGCTGAGGAGTTTTAATTTTCCGAATTTCACGAATTTTTGGCAACATTTTATTTCAAAACAGCTAAATGGATGGACAAAAAAGAGAGAGCCCAGCTGTCCTCGCTCACAGACATGTCGTCACACAGGCTTATATCCACTGTGACTCATAAATCACATGTAATGGAGAGACGTCTGTACATTCACTCGGCAGTAATGTCTTATTATTCCACCCTGCTTCCACCGCAGAGCCGCATCTATCCACAGCTACACCCTCGGAGATCAATGAGCTCCCTCATGAACCAGCTCTTCCTCTTGTAAAACTTCTCTTACAGTCTCCAGAAATCCAAAACGGATCTTTCACTTTAATGAAATTTCACTAAGGAGACAGCAGCGAGATCATATGATGTCCCAGTTTGAGTCCCTGGTGGATGCAGCTCTACATGATTGTCTCAGCCGTCTCAGACAAGACAGACAGCCTCCTCCGCCTACACCGACGCACACGTTTGTCCTTTGAGGGAAAGCTATTAGAGGAGAATGGCTCCGAGTGATGCCTGCCAAAATAAATTCGACTCTTCTGAAAGAAAATATGCATATGTCCTGAGTTTCCCCTTGTCTCTCGGCAGTTTCTCACCGATTCCTGCCTGCCTGTCTCCTCCAGCTGACTGAGGCGATAATGTCATAACTCAATTAGTAATGTTAATGAAACAGAGCGCTCAGCAGTGCTGAGGTGGGGAGGTTTCAGCATCCCTGACTTCAGTAATTATGCCTCATCGCTCATTTTCATTAGTCTCTGGAAGGCCTGGCTCCTGCGTATCTCTCAGACCCAGAGGACGAGTTTTAGCAGTTTAACATAATTATGGATTATGAGAACAAAAACTGACAAGTGCTGAGGACGGACGGTACAATAATGATAATAAATTTATCGAAGATTAGCCAAAATGCAAATGCAAGTTTGCTCATTTGTACTATTTCTACACTGACCGTTTAAAAAAAAAACTGCCCAACTCAAACAGCAGAAACATTACTGATGAATAAACTGATTCTGTGTTACCTGAGTTCTGTTGGTAGGCAGGGCCTCCGTTAATGTGGGGCTGCTGGGAGGACACAGAGGGTGCACGGCGATAGGTGCCAGTGGCAGACACCATTGACGCTGAAGAGGTGGTGGAGGAGTTGTGACGAGAGATCTGTCGGGAGATGGTGCCAAACTGGGACATTGGAATGGGGCCCAAGCCAGGGCCCTGAGGCACTGAGGCCGAGGACGTGGCCACTGCAAGAGATATGAGAGAGCCATGAAGCCTAACCCTGATGAATCACCTTGTTTTTTTCCCCCTAAATCAATCCTTGTTTACAGGCTGTGTATAAAAATGCAGAATCCGTGGGCAGGAGCCTGGAGTAATATTGATCTACTCAAATCAGCTGACTTCGGAGTATGCAGGAAAAATAGTCGGTGTAGAGCACAGAGGCAGGTGGAACATTTTATCCTAACAACATCCTGGTTCTGATCACTGCTAATCCAGCAACTATTTGTTATCTCTGCAAACAGATACCGTCATGGAAGTGACAATCTGCTAAACAATCTGGGTCTAAACCTTCAACTTCTGACAACTCTGCTGTGTGTTGTGTCAAGACAGTCAGTCAGCATTTCAATTTTTAGACTTCCTGCAATGAATGAATGAATAACGGGGATCCGTTTGGGGATCCCCATCAGAGTGTTTGTATTGTATGCCCAAGAAATGATCAATCCAGCCTCAAGTCCTCCTACAACAAACCTGAAGGAGCTTTTTATTTTTATGTCTTACAAAAATGCATCAGAAGTTTGTTATTTTGGAAAACTGCAGACCCACTGACTGCAAGGAGAAGGGTTTTTTTTAAGTGAGATTGTAATTTCTTAATATGAAGTAGATGAATATGAATACAAAGAACTTTAGTTAAACATGTATCCTAAGTTTACATGTGAAGAAGGAAAAATAGGATGCTGCTTTTGGTTGAAAATATTCATTTGAGATGGAAGCACTAGGACAACACTGTGGTTGGACTTATGGGCAACAGATAAAAAATATAAAAACTGTACAGTGTAATTCTTTTTATCTGAAACCAGTCATTATCTCTGTAAATCTGTCAGATTTCCCTGTTTTTCTCTCAGCCAGGGTAAAGTTTTTTTTCTGTGCAGCAGATTTTTAAGGTACAGTGTGCAGAAACATATAGCAGTGAATGTCTGGATTGAAATGCTGCTCACCCCTTCTGTCTGTGAAGTCATGGTGGCGTTTGAGGACAAGAAGCTCTTGTGATGCATGATAAGTATGATCCTCCTTTGATCAAGCTTTGTACTGTTAAAAACCTCGATTGATTTAAAAAAAAAATGCATGACATCAACTGCTCTTGTCTTTTCAAATTAAGTTCACACGGGGTAAAGTATGTCTGCCACTGCAGAAACGTAGGGACACATGACCATATGTAGATATGAGAGGCTTGTTTCAAATGAAGGAAACAGAAGAATTTTTAAAATCAGAATATTATTCACTAATTCAATTACACTAATAAATATGACTTTCAAATGACTTCCACTGCCTCAGCAATGGGGCAGTTTCTGTGCTGAAGTGTAGCCCTTCTAGTAACATCTGTTATCACCACCCTGCCTGCTACAGTTGTCGAGCTCAGCCTACAGCATTGTTGTTATCTGGACAGACAAATCACCAAGAGTAGTGCCATTCATGTCTCGTGGTCAATCACTACAAGGTATACACCAGTTTTTGGTCAATGTATAAATAATGATCTATGGAGGGAGACAAGCATTGAAATGTGGTGCGTGTCGACTAGTCTGCAGTGAAAGTCTGCTAAAAAGCATGAAAAGAACATCTTAAACACCAGAGTTTACAGTGCTTTATGTGCGTTTGAACAAAACAGTTACAAACAGATGATAAAAATACATCTTCACATTGTTTTCAAGTACAGACACTAGTATAAACCCATCGTAACCATGTGTCTTTGTGTTGATGTTAAAAACATAAAAGGGCTTTAATAAAAGTATTTTTTAGTTATGGTGTTATCATCCAGAGTAATTGTTATATTCCAGTCCTTTTAATCTAACCTGATAAAAGCCATTTTAAGTGGTCACGCTATTTAAATGAGAGAAACTGTGCCGGATATATCAGACAAGTGAGATCCAGAGACTTGAGAGCTTCAAATATTCAACACTGTAAACAGCAGCGATGTCCTGCTGTGGACACCTGTGACGGGTTTCACCTGTGAAAGGTTACAGCTGCTGAGACTCACCTTGCCCCATACTGGGAGGAGAGGGGGTGGGAACTGCCAGTGGGACTCCAACAGCACTGCCTCCGCTGTTCTCCCTGCCGCCGCTCCCCCCACTGCTGCCACTGCAGAAAAACACACGTACACAGAGATCATTAGAGGATGTGGGAGACAGTCCTAATTACATGACAGCATCTGACATCCCATCATTACTCAGTCATATGTCATTCAGTAGAACAATATCCCCCCCATCACCGTGGCGACAGATTCACAGCCTTGTGAATATGCTGAGTGTTCACACATGAGCACTGGGCACAAATCTGACGGCACACTGATACATTTGCTGTGAACAAAAACAATCCAAGAGCCAAGGTTTTGTTTTTTTTTAGGATTTAGGATGGAGAGCCACGTTCACTCTCAGACGCTCTGACTGAAAACTAATTAGATTCTGAACATGAATAAATTATTACTGCTTAAAATGAAAATTAAAACATTAGTTTAGCCATCAGAAAAAGACCGATAAGAGATAAAGAGGGACAGCTTTGGCAAACGTGGTCTTTGTTAAGCAGAGATTCATGGGAAATATGGACTTCATTTTACAAATACACACTTGAATACTGATGTGGTTCTTTGTTTTGGGGGAACAGGTAAAATGGATTTTCTCCTCTGTAATAAAACAATGACTATGATTATCAGGCGCTTAACTGAATAATAGGCTTTTTAATTCATTCAGGCTGAAGAGGACTCACATCTTTGTCCTGCTGTGCTGTTATAAATTTTATTAACTAGAAGAAGAAAAAAAGGCTTTGAGTGGGTTAAAACACACGATTAAACACTCTCAACTGTGTTAGCCTTTGAGTTGAAGAAATTATGACTCTGATTATGGGACACTGTTAATTTTATAGTCCCTCTCACAGAAATACGATGAGAAGAGTCAATCACTTCGCAAAGTTCTTGACTCGTCTACACAAATCACAAAGCTGTCCAAACACTGAAGATATTCAGTTTTGTTCCCGAGGAGAGATGGTCTGTGTTACCTGTGTGTCCGGGGCCTCTGGTTGAGCGAGGCTGTGCGTGCAGGGCTGTGCTGGCTGCCCAGCCGAGCCGGGCTCGTCATGTAGTCATTGGGCACCACAGGAGGCTTCACTGGCTCCAGAGTCTTGTAGGGAGTGTTACGCCTGGATATAGAGAAGCAACACAAAGACAGTACATTTAAGCCTCCGTTTTTATCATTTAGAAAAGATTTAAGAATAATAACATTATGAAATCATTTAGCGACTCGAATTTCTTCTGCGAGTGCTCACCCGAGGGTACCACGACCGGCCATGGGGGGGCTTGGAGGTTTCTGTGTAGGCGGGTTGGTCCTGGAAATCGTGCCTCCTCGTCCTGCTGCATTGTTCCCATGTTGCTAGAGGAGTAGAGACAAGTTAGAAGGTGAACTTTGTATAATTTGTTGGCTTATGATCATGTTTACAAGCCAGTAACCTACATGTAAAAGGAACCCAGTCTGCAATAGGTGTACAGATAAAGACATACAGGGCTCAGATATGTCCAAAAAAATGGCTTTGAGTCGCCTTTCATGAGTATCCTACACTGATGGTAACAAATGCATTGAGTTGAACCTGTTATTTACTGTTAAAGTGCAAATGTATATAAATTACCACATTGTGTCTGCTTTTACAAATTAAAAAAAGCTTCATGTAGACCTTGGATGATTTGGATTTTTATTCAAAAAGGACAAAAAGAGGAGAAGACATTCATGACTTACCTTGGCCTTAAGCCACTGAGTGCAAGCAGGCAAAAAGAGAAGACAGAATTAAAGACAGCTGAACAAGTAGGACGGGTGGAAGCAAGTGAAATAATGGACCCTTAATGTAACATTCATTTATACGTTTGAGGAGCATCAGAAAGACAGAAGAAAGGACAGAGGGAGTGAATAGCTACAAAGTGACACTAATGAGAGGCCTTATATCTGTGTTTAAGACCATTTCCTGCATCACAGAGAGTTCAGATGTAATTACATTTCAGACGGTCCTTCCTTTAATGTTTAATGAATGCTGAATATACAATCAAAGTAATGTGTTTACATTTATCTGGTTAACTCATGACTGACTACATTACCAGCATAATTACAGCTCTGTAAATGAAGCCATGAATCACACACTTTATGTTTATGAGATTGCCATTTCATGTAGGTTTGATCCTTTTAGTTTATTAAATGTCATATAAAACAGAACGCTGTGGTAAAATGTCACTTTGAAAGATTTATTCAAAGTGCTTTTTTGTTAAACCAGCAGCCTGACACCCACAAAGCCCAGATGAAGTAGGGAGGAACAGAAAGGAAAGCAGAGAGTGGTGATTTGGCTCTAAAAATGTTAGTTAATATCATTTCAAACAACTTGACTAACCAAACAGTCATTTTAGAGCCGTATGAAAGTCAAACTATCTGGTGTTATTTTCTCTGTAACACTTGTGAAAGTGTTTAACAATTTTGCTGTCGGCTCTGTACATTTACATTCAGAAACCTGCTAGCAAACGAAACCCACAACAAACAACCCAATTTGGTTTTTTTCATAACGCACAGGAAGAAATGACTTCCTTTTGTTCCCTTTTGTGAGCTGAAAATAAAAAATGAAATCCCCACTCTAGTCTTTATCAAATATACATTGTGAAAATTCTCCTCAGCCCAGATTGTTTGTATGTAGGTCTTTTCTCTGTGCTGCAGTGTCTAGACGAGTAAGAGAAACCCTTGGACTGGCAGATGCATCAGAAATAATGAGAAGTGCCTGAGCTACATGTGTGCGGGCGCTCTAAGTGCTGCACTAACACAAAATAAAACAGGGCCGTAAAGCAGGATGAGGTCATAAATAACAGCAAAGAGGGGTCGGGACTGACCGAGTGGCTGAAACTATGTCGCCCTGGTTACTGGCAGTAATGCTAATAAAAGGCTGTAATGGTGGAGGGGGCGAGCACAGTCATCCGTAAATGTGTGAATGGGTCTGTCCCTGCTCCACTCTGACTTCACATCTGTCCATGGGTGAGTTCCTCTGCTTATGTGCATCAGAGGTGGAGGGGAGATGAGCACGCCTTCAGTGCATGATGTAGTTCACTACAGCCAGGAGCAAATTAGGCTGCAAGGACTGAGCTCCAGTGAGCACTAGGGCTGTAGTCAACCAAAGAAATTCTTGGTTGACTAAAACCCTGAAATTTTCAGCCAAAAATTGACTAATCAGAGGGGGATTTCCGACTCTGACTGCAAACCCTTCTGTGGCGGGGGAACGGCGCGGTGCGGCAGAGTGCAGCTTGGCGGGGTGAAAATACACTAATATCAGCACAAGAAGGCAACTTAACACAAAAGGCTAAAATATAAATAATCAGCAAACCACTAGACATCTATAAACATGGACTAGTGTTGTGCCGTTCATAAACGTTTCATTCAAAAGAATGGAACTGCCGAGTGAGCGACGTGAATGGAATCACTCTGAGACCTGATTCGTTCCTTTCTCAGTTCAGTTGAGCTCAGCCGCAAGCCTGATATGCCGGTGGGGAGTGGAATTACCACCTTTGACTCTTTGACGACACACAGCCAGCGAGCAGGCGGGCGGGCGGAGTCTTGTGATTTGCTCACAGCGAATGAGCGATATGTATCAGTCAGTCTGTGAATGAAACAAATGACTTCCGAATGACTTGATGCAGGCAGAGGAGGGAGGGGTGTAGCCTCGTTCACGAACTGCCAAACACTGGTTCATTCACTGAGGCTAAGATAAAAACAGTGCATTATAGTGCCTTTGCATTAATACATATGTATAAACTTTCCTGCAAGAAGGATTTAATTTCAGCTGATTTAAAGCAATACGGTATTTCATATCTTTTAAAGTAGCAGAATCTCCGATACAGCTGCCATGTTTATTTATTTCTAATCTCTCCACATTTCGTTTAGCACTCGTCTAAGGCGTGCTGCTTGCAGCTGTGTTGTCTTCGCTGACAGCGATACACAGAGAGGTGAGTTTTTTAGGGCAGGGGAGTGATTCTTTCTTCACGACTTGGCGAATGAACGACATGTGTCACCGAGTGAACAAAACAGTGACTTCAGCGGCAGGGGAGGGGAGGGGCTCGTTCAATGAATGAACTCGCCGCTGTGTCACTCAGTCGTGTACTGCACCAGCAGGATGGGGCTCCGAAGCACTGACTGATTTAAGTGAACGAATCGTTTTAATGAATGGATTCTAAAGATTCAGTTCAGTCAAAAGAACTGTTCTTCCCATCACTAACGTGGACGCTCTTCAATCTTCCTCCCTCCAGTTGGTCTCCAGTGGGTTGGATGAATCCGAAATGGTGAAAACAAGGGGGGTGTTTTGAGACAGGCTGTTACCTGTGAAACGAGGGTGCTCTGAAAACACCCCCATTAGCACTTGGTACGTTCCTCCTGATGAAATTAATCACAGACTGTAAAAAATCGAGTCGACCTATCAGAATTTTGGTCAACTAAGCACGTATCGACCAATAAGTCGACCAGTCGACGAGTTCTCCACAGCCCTAGTGAGCACCAACACCACATGAACATGTGTGAAATCATTAAAGCAAATACACATGCATTAGAGGACCTCAATAATCACTGCTTTGTGAATGTTGTGTCTGCTGAAGCTTTGAGTAGAAAATGATCTCGGCCCTTCTGAATTATTCACAAACATGTGCGAGAGAGGGAGGCTTTGGCAGAAAGATATGGAATGTGATATGCATTTTCACTCTGCACCAAGCCAGACAAGTGCAGGACCATCCATGAACAAAAACACACACACGGAGCCAGACAGAAATCTGAGAGAATTTCTAATGAACCACGAGTCAAGAATCTACCTCTTACTAAAATCTCTGCTTTTCTAAGAATACTATCTAACCTAAAACAGCATAACAACACATGATCGAATTGTGCTCCCCAAATGTAGACTCCCGAAATGAGTCGGTCTTTTACACAAATCTGACTCATGCTTGTTAAAATGTTTTCAGTATAAGCTTCAACTTTCCAATGTAGGTGGACTTGAATAGGAAAAGAGGTTGCACTGATTTTTTTCCCTGCATCATCCTCTCTGATCTTCACTGATTCCTGCAGAGATCCATCATTCGTAGCGCCCATGAATGATGCTTCATTTGCATAGCAGGCCATGCCAAAAATCTGCCTCAGTGTGAGCCAGCTCTCAGAAGAGGAAACCGTGGCATTTTGAATTTGAATCAGCGGATGTTTGAAAATCAGCAGACAGCCGATATCTTAACGGAGACAGACGGGGATGAAGAGGCCGACGCGAATGCGCTGGTGTCACACACATTTCTGCTGCAATCAATGCACAAAACCGTGTGTGAGGCAGAGGAGGAGAGGAGGGGAGGTGGCGGATGGATCATGTGGAGAGGGAGAATAAAACATTAAAAGAAAATAGGAAAAGTGATGAAGAGTATTTTGCCACCTATCAATCATGGGGCGTGACAGCGTGGGTAGCACTTGGCCAAGACGTGTCTCTCTTGCTCACACTTTTCATTAACAGTACCTCCCGTTTAGCGAGTTGTTACTGTGCACGAACAAAACATCTGTCAAGTAAAGCTTTTTTTGGTCTGATCATCGTTTTTCTACGAGTGTTACATGTGTCGGTGTTTCTGTACTTCATTAACTAAAAGCCCTGCGTATTGATCACCTCTAAGTGTTAGTGGATGTGTGCTGAAGTGATTTATAGAAGCAGACAGCTACTGTGTTCACATGAGGGTACAAGGTATGAACTCCACTAAGGGCGTGTTTTGCTGTCCAGCCAAATTGATCAACTCTAAAAATCCTGTCGAGATATCTGAGTAATGACTTTGGGATTTAGCTGCAACAGTCTGGTTGTGGTGGAGCCTGAATAGAGAGGAAATGCTTTTTAAGAAGGTTTTCATATGAACACATAAAGTTAATTTGTCTTTAAGTAAGTCTGTTTTTCATAAAATTATGTGTGCTTTTATTGGGTATATTTCTTACTTTGACGCCGTGCCCCACATCATCCAGCAGCGTGTAGTCAATAGGCTTTCGGATGTAGCGCACCGGTCGTTCCATGTTGCCGGGGGCGATGATCTTATGAGTACGGGAGGTGTTCTTGTTTGTGGTCAGGATGCCGATTTCTCGACGTGCCACTTTCTCCTTGTGAATATCCACAGTCTGCAGGGGAGAGAAATGAAGAGGAGAGTGAGTGGTGGGAATAAAAGAGGGTCACAACACTTTAAATGTTTCCTCTTAAGCTTAAAAGCTGCCCTTATTTTTGACAGACTTTCACTTAAGTCAAAATAGAACCTCTTACTTCTCCTGTTTCACAAAGAGATTGGGTTATATTTTACTAAGAGCCTTCACCAGGGTCTATTACAGTTTATTGTCTTGAATGCAAACTTGACACTCCCTCCATTTGCTCGATCTAAAAACATGCAAGAAGCTCAGTGTGAATGATCACCTTCCTTTCCTTGTCTGATGGAAATCTACCATCAAATACCTGCAACAAGTGTTTCATTTCCTAAGGTTGGCTTAACAGTATACTGCTGAAGCATTTAATGTCTTAAAGCCCATCTCAAAGTATTCAAATAGTTGCAGCAGGAAAAATGCAACATTGTAAAAATGTAGGTGATTAACATCGAGGGGTTCCTCATGGCTTTGTCTGAGGACCTCTTTCATTTCATTTCTTCACCTTTTAACATATTCAATTTCATTACAAATTCATTATTACTCTATTTAGTTTGATTTTAACCTTTTTTACAACTGTTGTTCAGGGTCACTTCAGGATGAGCATTCACCTGAAAATGCACAAGTACATTTTTATCAGCCTGTGAAAGGCAAAACTATAGTTTATACATGCAAGCAAAGCCTTGACATTACTATCTTGACTTTTTCAGCTCATGTTTTGGGATTTTTTTTATTTCCTGTGGATCCCCATCAGTTATTGTTGCAGTAAGAACTTTTCATTTGAGGAGTTCATGTTCATACACATGAGTAAAAAAAAAAACAAAAAAAAAAACAAGTAAATCAACAAAAGAAGTTCTTACAGGTAGAGCTATTATAGCATCAATTTTTCCTCCTCACAACTGATTATCAAATGAACTGAATGAATAATCGATTGAATTAATTAAGGTAAGATTGTTCTCGATTTTGTCATACTCTTGTCCTTGTGCACCAGTAAAATGTGACATGCAACTGGTGCATGTGACGGTTGTGACATGTGATCTGAAAGCACTTTGAGTGGTCAGAAGACAAGAGAAAACGCTATATAAACATACTAAATTCATCACTTATAAACTGGGACTGTTTAAATAAAGACAGTTTGATTAATTGATCATCTATAACATTTTTGTTAGCAAAACCCACGAGCTCCAAGACTGGCATGGATGTGGGTGTCATCTTTCTGAAATGATTTTCACTACACTAGAAGCTGCACACTTTTGTTTAGACTATCTAGCTAGTCGGTTACTGAGTCTTTTTCTCCCACTTCTGTTTCATCTTTTTTATATATATTTTATGAAAAATGACAACAAGCAAAACAAAACACTTATGTCCTCCTCTATGATCCAGCTGCTTACATGGTCTTTCCATATGCATATTTCTGGCACAAGATCTATATTTAAGTTAAGATCAATACCAGTGTATCACTGGAGTCCTATTTTCTTTTCAAGAACGCCTACAGATGATGGTAGTTGGTTTTCAATATGCACATATGACATCTTATTTAAAGCCCAAACTCACTCCATTCTTGTAACACCATTTCTTTACTATTGTTGTTTTTAATGACTGGTTTTATTTATTGACTAAGTTAAGTGTAGTGTCAGCTTATTCCAGTACAATATGACCTAAAACATGACAGCACTCTTAAAAATACTGGATCTAGAAAGAGCTAATGTGAAGCACCCGAGACAGGCAGGTGAAATAAGAATCCACAACCACTCAAAGCACCAATATTGACACTCAAGCATGTTTTTCGGTAAATGTCTCTCTTATTTCCAAACCCTCGGGCCTCGCTGAACTCCTATTGACCCACTATGATGCTCTATTGGCCTGCACCCCAGGGCCCATTTGACGAAGCGCCCCTTCAACCCCTTTCACCAGAAGTGATCGTAAACAACTGTGACCTCCATCTCCGCTGGGATTACAGTCATCATTGCTCACAGCACCCATCCACAGTGGGCGCTTTACGTACAAGCTTTCAGTTTATGAATGATGAATGACACTGGCAGGAGGAGGGAGGCTGATGTGGTTGTCTGTGAAGGTATGGGGGAGGATGGACGGCTTCATTTCTGGAATACCAGCTCAGGTATGAAAGATGAAAGCTGGGTGAAAATGAGGCTTAGACGAGACGTATTCGAATCTATGTCTGTATTTCTAGATGAGCTACAGCCTACCGGATTTTAGAAGAGACTTATCTGAAATGAAAATGACAAGTCTGGGTGTGTGTGTGTGGATGTGTGTGCATGCACGGCTACAAAGTCACGCATCCATCACCAGCTCAACAGCTCACCCAGTCAACCCTGCAGCTCCTCTGCTGCGGCAGCTTCTCTCTCTGAGTGAACTGAGAGGTCAAAAGTCTGAAAGGTGTGACCCAGAGACTGCCACTCCCTCCTAAAAACTCTGTGACTGTCTGATGTGTAGTCTGGTAGCTGCATGTGAGATATATTTAGAGAGCAAGCTGGAGAGGAAACTGAAGCGACACGCCCCGGCTTCAGCTGGGAAGTTCGAAAGAAAGACACCACCTATTTCCTGCAAGTGATAGCTGAGCAGAGGTGGAGCGCAGATTAGAGAAACTGAGAACAACAGATTCAGAGACACAGCTATAAGACGGGGTTGAAAGGGATAGAGAGAGGAAACGCTGCATGTTAAACTAGAAGCAGATTCTTACATTTCTTAGGAAAGGAATGGAGGAGAGAGCAGACATTTTGAAGTAAACTGAACATTTTAGGACTCATAATTTATGCTGCGTTTCCTCCATATACTTGAAAAAACTACAATCTAAGTGAGTGTTTTTGTCTTATTTCTGATGAAAAAATGCCTTTGTGGCCAAAATTTGAGCCAAATTCACCTAACAAACAACACAAATGTATTACTTTGAGGTATTATGTGCCAGAATTCAGACTTGGATTGCTTGTAATGAGTAAACCTTTTCTTTTTAAAACTCTTGAAATAAGAGAAAAAGTTTTATTTCAAGAACCTGACAAGTACATTTTTTCTTTTTTACTCATGACAAGTGATTCAGGTCTTATTTTTGGCACCTATTATCTCGGACTAAGACATTCTTTTGGACTCGTGGGGTGAATGAGGCTTCAATCAAGCCTAATAGGATACTTTTACTGGAAGTAAGACAAAAACACCCGCTAAGATTTGGGTTTTTGCAGTGCATCTGTGCTGTAGTATCACTCAAGAAACACTTAAAATAGTACATCATAACTGCAGATATACACTGCACTCCGTCAGCTTTATTTCAGCATTCCTCTATACAAGTGCAGAACTGCAAATACAGTAAACAGTTCACTGTGAGCATGTCTGGATGTTTCTCTAACAGACCTCTGTCTGCTCTTCCTGAACGCTCTCGATCTCATTTTCTGTGTAATCTCATTATTAAACATCTGTCTGTCTCTCTGTCTGTGTGTCTGCTCAACCTCAGCTGTGTGTGTCTGAGAGCAGATGAAGCAGCTGCAGCTTCACTGCTGTATTTTGTTGGTGCGTTCTGCCTCATTCATCAGCA
The DNA here is from genome assembly GCA_962446985.1 of Xyrichtys novacula. Taxonomy (NCBI): domain Eukaryota; kingdom Metazoa; phylum Chordata; class Actinopteri; order Labriformes; family Labridae; genus Xyrichtys; species Xyrichtys novacula. Next base: position 7,960,995 of record OY660877.1, read on the forward strand.
TTCAGCTATGATTATCCCCCCAGCAGTACAGTGGAACATGTTTTTCCTTCAGTCAAAGTAGAACTGGCAGGAGGTCACTATGATGTAGTCTGTACTGAGATTCAAAGGCGTGTCAGCAGATGTGTGACTTCATATAAAATGACCTCATTAATGACTTAGTAACAACAAAAACAAACTCTAGAGTAGAAATGTTCATATCTGTGTCTGAATTTACACTCACACATACACTCATTTATTTTTAATACCCTCCGTTTGTCTGAAGAGGATGTCACTAATTGAAAAGGACACACATGTGGGTCGTTCATGATAACTGACATCGTCTGATACAAAGGGAACAGATGAATCAGATGGTGAACTGGCATGTGGTAAGAAATGAGGAAATGGAAAAGAGCAGCAAAGAGACTCATGGGAAGCTCTTTAATGTTTGGATCACAACAGAAGCCCTCACACTCGCTGCACTTTTGAACTGCAAATACACACATATGCAAAGCTGCACCAGCTTCGCTTTGATAAAACACACTGTTGTTTTCCATTTTGGAAACCAGCGTTTCTTGTACAATTTTGTGACAGCCTCCTCTGCTGTGGGCTTTTTAATCCTGCAGAGATGGGCCATGGATTTGGCAGCAGTGTCTGGCTACCTTCTCCCTCTGTAATCCCATTTTAACTCTTTCTAGCCCAGACAATTTGCACAGTTCAAGCCAGAAAAAAGTTGGCAAGAACAAAGCAAGTGACAATTTAATTTCTTGGACACATCACCATCAGGTTGATGAATGGAGCCCTGTGGACATGCTGTACCTGTGAAGATGCGTGTTAGAGTGAATTAACTTTTTGAGGAGCATCCAAACGATCTGTGTCTGAGATATCAGCTTAGAGAGAGGTGCTTTGGCAACACAGACCACCATGTAATGATACTTTCTACCCTGTATTATATGTCTATCAGATGGCTCTATAATGAGCCTCTATGTCTATTTGACATAGAGAAAAGAGAGCTGTTTTGGTAACAATACATGACGATGACTTTAGTTCCTGTCCTAATAAGAATTGTTTGTTCTGAAGTTCCTGAAATAAAGAAATAAAATAAACCAAACCCTCAACTTCTTGACTTTTAGAGTGCTCTTATCTACTGCATAGAGGATCCCTACTTTCTGAAACTGATTTCACAAACATGTCTTGATGAAAGTTTAAGTAATAAGATAACTCAACAGTAGGCCTGTCACGATAACAAATTTTGCTGGACGATAATTGTGCTACAAATTATCGCCGATAAACGATATTATTGACACCATTTTTTAAATTATAGATAATGATATTATATGGCATAATAATGCGAGTACACCGTGTCAAAAGTGATAAACTTTAATTTCCACACGAGAACAACACTGGTTGTTTTCGTAGACTAAAATATTTCCCTTTTCTCCCACGACGAAGACGTAACGTTGACGAGCTAAACATAAGTCGGAGATGACTAAAATGTGACGAGACGAAAGTGCGTTTACGTTGATGGGACGAGACGAAAATGACGAACAGAGTTGCAAAACTCAGTCAGTTAAACGCTAAACATATAGGAGCAGCTTCAGTCCGCTCTGACAGCTCTCATCAGCCTGCTGTGCTCCTCCAACACACAGACACACACGCACGCGCGCGCGCGCACACACACACGAGTTTTGTGGTTGACGAAAACAAAACTGGTTTAAAGCCGAAATATTCCCACACTTGGGCTGTTGCGTTCGGTTTAGACACCAAAGCTGTCGTGTTCATTCTGTTAGCTTGCTTTTCACTCACGACGCGCACTTGCAGCACTGTATCCAAAAAGTCTGTGTCTGTGTGCTTGTGCGCGCCAGCCCCCTCGTGACAAAGATACTGAATGACTGACAGGAGGGTTCACTAACTCCGTTCATTCCGCTATAGAGCCAACGCCCCCAGGTGCCGAGAACAATGCGCAGAGTGAGACCTCTTCTCTCATCCAGCGTGTTTGGTAGCGAGAGAGGAGGAAAACAAACGCACGTCAATTATCGAGGCTGGCAAAGTTATCGACCTCGTTTTTATTTATCGAGCGATAAGGCGATTTATTGATTATCGCGACAGGCCTACTCAACAGTCAAAAATTGTTCCTGATTGAATGATCATTACAGTCAGTTTGCTAATATGGTTCTTGCTTTGTGCAAACAGGCTGCACTGGTGCACTCAGTGTGGACATAGTTGATATTGTTCTGTTGTTTAAATGTTACTGTTGCTACTCAAGTTAAATGTCGAGTCAGCTGATGAAAGTCTCTCTAATTGACTGATTATTTGTTAGCTGAATCAGTGATTCTACAACAGGTTTCTTTTTTTTCAGGTCAACACACCATCAGAAACACTTACTCCAGCCTTCATGTGTCACATTTTAAATTAATAAATGTAAATGACTGGGTTCTAGGCCTACTGGCCGTAAGTCATGCATTAATTAGGGATGTCCTGATACAATATTGATATCGGTATCAATATGGGTCCGATATTGATACCGGACCCATATTGATATTGGATATCGGTCCAAAAATATTAAATTATATCAGACTGCATCTAGAATCTCCGATATCAGCACTCTGATACAAGCAGTCCATTCCAGATTCCACTCCAGCACCTCACCAGCACCCAGATCCAGCATGCAGAGCCCACGTAATCACAACAATAGTGTGTACTAAGGTACTAAGGTACTAACAAAGTAGCAAGGAGTAGGAGTGATGTCGGCTGTGTGGCAGTATTTTTTGTTTGAGTCCGAAAAAGACGTTCCAGCTTAGTGCAAAAACTAGATCCAAATCAGATCAATATCGGTATTGGCCAATACTGAAGGCTACAATATTGGAATTGTGTCAGAAGTAAAAGTAGTATCAGGACACCCCTAGTATTGATAAAGCAAACTGGTATCTTGGTGTTTCAACAGGGATTCACAACATTATTGACATATCTGTTTTGGCAAATTCCAGCTTACAGAACATCTGTGTCAGCATGTATAAAAATATAATTTCTGTGAGGTTTTTAACCAACAAAGCGAGGCATTAACTGAGTGCACATGATGGCAACTTGCTTGCTTCAACGTGTCAGCTGCATTATTATTATTATGAAGTGATAGAAACTGACAACAAAATAGCTCTTTGCAAAGCTAATGAAGCACAGACGAGCAAAACAAGCCTCCTTTAACACTGCCAGTTTACCTGTTCATCTCAAGAACCATCATCTTACACATCACCAATAATTTGTGAAAAGCAAGAGCAAAAAAGTGTCAGTGAAAACCTGTCAGTTGCTTCTACTCCAGTTCTTTACCAGAGCTAAGAAATCAAGCAGCAAGAAACCATTAAAAGGTAAAGGAGCTGAAGAGAAATATTCCTTTCAGGTGTGGTGGAAGACGGCGGCTTTACAGGCTAATGATGTCCTTGGAGCCACACTGTGCTGTGTCCAACTGGTGTTACTTCTCACCTGAACTGCAACGCTTTGTCTTCAGCCACATAAAGAAGCTCCCAGCTTGTATCAGCTTCACTGCTGACAGACACACATCAAGTGTAAGTCCTGAAAATTTGTTGAGCCTCACTGCCTGGTAAATTGATGACTGTAATCAATGATAAATCTTCATTTTTTTAATCACTAAATACTTGTACTTAAAAAGAGTGACATTGATCATTTACAGGAAAATCAGGTTTTGATTGTTAGTTTTCTGTTTCTAAACCAAATAGACTATTACATGAAAAGTAACTGGTAAATTCAAGAATGGGAGAGACATTTAAAAATTAAAAAAAAAAGAAAATACTGGCATACTTGTTTACCTGCAAAATCCCGTTATATAGACCCTATCATTTAAAGTCGTCATCAGTAAAGTGGATGAAAAACGACATTTTTAAGCTACTGTAAAAGATCTTTAGGTTTGTGTTCATTGTGGCGCCCCCTGTGGACAAATCAGTCTCTGCTTATCCTTTCTTCTACATGCTTTATTGTAGTCGTGTCTTCTAACCAAAAATCCCATTGTGCTGACTTCTGACCCTCAAATATATGTGCAGTTTTCCAGTGCATATTTTTAGTATGAGTCATAAAAATGGGGCTGTTTCTTCAACAGCTCAACAGACACCTTCCTCCACCGGGGGCATTAAAACATACTTTATAAAAACCAAAGATCAAGTTGCTGATGGTCTGGTTTGCTTTTGGGTATTTTAAAAAGGCATCAATATAAATTTGAGTCTATTTCCTAAACATCAAAAAAAAAACTCCTTCAAGAGCTTTGAGCGAAACTACTTTGTCTTGTTTTTACCTGCTTGAAAAATAAGCCCCTATTTGTTTGTGAGAGGGGGTTACCTCTGCTGGAATTTGACCCCCTGGTAAAAACCTTGTCAACAATCCAGGCTCCTAAAAGCCTACAGCCTGCCATGCTGTTACTCTGACAATATTAAATGTGATGATGCAGCTTGAAATTAAAGGTATATGCATTCATCCCAACAGAATATGTTTTAATCACAGAGTTTTAGAGGGCAACCAACTAAAGCTCTGGAGCTTTTGTATCTAAAGAAGGAGAATTAAAGGAAAGCAAGATTAGACTGTCACTGACCATCTCTTCAGGATCAATAATCAACTTTGTAAATCTGTAACAGACTGCATCAAACTCTCTTGGGTTCTGGAGCCTATGGAGTTCACCACCAGCTGAATATGTGAACAGGGCAAAAGAGCTGGCGTCAGGATTTCACTTCATCCCTGACAGGCTTAATGAAGCTCACAGGGAGGGGACGACCGGGGACATTCACAGGCTGACAGGCAGCGAGGCCACATGAACCGCACAGAGAGGGAATGAGAGATAGAGAAGAGAGGACTGCTGATGAAGCAAGAGAGGAGAGGGGCTGTGGAGGTTTGGCAGCTCCAGCATGATCCATGCTCCCTGTGCCATATCTGTCTGTCTGTATAATGTGTCAATGTGTCAGTGTGCACAGTGACACAGAATAACATCAGCAGGTTCTGGTCTGCACTTTAAAAATAAATCTGCGAATCCTCATAACTACACTTTGAATCCATTATCACGCCTCTTCTTAAAGGATGGCAGCATTTTGTAAACGGGAACACCCCTACTCAGACCCCCCTCATTCCCATAGGCCATCAACATCATCGCTGTTATATTAACAAAATAAAAGAACATGACAATTATCAGTCGGCTGCTCTGAGTTTCCCCTCAACAGATTTATTGTTCTCTCTGATTTATTAAATTGCTCACTTTGAGTTACTCGCCTAAAGCTACATGACTACTGTTGCAAAAACTCATAAAAGCTGCAGATGTTTAACAGTAAAAGCCTTTCAATAAATGGATTGTGATCTGTGAGCAAACAGGGTTTTTTTGTATTTGAAATATACGTAGATGCTACAATAAGGAGATTGTCCAGCTGGATGTTTAACTCATGACAAAACTGCTGTCTCTGATTACACAGGACATTTTAGCAAGATGATCTGTTAATCTGATGATAGAGTAGCAGGAGAGCGAGGCAAACCAATCCAGTGATTTTTAATTACTGCTCTTACTTTTTTAATCACCTTTTCACATGGACATAAATAAACAAAAAGATTATCTCGAGCCTTTGACTCTTGTTAAATTCAGTTTTCTTCCATGTCCTCATTTTCTAGTTCACCGACTTCATTGCAGTGTAGCAGCAAACAGTCCACACACTAAGCTGGGAAGCATAGTAATGTGTTGGTTGTGGACGACTTGGCTCTAAAAGCCAGCTCTTGCACATGAATGATGCTATGAAGAGTCATTTGAGAGCTGTGAGAGCTGGAAGAGCAGCTCTGGTAGAGCTAAATCACCTGAATCACTAAAAGGAGTTTAAAATACACTGCTAGGAGTAATATGGTGAGGTTGTTAACCGGAGAAAGAAGAAGGATCCAAAATAAAGCCTGCTCTTACATGGTACCATTTCGTCTGGATCATGGACAATTTGAGTCAGAACACAGACTGTGTAGACTGGATCTAATCCATGGATCTTTTTGGATGTACTGTGTTGGAATTACATCTCTCAATGGACTAAGATTCCAGTGACCATCTCCATTCCAGAAGGACAGGAAGCAGACCATCAAAGTTAATGTTTTAAGATTAGGGTAGTTAAATTTGAAATTAACCACACCCGCCTCTACTTAGCAGCTATGTCTTACATCAACACCTGCTTCTGGCCTGTAAGTGCTCAGGCTAGTATGTTACGTAAATATAATGAAATATGTTAGTTACATTTGATGGTTGAACTAAAATGGAAAGTTACCATCAGTGTTGGCCAAAAGCTATTTTATTATTATTATATTTATTGTGTTGTTGTTTTTTAAGTTCTTTGTCATTTGATTTCTTGGGGTAAAGAGGCAGATTATATAAGTCTGTTCTTATTTCTGCTCCCTTTCATTCACATTTGGGAATGTTTGTGTAATACTATTTATTGAACTGTTTTGATTTTAATCAATAAGTTAAATAAAAATTTATAAAATAAATTAAGTGTTGAATACTGACATATGCAATCAAATGTGATAACTTAATCAAGAAGTTAATAATTTGAATTTGCTCTACAAATTTTCATGACAGCCCTGGTTTTAAGTTGAAGAATCATTGAAACTACATTTTTGCTGTTATTTACTTTTTTAAAAACATCATTTGTTAACAGTACCCTAACATAAAGTAAAGTCTGTGTAGGACACTGTTGTTATCCAAAATCAATGTGTGTCATAGTGTGTGTTTTATAGTGATCAGTATCATATCATTTGTTTGTATTGCACCCTAACATATTGTGAGGATCTGCTCTGGAGTAGACAAGACAGAAATAGTGAATGGGAATGTGAATGGCGTGTGTACCTGAGAGATGTGGTTGATCGAGGACTCCATGCGCCGTAGTTGCGACGCCTGGATGTCCAGCAGCTGCAGCACATTGTTAGCTAAGGCATTGATCTGGTAGGCCACGCTGGCCAGGGACTGGGTGGTGTAAGCCTTGGTCTCCTCCAAGGCCTTCTTCTTGTCTTGAGCCTGGAAGAGAGAGAGAGAGAGAGCAAAACAATCACAGGCAGGAAATGAAAAAAACTAACAAATGAGAAATCAGTGGAAGGATGTGTGGGTGGAAGAAATGAAGAAGTTGGCAGAGGGAAGTAAGGTAAGCTGCAGAACACTCAGGAGGAAATGCTGCAGTCTCATTGTTACTCTCTTAGTAGTGTGAGCGAGGAGTGAACTACATTTGACAGGAGCATTCCTACTCCTCTGTCTCTGCACTGCAAAGCTGTGTTGAGATCTTAAGGCCTGAGAAACGAGTGTAAATGACTCTCAGAGGGGCAGACTGGGGACAACATAACTTCCGAATAACTCAGATGGACATCAGGGGACAGGTGCATGGTGGGAGCTGAGCCCTGTGAGCAGGAATGCCAAGACATTTCATAGGATCCCAAATCTCCCACCCGGCTGCTCAAACCATCTGTTTCTGGATGCCTTTAAATAGCAAAGGGACTGAATGAACATATTTATAGTTTGGAAACAAAACAGGAACAATAAGGCTGCTCAGAGTAACACTCCAAAGAGGACTGCCAGTCCAATGAGGGAAACTAAAGGCAAAGGAAGAGTAGAAATGATCTTCATGAAAAGCTGTTGCAGTGAATTTAGCGTAATTAATATTGATAAATTTCTCATTAAGAGTACAGAGAGTCAAGACTGGCAAGTGACCACAAAGAGGAAAAGACTTTGTTTGTTTCACCCTCAGCACCAAAATCCAAACATGCTAATCCTGTTACTTTTTCATATCCTAATACCCGCAAATGTTCATTGTACAACCACAGTGTGTGTTTCGTGAATGTAACAGTCTTTGCTGTGTTTCAGTCTAGTGTTTATAACATGGAGAAGGTTGAAAAGTACATGTAAATTGTTGTTTCTGATATGGATGTTAAAATCTGAGGTTGTGATGGGTTTAATTTTTGTGAAATTACTCGATATTGTAAGAAAAGGGCAGGACCAGATAAGCTTTTGGCCCTTTTTCCCAAACACTTTCTTCATACTGACTATGTCTTGCACTGTCAATAGAGATATAATTGTATTATTTTTAATTTCGTGATCAAATTGTTTGACCAATTTGGGACAAATAAAGATAAATCAAACTAACTGTCATTTTAATGTAAAAAAAAAAATACTGTAAATATATATATATATATATATATATAAAGAAGCACTCTGGGGTGTATAACATGTTGCTTATGTTCTGGAGGATTACATACTACTCAAAACAGTCAAAAACACTCTTTTATGAAGGCACAGCTTGTCTTTTAGAAACTAAAAACCTAACTAAGTTAAGGTGGGGTTTTCTCTTGCAATTATTGGACGTGTACAGTCTGTCTAACAGTGAACAATTAGATCATAAACTTTGTTATTTTAGCAAAATGATTAGGGCAATCAATAAGAAAATTAGAGTGACATTTGTTTCTAAATTTTATGAGTTGTGCAGTTTAAGAGCAACCAGTGTTTGTTTTCTTTGCTTTCTTTCTTTTTTGAATATGCTGCAAAGACAGGGAATAATACTCTTGTATCTCAGATACAGTATCTCTTGTATCACAGAACCTGGTGGAACCAGTGGAAAAAGCTGTGAAATGCAGATGTAGTTTGCTAAAACATGTTGCCCATGTCTGTACTGCCAGGTGAATCACTGCACGGCTCTGTCTTCATAGGTGACACAGTGATAAATTAGGATATCAGTGATACAGCACAAGAGCGATGTCAAAATTTCATTCTCAAGAAGGGGAACTGCTGTGCTTTCATAAATTGTGAAATATTCCTGTTCAAACCAGCTCACTGCAGCTCACATTGACTTTGATCTGTTGCTGTATCTGTAGATGTTCTCTCATCCTATTTTGGGCCTGTTTTTATTTTTAATACTCAGCCATAAAACAAGGTGTCAGTCAGGGACAAGACTTCAGCTACGACTAAACAGCTGGAGACAAACAATTATTTGGTGTGTGTGTCTGTGCATGTGTGTGTGTGTGTCTGTGTGTGGTAACAGGAGGCGAACAGCCAGCAGAGTGTGACACCACTCTTACAACAGGACCACCTGTCCACCTGCTTCTCTACAAACCACCTGCAGCACCGTTATCTGATGAAGGTGTGTGGTGAGACAGCAGGTGGCGTGGACAAGCAGATTGTAGTCTGACAGTTTGTCAAAAAAAAAAAAAAAAAAAAAAACACAGTTAGAGGGTGTAACTCTGTGGGCTAAGTTAGCATTATGACAGGAACTGACAAGGGTATGTTACTGTTGTCATGGTGAATCAGTCCAACACAAAATGCTTTGAAAAACAGAACCAGGAACATTCGACATACTGAAAACATCTCTACAAAGTGGAAAGCAAGAATAAGAGTGTAAAGGAAGAAGGAGAAATAAGAAAGAATTTCAAAATAATGTTACACTCCTAGTCACAATTTAGGGCAAAAACGAATTACAAATCCATAATACAGATTATTTATCATGGGTCATCCTTCATCTCCACACACTTTCTTCTGCTTCGACATATTATCATACAAAAGCTTTTGTATGAGCCTCACCAGATCCAATCTTTGAAAAAAAATCTAAAATACAGACTGACTGCATGTCATTCTGAACCCCAGATCTGACAGTGAAAAATCATGAACCTCATGAGTCATGAAGGAAACAGCCATGAGTCAGAGGGGTATCATGTGAGGGACCAGGGTTTTTTTTTTTGTGGGTCAACACGAGGGAAATATTAAAATGAGTCATGAGCTTTCATCCAAGACCCCTTGCTTTACCCACTGTGGAAAAGATTATCTATTAAACAAAGAGGGGAAATTCAGATGTAATGAGCGTGAGACAACACAAAACAGGATTTAACTGCTGCCAACAAGTGTCCCTGAAAGTGTCTATAAATAAACGAATATATATTATAATTAGGGGTCAAACAGCCTGGCTCATTCAGGCATTAATGTATGAGATTAAAGTATTCACTCAGCCGAGCATTTAGCACTTGGTCTATAATAAACATGACCAGTATGTGGCCTGAAGGTAAATGCTTGTATTTGTACTGTTGTGTGTGTGAGGTATCTAAGCTATTTGTAGTCCTTTTATTTCAGCCTGTTTGGATCCCATGCTGCTGTGATTTCAGCTCCAGCTCAATCATTGCTGTTCACTTTTTATGACCTTGTTGGGACGACTGAGATGGATGTTACCCAAAGCACCAACCCAGGCTGTTTAAGATAATGATGGATCGGACAGTACAAAGATAGTGAAACTGGGACAGTGGACTTGCAGCTAACAGACCTGCAAGTGTTGGCATTGCAGAGATTTGAAGATAAAAATATTCTTCTTGAAAATAATACTTGGACAAAAATGGTCAGTTTAAAAGAACCCTAATTGAACACATCAATTTTCATTTCGAGATTTAGATCTGCAAAGAAATCGAGGTACGAACATAGCTCAATTTAACTGGATACCGTCCCTGTCCAAGTTTACATGCACTGGGCGAAAAACTGAATTCTTGACAGAGGCATGCCTGCCTTTTCTATGTTAGGTGGCGACATGCCCCCTAAGATTGTTACTATAAAGGTCTACCTGTTAATCTTATGCATACAGCAACAGTCACCTAAACAGGTGAACAAGAGGCAGACAGGATGTATGTTGAATAACAAAAACACTGTCACTTAAAGCTTCAGTTTGTTGGGAAAGTTTTTTTTTTTTTTTTTTTGGTCCTTTGCTCATCTTTTAACATTTTGTTTACTACCTCCTTCCTAACAACACATCCATCAACTTCCAGCTCAGAGCCAAACATGCAAACACTGATGCATGAGCACAATGTTTATGCTTGTGTCAGTTTTGATTGAGTGGTATACATGGAAGAGAAAACTGATCCCAAATCACATCATCCGGGTATGTTAGCAGGTTAGACTTTATCAATATTAGCTAGTATTATCTATAAAGTGATATCATAATATAGCCACATAGCTGACACATCACCCTTCTTATTGGTTTCAGGCATTAAAAATTAGACTACAAAAATCTTTAGTGTTGTTGCAGACTATTTTGTGTGCTTTTGGATATCACAGAAGACAGTCCTTTGTGTTTCTTTAATTTTGGGGACTTTGCACAGGCGCCTTAGGTCTTTGCAGCTGTTCAGCACATTCTAATCTGCTGTATGTTTCAGTTTTTCTCCCGGATCAGCTGAGCCGATATGGTATGTTATATGACTATATGGTAATGCATTTGAAATGCATTCAGGATTACTACTCAAGAGGGACAACCAGGCTGAGTATTTAGTTTATTCAGAAAGAGTCTTCCATCAACCACATCTCCCAGGTACTAAACACCAAATCATTCTCATTCACTGTTTTCATTTTTTAATATAACTTTTCTGTAATCCAAAACAAGTATCTCTTTAATTCTCTTTAAAATCAGAGAAAATAAATGCAATATGTTTCCATAGATATGAGAGCCAGATGCTGGAACAAAATAAAGACGTTTTCATTGTGGGATCCAGCACAAAGCAACAGCAGCAAAGGTCCATCTGTCCCCCCAAAAACAGCATCCTGTTCATTTTTCTACATTCGAGCAGAAGCCATACAAAGAGAAGCTATTTCAGAACACAAAGGCCTGAAGAAAGGTGCCCACAAAGACACTTTGACACAACTAATCATTGTGTAAGTGACGTTTCTTTCAAGTGGCTCATTTCAAATATCTAATCCAAATATAAAACCCTTTCTTTTCCTGCAGCATCACAGAGTGGCTTTACACACCAAGAGCTGCACTGTCACTATGCTGTTTTGTGACATTTTGCTGTGCAGTTGATTGTGTGAATACAAAAAAAAACTGCATTACAAAACCTTATCCCCACAGGATTGTGTAGATCTGTGTCACATCATGACAGCTAGATCTCATTTTAAGTCTACAGTGACGGTATGAGACCAAAGAAGTTAAAAGGGAACCCTTTAGAAGAATAGAGATATACAGTACAGCTAAAGGCTAAAGCTCAATATCTGAATATTAGCTGTTTGGCCTCTTGTACAGCTATCCTGCTGCTAATTCCCAATTGTTTTTCATATCTGAGTTTATATGCATGCAGCTAATGTTTTTAATGTCCCTGAAGAAATCATTATTCAGGAGAAGCCGCATACATGCATCTTCATATTCCAGCCAGTGTTCTCCATACTGCAGCAATGAGAGGCTCTGAAAACCAGCAGTGAGAAAGATGAAAAACATCATACATCCACTTCACAAAAGCACATAAAGAAAGAACTGAAAGAATATGTAAGTATAAAAGTACGATTTCAATTGTATCACTTATAATCCTCCTCAGTGTTAAATAAGCACTGAGTTCTCATAGTAAGATGTTCAAATGATAATTAAACCAAACAAATCTTTCAAAGCTTCAAATCTTCTGGTCTATTGTGCATGAAAAGTGTTTATTTGTGTCATTGTCTCCCTGAATAACAACACAGCAATGGAGGTTATCTAATTAGTCCTATTAAAGTCATCATGTCACTAGCATAAAAAAATCTGTACTGGTTTCAGGACATGGATTACTGGAACTCAAACACACTATATTCAGTGTTATGTAAATCTGCAATCAGAAGCCACAGAAGGATTTTCCAACATGTTTTTCCTTATTGTTGACTACAAACAAACACCTTATTTGTCCACATAATTTCAGCCTTTCTTCGCACTTTACAGCAGAGCAACTTTCATTCTTGATTGGCTGTTTTTTAAAAGATCTGTCAATCTAAATCAGATTGAAGCCTGTTTGCCACCAATCTCCAACACCTCATGTGTGCAGAGTTTCACATCCTCTATCTAATTTTCATCCATTCACAAATTTATCAAATCAAGCGTAAATCTCAGTGTAGGAGCATTCTCAATTAATTAACATATTTAAAAAATTAAGAGTTGAGTGAGAAGCCAGCATGGATAGTACAGTATGGTTAGAGGTCTCTTTATGCTTTTTCTGGCAGATATTACAACTGCGATATAGATCTTAATTAGTAGAGTACTGATAAAATTTAGAAAATGAGATGACGTTCTATGTGCCCTATATCATTGTACCACTTGATCAGAATAATGCATCACCAAAAGGCATGCAGTCATGAACCTGCAAAGAAGACCAAAGTCTGGCAGTGCTAGCTCTACTAGAGGTAGCCACACTTCCTACATGCAGTTTTAGACATGTTAAATACATTTTACTAAATTTTAACTATTTTCTGGGTTTTCTCTTACTGTTAGATTAGTCAAATAGTTGGAATTTAATTTGCTGGGTAAAAAACTGGAATTTAAAAAGGCCTCTGAATATTCCTAGTAGCTTCATTGAAAAAATTTAAGCTTGTATGATGTTGGTTTTGATGTTACTATTATTGATTTCAGTTTATTCATTAATTGTGCAGCTGATGCCCAGTAGTGGCAGTAAGTGTAAAACTATCAATCTAGAGTTCATGACAAAATCTCCTGGAAGTTTGTTTTAATCATCATTTAATAATCATTACAGCTGTTGCAATGGGTACTGTTGTACTCAATACTGTGGCAGCTTTGATTAGATTACAAAACTGCACTTAAACTGACCTTCAGTAAAGCGAAGCGGAACCTTTAAGCTTATTCATTCAAATTCCCAGACAGCTTTCTGCATTTTGAACACTCCAACGCATTCACCACCAAGAGCTGCTTGACAGTGTCTAAGCGCGCTTTCAGGCAGTGTAACCTACATTGCGTTTCTGATGACAAGCAGGGCAAAGTGATCTGACATGTTATTAAGACGGCACGACTGTGGGCTTTCTCGGCTACACAGTCAAAAACACGAGAGAGAACAGTGGAGTTTCTGGAGTTGCCTGCTCTGTCATAGACACTGTTGTTCACACCAGACCATTCAACCCACAACGGTCTGCACCGTCAGCTCACACCATCGCCCACACACACTCAATACTCTCCCTCACCAAGGAAAATTAACAGGGTGATGATGAAGATTCTCATGAATAACTCTTACGGGTGGAAATCCCCTATTAAGGTTTTAATATTTTATACAAATTGGGCAATGGATCATTGTGATTTCCTCTAAGGAAGACCCCAATTACAGATGTCTTTACACCATTTTTTTTTTCTTGCCATTACTGAGCTCTGACTCCCTCATTTTTTGTAGAAGACCACCTAAACCTTACAAAGTCTCACAGTGAGTCATAACAGGAAAAAAAAGGGAAAGACAAAATTAAATTGTTTCAGAGGAGTGAAGAATTTATCAGTGAGAAGAAAGGTTAACTGGTTGTAGAGTCATAAACAAAAGTGTAGGATCAGAATATTTACAAATACTATTCTTCATATTGAAGACATCTCCAGCACGATCAGTATCAACAACCAACAAATTTCAAACAGAAAGTGATCTTGCTTTTGAGCAAATACAGGGATGAATCATTCTACAATGTCACTCCAATCAATAAAAATCATTAAATGAAAGACAAATGAGAACGGCCACCACAGGTCTTTTTCTTATTTGAAAAATCCCAGCTTTGATTTCAGATTTGTACTTCTCATAATACTGATTGGACATTCTGCGTCAGACTGTATGCAAAAACAGGCAAACACGCCTATTATCAGTCTGTTCAGGCATTTAAACAGGCAAATGAGAAGAGCAGAGGTCTTTCCAGGTACACACCAACCTTAGATGACTGTTGTTTGCATATTATCTTCCTGTGTCTTTAAGAACTAAGACATTGATATCCTAATGAGCAGTCAAACTGAAAGAAAGATGTCTGGACTCTAAACCTGACAATAAGAAAGACTGAAGCCAGATGAAACCCGTCTTTGGTTTTTTATTTATTTTGCTCTGTCTTTTATGGCCTTGCACGCAGAGAGGAAGCCAGCTGTGGCATGGCATCCCTTAATTGGTCGTCCCCATTAGTGCAAAAACCTCATACTCTTATTGATTATTTGCCTTAACAGTCTCAAGAAGTCGCTCTTTGGGCTGTGTTGGGACTGCTAAAATTTGAACTATCACATTTTCTTCTAATAGTTTAAAATTCTGACTTTATGCTAATTTCTTTTCTGAAACTGGAGCTCAGAAAAATGATCAGTTCCTACGATTTCATCTTACTTTTCACTGTTGAAAAACTATTTGCATAATAAATATCTGTATAATACTTAAATGCTTGTGATTGAAATCAATATGATTAGTAGAGATTAGGCGAGAAAAAGTAAGTATGCAATTTGTTTGTGTTTTCAGAGAAACATAGTTCAAGATAATTCCTGCATAAATCAGTAAATGTTCAAAAAGTCAAGTTATTTCATAAATCTTACTGAAAATTGACGTTTAACCACCAAGTCCAGTTTCTCAAAGCGGGACCAACACCCTAAAATGTGTTCCAACTAGTTTGAACCATCACCATTTTTGCCTTTATGCTCTATTGGTGTTCCCTCCCACTTATTTCCTTTGTAGCATTGCAAAAAGGAGACACATCAAAATATTCCTGCGCTTAATGTATAATATATAAGCTCTAAAAATGTAACTGTATTAACATGCTGTAAAATCTACTGGCTTTTTGAGACTGCCAGCTATGCACTTAACTGTGCATAGAGATTTACAAGGTGCCCCAGTTGGGCCACCCCAGTCAATAAAATCTAGACCCGCCCCTGTTCCTAGCACTATTGTGTGACTTGTGTCCTGTAAAAAGATACTGAACACAAACTGGGTGTCAGAATGTGTAAACTATGGCCTTTTTATGTTATATTAGTATTACTAATAAAGAGAAAGCAGTGAGTGACAAACCATTGGTCATAACAACGACACACCCTCTAAACCCCCCAGCAGCTTTCTTCACATCCACTGAAGCCTTTTAAACGTGAACACGACTCCGGTAAACCGGGGCCGCCTCACTCCAAGGAGAAAACGCGAATCACGATCACAGACCCAAATCTGAAACCACATTACCGGGAGAAAAGGCCACTCCGTGTGGGAGCTGGCGGTTTTAGGTTTCTTTCGTTACAACCAGCATTTCCTGTCCCTGTGGTTTCACTCACTCGCAGCTCACCGCAGACACGACGGAGATAGCTGAAGAATAACCAAAATTATCGGCCGTGAATCTCCTCTTACCTGAACATAATTGTTTTCACAGTATTCCGCAACCCGGGACAGGTTCTGGTAGCTTTCCACGAGAGCCCTTTTGCCGGCAGGGATTTCCTCCTCTAATAGCATTTGTAGCTCTGCCATCTTACATCCCTTTGCATTTCTCTCCTCTCTCTGTCTTTTTCACTGAGGCGAGGCGGTGATGCTGTGCTGTGTAGCTGAGAGAGGGGCTCCCCCGCCTGGCATTGTGGGGCCGCTGGCCTCCGATTCACAACAGCCTGTGACAAATGGCAGTTACGTTATCGACGGAGGCCTGTGATTGGTTGAGAGGCTGAAGCAGGAGGGCAGTGGACCAATGACATTTAACTGTAATGATGACGTGTCATCCAACAATTAAAAAAAAAGAGGAAAATAAAATAAGGATGGCCAAATCTCTACATTTTAGAGTTTACTTTATTTTGTAAATATTAGATATTTCATATTTATGAGCAGAAGTATCCAGAAATATTGAATTACACATCTAGAATTGCAGCCTGATGTTTGATCAATTAAATCAGAATCAAAAGCAGAAATACTTAAATAATAATAATAATAATAATAATAATAATAATAATAATAATAATAATAATAATAATAATAATAATAATAATACAGTTACTTCAGTTAAAATAAAGTAGAAAGAGGAGATAAATGATAGATAAAATAAGTAAAAATGAAGAGATAATTGACAATATATAATGTTTTTATGTTTCAGTAATTTATTTATTTATTTATTTATTTATGTATTTATGTTTTGTTTTTTATAGAGAGGACATTCTTTAAGTTTTGTTGTAACTTGTTTTCGGGGTAGCCTATATATATTTTTTCTTTTATGTCATCTAATATCATTTCACATTTCATCACAAATATTTGGGTGATTTTATGTCACTGTTGGGCAGCACTCTTGGCATGTTATGTAATTTGTTTTTAAAATACATTAGTTAATTAAGCTGTTGGTTGTTAAATAAAGTAAATTAAAAAAAATCACATGGCTAGAACATGAAATATCATCTTTCCCTGAAATACTTTGTGACTGCTATGATTTGCTCTTTCCATTTGGATGTATTATTAATGGGTAATACAGATACTTATGTAATAATCAAATACAAATAGAAGTTTATGTAACATTAAGTGTAATTGCACTAATCAGGTAGCCACCTACACCAAAATGTATCATATTCTTCATCTCATTAGCAATTTCAATGCAAATACAATTCAAGCTTGGCAAGCAGATAATCGAGACTGTAAAAATATATATTTTTTCATGATTATTTAATTTAATTTTTCTTTGATTCCATAAACGTAATTAATACTGAATGTATGTTAACGCCTCAATAACTGTGAAAAAATGGCAGCGTCCTTGTTAAAGAGCCAGTTGTAAAAGGCACCGCAATGAACTACATCTCCCAGACATCACTGCGGTTTAAATACCCTCTGAGAGAGGATGCTGGGATTTAAAGGAGCACAGCTTTGATTATCAGCCAACATTTTCCAAGGGGTTTCTCAACAAAAACTACAATTCCCAGGTACGCTAATATCATCAGCCCTTGCCTGTTTGGCTCATCCTTGAGAGGAGTTCAGATTGGCTCCCTGCTGCATTTTGCTGACAGATAACGACAAATGAAATAATTATCGCACCGGCCAACGGGACCTTTACGGTGAGTGTCTCTGAAATCAGCGACAGATAGGAAATATTTATGTAAAATGATGTGGTCTGTGAACGTCCACCTGAGGAGAATTTCTCCAGGAGACCAATTTGTCCCCAAAACATCATAGCTTAATTAGAAAACCCTCTGCCTCCTCTGCCTGTTATCCCCACAGGCTGCATTGAGGAGCTAACTGGGTTACGTCTCAGTCGCTGAGCACGATCTGAATTGTCATGGTTTCTCTCATGAATTGTCTCTTCTTTTTGCTGAAGATGTGAGCACTCCTTCCTGTCATTCTTATTGGGAGTCAGCATGGCGCAGGAGGAGGACAAACACAGCCTGGAGGCGAAATTTGCTGCTGCAGTTAAAGTGATCCGGACTTTGCCTGAGGAAGGTGATGGCTGCTCTTTATTACAGCCTGTTTAGATCTATTCAAGGGTCACTGATGTGCTAGACTGTATGAAACCTGCTCCTTTCTGGTACCTAGGTGATTAACCTACATGGAGAGCATTTGGTGCTGTTGAACTCTTGTCTAACCCAAAGATAAAGCTGCTCATGATAAGAGCCAGGGGTGGAAAGAGTAGCCTACTAAAGTATTCATCTTAGTTGAAGTATGGTTACTTTATTGATATTTTACTTCAGTAGTAGTAGTAGTAAAACGACCAGACTGTAGAAGTATATGTAGTAGGGAGTGAGGTGGGATACGCCCCCTAAATTATGTTTAAGCACATTTTTCCAATCTAGTTGTTGCAATATAACCAACAACTCGATACCAAGTGTGGAGTTATTGAATATATTTGAAGGGTCTTTAGTCAGTATTGCACTGTATATATTTATTTTCTGCACACTAACTCATGGCTGGCTGTAAATCGAGGCTTGCCAAAAATGAGGGCTACATGCCAAAAGTATGGGCTTAATTGACTGTGAAGAGTAAAAATGGCTGCAAACGCTGCTAAAAATGTTTTTTTTTTAATAAATCTGGGAAAATTTAATGCTCAATTCTGGCTTTGCATAATTTGAATTACAATTTAGATTTCAGCCTGTCATGTCAGCCAAGCTGATGTTAATTGAAACAATTGTTATAAGAGCAAGATTTGAATAGTTTTCAGTGCAGGCATTACACAATCAGCTGGCTATTATGCAGTCGGAAAGTCAAGAAGAATGTATTTATTTAGTTATGTTTTTATTCTGTAATTGATCCCATTTATAATGTATTGAAGTGTAATGCTTTCGGCAGATATCGCACAAGTGATGACTTTATAAAGTACTCTAAAAAGTACAAACACAGAAATGCTACAAAAAAAAGGACAGGGTTAAACTCAGATACTTTCCACCTCTGATTAAAGCTGATACATAGTTCATATGTATCCCTTTTGTTTCTCAGGTCCTTTCCAGCCCTCTGATGACATGATGCTGATGTTCTACAGTTATTACAAACAGGCCACCGTAGGGCCCTGCAACATCCCCAGACCGATGGGCTTCTGGGATACACGAGGCAAAGCCAAGTGGTACATTTGTAATGCAAATGTAGTTTTTGTGTCTTACAACTAAATTTAGAGCTATGGTTGATGTAGCTCTCCCAAGAGAGATATCTGTTCTATTTTCTTTTTTGAAAACGTATACAAGTGCCATGTCCTTACTCACAACTGTGACTTAAAACTGCACATTTTTGTTGTTCCACGCTCACTCTTTGCTCAGTGTTGAACTGTGACTTTGTGTTGCCAGGGATGCATGGAACTCTCTGGGAAATATGACCAAAGAGGAAGCCATGAAAAATTATATTGAGGACATCCAGCTGGTAAGTCTTTCAAAGAAAAATAAAGCTGAATAGAAGCAGCCCACTGAATAACAAGTAGCTGAACCAGGAGCACACAGTTTTCACTGAAAAAGAAAAAGGACACTGGCATTTCTGCACTAAACACACAACCAGTGGCCTTTCTATCGTCAATCCAGTGCATATTTATGATTTTTTTGTACAATATAAACATTCGTTTCTGCAATTTGTTAATTAAGCAAGTGATATAATTACAACCCAACAGTATGCAGGTGTTTTTATTAAGCTGTGTTTGTTTGCTCCAACAGAAAAAAACAGTCATACTTTCTTGTTATGTTTCTCTCCCTTTGTCTCCTTCCTTCATTTTTTAAAACACATTCTCTATCATCCATGTGTCATCAGATCTTGGAGACCATGCCAATCTCAGAGGAAGTGTCTGACCTGGTGGAAATGCTTGGCTCCTTTTACACAGAGGTAGATGGAGATGAAAGAGACCCTGAAGAAAATGAAGTGGACAGGAGACCCTACACAAGGCCTTTTGCACATCAGGCAGGTAAAGTACTTCAGTGACTCCCAAAAAGGGGTTCTCAGTGGGTGGATGATTCCTGTTCTAATAAAAGACTATGACACAGTTAAATGAACTTGAAGACACAGGAATATAAGTTGGAATGGATAATTGGTTGAAATTGTTTGCATAATTTGGTGGATAAACAGTTTAATAATTTTGTTAGCGTGGCAGATTAACAGTTCAAATAGCTAGCCAGTAGTAAATATGGTTAACTTAAAGTTACAGACCAGCAATTTATTTATATAACCAAAATAACAGGTAAGTTAAAAAAGATAGCGTTAATTCGAAATAATTGTACATCACAGCATAATGATGACATGTAATGTAGGGAAAGCTAAGCTAGTGATGAAATAGCTAGCACAGTTACTACATAAACAAACTAATGGATGAATGGTTAAAATCAGCAGCTAGTATGTAATTACAGCCTCCAAAGTTTTGGTATAGTTGTTATAAAATTATGAATTTACTGTTAAAATTCTTAGCTTGAAATATTTGTTGACAGATATTTAGCAATAGCTATGAATTAAGAGTTTAAACTAAAAGGTATTTGGATTAACAGTCTAAATAGATAGCTATTTTGGCTGTTAATTGTTGAAATGTTTGGCTATAAGTAAACATAAATAGCTTGCTGAAGTAATTGATTGAAATACATTTGTGTATGATAATAAGGTTACAAAATCCACCATTATACATGACAGATGAGAAATGATAAAGAAGTAGAGGACTTTATCCGACAGGGCCAGGATGTTAAGCCAAAAGCTCGGAACCAATGATACACATGATCAGCTGTGCCATGATAACTCTGTACTTGAATGCTCATCAAAGAAAAAGAATTAAGTCTCAGGAGGGCTCTGCTGCTCAAGCTGGATGTAGTACTGCTGTAAATCGCCTTAGTCAGTCTCACAGATGATTTAAATGGAATAATGAGCCCGTCTTACTAGGCCTGGACGATATAGAAAAAAAGCATATCGATAAAAAATAAATCATATTGATCGATATCGATAATTATCGATATTATTATAATTATTTAACATATATTTTAATTGCAGCCCTGGATGTTTTATGCTATTGCTTAATGACCTACTTTTAATAAAGAACACACAAGCACTGAATTCAAATTCAAACCTTTATTCAACCACCTTTTTTTTTTTTTTACCACAACTGAAAGTTTTTTAAAAAAGAACTTAAAAAAAAAAAAGAGATCAACTTAAGTGGCCTGAGTGATGTCAGTAAATACTGACAAACATAAAGACTAAAGGGACCAGAAAATCTGATAAATAAATATTTAAATAGTCTTTTGATGAAAATAAACAAAACAAACAAATATATAAATAAACAGAATAGCTTTAGGTGGGAATAGCATACTACCAGTTTTAACTATGTGGGAAACTGCCCACAGCCTGGTGTCTGAACACTGAAATATTTCTCCCGGGGTCGGGAGATTTATTTTTTTTAATTATCATGTGATTGACTTAATACGCAAACTGAGCACGAGAAGCAGGACTTATCCACGCCGGTGTTGTGTCGTAGATTGCACCCCTGCCGAATGCACCCCCTGCTAGTAGCCATGATCCAAATACTCGCGTCTTTGTAAAATATGAGCTCATTTTCTTCCACTTTAAGAAGCTAATGAGTGGACGGGATGCAGGGGTGCATTCTACGGTACAACACCGGAACGTATTTCCT
This sequence comes from Xyrichtys novacula, assembly GCA_962446985.1. Lineage (NCBI taxonomy): Eukaryota > Metazoa > Chordata > Actinopteri > Labriformes > Labridae > Xyrichtys > Xyrichtys novacula. Next base: position 7,982,755 of record OY660877.1, read on the forward strand.
CCGCACCCTTCTCACCTTTTCAACCCCTGACCCATTTTCATGCCTGAAGCGCTGTGTTTGAGAAATACTTGCGGCCGGGCACTTCATATCGCGGGTCGAGAGTGGCTAGAAGCTGGTCGAAGCCAGGCTTTTCAACGGTAGTTATTGGCAGTATGTCCCTCGCTATGAATCATGTTACTGCATGGGTGATGTCCTTATGCCGCTCGACGCTTTGTCGTATTTTGGCAAGAAACTAAGTCCAGTTTGGTCTGCTTCACTTGCTTTGTGCCGGTGCTGGCAGCGGTTCCAGAGGATTCCTCCTCCGACGACGTGGAGCCGCGGCGCGGCCGACACAGCTCGTACTCCTGCGGCTGCGACCGGTTTAGATGGTAAAACAAGTTGGTTGTGTTACCAGACTTGGTTTTTACTAATTCTCGGCAAATTTTGCAAACGACCGCTGTTCGCTTTTTGTCAGACTTCTAAAAACCAAAACATTGCCATGCTGGAGAACTGCTGAGACCTTTTTTCGGGACAATGTCCTCCGCTTCTCCTTGCTGTAACATTTTTTCTAATACACGTGCTGTCTGTTGTGGTTTGATAGGGGCTGGGCTTGGTGCCGTAGCGTACCTGGGTCTGCGTTTGTGATTGGTTGGGAGGAAGTAATGACTGTAGTAAAAGCTACATGATAGGCCATGATGAAAAAGGAAGGGAAACTGTGTTTTTCTATCGAACTTTTTATCGACCCGTTTTTTTTCTATCGCCCCACACGTCTATCGATCGATATATATTGTTATCGAATTATCGTCCAGCACTACGTCTTACATGTCTTTTTATCACTAGATGAGCTGGTCAAACCCTTTAAGAAACCTACTCTGGAAGGCAAGTCTTTGGTGTTGTCAGTAGCTGTAGTCTCCTTATGCTAGTGTGAAAGCTTATTCTGCCTCATTAAGTTGGTTTTATTTCTGTTTAAATGGCTGAGAAAAGATGGATAAGTGCATTGTCCCTGGCTTGCACTGGGGAAACTGCAATTATTTCTAGATGGATGAAGTGTTATTGTGAAACCTGTCATGTGTGTGCTCTAGTGAGTCAGTTTGTTTGCTGTTGGCTTGTGCCGTATTTGCACTGTGTGGTGTAGATGTAGTTCGTTGAGGCTATGAAATATAAAATGTGTTGTCAGTCGTCTGTGGGTATGTCTTTGCTGTAGGATTTACACTGAGAATGACAGAGTTAATGGAGAGTGTTTCCCCTTGATGTTCAGGCTATGGGGATCTGTGGGATGATATTCAAAACCTCCAAGAGCATGACAGAGACAGCAGTGTTCATGGGAAATGTGTCAGTAATGAGGAGGCAGAGGGAAGCAACGGAAATAGTGAAATGGAGAGAAGTGAGCAAAGTGGTGGTTGGAGGAAAACTGAGGAGGAGGAGAATGGAGATGAAGAAGACAATGCAGAAGATGAAGACAAGGAGGAGGAAAAAGGTACCTTCAGTAGCTTTTAGCATTGGTTGTGTTGTAGTTTGAAATTCAATGTACTGCAGACACTAAAAGATGTGCTACAGTATTCAGGACCAATATCTTTTTCATAGTAAGTATATCAAACACTTCACACTATCAAGCACTTCAAGTGATACCTGGTGTCACTCAAAAACACATCAATGAACTCCACCATCACAATGAGTGACATGTTTCCTCTTTGCTTTAATCACTCTGTTGTATATTTAGATGCAGTCTTATTAAAATGCTGCTATAAATAGTCACCAGTGTACTAAATATGTATCAAGCAGCTGCTGAAAATAGTCCCTGACAAGTATATTATTAAATCTGGGTGTAAAAGAAAACTTGGGGGTATTTTAAAATATGAATTAATATAAAAAGTGATCTTATAGTGACCTGAGCAAACTCAAAAGAAAGTTTTGTCCTTTAATGCCTAACAGATTTATTATTTGATATGTATTTGAACTTCTGTAATTCATAAGATAAGATCAGTATTTCAGGGAGTCGAAAGTAAACAAGCAATGTCATGCAGTATATAAGACAGAAGAACTGTACCAACTTTGTAATGCTGTGTCATACTCCCTTTGCTGCACTCTCTCTGTCTTTGCTGTCATTTCAGGCTGGAGTCCTGACCCAAGGCTGCTGATGGTGGAGGACAAGAGGTGGAGGTCTGACACCAGGGGGTCCAGCAGCAGCATAGAGCCCAGCATGTCTTCCTTGACCAATGGGACACACAGCTCCCTCAACAGTGAGGTGGAGGAGGAGGAGCTGGCCTGCTCTGTAGATCCTGGTGTGCAGTATAACCCCTACATGACCTTTAATGGACACCTGAGTGGTAAGATTACAAGTATAGATTCAAAAGGTGCTCAGTTAGTTACATAATCAACAAATATACTCAGTAGGTTAGTTAGTTGGTAGTTAATTTGTCATCTGCCAGTCAGTAAGTCAGCCTGTGGTCAGTCAATTCATGAATTATTATGTTAATTTGTAAGAAAATAAGATAAATGTCAGTCAGTCAAAAGGTAGGTAAAAAAAAAAAAGTGATTTTTGGTGAGTGAGTTAGTTAGTTTGCTAGGTAGGTACACAGAAAGTCAGGTTGTAAGGAACTAAGTAAGTCAGGTTGTTTGTAAGCTGGGCAGTCGTTTTGTAAGGTAGCAAATTATCAGTTCGATTGTCAGTAATTTGTTAGGTTGCTTGTTTGCAAGCTTGTTAGACAGTTATTTTGAGAATTAGCTAATTAATCAGTCAGACTTAGTTAGTTAGTTAGTTAGTTAGTTAGTTAGTTAGTTAGTAAATGAGTTTTGATAAATATGTTGATAATAACTGTCACCAAAATAACTGTTACAGAGGCTGACAAATCTTAACACATTACACACATCCACAAAAAAATACTCATCAACTCTACATGTAACAGAGTATTCTTAAATGCTCCTCTTGCACACTGACACTCTGTACCTCATCTCAGTGAAGTTGCAGGTTAGTGAATGAGTGCACAATACTATTAGCAGTGTGTGTTACAGCCTTACAGTGGTATGATAACAGGTAGGGAGTGAAGGGATCTGTTATTTTGACAGCAGTGCTGGTTTTGGGTGTAAGTTTGGTGCAGTTTATGACATTGTGGTGAAGAAATGGAGCAGTAGGAAAAGGATGAGTTGATATTCTGACACAGCTGATGGGCTATACAGAGTCCTTAAAGTTTTTGAATGGTTTATAGTCACTGATTGAGTTTTTGTTTCTAATTTCCTTTGTGTTTTGGTTGAAGCTGCTGTCCAGTGTGAGCCTGAGAAATTGAACCATTCACTGTTTTAAACAGTTTTGATAAAAGTGATGATGGGGACTGGGTTGAAGGGCTACCAGTGGCCATGTCTTAAGATTAGCTGACATTGAGCTGGAGGTGGTTGTGCTCACATCACTGGGTGACATGAGCTGCAGTGTTATGGTGGACCAGAATAGAGTCATCACTTCTGCATATTTGAAGTAAGTGCTGGTGGGTGAGAGGCTGCTGGCTGTGGTTTCAGTGCACAGATCTGCAGTGCTACATTGTAGGTGATATTTATAGGTGTGGTTGTTGTGATTAAGTAGTTTCCTGATCATCAAATGCCTCTGTGTGGTTGTATAACATTTAAAGCACAAGATTTGACTGAGCAAACCGATGAATCCAGGTCAAAATAATGATTGCGGTCCTTACGATTTATACCATTCAAAAATAACCACAAATTGAACTAAATAGTTCTAACAACATCCAGGATAGCAAAATGTTTTATCACTGTTTTATGGCCCCTCGGTGGCAGTGCATATTAGATATAGAAAGGTTTGTGTTGGATAAGATTAGATTTAGTTAGATAGATTTGTATTGATTGGGAAGGTTCCCTCAAGGATATTGAAATATTTGTTAAAATATGGCAGATCTGAAATCAAACATTTCCCTTTAAATAATCTAATACGCTGAACAACAGAAGTTTTCATTCAGAACCAGATTTTTATCAACATGATAAATGTACACAACTTAGCTTTCTTTTTGAGTCTCTCTTGGACTTATCTTCTATTTCTCTTTTTGGTTAATTCCCTAGAATGCTTCACATGTAAATATTTCTAGGTGGCAGAAAATGGTATAACAACAGAAAAATTAAAACAAAATATTAACAAAGTGTGTAAGAAAAACACATAATGTCCTGGGGGCACTGTAATGCATATTACTATGTAATGCACTGCTGCATATGTATCCTCTGCTGTATATTTATATTTTTATTCTAGTCTTTCACAGGACTTCTGCTACATATGTATATATATATATATATATATATATATATATATATATATATATATATATATATATATATATATACTGTATATATATATTGCTGCTGGTTTCAAATCACCATAAACCTTAAACTCCTGCTGCACATATTTACATATTCAGTATTCATATAAATATGTATTCCTATTCCCTTTGCAGTTCTTGCACATTGTAATAACCACTATCCTTATAATATCCTTCTGCACCTTATACATACATATATACCTTTTGCATATATCTGCACTGTACTGAATCTGTAAACTGAGACCTATGCAAATGATTTTTCTTCTGTATTCACCTGCTGCATACGAAATGACTTTAAAAGTCTGTCTAAGTCTAAGTAATGCCAAACAGGGGTGATGTATTTTGTCAAAATTGTGGATTTTCTTTCTCTTTGGATATTTTGGGGACTTATAGCCATTACTTGAGAGGACAACTGATGAGGGCGACAGGAGATATGGGGAGGGCATGACATTTACTAAATCCTGTCAACATCAGGAATCTATCCTGCAACCAAAGAAATGCATAAAAATAAAATTAAAAAAAAACATTATATAGCTCTTTAATTGAGCATTAAAAGCATTTAAATTGATATTTGGGTTCTGTGTTTTGCACGATTTAGATCACAGTGGTGTTGTTCATGAGAGGAACCTCCGCAGATCTACAGACTCCGACAATGAGGAATTCTGTGACTCAATGGAGCATCTAGCCATGGAGGAGGTAGGTTTTTATTTCCTTGTATGCGCCCCAAACGTAATGATTACTTCAGATACGAAGAAATGCTTATTGGTGTTCTTTATGTTGATTGGCCTTCTTGTCTGTACACCGAATTCTGCAGCCAGCTGGAGCCAAGAGACATTTAACTTAGCTTATAGTTTAAAGGCTGGAAACAAGGGAGGCAATATGACATTAAGTAGTTCCACTAGCACCTCACTATACAAACAGACTAAAAAGTTAATTTAAAGAAAGTTTTAGTCCAACACTTTGAGTTATTTTATTTGTACATGTTGATGGGCTAGGTTTGCAGTGAGTGAATCAGCCTCCTTTTACAACAAAAAAAAACAGTCCAGGACAAGTTGTAAAGGAAAGTCCGTAAACTTTTCTCTCAGTCTTGATATTGATACAGATATTGCTGTCACCGGCTACAAAGATTAGGTTTTTTAAGTGCAGGTATATGTGATTCTAAAAATTCAAACAGGACAGACTGGCTCCTGTCTTTGGGCAAAGTTTTAATACCCTCCTCTCCCTGCTCAAACTTCATGTGTTATTACTGTAAGAGCTGTAGCAATGTTCTCAATCATAGGTAAGAAATCAAAAAGTATTTTTCTAAAATAGTCAAACTACTCTTTGGTCATTCTTTTTTTTTTTTTTAACAAAAGAGACTCATCAAGAGTAACAATTGAATTCAAGAATTGAATTATTCTGACTTAGTTACAGCCATTGACACTACAGTTGACTCTCCTCTCTTCCCATGAAGGGCTTGTGTTCGTCCAAAAATCTGCCATCTGCATCAAGAGCAGCTTCAGTGAGGCAAAAAGATCTTTGGTATGAGAGCAGCACAACCCTGAATGGAGGAGAGGATCAGGTACTCATGGGAGAGTCTTACTTTAAAGAAGGGATTAGTACAAGCCAACACAGCAGCTCCTTGTCTAGAAGAGGGAGAGGTGAGTCTGCAGTCGCCAACTTTGATTAAAACTGACACTGTGTCCCTCATTGACCCTTCCACTGAGACACACTAGCTTACTCTTTGAAGCATTTAAAGTATCGAATAAACAATAACACAGCAACATTTTCCTCATGAGTTGCATTTGTTGCACTTGGCTGTCACATTTTGACTTTGTTTCAGGTGTTCAGTCACCAAGGGCAACCTGCAGCTCTCAGCGATGTGTTAGTGTAGATACTGCGTGCTGTTGTGTGTCACAGAGCAGACATCCTGTCAGCGCCATCAGGGGAAACGTGGATGAGCAAATAGCTACAGCTCTGCTCAGGCTGCAGCATGACATGGCAGCTGTGCTGCACAGGTTGCATGCTCTGGAGGTGCTAACTGTGTCACAGGTGAGAGACATCAAGCATTAGATGCCCTATTTACATGTGAGTGTTACAACCGTTACTTTTCATCGCATAATTTTCATCACAGTCCAATCAACCTCCTTTCACAAAGAAATAGCAAATTTAACTTTGCACTCTGACAAATGTCAAATACATGGTAAATTATCTGACTTTTTTTATTTCGTTTTTCAGTCAAGAACATCTACACCGAGGCAGGAGGACTCTCTACAAGTCACGCAAAAGGTTTCTTTGAATCCCTGGTTATTGGTGCAATTTTCAGTGACCAAGCTGTATGCTTTCTGTTTTTATTATTATTATTTGTTTTGTTTTAAAAGGTACGCTCTGACATAAGTTTGTGTTTTTGTAGTTCCTGAGGCCCTCCTGGTGGCCTTTTGACTTCTGTCCCCTTACCGTAGTGTTGACGGCACTCTGGCCTCTGATTTCCCATTGGTTGGTCCAACTGTACTTACAACGGAGAAGAAGGTGAAAAAAATATATCATTTTGACCTTTGGCAAACTCTTTGTCCCAAAGCCTAACTTTATGTGTACTAAAATTTATTTTCTGGTTTTCTTTTTACAGGAAGATTCCCTGAATTGCATGATCGCTGGATAAAAACCTTAGCACTTTGGTTGCTTTATGGCTTTATGAAGTCACAATTAACCCCACTCTTATGGGGTGTAATGAGGCCAGCATAGACATAGAAAAGGCTACACTAGAGAGGTAAAGAGGTAGATTGCCAGAGAGCGGTTTAAAGGGAGATCCTGCTGTGAAGTGTAGCATTTTGACTAACTGACAGAATTAAGAGGCTTAGGAAAGAGAAGATTTACATTATGAATGCTTGCACATTTTCTTTCTCACAGTATACCCAGCTTTAGGTGATAATCTTATTTATAGAAGTCTCACAGATCAATAGAAGTTCAATATACTATACACATAATATACTCATAACTCAAACAGCAGTTGTTGAAATTACAGTAGGTAACCATTGTCAGTTCTGGTTGTTTAGTTTGTTTTACGTCTCATTTTATATGTGAGTTTCCTTTGAAGGTTTTGTCCAACAAAATATTTAAAACCAAGAACATCAGTGTTTACATAGTTATGCTCTGATATGTAGAAATGCATTAGGAGTTCTTCTCTTTCATATACAAAAGGACAAATATAATATTTTAAATGTGCAATTATGTATTTATTTTATGGTTTCAGTGCAATCATAGAAAAAAGCACACTCTCACTTTGCAGAAAGTACAGGACAATCCATAAATTTGTGTTCTTGTCTCTTTTTTTATGTAAGGTGAATTAAATAATTGTTTAATTCAGGATGTAATATTACTTGACCTGCAGTTGTAAAACATACAAATATGAACCAAATTTTGACATGCAATAAACTCATTCTCAAAGATTATCAGCTGGACATTTTCTGTCTGCTCATTTTATTTTTTCATCATGAGTGTGGAAAAGAAGGTGCAAAGTTATGGACTTCTTGGTTTTCATAGCATATTATTATCAACTTTACTTTTTAGTAAAAACAACTTATCAGTGACACGTTAGAAAAGTAGGACAAGTAAGGACAGAATGTTTTGTTTAAGCAGCAGTTAAAATGTAGATAATGTGGGATGGAAAACAAACACAGTGACCCTGCATCTTTAGATTTTAATATTCAAAAGTAATACATACAGAAAATGTCAACAACACTGGGCTGATAGAGTGGTTAAGGAATTCAAAAATACACACAAGACATTTATCACTATATTTATTCTCAGTACCAGTCTTTGCAGACAAACAAACACTGGGGAACAATTTCAAATAATAGCACACGTATCAAGATGTTGGCAATCATAATTGCTTGATAGAGTAAAATAAATTGAAGGACATGGTATGTTGGTTAAGACAAACATACAGAGACAGACAGACCAAGAGGCCTTGGTGAACAGGAAATAACATCAGGAAAGTACTAGAAACTGGATAACTGCTCTATGCACAGCCCCACTACTTCCTAAACTTAAGGCAGCTCCTTTATTTCCCGTATTACATGATTTGACAAATTGATTAATCCAGGTGTGATTGATTGTTGTGACTAGTCAGACACACCTGGATTAATCAGTTTGTCCAATAATGTAAGAAAGGAAATAAAGGAGCTGCCTTAAGTTCAGGAAGAAGTTTTTTTTTAAAAATTGAATTATAAACAAACAAACAAGGCAATTATTTATCATAACAGAGAATTCAAGAATATTTGCCTTAGATTGAGCATGAATAACATCAAGAGAGAAAAAAAAGAAAAGACACAATTTCAAAGTTAGAGGCCATTCTATTTCAATTCGAACATTTCTAGGAAAGAAAATAGGCGTAGGGCTTTCTTGTCTGTGACAAGTTTTAAGGATTTACAAAAAAGTAGCAACTCAGTCTTCCAGTGAGGTAGGCATGGTTTTGTTTTGAAATATCGACACATGTGAATGAAGAACTTCCCCAAAAGCAACAAAGCATTTAGAACAAAATCCAAGTTCCTATCCTCATTAAAAACACCAAACAAAATGTTCAGGGAGTAGTGGATCGATGCATAGAGCTCATTTCTAAGAATATTTTATACCACGACGATGATAATGTTAGTCCAAACAATAGTCGGCGATAATCCATCGCAAAGTTGGTGTCACCCGCCAGCTAACAACAAAGGGGAAGAAGAAGAAGAATATGTCACATCCGGCTGATAAACGTCACTTCCCTGCTGAAGTTCGCAGTTAGTTAATATGTCTGCTTCAGAGAAATAAAAGTGAAAGAAATACCAACCTTATACTCACAGGGACGGTGTTGCAACTTGAAGAAGTTCTCGGAAGGCTAGTACCACCGAGGATTGAAGATGTTTTCCTTCACCGTTCAACCACAGGTGAAAAAAGGCGGAAATGAGAGGCCAAGCTGACGTTAGCTCTGTTGTTGTTTTGGTTGATAGGAGTTTGCTAGCATGCTAAGTTAACCTTAGCCTGTTCTCATACAAGACACTCTGTTGACAACCTATTGTCACTGTTTTTTTAACTTAGAGATAAAAATATGTACACCAGCAAGCACAGTGTTGTCTCAGTATTTAGACAGTTTAAAAATATATACATCTGCGGGCCGGTGAGATGATCCTCAGTCATGTCGCTAATGTTGTTGTTGCAGCATTCATTCTGTCCTTCATTGTCAGAGAGAAAACTAAGAAAACATGAGGATTTATATTTATAATCAAAAGATCATTTTAAAATAACAGTGTGTTTTCTTTTTTAATCAGTGCTGGATGCTGCGTCGATATCTGTATTGGGATCTTGTTGAGTCAGCTGTGGTTGGTTTTGTTTGTGATCATCACGAACTTCCCTGGTAGCTCAATGCCATTCTCTCTCTCTCTCTCTCTCTCTCTCTCTGTCTGTTTGAAAACATGTGATCACAGGTTACTGTACCCCTCAGCCATCTTATCAATGTCCTCCACTCTATGAAGAGTTCAGTTGGAAGCAGCAGTAGTGTATCCTGCCCATTGAGAGCACACAAGGAGCATGTCTCAGACTCAGAGCGACACTGCACAGAGGTAAGACGAAAGTAAGATGGAAGTTGTAGACCCCTTCTAATAAAACAATCATGCTCTTAATGGTGAAATGTCTGTGTGCACAGCCCATGTTGAGCCTGCGTGAGCTCGGCTTATCAGACCTGGGAGCACTGCAGCTGGATGAGCTAGAGAAACATATGTTCCCACGCTTAAGTCCACAGGAGGCGCCACAGACAGCATGGAGGACCTCACATCTGTCTACACACTCTTTTTTCTCCAATAAGTATGGTGAGAATACTCAACTTCAAACTGCACTGAAGGAAAGGAAACACACCCTCCTCTCTTGAGATGTCAGAGTACTTTGAACGGAGAAACTCTGGACTTGTGGATGTCAGCCTTTATAAGTCAAATTATATGGTCAGCTGTATGTTTCTGTGCTTGTGTCCTAAAATATTTCTTAGCTGCCACACAACTCTTAAGTTAAGCTGCTTGATCAAGTCTTTTGTGTACTTGGTCATCAAATACCTGTCCACACGTACAGCACAAAGAATCAGGCAGATTGAATATAAACCAGTTGGAATTCATCAGGATCTCTGAAGTCCTCATTATCATTAAACTTTTTTGGGGGGGTTCAGAGAGAAAATAATAATAAATTGTCTTCTGTTCACAGGTTTCTCATATGGTCTTACACCAGTGTCAGCCCAGTTGTTCTCCAAGCAGCATCTGTCACCTCTTCAGTGTGTCAGCACAGAGCTGCAGTACTGGCCAGGTAACCTTTTCTAACTGATTTAGATCTTTTTGTTTTTGCATCTTGGAATTGACAAAGATTGATTTGCTGCTATTTCATTGTTTTCATCTTGAATTTCGTATTTTTAATACATCAGTTGTAAAGTACCAGCAAAAGTCTGTTTAGTCACAATGTTTGGGAAAGTCAGAGTTGAATGATTTGAAAAATTTTAAACCTTACAATATAATTTCTAATCATGTACCCTCTGTGTATTTTAAGTATGGGTCCCGAGCAGAGGCTTTAAAACTTTAAGGAACAAAACCAGACGACTGCAGGCAGGCCATGACCGCCCCGTGGAATCTGAAGGGTTCACACCATCTTTCATGAAGGTGAGATTACATGCTTTATATGTTTAAGTTAAATCTTTAAGCTTATCATGGACAAATAATTATTTCTTAAGGAATATCCATGATATACTTTATAAGTATATTGAAAAAAAAGTTTGAAAGTCTTAATATGCAAGTTTAACTTGATGAGCAATGTCTTCTTCTCATTACCATAGACCTGCTGAGATTTCTAACTGATCAACATTCAGCCCAGTTCGAAAATCCTTAACATATCACTGCAGTTTTTTTTTTATTATGGGTTTTGTCAAATAAAAAAGTTTAGTTAGAAACTTTTATTGAAGCTTCTTCTTCCAAAACAAGAGTAAAAGATGGCAATTGATGTACTGGGCTCTTGTATTTTTCAAATACTATGTCTGTGCTGAAATACATTTACATACATATGTGAAAGCTTCTCATCCGTTTTCTGTGGTATTACAGGGTTTTCTTTCACGGGACAAAGGGTTTGAGGTTGAAAGTGTTGACAGCCTTGTGAAGACAAAGAACATACCTGATGGACAGCAGGAAGCTTTCAAGAGAGGCTTTGCTGAGGGCTTCCTGAAAGCCCAAGCTCTGACACAGCGCACACAAGGTGCATTTTACTACAAACGCACACTGCTAGCATTCTGAAGAACCATTAATATACATTAAACAGTGCTGATGCAAAGATTGTTTTTCAGACTCTCTTAGGAGGACTCGTCTTATCCTGCTGGTGCTGCTTCTTGTGGGTCTCTATGGTATCTCAAAGACCCCTTTCATATCGGGTAAAGGCTCCTTTTCTCCTTTTAAAGCTGCTTTATTATCTTATTTTGTTCATGAAATGGCACAAAATACACTGACCTGTTGATTTTTCATACAACCCTAATTCCATAAAAGTTAAGGTGTTGTGTGTAATGTTCATAAAAAACAGGATTTCATGGTTTGCTAATCATTTCAACTCTATATATTAGATTTTTTAAAAAATGCAAAGACAACATGTCAGATGTTGAAACTGAAAAATGTTTTTGTTCGTGAAAAAGTGTAATCTGATTCCAAACTTGATAACAGGAACAATTTTCCAACATTTGAGGCAGGGGCATGTTTACCACTGTGTTGCATCACCTCTTCTTGTTACAGTGCTGTAAATGTTTGGAAATCTAGGAGACCTCTTTAAGGGGTTTTGATAGTTACATGTTGTCCCATTCCTTGCCTGATATGGAATCTCCTTTGTTGTAATTTTTGTGTCATGACAACTGAATATTTTTAATAGGTGGCTAGCATGTGCTGACAAGCAGGGCAAGCTGGGAAACTAGACAGGGCTCTTCTACTTCAGAGCCATGCTATTGTGATGCATGCAAATTTAACTTTGGCATCATTTTGCTTTTTTATGCAAGTTCTCCCCTGAAAAAACGATAGTCTGAATGGTAGCATGTTGCTCTAAAGCCTGTAACGCTCAGCATTAATGGTGCCTCCCCAGATATGTAAACTAGCCATACCAGGGGCGCTTATGCACCCCCATACCATTATGGATGCTTGCTTTTGGACTGTGGGTTGATAACAAGCTGGCCCCTAGACAGGAAAGTCAATTTTTGATTCGTCAGACTACTGGACAATTTTGTCACTTTGCCTCAGCCTATCTTAGATGAGCGAGGGGCCTAGAAAAGTCACTGGTGTTTCTGGATTGTGGTCTCCTTTTAAGGCAGTATCTGTGGCTGTTGAAACAAACTGTGTTTACAGACGATGATTTTGGGGAGTGATTTTGAGCCAGGGCAGGGATTTCCACAACAGAGTCATGTCTGTTTTTATGATGCAGTGATGCTGACTCAAAGATCATGGCTGTACAGTATCAGTTTTGGGCCTGGGCTCTTATGTACAGAGATTTCTGCAGACGCTCTTAATCTTTTAAAGACATAATGTACTGGAGTCAATGCAGTCCTGCAATTCTTTTGGAATTTTACACCCGCATACGTTATCATAAGATCACTGAACTATATCCTAACAGAATTAGTCCTCTCTGAAATGTTGTTTATTTACTCAGCCATGTTACTAACCGGTTACAAATTCATCGATTAAGTTGGGAGGTTTTCCTCTGGATTTTTTAGCATTGCCATTTCCAGTGTTTTGTTGTCCCAGTCCCATCTGGTTCAAGTTATTTTACTGCCATCAAGTTTCAAATATGTACTTTCATAAAAGCGTCAAGTCAGCATTTGATATTGTCTTTGCACTAGTGTCCCTCAAATGCAGGGGTGGGCAATCATTTGCCATGGAGGGCCGAGAGGCTGCAGGTTTTCTTTCCAACCCAAAACTCCACCAGGTGATTTCACTGATTACCTTACCTCCAAGCAGAGAGCAGGGACTAATCAGTGAAATCACCTGGTGGAGTTTTAGGTTGGAAAGAAAACCTGCAGCCTCTCGGCTCTCCATGGCACATGATTGCCCACCCCTGCTCAAATGGGATTTAAATCATTTTTAAACTACAAAATTCTCGTTAGCATCACCACAAGTATGAAATTGGGGGTTGCATAATAATCTAACATTTGCCTGTAGAAGTTGTGTTTGCATATGAAACAATCAACACTTTTTGGAGATGAATTAAACGTTGTGTAACAAGTAGATGATTGTGCCTTGTTCTAACCAGCAGTATTTGAATATTAACAGATGCATTCAGTTGTGTTTCTTAGATAACTGTCTGTAAAAAGCAGCATGTATGAGAGAGCTCATTAACCCCGCCATGCAGTGTGATTTTCGAACTTTAATCTAACCATTTTGGACAGTGCGGTTCCGAACCACAACAGGCCTGGACTCAGCGGTGGATCCTGTCCAGATGAAAAACGTGACGTTCGAGCACGTCAAAGGTGTAGAGGAGGCGAAAAATGAGCTGCAGGAGGTGGTGGAGTTCCTGAAAAATCCACAGAAGTTCACAGTTTTGGGGGGGAAGCTGCCAAAAGGTAAAACTGTTTAACTGTGCATTTGAAACAAGGTTTTTTTTTTTTTTTTACTGTATGATGATCTTTTATGAGGAATATAGCTGAATCCAGAGCTCTGTTTTGTACCAATCTCTTATCCCCCTTCCCCTTTCTCCTCTTCAGGTGTTCTGCTGGTCGGCCCCCCCGGGACAGGAAAGACTTTACTGGCCAGAGCAGTGGCAGGAGAGGCAGACGTGCCCTTCTACTACGCCTCTGGTTCTGAGTTTGACGAGATGTTTGTTGGTGTGGGAGCCAGCCGCATCAGGAACCTTTTCAGTACGATGACTATTTTCTGGTTTGATCACTTTATCATCACTAATAATTGACCTGTTTTGATTGTATTATGGCGTGATTGGATGAAAGCCTCATGTTTGTGTTTTGTTTTTATGCTAGGGGAGGCTAAAGCTAATGCTCCCTGTGTGATCTTCATTGATGAACTTGACAGCGTGGGTGGAAAAAGGATTGAATCTCCTATGCACCCTTACTCCAGGCAGACTATCAACCAGCTGCTTGCTGAGATGGATGGGTAATCTCTTCGATTATGTGTTGCATGTGAACACTTCGGGAACACGGAAATCATGCATTTGGCTTACATCAGGTTTTAGTCTTTGCCCCTCTAGAAATATGGTAGTTTTAAGTTTTTTGTTATAGGCATCTAAATATACGTCCTCCTTGCACTGTTATGCAGACACTGACCTGTATGCATCCTGTGATATTTCTGCAGGTTTAAAACAAATGAAGGTGTGATCATCATCGGAGCAACAAACTTCCCAGAGGCTTTAGATAAGTATGTTCAGCCCTGCACCTCTAAAACCCTCTTATAGTCTGTTCAAATGTCAGAGCCGACCACATACTTCTACAAATGTCAGAATTAACAGCCCTCACAGTCACAGCTGTTTTGGTGCTGACTAACAGAGTTGTATGATGTTTTATAAATCATCGGACCCTCTTTTTGTAGTGCCCTGATCCGTCCAGGACGCTTTGACATGCAGGTGACTGTCCCCAAACCTGACGTGAAGGGACGCACAGAGATCCTCAACTGGTATCTGAAGAAGATCAAAGTTGATCCAGGTGTGTTTATTATTACAGTATGGTATTTTAAACACACAGCACTGTGGCACAACATAGAGCACACTTTGTTTTAAAAAGTTGTCATCAGATGAAGTCCAGTGTGCCTGTTTTTGACAGTGATGAGATCTCTGTTGTTGCTGTTTGTCCTTTCTGCAGCTATCGAGGCCAATATCATCGCCAGAGGCACAGTGGGCTTCTCAGGCGCTGACCTGGAAAATCTGGTGAACCAGGCCGCCCTGAAGGCAGCAGTGGATGGCAAAGACATGGTCACTTTGAAGGAGCTGGAGTTTGCCAAAGACAAAATCCTCATGGGTAAGCAACCAGGACAAGTTACAAGTTGTATTATTAAAGTATTATTAAGTATTGTTAAAGTATTATTATTAAGTATTATTAAATTATATGAAAAAAAACCTCTTACTTAGTTTCAGGGTAAAATCTGCCCAGCAGGGTGTTGAAAATCAGAAAAAAAATCTGTCCTTTGTGGAAGAAGGTTAAATGAGCGACTGTTTAAGATTAAATCACATCTCTGAAGGGAATAATGAAAGCTTTAAAAACATAATTTACACAAAGGCTTTTCTAATAAAAGTTTACTTTGGCCCCTGTTGCAGATAAATTAATACTGACAGCTAAATAAAATAATCAACAACTGTGAATTAAAAAACCCTGCTTCAGACTCAGCTATGATATTTTTTCAACTACTGTATCCCTAAAGAGGGTAATTGAAATAAATCCAGTAAATAATAATAATGACGAGATAACATATTGATTTTAACAATGACTCTGCACTGCTGCTACCTCATCCAGGTCTGTCTAGTAAATAAGATTTTGATCTCAGGAGGACTTTCTGATGATATACAGGTTGAATAAAGAATATTATGAAAGTAAAAACATGTTTACTTTAGTTCATTCTGTTGACTCGATTTTGCTGCTTCATTTTAATTTTTTTGTACAATAATAACAGGGCTTTCAAAAGTCTGCTGCCACATTAAAGCCTGGTCTGATACCCTTTTCTCTAGAAACAATCATGACTCAAATTCAAGTTTAAAGCTACTACTCTCCTACATGTAATTATCTGTTACGGCAACAGCTCATGCATTATGACTAGGGTTTTTTAATCATTTTTAATCCACACTGTTTCCAATGTTGTGATTCATTTCTTTTTTCTTCTTTTCCAGGTCCTGAGAGGAGGAGTGCAGAAATAGACAAGAAGAACAAGCTCATCACAGCGTACCATGAATCAGGCCATGCCATTGTAGCTTACTACACCAAAGATGCCATGCCCATTAACAAAGCCACCATCATGCCCAGAGGCCCCAGCCTGGGTCATGTAAGGAAACCTCGACACAGTAACACAATAGTAATGCATATCAACACTTCTCTGTGCTCCACTCCCCTCGAGTTTATCCTCTCTCACTCTGTCCTTATCGCCTTTTCTCAGGTGTCGATGCTCCCAGAGAATGACCGCTGGAGTGAGACTCGTTCTCAGCTTCTGGCCCAGATGGACGTCAGCATGGGCGGTCGTGTCGCTGAGGAGATTATCTTTGGTAGTGAGTACATCACAACAGGTGAGAAAGAGGTCCTAAGAGAGCCATAAATTGTTCTGGACAAAGACCAGAGTTAAAAAAAAAAAAAAAAGCACCAAACTCATGAGTCGTCTTTACCACAAGGTGCATCGAGTGACTTTGACAGCGCCACCAAGATTGCTAAGATGATGGTGACCAGATTTGGAATGTGTGAGAAGGTGAGTGGAGAGAAAAAAGAGGCTGTCAAGTTTCATGTTCTTTAAATCCTCCAATATCCCTGAATCTCACTCTTCCTCCTGTCTTGTAGTTGGGTGTGATGACATACACTGACATGACAGCTCAGAGTCCAGAGACACAAGCAGCTGTGGAGCATGAAGTTAGGGTCTTGTTAAAGGTTTGTCATTTTTTCACAAAGAAATCGTTAGAAGAATCGCCCAATGAGCTTCCTTGAAAAACTTCTGTCATTATCTCCTGCTTCTCCAGGATTCCTACGAGCGTGCCAAAGCCCTGCTGAAGTCTCACGCCAAAGAGCACAAGAACCTGGCCGACGCTCTGCTCATGTACGAGACTTTGGATGCCAAAGAGATCCAGCTGGTCCTGGAGGGGAAAAACCTGGACAGTAGATGAAAGTACAGAGGACAGCAAGAATCAAGGGGCGGTAATGGGGAGAGGGAAGGGGTCTGATTTTATGAGCTCAGGGGTCGTGGTTGGAGAGAGAGACTCAGGTCAGTGAATCAGAAGGGACTGTGTTAAACCTTCATGCTGAGTTTTTTGTGTAATTTGATCAATATTCCCCGATTAAGTAACGCTGTGATACAATAAGAGTTGAACAGGGTCTTTCTGTGTTCAGAGGTGGGCAGGTGGATTCCTTCATTTAAAGCAGGAATGGTTCCCTTTCTTTATTTCACAGGTTACATGAGATATCACCTGAATGTAATCATGCGCCAATGTAAAAGCAGCACCTAGACACGACTCCGTTTTAGTTTAAATAGTTCAAAAAAGAAGTTAAAATTTGGTCAAAGTCTCAGCTGCAGATGGATATGTAAAAGAGGAAAACTGAATGAAGTAGATATTTAACTCTTCTGTGCTATAAAGGCTGTAAAACCTGAACCAAATTCCAGCTCCTTTTTTACAGTGGTTTTTTCACTTTTCATTAATGTGTCTTGAGCTCGGGATTCCTTCATCCACACCTCGCTGTCTCTTCATGCTGCATTTGGTCTTTCCATCTGATCTCATCGTTTGATGCTCATGCACAAACCTCTTTCTCCCCTGCTTCACCCTCTTCATCCAGCATCCTTGTTACTCATTTTTTAATGGTGGCCTTTTAGGGAATGTACTGTAAGAGCAAAACAAATGTATATCTTTTTAGGTAGGAAGTGTAAAAAGTTATAAACTATTATGTCTCAGCACTTTAGGAAAGTGTACAAACTCAAATGCACTTGTGAACTCTTCATGTAATTTATTTCATTGAGTCTGTGTGTACAGATCGAACGTTGCTGCTCGGCCTTGAAAAGCATGACACAAATACACGCTGGGTTTATGTAATGATAGAGCACTTGAACTTATAGGATTTTAAAGATGCAGAATTGGCGTTATTTATTTAAATAGTGTGAATCCTGCTTGGAAATTTGTATTATCTCTTGCAAAATGGAAAAAAAGTGGACTGAGGCTTTAATCTTTGGTTTATTTAGACAAAAAGCAAGGCCAGCTCTGCCAGGACTCACCATTCGCCCCCTCTTTCATTCCCAGTTCAGAGCAGGAGGATTTTCTCACATCTTTTTAAGAGTGTATTTCTGTTTCAACACATTTCAAACAGTTTAGTGGGAGAAATTCAGATTTAGACCTGTTTAATTAGAAAGCAACATCAAGGATTTACATCTGAATCCTATTTGGCACTGATGCATCCAAATAAGAATTAAATGTTTAAATGTTCTAAATAAAAAGACAGAGCAGAAAGAGTATTTATGGGTCATACCAATCATAGCTTTTGTAAAACTCTCACTCTTATCAAGATGACAACCAGCACATTAAGTTATACTTCATGAGGTTTCCATTTTCAGTCACTGCTTCAACACGAGACACAATTACTTCAGTCTGTCAACCTTTTACCCATGTTAATGTGTATATATGATTGTGGTGTTGTGGGAACATTGTAAATAGATGTATAGTAATGCTTTTATGCTGTGAACACATCAAATAGCTGTCTGCCAGTGACTGACAAAGTCTCTCAACAATGTGATGGCAATGGTGAATGAATGTTCGTGCAGCTGGAATAAATAAAGAAAAACATTTGAGATCTTTGCCTGCTCTGGAGTTTTTTCAAACTTTTTTTTTTTTTTAACACGCATGTAACTTGCAAGTTGGACAAAATAGGCATCCTCTATATTCAGCTCACCAGCATAGAAGAGATTTGTAGGTTCCCACTTCATAATGAAACGTTGAAGTTTAAACCCCACAATAAATCCTGAAATTTGAAACTCATTAGAATTCATTGACCCCAAAAAGATGCAAACATTTTCGTAATATTGAAGTATACTGAGAAACACTATTTGTGTGAATAATCAAAAGGGTTTTCTCGGAGGGTATTGTGCAGATTTTTCATTATTATTATTAATTTTTTAAACGATGCACAATAAGTTCAATCAAGTGGTAGCTACAACTATTCACTATTATAAAATATAGCAAAGTCAAGGTAGTATTAATAGACTTTTTGAATAGACAGACATTTGGAGGAATTGTTGAATAGATTGAAGAGAATGATGACTATTATGAATACTAAAATGCAACTGGTAAAAATGTCACTAACTGCACATGGCTTTTAGTGCAAATTTTTGTGAACATAGTATTTATTTTTATTTTCTTTACAATGCGGCTCAGCTGTACTTTGCTCCCAAGAGATGCACAATTCAAATGTATACACAGCAACACTAGGAGGATATTAGCTCAGCAGTGCAATTTGTGAACCAGTTAACCCTTTGTGTGTTTTTAATGAGTAAAATAATCTCTTTGGCTTATCTGCACAGGTTTAGTTGGCACAAAAGACACGTAACCCACACTTGAACAAACATCTTGGCCCCACAGTCCTGCTTTTAATAGAAGCCCACTTCATATAAAGCATCAGCACTTAAAGCAAATGAAGGACTTTCCTAATATTTGAGGATGAACAGTTGTTTTATACAGCCTGATTGAAAACTGGATCAGAGCATGTTGATGCAGAGTTTTCTTGTTTAAGTGATGCATTGAAAATGTAGACATATGTTGCAAAAATAATTGTTATTAGGTAAAAAAAGGTTCATACTGAAAGCTTTTTATGGTATAGCATGCAAAGGACAATATAATCAAAGACTGGGGGTGCCAAAGTTGACACACACCAAAAGTTCTTCACAGGAGCTTGTAAATGATGGTCATATTATGTTTTAAAGTTATATTTTACTTCAAACTGAATGCACATTTGACTTCATAACATCTTCCAACAGATCCCAGACAAAGTCAGAAACACAGGGATAAACACTAAACCATGCAGCAGTCCAAATGTAATCACCAGAAACACGATCTTAAAAAATGTCCTGAAGATGTAACTCCCAGACGTAGACAGCACTACCACACCTAAGATGGTGGACAGAGCTCCTTGCAGTATTGGGTATCCTAGATGTGCCAAGGCTTCCCTAGCTTTCTCATTAATATCACTTTTTGGGCTTGAGATAAAGGCATAGGAAATATGTGCTGAAAAATCTACAGAAAACCCGATGCACATGATGAGGTTGATCATGGAAATGGAGTCCAGGTTTACTCCCCAGAGTGCCATGAAACCTATCACACCAACAAGGACCGAACAAATTGCAAAGGCCACCCATACAGAACAAAGAGGGTTTGGCATCAAGACCAGTGAGATGACTAGCATCACAATCACAGCTACCAGAATGGTTTGGAGGGTGTTGTCCTTGATGATGACGTACTGGTCATAATAAATGAAAGCAGGATGGTACACCAGGAGCTCCACTGGACAGGCCTCTGCGGTTTTCCTGAGTTTGGTCATCAAGTCCGTCATTGGGGTTTTGTTGAGTGTCTGAATGAAAAAGCGGGAGGCTTGAGTCTCGTCATCTGCGGTCAGGTTAATGTCTTGTTTAAACATGGGGTTGAGTTCTAGGAAATAGCTTAGATGGGTTTGGAAGGCCTCTGGAGTACTTATATTGAGATTGGTCACATTTGTGTACTGTTCAAAGGATAGAAACCAAGCAAAGGTGCTGTTGACAAAGTTCAAACTCTCAAAGTTTGAAATGCACGAACGCAAATGCTTCAATTCATTCTCATCCCAGTACTGAAATGGCTGCTGCACTGCTACCATCACAGTGCAGCTATATTCAGCAAAGTGTTGCCTTTGATTGTTATAATAGTCGATTATGTATGAGTCATCTAAAGCCAGATTCCTGATATCCAATCCCTCCTCTAAGGTAAAGCAGCCATAGATACTAACAGCCAAATAGATGGCATAGATAGCAAATACACAAGCCTTAATTGTTTTGTGGGTCAGAAAAGGGCTGTAAAACTGCTCAAAAAAGTGACTCATTGATTCGGTTTCCTCCTTCTCTGAGAATCGATCGTAGCTCCCTCCAACACAGCAGATACTGAAGGCTCTGGAGTTCCCTGAAGGTGTATCTTCAGGGATTTTGGCACAGGTGAACCAGTGCCTTTTCCCTGCTTCCCTCCGTCCGTTCAAAGCCATGAACGCCCCCAGGAAAGTGATGCTGTAAAGATAACAGAAGCAGATAGAAACCCCAGCATAGAAGCAGAAGGACCGGACTGAACCAAAGGGCGAGCTGCAGCCCAGGAAGAAAGCCAGAGCGTCTGTCAGCGTGGTGATAGAGATAGAGATGGCAGCTTCCTTGTAGGTTTCTGCCAGTCGTTTTGGGACGCTGTCTAGAACACCAGTCCTCTGCCAGCAAGAGATCATGATGAACATGTCGTCCAGTCCAATACCTATGAATTAAAAAGAGGAGGAGACAGCGAGAGTCAACAAAGCTGGGTCACTGGGTGGGTGAAAAGGTTAGTCTCTGTTAGTGACTCTGAGGATACTTTTAGTATTACTCTCAATTTACTTGAAGATTCATAGTTAAAGGCAGAACAAAAGAAATAGAGATAAGAAGATCAAAAAACAACAAGACAAGTTAAACTAAAAGAAGCTTAGTGAGTGAGACATCTACAAAGTTGCAGAAAACACATAGTAATATGACTACTATGGGGAAGGGGATCTTTTGACCTTTTAAGTCTAATGTTAATTTCTCTACTAGCTGGCAAATAACTTTTTTGGCGACCCATGAGGTATAATGTGGCACAGGGATCATCAACATTTTCAAGATTGATTTATCTTGATCTACATCTGATTACACATACTTTGACAGGAAACTTTTATGTGGTTTAGCAACATGGGAGTGCTAGAATATGGAAACATGGAACAATGAATACCATATCATTTCTAGTTTTACTTTGAAGATTAAAATGAAGTAATATTGTTTTAGTTTTTTCAAAAATTGATTTAACCTTGAATAGGGAGACCACATGGACTGAATTATTCAGTAAGACTTACCCAATATCATGAAAGGACAGGAAGCAACTGTCATCACAAAGGGTTGATTCAGCAACAACAGCAACCCAAAACCACTCAGTACTGCCAGACCTGTGGAGAACACCCCGCAGGAGGCCACCCACACTTTGGTCCTCACATTATCCAACCTTTGAACACAGATAAAAAGGTTTTAAAAAAAGAGCCATATATCCAAAACTCAATTATGCAGAAAATTTTTCACCGACCTCCAAGATGACAGGATTGAAAATGTGACAGCAATGGCGTAGGTGATGGAGAAAAGAGAAATGACTGAAGATGGAGTTTTTTGAAATTCCCACTGCATTGACATGGAGGTGGAGTATGACACCTAGAAAGATGAATATATTGCCACATTATACAACAAAGAAAAGCAGATTATTTGGAGCACTTGCAGGTATCAAAGTTGTGCTTACCTGAATGGACGTGGATGATGAGTTTGAGACCAGCTCAATGAAGTTTTCCATCCAAACGTCTGTTTCTGTTTTGTTGTCCTCTTGCAGAAAGTAATGGAGCTGTATGGCTTTAGCATCTCCAATGACTGAGCTCTCTTTGTCCACATTCACACTCCCCAGACTTAAATATAAAGGAGAACTCTTTAAATCAGAGTAATGCCATGGAAATGTCAGATTGACTACTCCTATTTTGCTTGCATTGTACTCAATAATATCCAGAATTTCATTAGAGTAGCAGGATCCCATCACCTGAGCACAAACATCCAGATAGTCAAATGACCGGTTATTAAATTGCATCTTCATACTCCTGACTTTAAAGTCCAAGTCTAAGACATGCTGAAGTGACTCCACTGTCAGTATGTTTCTGTCACTTGTAGCAATAAAAGTTGCATAATTCCCATCTGTACTCAGCCTCAGACGTGAAAACACAGAGTGGTTTCCTGGAAAGGTTTCTTGGATGTATTTCCTCTCTGTCTTGGCAGGTCCATCCACAGGTGTGAACTGCTCCTCTATATTATTTGACATTCTGTCCTTGAGGAAATAAAATCCAGTCCCAAGACTTGTCGACAGAAGAAGAGGAGTGATCAAGAACAACCAAGGATGGGATCCAATAAAATGACCCAGCATCTCAAAACTGATGCGTAAGGGTCTCTCTATGCAGTCAGTGCGGAATCTGGCCATAGCTGCAAAAAATGTGCTTCAAATGAGACCCAGACCTCTTCTTTTAAAAAAGAAAATTAATAGACTTTTTGGAATGCAAAAGAGCTCTTTTTCCTCTCACAAATTTTAGAGTTACACTGAAGAGGTCCTTGAGTTTTCACAACCAGCAGTATTTATTGTACTACAGGCCTCTTCAACCCCTTCTTAAGATCACATTTGCATAATAACAGGGTCAGCCCTCTCTGTAATGAGGAGAAGCAGCAGAGCTTTGGGGAAAGGTTCAGTGAAAGAGACCATTGAGGGTCTGCAGGTGTAGTATGGCTCACTGATTTCATTTCAGTATACTCACAGTTCTGGTCTACAATAGCTTCACCCTCAGGTTATTCCTCTTCATGGTTGAAGTAACAGTAAAATTTGGGGTTATTGAAAACTGGTGAAACGTGGAAAAGATGTGAAACAAAGAGGTATAATAATGAGAATCGAAATTTGGACTCCCTGATGCTTTCCCTCCCTCAGTGGCTCATGTAGTGTTTCCACTGATCCCACCCCTGAAAATAATATTTGAGACAGACTTACATGAAAACAGCAAATAAGCGGCATTCTGGCTCTGATTCTTTACTTACCTACAGCTTTCTGTGGCTTGAACTGTCAATAATTTAGATGACACTCATGGAGCTGAGCAGGGGATTTTAGATGGACAAGGGCAAAGGGGATTTTTTTAATTTCAATTGAATGAAATTGTGCCTGAAATAGCTACCTTTGTGACACTGTCTCTGACACAGAAGAACTGAAATATGTATGTACTATAAACCCATGACTAGAATGAGTTTTACTTTCCTACTGCATTACGTGAATTCAGATTTAGCAGACATCATCTTCTTCTGTCTGAGTGTCATCATGATGATGAGTCACTTCAAAACAGGTACAAACCCTCTTTCTTTTAACAGGTAAGAGCACACATGATTTTAATCTGGCACCTCACTTACATACACAATAGATACCCTCTCAGTCAAAGGTTAAAATGCTGAAAAAGATGCTGATGATATACAGTGAACAAACTACAGGGCAACAAAAACTGGGACTTTGAAAGCATTATGAATTTTAGCTGTAGTTCAAAAAAAGCAACACAAAAGGTATTATAAAAAAAAAAAAAAAACTAAAAAAAAAAATGAATTTTGATTGGTTCTAGAGGATGATTTCAACCATCCCATCCCGTTTCGTTTTTTTTTAACCTCTAAATAAGATAAAAAAATATGTTACTTATCTATCTATCTATCTATCTATCTATCTATCTATCTATCTGTATATATATATATATATATATATATATATATATATATATATATATATATATATATCTCGATAGATATAGATATCGATAGATATAGATATAGATTTTTTTTTTCTTACTCTTCCTTCATTTTGTTCATTAGATGGGCTTTAAATTTATCAATTTCCCCGTAGGAACCTTCCCAAAAGGATCAATAAAGTTCTATTTGATCTAATCTAATTTAATCTAATGTAATCTAATCTAATGTAATCTAATTTAAATTTAAACGAGGCCTATTGACACCTGTTGCCTTCTACCCACAATAAAAACCTGAAAAATCTTGCAAAAGTACTCGAACTAAGAAAGATGTTACATATAGATGTTGTGATATAAAAATTGAAGTGCTTTACTATTCGCAGGGAAATTTATTGCAGCAATGGTCAATGAAAG
Source organism: Xyrichtys novacula (assembly GCA_962446985.1). Taxonomy (NCBI): domain Eukaryota; kingdom Metazoa; phylum Chordata; class Actinopteri; order Labriformes; family Labridae; genus Xyrichtys; species Xyrichtys novacula. The sequence continues at coordinate 8,007,664 of OY660877.1, forward strand.
AGAGAGAGACCTGTTAAAAAGGCGTGTTTTGTTTTTCTGAACGACTGAGACTGCACCTTCGTGACGTCATGCGTCGCAAGTTGGGCGGAAGTTGCGCGAGCAGCAGGCTGTCACCGGAGCCGTTAGCCGCCTGCTGTCCTGAAAACAAGTGAAGTTTAACGATTATAGCATCGACCATAAGATACTAAACCAGCTAACACGTCGGTATGGACGAAGACGTGCTGACGACCCTGAAGCTGTTGATTATCGGCGAGAGTGGAGTGGGAAAATCCAGGTTTGTCTGTGTTTACAGTGCTCTTGGTAGCTAGCCTGTTGTAGATGTTGATGTTGGTCTCGTTATGTAACTTTAGTCTCAAGCAGCTGTTAGTACAGCGTGTTGGTTTAACTTTTTTTCTACAATTATAGGTAAGGTCTTCACTGATAACAGGTTGGCAGAAAGGATACTAACAACATTAACTTATTAAAGGCAGAGGCCAAACTTTCAAAGCTATCAGTAGTTGTAGCTGCTAAAAGCTGATGTACAGTCAGGTCTCAACGTAAACACTGTACAGCAGCTGTGTGTTTGATCCTGTTACAGGCACAGAGACAGTCTGACTGATATGTCAGGACACTACAGAGGCCTCTTTGTGTACCCTTGTCGTGCTTATTTCCATACTCTCTTTATGTCCCATTACAGCCTCCTGCTGAGGTTCACAGATGATACTTTTGATCCAGAGCAGACAGCAACAATAGGTAAATAAAGTATACACTCATGAATAAACACTGTAAAGTTAATGCAAATATCTAACAAAACTTGACACTGGAAAATTCACAGACCCTGCTATCTCTTGTTTTTCTGCCAACCAGGTGTGGATTTCAAAGTAAAGACACTTGCAATTGATGGAAACACAGCAAAGCTCGCCATATGGGTAAGACTGAAGTCATGATCTATTGTCTACTGTTAATCTTTGTTAGCAGGAAAAACATGATGAGAAGCAGGATCTCTCCACTAGATGGAGACATTATGCAGGAAAAAAAAATAGAAGGACACAAAACAGCTGAAAGTTTCTCTCAAGAGGCAGACAAAAGACAGGTCCCCGAGTCTGATTCATTGAAAGGACAACATACACAGTGAGGCCATGATGGAAACCCAGACCCTGAACTCTCTGGACTTCATCTGGTGTCTGTTGGGAGAATGTCACTCTGTGCAGGGGGATGCCAGGGCTCAAAATATAGAGACAGGTGGTTAATTTTTTTAAGATAAGTAAGTTTTTTGATAAAGTGTTATTTTTTTACTGCTATTTGTATTTTTGACAAAATAAATAAATAAATAAAAGTCAATCTTAACCCAGCAAATAAAACTACACGGTCACATTTTAATTTAGTAGTAATTGTTTCCAATTACACCCACAGTAAATCATGATTTTAATGTTTTTATGATACACAGTACGGAAAATTTCCTCGAGGAAAGATTAAAGAAAGTAGCAGACTGCCAAGAGTTTGAGTCCTCAGGAGATAGCAAGTTTAATAATTTGATTCGGAAATACTTCATTTACCTCAGGGGAAATTCTATTGTTACAGTTCCTGTACAACACAAAACAACAATATGAATAGAGGACTATTGTTCAGACTAAGAATCGCATAACAAATGACTAAAAAGTGATTGAAAGTTTGGTTTAAGGTTTAATTGAAGTCCCTTGCTTTCATTGATCTTATGTATCTTTACTTCTTCAGGACACAGCTGGACAGGAAAGGTTTCGCACCCTGACGCCCAGCTATTACCGCGGTGCACAGGGAGTCATACTTGGTAAACAGTTGTTATAATATCATAAAACCACTTAACCTTTTTTAATACCACACCAGAACAGTTTGTTTTTCAGGAAGAGTCATTTTATTACCATAAACACTGAGCAGTTTAATATCACACATTCATTTTAAGGATCCAGACATATTGCTAATTTGGACATCACATTAAAATTCATCACACTCTATCAAGAAGAATTTCGACATGAATTAAATGCTCATGCTGTGAATAAGCTATCGGACAATTCCAATATTCTGCAAAAGTTCCCAGTTCAACTCCATAGTCTTAGAAATCTCGTGTGTTCTTGACCTTTTTTAATCTATTATCTCTGTTTCCATGGTTTTGACAGTATATGACGTCACAAAGCGCGACACTTTCACAAAGCTCGAAAACTGGCTGAATGAACTGGAAACCTATACGACACGCAATGAAATTGTAAAAATGCTCGTTGGGAATAAAATAGATAAGGTGAGTCATCTGTTTAGGTTCTTAACACTTTGTCACAATTCATCCGGCCTTAGTGTTGTTTCAGTTAGTTTTTTGGTCCTTCATGATTTTTCTTCTACATGTAAAATGATAAAGGATATCTGTTTTTCAGGACGACCGTGAAGTGGACAGAAACGAAGGGCTGAAATTTGCTAGGAAACACTCTATGCTTTTTATTGGTAAGTATCCGTATGAGAGTAAAATCAGATAGAAGGCTATATGACCGTCATGGAGGTTTAAAACAGCAACAAGTATACAAAAAAACAAAACCAAAACAGGCCTGCACACTTACCCAATTCTGCAAAAAGTTCATCTTCTCCTCAGAAGCTGGTTTTCCTGAGGATGGGGGCCACACCAGAGCAGTTATCACAACTGCATTGTCTGGGTTGCAGCTCAGTTTGAACAGAATTTCTAATTCAGGGTGGAGTTTCCATTTTCCTTCTTTAATGGGGTTAGACCAGCAGAGATAGTGTCAACTTGAGTGAAAGTTACAACTTCAGTTTTACTAGCTCTGAGTAGGTGCAAAGTCAAGGCAATAAGGTATAAGAGTCACCAAAGTAACAAACACCCCACTAGGAAGAGAACTTTTCACTGACTGGCCAAATAGAGAGCGGCTGGTTTTTCTGGGAGCGTATTTTGTTTTGTTTGGAAGTTCTGCTTTTCTGGTTAAGTTGAACCTGATGTCTGCATGGAGGAACCAAAGACACAAGCTAAGTTACACACTAACGTGTTTCAACACATGGTTTGTAGAGGACTTTGGACCTCTGGATTAAGACACAATTAAACGGTGCTAATATCTGTTTATACTGAAGGCAGAGAAGGAGAGAGTCACTAATCAGTGATTCATATTGACTTATAATTGGTGAGAGAGAGACACTCTACTTGGACATGAATGTTTGATAGTTGGTCTAACTTGTGAGTCAAATCCCTGTCTTTCACTGAAGTCCCCTCTAATCCACCAACAGAGCCCCCTCTGTTACACATTGATCTAACTGTTGCTGAGCTAAATAACACACTTGGGATGAAGTGTTTGGCAACAAGCAAAGGTGTGTCCGGACATTTTTGACAGGGGTGGCCCAGTCTCAGCGCCGACACTGCTGGCATGAAATGAAGCATGTGAGCCCACTCACCAGTAAAAAAGCATCTATTAGAGATACGCAGACTGATTTTTTTTCCAATTTCATCTCTTCTTAATGTTTCATGAAATTGGTATGGCTTGCCATCATGGTCCCTATCAGCTTATGTGTTCCAATCTCAAAGTATCTGGGTATGGCCTCCAGCTTTTGGAAAGAAATGTGGTTGTTCGAAATTTTGAAGCATTGAGTAAGTGTGCAGGTCCATCTTGATTTTATTGCAGCCATTCAAACCATTAGAGCGCTAAGTGAAGCTCATAGCCATGAAAACACACCATTCAGTTCTAACATGTCATGCTGTCGTTGCTCCTCTGGAAAAAGTCAAGACATCACTTAGTAAATCGTGCATTCAGTTTGTGTTTATACTCTTTTGGCAATTTTGAGTCTCTGCTGTCAGATCTGAGCTCAAGGATGCAGCCACTCCAGCAGAACTGAATTATGATTAAAATCAAGCAGGCTCTCATTTAACAGATCCATGTCTACACGTGTTCCTGATTCTCATCTCCAATCTGCTGCTCTCTGGGAAATTAGGTTAACATTTCTGTAGAGTTTCCATTTTAGATCGGCTAAATGAAGGGCTTTTCAATAGGGTCGGGCATGAAAATGTGGTGACTTTAATCTGTTGTGAGGATGTCTTCATCCCACTTGATGTCTGCCGTCTCTTAAATGAAGACATTTTATACTTTAAATGTCATGTTTGTTACCACATGGATGTTTTAAATCTCTTGTTAGTTCAACTTTGAAGATGTTTGGAACAAAGATGTTTTGTTCTTTTTTCATCGGTGGATGTCATCATTTTTGGTAATCCTCTTTCTGTACTACAGAGGCCAGTGCAAAGACCAAAGATGGTGTCCAGTGTGCCTTCGAGGAGCTGGTAGAGAAGATCCTTCAGACTCCAGGGCTGTGGGAGAGTGAGAGCCAGGGTCCAAGGGTCCGCCTGGGAGAGCAGGAGCAGGGCGGGGGCAGGGCATGTGGAGGATACTGCTCCATACCCTAAAAACGGACAGAACCAAAAAAAAAAAAAAAACACCAACCTGAGGAACGACTAAAGACCAGAAACAGAAAAGAGGGCGAGGGGTGGAGCTAGATGGGTCTTTTTTTTAAAAGCTGGATTAGTTCTGTTGGTCAAAAGGACTTTGCTGTTTGCACACTTCCTTTTCAACCATCTCTTGTCACTACCTTGTATTTAAGACATGAACCAAGCATCATGAAGAAAAAGCCTCTCGTCTGAGAAAGTACAGCATTTGAATTTGACAAAAGCATGCCAAGTGTACGTCATACAAGTACGTGTCTGGTTTGAATTCATCATGTTGGCAGCGGTTATACTGTTGTACATTAAGGCTTCAGGTTGATAGCATATAGTGCCTATAACATGAACCAATTTGTAGGCTAGAGTGCGTAGCTTGTCAAACAAAATGATCCAGTATAATCAGTGAAGAAGTCCCTTCAGGAAACTTAAGGGGGGGTAAAATCATCCTCTGGTATGTAGCTGCAAATTTTAAGTATTAATTCTTTAAAAGATATTTCTCCTTGCTTTCTTTCACATGAATTGGATCGATAATAGTGCTGGAATTGACCTGTTATGTCAAGTGTGTCAGCTTCTATTTAAAGTCTGTCATTCTGCACCACAACACTGTGAAAAGCTCCTAAACGAGACATTTCACACCGGACCCCAGTTACTGACTCCACTTATTTCTTACTGTTTGCAATATTTGTTTAAAGGTTATTTCCATCACGTTCCATGTATGTATAAAGGCTTTTGAGTCAACCTATTTTCTGTTTATTTTTCTTTCGTTACATGTAAACATCTGAGACGAGTAACAACCTCTGTCTTCAAGGATTTTCAGCTACCGAACCTGTGTTTGTTTTCTTTGAATGTCTGCTCTGGACCATAGCCGCTATAGATGGCAGGTTTATAGTATTAGGAGCTCTTTAAGGTCTTGACCTGTAACTTTGACTTCTCATCTATTTGACAGTTTCTGTGTGGTGTGGTCTAGTCGTGTATAAGAGCTGCTGATTGAAGGCATTTTTCACACGTAGTAGTTTGAGATCATTCCTGTATTGTTCATATTTGTCTGTATTCCTTTTCTGTCTTTCCGCCACGTTGACCTTTTCCCCCCTTAATGTCATAACTTGTTGCTTTTGCTTTGCATCTGTTTGAATCATAAGAAGCAATATGTTAAATTGCCTTAACATTAACAGACATTCAATAGGGTTATGGTTCAGTGACGCGTGTAAGGTTTCAAACTGAAATAAATGACAACCCTGAGATGACTAATTATTGTTTAATTGACATTCGAGAAGTGCCATTAGTTTGTGGAGCAGCCCATTTCAATCAAAAGCAGGCTAACAGTGGAAACAGGCATGAGCTCCTCTTTCCACAATGCTTTGTTGATGACTAGTCTTATATAAATGCATGACTGAACACATACTTTGCACAAAATGTCAGAAAACAGACCAAAACTGGGACACGAGTGGAAAATTCCTGTTAATCATGTTTTGTAAAATAGTCCCAGAGGACAGCTGATTACAAGCTTATGTTTGGTGTCAGGATGTCCCCACAAGTCTCCCTGCAGAGGCACAGCACCAAACGTTCCCCTGAGGCTTATTGAGTTCCAATAACATTACTCCTCTGGCAGCTGATGCTAAGTTGGGGTTTGGAAATTCCTTAGATTTAATTTGGCACCAATGCTGCGTTTTATCATCAAAAACAGATGACAGTTTTTCATCTAGCGCTATGATATTTGCTATTCAGGAAAATACAGATTTTTGGTCCTTTAAACACGCACCACAACTCATTAAAATATTAGATTAAATATTTCCATTATCTCCAACCTGTTTTAACCAACTTTGAGGCAAACCAGCAACTGGCCGAGTACCAGGGGACTTACAGGTAAGAGAGTGGCATGGGACCCTCTTAAAATCTCATTAACCTGCGACTGCAAAATATTGAACTGCAATTGGTTGATTGCCTTGTTAAAGGCAGAACTTGTATTCAAATGAACTATTTGAGCCAAAACAGACAGCATCACTTCATGTCTGCCCAATGTGAGTCTTGAAGCCAAAGATTCACTGTCATGGATGCTGATATTCACACCGATGAAAGATGATCGACTTGGCTGATAGTTTTGAGAGAATGACTCCACAACTGTGACACTCAAAAAAAAAAAAACTTTAAAAAACCACTTTAAACTTACCAGTATAAAAAAATCAAAGACCTCTCAGATGGCTTATATTTACAGCAAGACAGATTTCTGTGTTGCTGCAGACACTGGGGGTTATAGAAAGTTCATTGACTCTCATGTTTGTGTGTGTTTTCTTCTACCCATGCCATCCCTGTTCCAGTGCCTCAGTTTAGCCGCAGTAGCCAAAAAAGTCTTGATGATTCCCAGACTCGCATTGAATCTGACCTATGGCAACAATAAAAATAACATTAGAAAGACGTTTCCCTTATGAAGGCTGGCTAACATCTTCAGTGTCAACATTTTAGATCCTATGCTGTGGATCATGGAAATGTCTCAACCTACTGGAGGTGGCAGATTGAGACTGGTTTCTGATTTGCCAATTTTGTAAGCTTTGAAAAGAACCAGCAACGAAAAAATGTACTCCCCATACAGGGGGTACAGTGGGTGCAGGCATTCGAACTGCAGTTAGCACTCCTACATTGGCGTCATTTCTTAAGACAGAAGATTACTGCATGGGAAACAATCTGGAATAGAACAGCTGACTATCTCACATGTTAATATGGGGCTATGCTGACCTGACAAAATGCTTATGCACACTTGCTAGCTGTTGTCTAACCTTGCTGTTCTGTACTACAAGCTTGGCCCTCTGCCTGTCAGGAGCAATTACTTAAGGACGAAGTGCAATCAGCTGATTATCAGTTGTAATATCACAAACAGCAAATCATTTCCACACACACATAGTCTGTTGATTCCCCTGCCTAAAAATATGGATCCTAGCCACTTTGTCTTTGAATCGGGAAACTGCAACGTGTCCTGGGAGTTCCTGGGAATTCTCTCCCTGCTGGTTTTTATGATGCCAAGCCTTTGCTTAAACTACAGCCTTTATAAAGCTACATGAACAGATAGAATAGAAACTGGGATACCCACATTTGCAAGCATGAGAGCTTCCTCTAAATGCAGCCCTGTAAAACATATCTATGCCTCTGCTTCAAAGCATTGATTTAGAGCAAACGGCTGACCAAGAGATTTCACATTACTTTTATTCAAATAGCTGCTGTCAAACTTTGGCATTGGATGATTATCCAGTCTCATGAAGTTAATATAACTTACTGCAACAGACAGACAAGAAGACATTAGAAACATTACAAAAAATAAAAAATTACACTGTTTGGTTGGTTTTTCCATTTTAGAACATAAAAAGTGTTGAACATGTCAAAGTTTATCAGCTTAAAAAAATAACAGGGGGCTGTACATGAATTTCAAGGCACTTAACCATCTGGTATTCCTGATGTTCTTGGACAATGTTCTTGGACCAGATGCTTAACTGAAATGCCTAAACACTGTTAGGTAGTGCCACGTTCACGGTCTGGACCTCAGAGATGTGAGAGGACCTCTGGATGATGCGGCTGGTAAAAGCAGGCCCCTTGGTGCAGCTCTGCCTCAGAGCAGTAGTAGGTCTCGTGGCATACATGCTGTCCATGATAGTGGTCCTGGTAAATGAGAAAGGCTTTCTGGTGCAGCTCTGCCCTGTGACAGCGCCTGGCATGGTAACACAGCTCTGGTCTGCGGTGCAGCTCGGACCCTGGGCCAAGTTGGTCAAAGCGACGGCGGCATGGATCTCCCGCCAGCCCTGACTGACCGGTTTCTGCTGGACTTGTTCTTGCTGCTGGATACTGAAAAAGAAAATCAGCAAGAAATGAATTTTATTATAAAAGGAATATTCCGGCGTAAAATTAATTTAGGGTCAAACACACCATAACACCAAGTTAGACACCCCCCTCAAGAGATGAATGTTGCCGACCTGCACAATAGCAATATACAGTGGTCTATGGGACCACACACAAACCTCAACCAAAAAAACACTCTATAGCCACAAATAATGCTCAGAACAGCACCTAACTTCATCAACAATACATATACGGTCCTAGCCACAGCACTAGCCACCAAACATCTTTTTAGCTTTGCCTGATTTCTTTAGCAAAGAGACTTAACACAACTCACCCACTGTCTTCCAGCAGCCACTTGTTTGTAGTGAGACCTCCAGGCGAGTCCATTGCGGACTGCTGCAGGGTGATGCATCTCAATGAAGAACATTTATGATCATTATTTGATCATTTCCTTGAAGTAATAATCGCCATATTGCACTGCAGACACAGTAGTTCTTCTGCCTTAACATCTCGGTCTGATTGCATTTCCATGAAGTAATTATCATAAATGTTCTTCTTGAGTTGTGTCACCCTGCAGCAGTCCGTAATGGACTCGCCTGAGGTTTCGCCACAACCAAGCGGCTGCTGGAAGAGAGTGGGTGAGTTGTGTTTGGTCTCTTATCTAAAGAAATTAGGTAAAGCTAAAAAGATGTTTGGTGGCTAGTGCTGTGGCTAGGACCCTTTATGTACTGTTGATGAAGTTAGGTGCTGTTCTGAGCATTATTTGTGGCTATAGAGTGTTTTTTTGGTTGAGGTTTGTGTGTGGTCCCATAGACCACTGTGTATTGCTATTGTTCTTACTAAAGTTGGTATAACTAGAGAAGCAAGCGGCTGGCAACATTCATCTCTCGAGGGGGTGTCTAACTGTTATGGTGTGTTTGACCCTAAATTAATTTTATGCCGGAATATCCCTTTAAATGTGATAAGCACAGTACTTCGATTGTTTTGATCAAATGAATACTGATTTTTCCATTTTTCCTTTTTACACTTAATGGGCCTTAATATTTATTGCTGCTGGGACAAGAATACAGCAAACAAAATAACACAATACAGGACAGCCACACCTCATATGCCTCTTATTTTGATTGGCTTCTAAAATACACATCAAATCATCAGGAACCAGGGGATATAGAACCAGACCCAGAAGTGTGTCATGTGTTTGGTAGGGCGCCTGACTTTGAAAGAAATGATCTGGGTTTAAATCTAGTGCAGGGACAGTGCATGTTAAAGGGAGGAAGAGTTGAGGCAGAGAATTAAATGGGAGGAGGCAGGAGTAAGAGAAAGAAAGGGGAGAAGAAAGAAGGAAGGAAAAGAGTAGGAATAAGACTACATGAAAATAGACAGGGAAAAAAAAAGCACCCCAGAGAGGGTGGTCGAGAGGGCAGTGAGCATGAATCAAAATGTCAAAAGAGATGTTGTAGGAATCCTGGGCAGGAATAATTTTGATTCAAAGCCAACGAGATGAATCAGAGGTGGAGGCTCACTTTCAAGAACAAAATCCCAAATAGATTGTGAAAGGTATTACTCTTCATGCTGATGAAAGTTGAAAAGTGCAAACAGCTGATTTGATTTTGAAACAACACTCACCTGTCACATCTAGTTGAAGAATAGTCCATTGTATCTGCGAGACAGAGGGAAAAGATGCATTAATATGCAATCAGTTCACTTGATAGCAGTGAATCACAGAATATATTCAAAGTATAATGGAGGCTGGATTTGGCTGTAGGTCACAAATTGCTTTATAATATTATGTGTAAGAGTTTGTGTGTGCATCTCTGCATGTTAGTGCATTTAGCGTATAGAGTTACTTCATGTCTGGTACGCCTTCTTACATTGCCAGAAACATCTGACTCAGTGAAGTCTTTGCTCAGCTACTCTTTCCAAAACAAACACAACAGTGTGTTTTTTCTGGAGCTTTCATGAGGAAAAAAATCTGATATCTGCAGCGTGTCATTTGCTCTCATGCTGTTTCTGTGCTAGTACCTGTAAAATCCACTGAATGTAATATTTATTTCCAAAAGCAGTCTCCATTTTTTTAACAAAGGCCTGAAAAGCACTTAGTTACGTGTCTCGTTGGGGGATATTTGAAGAAAGGACAGGTCCCCTGCCTTGTAGTGAGCTTACAATATCTCTGTCTGCATCTGCAGCAGGAGCAGTGTAAGACTTTCGAGTAATATTATCGTACTTGTGCAATTTCTGTTTGAGGTCAGTGCATAAACGTGTGTTATATATAAAACATATTTTCCATTTGGGCTTTGGGACACAGCCTCATTCATCGGAGCAGATAGAAAATGGTCAAAGTGGATTTTATCTTAAGCAACATCAGACGGGGAAATTAAAGGCCTTCTGTCAAACGCAGTCTTTCAACGCTAACAGTCCAAAACATCCCTGTCTCTGATTTCTTTAGCCCAGCTGGGGCCAAAAGCAACTACTTATTGATAATAAATCATGCTGCTGTTCTATGCTATTTTGCTACTGAGAATTTCTCTCTTTGGCTGCATGACAATCTGCCAAGAAAGTACTTTAGTACCTCTGTTGTGTTTTTATTACCAAGAAAAAAACATTATTCTAACTCTGGTGAGTCTCAAATTTATGGCAGGGATAGGATTCAACTAAATTTATAAGGCGTAATGAAGCTGGCTGCTAGAGATATTAGAGTCTGCTTGTACTTCTGAAATTCAAGAAGCCCTTTCTCATAGAGTAAGATGAGTATTTTAATACCTCCTTTGCGTCTATGGGATGTAAATAGATACACAACAAGCAGCTGGTAAGCTAAGTGTAGCAAAAACAAGGAAAAAGCTGGCATGCTTCTTTCAAATGGTTACAGAATTCACCAAACAACCATTCTAGCTCTCACTAAACTATAAGTGATGTTCAATTTAGACACTTTCAGCTGACAGTTGAGTCAAACATCACATACAACAGGGGAAATGGTACCCAAAACTATGATTTTATAAACCTTTCTTGCCAGCTTTTGCTTAAAAACAGCTAACAAACATTAAAAGTCAACATCAAACAACCAATCTTTATTAATATAGCACTATTTCATAACAAGTGTTATCCCAAGAATCTAATGACAAAAAAAACTAGTCTTAACTCTATTTACAAAGTCTCAATTTAAAGATGGGATAAGCCTGAGCCCCACCTTGTAAAATCAGACCTACTTTGATCTCATCTTCATCTGCATGAGTGATGCTCTGAGCAGCATTTAGCAAGTGACAGTGGGGAGGAAAAAACTTCTGTTTAACAGGCAGAAACCTCGAGCAGAACCAGACTCATCTAAGACAGTCATCAGCCACTACTGCATTGGGTTTAGAGAGAGGATATAGGAAGATGCAGAAAAAGAGAGATGGAGTACGTCTTTTCCTTCAATCGGACTACATTGCCAACATGTCTTAATGTCAACACGGGACTTTGTTCAGTTCAACAAGTAGACTACTGAGGATTACATTTTGAGAGAAAGGGAACATCTACAAAAAGTTGGCCTCATTTTTTGTTGGAAAACTGCGAGCATCAGTTGTCCCATATTAATCTTTGTAAATTCCTATGAGTGTTTATATTGAGTGAATCTTGGATGAATCTTGAACATAAAATTGTAGAAAAGCAATAACCACAAGTTAAGATAAAAATCTATGCCAAAAGTTCTGATTCATATAACCCATTAAGAGTGATAGGAATCCTTTCACGACCTAAAGTAAGTAAAGGTCTGTCATCTCAAGTGTGTCATTATGATCAACACAGGAAAACAAGTGTATACCGAGGAAACACTTTCCCCAGTAAAGAGGTGTATTTGCAATCAAGAGCGTCCCCTCTCAGCATGTGAATTTTTATATGAAACAAAACGGCAGAAACTGCAGCAAGGTGTTTTCCAGATAGGTTTTTCACTGCTTTACTTCCAATAAAAAAACATGTCTGGTCGCATTTATGGTTCTCCAGACTTTCAGAGGAAATACTGAAGTTGTTGCAGGTCCCATGTACATACCAGTCAACATGTTCTGTACATTGAATGTGATCTAACTAACACATACTACTCTATAACATTTTTACTGTCTGTGGGAGTCGGACTGATATGTTTCAAGTTTCCTTGTTGTGGCATCACTTGTTAGTCCGACAGTGGAGCTTTAGTGACTGTTTAAGTCGTCTCCCGGGCGGTGTTTAAACGTGTTAATGGTGTCAGTGCTTGTCATGAATCTGGCAGCTTGACTTTCCACTTCACCTCCACTGAGCAGCCGTAGTGGGTCACAAACACCCTTAATATGACCAGCAGGGAGACATTAAAAGTTTGAGCAAACATCTCCACACTGTAAGCTGCCCACATGGAGTGATGATGACATCAAGAAACCCTGAAGTACTCCAAGAGAAATAATTTGAAGTGAGAGAGCAATAACATGTTAGAAGGAGAGGTAAAACATTTTGGGATGTATGTGTGTTTGCTTTCTTTAGCTGCAAAGATGCCAGATTGATACCATGTGGATACTTCCCGACTAAGTTAGCAATCAGCTTAGCATTACGACTTACAGCAGGGTAACAACTGGCTCAGCTCCATCCAAAGTCAGAGAGCTTGGCTAAATCAATCTAGCAGCTTCAAAGTGGAGAAACAGTCAAAGGGTGGTGGGCGCCATATTAGGGAAGCAGACTCAGCCTAACTTTTGATCAATCTCCCCTAATTAAGCAAATTTATACATAATTCTGGGCCTAAATTTGATCAAAACATAGAGGTTATAAAAAAGTCAAACTCTAATGATTGTGTGTAAAAAGAAATTAGCAATTCAGACCAAATGCTTTATTTTTGTAAAGTGTTTACATGTTTAATTTTGCTGTTAAAAAAATGGTATTTGACTCAGAGGGGTCCATATCAGCAATTTTTGCCCCAAATCCTGATCAGTTTATTTGAAAATACTAAGATATAGGATAACCAAGCTATAATGCAAAACTTTTAATTAACTAAGCTGTTGAGCTGCTTTTTTGGCTGAATACCTCATAGATGTTTTCAGCTTATTTTCCCTTAAACTTGTGTATGATTGATATGCAATAATGCTTAAACTCAAGTTGATGCTGTTATGAACTCAACCCTTAGATCCAAGAGCCATCATAGCAACACTCAGCTGCTGGACCATGTCTTCAGCTGACTCCCACCCTCTTACATCAGTTTCAGGGATTACAAGTTACCGTATAAAAATCTGCAATCTTTTCGCTGATGGTCTTGTTTGCTTTTGGATATCAGAAAGCAGCTTCAATATGAATCAGTCTGTCAAAGAAAATCCCCACAAGAGCTGTACAGCCTAGCAGCGTTCCCAAAGGCATAGTTTGGGTTTTAATGAAATGGGATTGTATGAAGTTCTTGCTAATCAGAATCAGATTCAGAATCAGAATCAGGATACTTTATTTCTCCCAGAGGAAAATTCAGTAAAATCACCTGTGGGTTAGAGTATTATCCACAAGTGATCCCGTCCAGTTTGGCTCCTTTCTTGAGGAACAGGCCAGAGAGCTAACAGGAAAACTGAGCTGTCAGCTGCTGCACCCAGAGTCCACTTTACTTTGTAATTTAGATATCCTTAAGAAAATCCAACCATAACATCAAAGTAGATGAAAACGTAGAATATTTACACAATTTCAAGACTTCAAACTCCTGTCAGAAAACTTTTGTTTTTCATAGATTATATGTTCAACACCTACATGTTATTGATCCTCTGAGGGCAGAACACAAACTTAGACTTGTTTCATGGTCTCTCTGAATATTGTTTATCATATACATATAATTAAAATATATGCCTACTACTATATGTGTTGTACTTATTTTAAAGCTCTTGTGAGGAACTTTCTGTCTGTGTTGATTTTGGCACCCCTTGTGGACAAAGAGGTAACCCTTATATTATCACTGACTTCTGTCATTCTAGAAAGAAAAAGGGTTTTAATTGACTAAAAAGCTACTCTTGTTTTCTTTTTAAAGGGAAACTTATCACTCACAGCGAATATTTGCGGTGGGAAAAGCAACACAGGCTGTTATTTCTGTGTACCTACCCCTTCACTGAAGTTACAGGCATGAATATTATGATATAGAAATTGTCAGTCTAGTGTCAGATAGTGTTTGCTTTTGTGCTTTGTTTCAGTCTGTTTAATAACCAGTCAAAGACGCCTCATGTGAGCTTTCATTAATTTATGAATCCTACATCGTTGTGTTTACATTTTGTACAAGAGCAGCTTTAGTGCTTGAAGTTACCTCATAGATTGAGTATTCCTGATTCTGATCCCTTATAAAGTACTTCCCATTTTTGTTGACTGTTTTGATTCAGAACTAAAGTTTGAGCTTGTTAAGATATAAAATTGTACCAGTCTGCAAGAAAACACTGAGCGTCCCCGTTGGAGGCAGACTTTTGTCACGGACTGTAAAAACTAACCTTAAGACTGGGAGCAGCATTTAATATTTGGCTGGAAAGTGGTTGTAAAATATTAACTTGATGCATTGTTTTTTTAAGTGTGGGTGAAATGTATTCGTTATGCTAAAGAGCAAAATCAGTTTCAAAAATCTTTTCACAGCTCTTATGACATAATGTAAACCTGGATTGATTTTGAGTTGCGGGGTCACCATTGGGAGTATCCGCCTGCCAAAGCACATAAGAGTGAAGGAAAGCCTCAGCCTCAGATGGTTATTAGAGATCTCGTTCTGCCTTTCCTCACAGCTGAGTGGCAGCTCTGACACTCCCTCTATGTGAGGCGTCCTCAGCACTGTACTGACAGACTGCTCCATTTCGACGGTTGGCTATGGTTCCCTCTTCTCACCCGGGGAAGAATAAAGTCTCAGACGTTCTGTAATTGTCCTTGAGACTGGACTGGACATTTCCACCATGGCAAGAAGCTGAAGCGGAACAAATGGCACATTCTCGTATATGGAAATGATATTTGCGGTGAGCAGCGGCAGCCAGAATGAGCTCTATCCAATTTTAAAATGAGGGATTTCAGCGTCTGCATGGGTCTTTATTAGTAATGTTTGTAAAAGGTTTGGCTCCTGTACCTGAGTGGATCTGAGGCTTGTCAGTGGGCTAGGATCCCTGTAGGTCTGAAAGGGCACCCAGGTGTCAAGTTTAGCTGTAACTTTATAATTGAATCTCGCAGAGCTTCTGACTCTAGGTGCATTGCCAGAGATTTATTAATGTCATGGAGCTCTGAGGAGCCATGTGGAAGTTTGTACAGTCTGTTCTTCTTTAACTGTTCACTGTGGTGTGTTAAAAGTGAACCGAGGGGAAGCAGGGTCGTTAAAGTGTCATTTTAGCTAAAATCCAACATAAATCTGTAATTAACTAGAAGATCTGTTTAGGATTTCTCTGGACGGACAGAGGGTGCTCTAATCTATCTTCCTCCACTTTTAGCTTACATGTTGTATTTGCATTACATGGTCGCACTCAGTGTGCAGTACAAATGTTTACTCCAGTTTTCCTGATCCCTCAGTGCACAAGCTGAGTCTACATTGAAAACAGTTTCCGCTCTTTCTTTTAACTAAACATGGTGTGGGGTGAAACTAGTATTTCTCACCCATGTGGTAGACAAAGTTGGCCTCTGTTTCGTACGAAGATGCCGGGGAGACAACATCTCGATCGCATTCATTGGAGCTGAACGACTCAGAGTGGCTCCTCCCCCTGCAGGTTGAAGTGACGCCATCGGCCTTCGCTGCCATCATGTGTCGCAGGCTGTCGTTCAGGTACCGGTTTAGTAAGCTGCTCTTGTACTTGGATGGAGGGGATGTGCTGTCATCACTGTTGGCAGAATCAGCCATGGCGAGGACGCTGCCGGGCTTTTGGAGCACGCTCTTATGAGAGGATGACCTGCCAAATTCTGATTGGCTGATGGGAGCTTGTGAGGGACACTCTTCATCTGTAAGAACAACAAAAAGACTTCAAGTTCCTCTCACAAAAGCATGTAAATATAGGAAAAGTACAAACTATTTTTAAGTTTTAAGTTTCAAATTCTATTTCCACGGTTTCAACCAAAACATGGGCTGAAAAGTTAACTCAATTAAACATGTACCTTCTGAGTGTGTTTCATCGCTGCACACGCTCAGCCTCTCAGCGTTTCCCTGGATATATTTGTTGTAAAGTTTGATCCTCAGGGCCCAGCTCAGGTCTGGTTGTCTCACTGTGTTCTTCAGCCTCCGTCGTGCATTCGCAAACCAGTTGGACACCTGCACAGATGCACAAATTAACTCATGCGTTTCTGCGGTCACTGTTTAAGTCCAAGTTACTTCACTAATCCTTCTCTGGGCTTAGTGAGTACAGAAAAGATAGACATGGTACATACAGATGCAAAAAATAAACTGTACCTAAGATCTAGGATATGAAATAAGATCTACAATCCCTCCATTGCTGCTTTAAGTTCATCCCACCTGTACTAGTGTCATGTGTGAGCCCAGAGCCAGCAGCACCTTCTCTGTCTTGGTGGGGTAGGGGTTGTCTCGGTGTTTGTACAGCCAGTGTTTCAGGGGTCGAGCCATGTCCTGAAGCACCTGTCGCTTGTGGCGAACTTTGACCCCACCCACACGAGACCTGGGGGAATCAGAAGTTGACTGATAGATTTGGGAAGACAAACAAACAGACAAATCCGCTACTTATACGTGAAACTACACAATACTTAATGACTGTGTTTTAACTGCTGAATAACTTTCCAGCTACAAACCTTACAGCACACATTGTTCCTCTTTAAATAATGTTGGTTGAGGAGGTGGCTCAGATTTCTAATTTGATTAAATTTTTGTTTTATTAAATGTTTTTGAGTTTGCCATTTCTGTGTCTGGAGCTACAGTGGTTTATTCCTGGAACGTTTTTCCTTAATCTTTGTTTTCTGAACTGTTTTTCTTTTTACTACACACTGCATTTGTTGCACTTGGTAGGGCTTCAGAAACTCAAATCTCAAAAATCTTTCCCCTCCTTAACTTATGGTAAAATAGCTCAGGATATGTAAATTAATACACATTCACTCAATGGAAAAAAAAAAAAAAGATAAATTAAGTTTTTTGAAAACAGATGCAACTTCATATTGCAAGACATTAAAATTGCAGTTCTGACAGCTGTTTTAATAATTTAAAGCAACTCTGACTTTCAGACCTCTTAGGTCAATGTGGCTGATATTGAAGCTCCTGTGAGGAACTTTTGGTTTGTGTTAATTTTACTGCCTGCTAAAGACAAAGACGTCTTCTTTTTACCCATCAATGCCTGAATCTTTGGACAAAAAAATGATAACTTCTGAGAGTCCAGTGTGCCATTTATTATGAATATTCCATGTGGAAAATGTAAAAAATGACTGTTTCTCCAGCTGCATGGCTGTCTCCTACCTTCCCACACTGATTTCAGGCAATGAGAATTACAAGATAAAATATACCAGTCTTACCGCTGATGGTCTTGTTTGCTTTATCATGTACGTCAAAAACTCCTGACTGTAGCTTTCAGTGTCATAACGTGTATTGAGCAGAAATAAGTAACATACACTTTTGAGGCTCATAAACAAATCTATCCATTTACAACTGCTCTTAGGAACAGATAAAAGCAATTATACAAAATAAGACCACCTTTCTAGCAGTTTTTGTGCTGTATAAACAGCATAAACATAAAGTACATACCCATATCTTCTGTATTTGATGGTGGAGCTGTTTTCAGAGCTGTCATTGCATCGCAGCAGATCTTTGTTTTGTCCGTCTGTTAAACTGCTCTGAGGTAAATCTGCACAGCTCAGTCTGCTCCTCTCCTCGGCTCTCCTGTCATCCTTCAAATGAAGAAGAGTCCCAGATCTCATCGCAGCGACTTTGTTCATTGTTTAACACTGAAGTTCTCCTAAATCAACAGGTGCATCAGTAGATATCCTCCAGATGTGGATTAAAGGAGCAGGTTCCCATCCTGGATAGATTTGAGTGAAGCTGTTTGAAAAAAATCAAAGTATGGTTTAAAAAGTGATCCTTGCGCGCATATGAGAGAAAAATGTTGGAAAAGTCAGAGGATGTCGTCTGGTTCAGTTGTGAGGAGAGTTCAAATAACCTGCTGCTCTGTCTACTATTGGCTTTCCCTCTGTCCAATCATGTCTCTTGAAATCTCAGTGGGGAAAACTCGACAGAGCAGAGCAGCAGCCTTCTGAGGCACCCTTACCCAGCTTCTGAACAATTCTGCAAATGCAAGAATATCAGCAAATGTGGTCTTCTGATATACTCTGAAGTTTTTTTGTCTGCTGTTTCTGTACTCTGTGTTTAGAAGTCTCATATTTTCAACATGAGGCATATAAATTTCTTCAGCGGTTTTACCAAAAATCATGTCAGCAAATAATACGTGTTTTACCAGGGGGATTCTGGAAATTTACGGGCATAATTACATGGTTGCTATTAACCAGTGAAACCACCAAACTGTGCCTCGTGTTAGGCCCTGAGTCCTGCTGGGCAGAAATGGTTCTCTGTACAAATTGGCTCATAAAAGAGTCGACAGAAAGCTGGAAAATGATACGGATCCTTATTCAAGCCTTTCACAGATTTTGAAGTCAGCAAGTGTGCTGACATGTGCATCAGTGTCATATTTGTGCATCTTTGCCTCTGTCTGCAGTTTAAGCTTGGATAATCCAGCTGTAATGCTCACTTTTGTCAATGTTTGAATCTGTTTTGGAGCAACTGCAGCTGCGAAGTATTAGAAAAATAAGGCCTGACAGAAGCTTAGCATCGTCATTGTCCATATGACAGCATGCAGGCTGTAAGCCCAGTTTACCAAGAGAAGACTCCAATTCAACTGAGCTGACATTCACGAATGTTTTTCCCCTTGTCATCCAAACACTCTTATGTAATACTGTTTGGACAGTAATGACTTTAAAACACAATAATGTAATAATCTTTAAGCAAACACTTGAATGAATGTTTTTTTGGTCAAGAGCAGAAACTTTTGAGTGTTTTGGATCAAGTTTGTGCAGCACTTTTTTAATCATTAAACATATCGGGAGTTCATTGGTCTCGTTTCTGTTCATAACTCAGACCTATCAGAGGGGAGGTTTGGTTTCAAGGGTTTCAAAGCTGAAAAACACATGGAGCAGAAGCATCCCCGTTAGGTGCAGTAAATTCCTCACTCACATTCCTCAGCAGCGGTCGGAGAATGCTACATGCTATCACACACCATTTAGTCCTGTCCCTCTGTGATAAGTTCACCGGCTCGATTGTTGATATTAGCTGAAACACACCCTCATTCAGCAGCCAGGAGAGCTGTAAAAAACACAGTGAGAGGACATATATCTCTTCTTGTTTGGACTGTTAGGAGTTCATGTGTGTGTGTGTATGAGTGTGAGAGAAAGAGACTTACAGGCTCACAAACTACAACTCGATGTTTGGGGCCAAATATCTAACAAAGAGCGTGGTGGACAAATTGATTGTTCTCCTGAGGCAGTTTGAAGATTTTTTTTTTTTCAATTTGAGAACTTTTAAAAGTTGTGATAAGATTTTTTGTTCTGTAACATGTTGCTGGAGTGTGCATCAAGAATTAGTTTTTCGTATCAATAACATTTCCACTGTTGTCTTAATTTTTTGGCTTTAAAGCTCCACTTGTCATCGACTTTGTGTAAACATCGGTAAAACAATGACAAGATACAGAAATTAGTGCTCAACTTTTCCAATCAATATTGCCAACTCGAAATTTGGCAATTACTGATCCATGGTTGGCTCTTCGTCAAGTATTAAGTAGGACTTGTGCTTAATTCAACTATCTGGGTTTTTTTTTTTTAACAGACTGCTCATAGTTTTCTTTGCATTTCAAAACTGATTGTAGAAAAAAGCGTATCTATTTCATGAGACAGATGTGTAGAAGAGGATTCTGTCCTGCCCAAAACTGTGACCGAACCCCCACAGTCTAACTGGACATTGTTCTCCTTTGTGAGTCCTTGTGTTTCTTTAAAACGCTCAAAAGTAAACACAGGATTGTGACATCGTTGTCATAATTTTTTGTTAGTTGCTGAAGAGAGACAATTTGTGGGGAATGGAGGGCTGTGACTTCAATCAGCATTTTTTGAGGCCTCTGTATACATGGTGTGTCTAAACTTTTTAGGTGGGGTGGCCCAGCCCCCCTACAGTTGGGCCCCCTCACCTAAAAAGTCTGGACACACCCCTGATCGTGTCCATCATTTTTTGTGACAAAGGGGTAAAAACAATCTCTGTTACTTGGTCACATGAAGTATACCAGTACATTTCCTTTATTTTTGTTTAGCCACAGAAAAATTATATTTAAAATGCAGAAATCATTGATCATTAAAATACATGACAAAATATGTCAAAATGATGATTTGTTATCCGATTTGGCTTGAACAGTTTCGATAACATGGACACTGCAGCTGATTGATATTCAAAGGTTTTTATTTGTAAGAGGACAAGACTCTTCCACAATAGCGACATGGTCTGGCTTCAGTCTGTCAGTATCAGATTTTGAGCATTATTTAATGACTCTCCTATTTAACAGTATACTCTGTAATAAACTGAAAACTTTTTTCCCTCCATGCTTTTACATCTGTATAATTCCCTGTCGTATACTTTCAGCATGTGGTTTACTGTATGAGCTGTTCAAAAGTTATGAATCTCTCATGTAAAGATGAAGATAATGTTCAACATCAGTGGTATTTATTTTACATTCTTTAGATAGACAGTTACATGATTGAGCCAAATTTACCAAGACCAATTGACATCATACTTCTGTGTAATGTTTGACGCTGGAGCTGCTGCGAACATAAAACGGCAGGTTTTCATTGGACCACTCTGGTGTCTTAAATGGCATGGTTATGATCTCAGAGGGTGCCTGCAGATTCTCAGTGGTGTGATGGATTTATACTGCCACGCTTTGGCAGAGCTCGAGCTTCAGGTCTGGCAGAAGTGTGACTGCTGTCCTGACTGTCTGGTTTGTACGTTTTATTACATAGGAGACATGTAGACACACCACTGACTGCATCTCCACTCATCCATTTGTGCCTCTGTCTTCTCTGTGTAAGCAGTTAATGTTTGACACTGACAATGAGCCTGTTAAAGTAAAATAAAACAAACTAAAGGGCATGCTCTGTATCCCTGCAGGCTAATTCACCGCTAAAGCCTCGCTGTGCTTTTACAGTAAGCTTTTATGTGCAGTCGTAACTCTCTCCAAATGTCTGTGAAGGCTGGAAGTCCCTGGAAAGCCATTCATGTCTCTCCACATCATGCAGCTCCCACTTCCCCCCCAAACACGACATGATAGACACATTAACACTCCTTCACACCCAATTTAGCTCAGCATCCAAAAAGAGGAAGGAAACGGCATGAATGTAGAGGAATGCAACTGTACAAAAAAATTGACTAAACAGCTTGTGTGAGCAGATGCTGCACCCAGAAGGCAGCTCTGATGCTCCAGTACAAGGATTTGTTAATGAACTGTTACTAATAGAGAGTTATTTTTAATTTTCTTAACAGCTTAATGTTTAAAATAATAATCTACAGGCTAAAAAATCAATAAAGGAGCAAAGTTTTAGAGTAGCTTGTTAAAAAATCTCAAACTCATGCCCTAAAATCTATCAAACACAGTGTTCCAAGAGTGTCTACATTAATATATCAAACCAACACTGGTTAAAACTTCACCAGACCTCATCTACGATCCATTCACAGTCCCAAAACACAGGGCCATGAAGCAGGTTTTCCTCCTTCTTCCTCCACACTCCTAATGGACCGTTATCTTCTGTCTGTCCTGATTCTGTTCAGCTTGTTGTTGGCAGCGTGTCTCTCTGGCTGCTACTAATAATATTTCTCTGGTGTACATTACAGTTAATTGAAGTGCAGCAGCTGTCAGAATAATTACATGCTGATGTTTGCGACTTGGCAGGGGAGGATTACACTCAGCCACAAGCCCTGGAGAGTTTCCTCTTTTTTCCTTCTTCTTCTTCTTCGTCCTGCTAGCCGACGTTATTTTAGCCTGATGCCAATAGAAAAACTGGCTCTGAGACAGACGGAGGAAGAGAGGAAAGATGGATTCTGTTCGCCTAATTAGATACACACAGGGGGACCACTGTGGAAAACTGTGGTGGTCACAGGACTTATTTACCAATGGAAAATAAAAAAAAATGAAGAAATTCAGTGTTTATAAATAGAAATTAAGACATTTCTTTGTGTTCTTTTGCTCTTCTTTCGTGTTTCTTTTGCTGGCGTAATGTTCAAATCCAGCCGCCCAAATAACCACAGCTTCTCCGAGCTTGTGTTGGAGAAGCAGGGCAAATCCACTCTGCAGGAATCCAGTGGACTTCTGCCTCTTGAACCCTCTTCAGGTCGGCCTTCAGCTCTCTAAATGCCACGGCGATGTCCCCGTTGACAATCACTTTGTCAAACAAGTGACTACACTGGCTCTCCATGGTTTCAGCTGAGGAGAGCATGTCCTCAAAATCCTCCTCCTACGACAAATGAAAAGCAGGATGAATACAGTGAAAAGTCAGAATGCAACACATGGTTTCCAACCCATCCATAGATCGTCTGTCATAGCATGGTTTGTTTGTGTCTATAATAATCAAGAAGACAATGCAAAGTATTAAAGACTTAAAATACCCATTTAATGATTCATGGATAATTTTTTTAGTCCGCAGCTCCTGCCACACATAATCTCTTGTCTACACATTTAGACGGCATCTTGGCTCTGAAATCCTCCAGAATAGCTGTGTAAACATGCACCTCGCAGCAAGTGTGGAAAATCCCTCCTCTCCTCCTTTGAGTCTCCTTGGTATCTGCTTTTGGATTGGCAGAGCCTCAGAGTCAGTGAAGGCAGCTGTTTGTTTGTTACCTGTAGCAAACTCTCTGTTGTAGTGCCTCCTTACCCAAGAGGCTTAAACTGTGTGTTTGCTTTGATTTAAAATGAACAAATAATCAACATTTTAGAGGTTTATGCTGTATTTGTCATGTTGAGTTTGATGCAGCTCAAGTTATGTTATTCTTACTCAGAGATTAAAAGATAACATTTTAATGATGACTCAGTTTTTATTAAAAATTTGGGATAAATATTTTGTAGTACCTTCTCTATTGTTACCAATAATACCAGTTCACCAGACATTACTGGTCTGTGTACTTTGCCGCCAATGGATTTTCATTTTCAAATGAAAAAACAAAAATCGGGAGACAAGCAGTCTACCGACCACTGGTAGGGAATTGGAAAATGAAAAACGGAAGACATACCATTTTCCATTTTTTGTTTTGATCATAAAAATCGGAGGTCGAAAAAACAACTCAGTATTTGACTTTGTCTCCTGATTATTGTTTTTTTTTTTTATTTGAAAACGAAAATCTGTTGGCCGCCAAGTACACAGACCATTACGCCCCTTTTCAGCAGGTTAGCAGGCAGACTGCCACTAGTACTGACACCTCTTTATGAGCAACAAAGGTCCTCAGCATAAAGGTAAGATATTACCATACCCTGCTGTGTTTCCCACATATAGATGTTACAAAGTATAATTTCTGCTGCCTAAGTAAAATCACTAAGTCGTTCCATATTTAGTCATTTTTTTTATCTACACAAGATCCCCATCAGCTGTCAGTGATTTAGATGATCTTTTGTTACTGACTGCCCCTGTTTGTGATAACCATGCTCTGAGATAGAGGGAGGTCTTTCAGTATATTCCACCCATCAGTGCTCTGGTTGAGAAGCTGCTCCTCATGTTAACCTTCTCATGTTTTTAATTCATACTCTGTTCTGTTATCATTCTGTGCTGTCTTAGTTTTGGACTGCAGTGAAATAACACCTCATTTGGGTAGATGTCATACAAGAAAATTATCAGTGTATACTGATTGCACCAGAATTTTGTTAAAAAATAAAAATAAAAAATAAAAAAAATCACCAAAATTGTGAATATTTTTAGTGAAGAGTCTGTGGTTATGAAATACACTCCTGTTATGTTCATGAGCAAGTCCCATGACCATTCAGCTGGACAAACCAAGGTGTAAGACATCGTTACATGCTCACAGTCAGAGAGAAGAGGCTGTTTCATACCAGTTGGACCACATGTTAAAGCACAGCCCGTGTTAGATATGCCTGAACTATCTGTGGGCAAACCTTATCCAGGCTGCAACACAGGTGTGTGACCTGCTGGGTTTAATAAGGGCAGCATGAGCAGCTGTGTCAGACGGGGAGTATGAAGCCAGATGGGGATCTGGACAGTGACACTGCATCTTTTTGTCAAGCCCGACATAAAAACAGTAATCAAACGTGCATGACTTTGTTTCAGGGCTCTATGTTCCTCCAGTCCATCACAATCATGCAGACAAGTCTGTCATCCTTATGACCCAGTTATTAAAAAGAAATTTTTCCAGAATCAAAGACACAGATTGGATCAACTCTTGTAAACATGTTGGTCAAAGAATAAAAGATCTGATGATCCGATCTTGGTTCAGATCAGGATAAAGCTTAAACACTTTAGTGTAGGTTTGAGGTAACTTTAACAAACACAGTCTGGATAGCTAGATTTGGGCCATGTCACTAAAACAAATGAAGTTTTAAATGGGTTAAGATGAAATTAGATTTACAATGATAATACAACTGAGGACATTTCTGTATTGTTACACTGAAGTAGAAGAAGGGTGAAATAACAAAAAAGCAAGACGGGATTTTGTCCTCATAATTATTTCCTCAAAAAAACTGTTGACACTGTTGAACTTTAAGTTTGTGTGAGTTTGGTGCCCTCTGTGAACAAAATGTGTATTATTTTATGAAATTCCACTGAAGTCACCGCCGTCACTCTAGATTTGGTAAAACAAGACTGTTTCTGGATCCTTCTGTTACTTAGTGAGGGAAACTAGCTGATTCTAGACAGCTCTGATTGGACTTTCAAATCCAGACCATTTTTATCTCGCTCAAACACTTGTAATGGAAGCGTTTGTAATGGAAGTAGTAATGGAACAAGAAGCCACCCACCAAGCAGCTTGTAACCCCCCCTGTCTCTTAAATGTCTCTTAAATACAAACCTCTGGGTCAACCGTATGACACAGACAGTGTGTGCCTGAGTCGGGGAGTTTCTGTGGGGTTGGGTGGGTGTTGAGTGTTTGACCCCACTCCTCCCTACATGTTACAAGACATGAAACAAGCACCTGTCTTCACACATGTCCCCAGTGTGTTCCTAGTGTTCTGTTATTGGTTTTCTTACTGAGAAGATCCTCAAAGGGTTCTTTTCCTCTTCGTCACAGATGAATTTAGCTCTTCGTCTGGTGAGGCGTAGCTCCTCGATGCGTGGAGGCTTCACAAACACAACGTATGGTTTGAATTCAGACGTGTATACATGCTTGATTTTCTGTGGTGGCAGAGAAAAGAAATGAGGAATGGGTTTATAAAAGAAGGTGAAAACATTTGTGGTGCTAAAAGTTGTTAAACCTCAGACATTTTCTGCAAAGGAATAACTGGGGTGGTACCATGACTGCAACACTGTGTGAAAAGTAGCATCCGCAAGTTGTGTGTATCTATATCAAAACAAAGCCAAAACAAAGTGTTTCAGGCAAATGCAAAAATTAAGATTTTCATGGACACCAGTTCACGGTTTGTAAGGAGTCCTTTGAGCGGCTAATCATGCAAAGCTACTCTATCTGATATGTATCTGACATCTATATATCTGACATGATGAAAGGTTATAGGTCTTCTTTGATCAGACCCTCTGCTGTAATGTTTGCAACTACACACACAATCCCTGCATGTGGAGTGATACACATGGTGAAAAGTCCCTGTGCTATTACACCAGCACTCATGAAATGTTTCTTGTCCAATCAGATTACTTGGTTAGAATTCACAGTTAAATAAGTTTAAAATCATCGAAAGGAATGTAGAAGATTGGTTAAACTGATTTAAGAGCTTTCATACTTTGAATCATGAGAGATTACTTTTCATGCTGTCTAATAACATGAAGCTAGTGATGCACATCAGATTAGGAGACTCACCACAGAAATGTTTTTCTATTCTGCTTTAATTTTCTTTTTATCCTCTTGTCCCCCTAATATTGGACTTCTATGAATTCCTGCTAATAACCAGGTGAAGGCAAAGAACACTCTGTGCCTCTGTTCGCACACATGAGAAGGTTTTGGACTGCTGGGCAGAATTTTTTTTTTTTTGCATAAACCAGTTTTAGTCCAATAATTTTATTAAAGAGGAGGTACTATGCATTTTTTCCAGACTTTAAACCTCCTTTCTGATACCTCTTTAATAGCTTTATATGATAAAAAAAAGCCTCAAATTTCTCACAGTAATGTATTAAAACACAATAATTCAGCCTCTGGCTGTAATGCTTTGTTTCAGCGGCAGTTAAAGTAGCATTACGCTGCTCTGGTGTGGGTGTCACCTCACTTGCTGGTGGAGGCAATAAGGAGTAAGGAGTAAGATGAGCAAATAAAGGAGAGCCTTTTGTGACCACAAAATTACTTCAGTGAGCATTAAATGTTCTTAAAGGTCCCATTTTGAGCAGTTTACATCTATTTTCTAGGATTACGACAACATACGTTTACTTTGGAGCTACATACATACATTTAGTACAGACGCCAAACATTGTAAATTTGAATTGCTGTAAATGTGGAAAAAAAACATAATACCACACCTGTAAGTCTGAACAGTGTAAAACCACATGAAATGGTTTTCACCAATCAGATCCAGGTCACATTTTAATGTGTTTGACAAGCATGTCCAGGATGATTTTGACAGTTTGACAGTTGCCTCTGTACAAAAAGATGAACAACATGACAGCTCCCCAAAAGTGACACCAAAACATTTGGAGCTCCGTAAAGGTCACAAAGCCCATTTCCTCCATGTCAACAGATGGGACATGGGTCAAGCTATAAAATCAAAATAAACATTGATTTCCTCAAACATGGTTTCTGTTATGGTTCATTCTTATTATGTTGATTTATGCCTGTGTGTTCCCTCTTCTTAGGAGCTTTAGTTCAGCACATGCAGGAGCAGGGCAGAGGAGGAACAATGAGAGGAAATGTAGAGACCACTAACACTACAGTTTTTGAAGTTATCATCACCGTGAGTGTCTGCTTCAAACCCACTCAGGGATCTCTCCTGCTGGGATGCCGGTTTAGCTTGGCAGGTAAATCATGCACACTATGTACAAAGGCGACAGTCCACGAAACAGCTGCCTGGCTTTAATCCCAGCCTTTGGCCCTCAACTTCACGTTTCTTCCCTGTTTCCAACTTAATCAACAAAAGCACTGAAAAGCCCCCCACTACCACAAAATAAATCTGTGTTCCCTCAGACTTGACCCACTCTTGGGGACCTTTTATCAATAAGTTTAATGATTTAAGCAGACCAGGTTAAGTGCCTGTACTCCCCCTATTCACTTGTTGGACTGTAAAGTTTGGAACCAGACCAACATTAATGTTATCTTTTCACTCAGATTTTCCCTGTTTATACAAAACGGTAGAGACCTGATGGTTTGCATTAATGTGGGATTATGGTGTGTTCCATTTACCTCGGAAGACGGAAGTTGAAGCTGGGAATGACGTCACACCTGAGTTATCAGCGTTTCAGTTACGAAGTTGTAAAAAAGTAGCCAACAGCCAAAAACACATACTGAAACTACCAGGCTACGGTTAGCCGTTGTCAGCACGGCGTGCTTTGTAGTTTGCATATACATATGAAAAATGTCAGTTACACTATGACACCATTTCCATATATACACATCTATCAATACTATTGTATACAGCTGACTTATTGTGACAACAAACAGTATAAAGTGTTAATAAACGGGTTATTACAGGAGCTTCTACTTACTATTTACAATCGCCTTTACAATCCACTTTACTGTGGATTGTCTGACTTTCCAAGTTGGAAATCGAACCTCAGGGTTCGTTCCAGTTGAAAGTTCCAACTCAGAGCTCGGACATTCCGACTTCTGCGTACAACTGGAACGCATCATTAATCCTGGTGAAAGCATCTACCACAGACTTAGCTCTTCCAGTGTGAGATGACAGCATCTATTATCGGGATGTTTGGCTTCACTTTTGAACAGCAAAAAAAGACCCATCTTTAAATACAATTGATGCTTATGATACTGCTGCCACCGAAGCAGGAAGTCGCCATGACCAAACAACAAGACTGCTTAAGGGTAAAACAGAGGTTTTCGGTTTGTTGGAAACCGAGGAGCCTTTATAGATAGATAGATAGATATATATACTCTATTGATCCCAAACTGGGAAATTATCATAACTGAGATCTACATCTTTACATTAGAAACTTATGCAAGTAACCGTGAAGGGCGTCTTTCCTGATGCTACCACTGAAGTCTAAGGTTTGCAACAGTCTCAACAGAGCCACGAAGTCACCAGTTTAACTTGAAGTCACGGACTATATTCAAGAGCGTAACACATCGGAGGTCCATGCTATTCATCCCTGCTCAGGCACTTGAACAAACCAGTAGCATGAGATCCTTCATTGGCTTCCCACCACGCACACACTCTGCCAATTCAGTGTCCAATTCAGTGCCTGGCCAAGTGAAAACACTGCTGCCTGGAACTTAACACTGCAGTGGTGACACACAGGCTCTCGGAAACCTGATTTTTATTATTTAAACATTCACAAGTCACCCGATAAAAGCGATTAAGTTTCACAATGACCTTTTTAAGTGTAGTTTGAAGCACCAGTTTAAGTGATTTACCAGGAACACACAAATGACTTTGGCTTAAAAATTGGAAACTCATTCAGAATTAGTCAGCCACACAAAATGAATCTAATTATCTTCTTTAATGGAGTGATACATACACTGGGATGTACATCCAAGAGGCACACCTTGCCCTCAGCAATCACTCTTTTCACAGAGTCCAGACCAGTTCCATAGTAGTGTCCTCCATGTCTCCCAAACTCTATGAATCTGGAGGCAGAAAGACAAAGAAACAGACAGGAAAGATAACATAAAATGACACTCAGGATGGAGAAATAAAGAGTAATACTCTCATAAAAAGGAGAATAGAAAGGAAGAGGGGGTGTGCAAAACACCAGTGGGACTATTTTAAACATCCTGGGAATGGAAACTTCAAGAAACACGACCTCTGATTGAGGATGTCCTCTTCAAACATGTGAACTGAGACGAAGTGATAATCCACCCCTTCGCTTTCATTCCTTTTCTTTTCCCGTGTGGTGTCTGAAAGAGAAAAAGACAGGAGGCCGATACGGCTTCAAAAGATGAGAAATCATTACTGGGTGCAGGAGGTAAAGGTGGCGGTTTTAGATGTCCGTCTTACATGGCACGGTGACGCCATAGCGGTCAGGGTCGGATATTAGCAGCCTCCTCTTCAGTTCAGTTACGCCAACGCCGCTGGGCCCTGGAGACAAAGATTAAAATCAGTGAGGTTTTACTCTAACATCAAATAGACTTAGTGACCTGGTGACACATCTGTCTTTATCATCAGAGGAGAAGAGGAGGAGAAGTCAGACAGACAGACAGAGCTCTGATTTCATCATGATTTCAGCTTAAAAATGATTCCCTCATTCACCTCAGTGGACGTAAAATACTCCTATATCCTCTGGAAAATCTATAACATCACATCGAAATGTGACATCTGCAAAGCCACACAGTATCAGTGTCATTATAGAGTAGGATGCACAGGATGGAGCAACAACACACACACACACACATGCAGACTGAAGCATCTGGGATATTCTTCTACAGCAGCTTTCTGCACCGTGAGATTGCATCAGACTCTAATGGAGCGCCGTCTGAAAGGAGGATTCCTGACATACCTGCCTTTTCCATCACAGCGCTGCATGAGCTCGATACATTACAAAATATCAGGTTTATAGGCTCCCCGCTCTTACACTGCTGATGTTTTCCACAGCTGCTCCTCAGAACCGGAGAGGAGCATCATCAGGTTTTTTGGATACTTTCTTCTGACCTTTATAAATTCAAAAGCTACAAAAACTGCACGGCTTACAGAAGCTGGCAGTCACTGACACCGGCTTTTCTGGGACATAACGGCCTTTTTGTTTCTTGCAGTTAAAACGAAAAAAAGGCTACAGTATATTCCCAACCTGGTCAAACATTATCCAGCTGGTTCTGCTTTAGCCATTAACATTTGAGTTTTCCTGTCTCTAGCCTTCTTTGCCAATAAGCTATACTGTATATTCTTAATGATGAACTTTGGTCAGGGAAGAGCCATAGCAGCAGACAGTTAAAGGTAACCCACAGTCAAGGTGGGCTCAAACTCAATTAATGAGGCTTAAATATAAATCCAAGCTGTCTTTACAGTTCCAGTTTGATGATGGAGAACTTGGCTGACATTACAATGGATCACAGTCCACTCGTCTCTTTCACTCTATCATTCATCTCCTCACTATCTGGCCTTGTTATGCACCTTTTCAGTTCAATGAGTTTCTCTCTGATGCACCTTCTACTTTCAGGAGTAGGGCTGGGTGATATGGCCTCAAATCAATATCTTGATATATTGAGCAGTTCACCTAAATAACGATAAATGGATGATAACTAGTGATGTGTCATTCATGAATGTTTCGTTCAAAAGTACGGAACTGCTGAGTGAACAACGTGAACTGAATCACTCCGAGACCTGGTTCGTTCCTTTTTCTGTTCAGTTGAGCTCAGCTCTGAGCCTGGCATGCCGGTTGGGAGTGGAACTGCTGCCTTTGACTCTTTGGCGAACGACACACAGCCATCCAGCCAGCGAGTGGGCGGGTAGGCATGCAGGTGAAGTAAGTGAACGGAATGATCCTGTCAGTCTGTGAACGGCATGGTGAACGAAACGAACGACTTTCGAATGACTTGATGCAGGCAGAGGAGGGAGGGGTGTAGCGTCGTTCACTTACTGCTGAACACCGGTTCGTTCACTGAGGCTAAGATAAAACAGTGCATTATAGTGCCTTTACATTAATACATGTGTATAAACTTTCCTGCCAGAAGGATTTAATTTCAGCCGATTCTCTCTCTGAATCTCTCCACTTTTCTGCGATGTAAAAGAACGACGACTTGCACTCGTTTAGCAGGCGTGCTGCTCGCTGCTCGCTGTTGGCCCAAAACCAACTTGTTTTTATTTATTTTTTTGACACCAAATATACGGATATGGGCAAAATGACGTTGGTTATTGTTTTTTCGGTTTATCGCCCAGCCGTAGTTCAGTGGTCTCTTCCCTTGTCGTCTGTCTTCTTTGTCAATTTCTCACAGTCACGACTCACAGATGATCTACTGCCGAATCATAATCTGACATTGAAAAGACTCAATGTAGCATTCCCTCGGGAGAGATAACACTCAGAAATACATAAAGCAGACCTGCAGGTCTGGCAGAGAATTGAATCTAGGGTGGGCCACATAGCAACTTAAGAGAAAACAATATATTCTGACTCTGAGTTTACGTGCTTCTGATGGTAAATGATTGTGTTTGAACCTTAAGAGTTGAGACATAAATCTTCATCAATGCATTATTTCTTCTTTTGATCAGCAGCAGCTTCAATAATGTTGTCCTTTATGTGACTGGGATTGTGTTATTCAAATTTAATAAGTAGACAAAGGACAGCAGTGCGATAACATAAAACAGAACACAACAACAGACCAGAACATGCAATCCTGAGCATAGCACCATGACACATTTGAAGGTTTTTACACAGCAGAGTCGTAGATCAGACCAGCTGACAGCAAAGGAACTGGCTTTATGCCTCTGGGGTTGCGCTGTAACACCAAAGTTTCCACACAAAATAGGGACTTTTTTTTAAAAGTATGACTCGTACCATGGCTGTCATAATATAATATTTTCATGTCATGGTTATCAAGGCCAAAAAAATCACAAGACTGATATTTTCCTAGTATTTAAGGAAAACTATAACACAAGTACAATCCTATCAGTCAAATTAGGTCAAGGCAAGGCAAGGACTGAGCAACATGCTACGTCATAAACTGGACTGCCAAACACAATTAGTGTCCATACATGCTGATATCCATTTATAATAATGTTCAGATATGTTTTATCCATATCATTGGCCATCGTTGATGATTATGTTGGACTTAGCAATAACTTGATTTCAGCGTTACAGTATAACAAAGGTAAAAATCAGGGGCCACCCCCATGCAGCAACTCAGGAGTCACCTATACATGTTCTTACTTGAAACTTTTTATTGATTTAACCTGGAGAAAAAATGCACCGAGACTAAATGCTGCTACAGTTCACAAAGTTTCTGATCGACACAGAGCAGCCGTACATACAAACATAAAGTGAGTTAATGTCTCAACTAATTTCTATAACACGATGAAATATGACATAACACAGTAAGTCGACATTTCTTTGTCCAGTCTACCAAGGGCATTTTTACATCAAGCAGAACACTTTCAGCCAGATGTGTGTCTGCTTCCAAATTCTTCAACAATGCCTTTAAATTTACCAGTGAAACCAGTTCTAGCGACTCATTCCGACACCAAAGTATTTATCTGGGGGGAGGAAGGCAACTCAGCAACTCATATAAGTATGACTCATGTAACTGTTGTAAGTGTCAAGTTAGTTTTTTATCCAAAGAAGCATGATTGTATTGTAGGGGAGACCGGGGCTTGTTGTCACATGGGTAAGTTGTCACATTGCAATTATCTTTGCCACCAGAGGGCACAACTAAAAAGTGGAATACTAGTTTTCTTCCTTTATATGGTCAGGGGTTGTGTCCTGTCTGAGAAGAGAAGAGCACATTGTGAGCTGAGATGAGCGCCAGTTAACCATTTCGCACAACCCAAAGTTAAAAAAATAAATAAACTTTATATATTTTAAAATAAGCTTCTTCCAGTTAAAAATCCTAGCAGTGAAACATGTGGACTTGTCAGTGGACAGATTAAGGCATCCTGTCATACCTCAGTCATTGTTCAGTTTTAAGCTAACTTTAAGCTAGAGCTAGAATTAGCAGACATGGTTGTTTGGGGCAACATGTCTCAGTCATTTTGAGGTTAGTTGTTACATGTTTAAAAGGGATTAAAATTAACATAGAGAGTCTGCTTATCAGCGGTTGTCCTATTGAAATTTTGACTTCATCATTACAGAAAAAAAAGTGGTTTAAAGGAGAGGAGAAAGCGAGAAGACATGTTCAGGAATTTCAAAAGAAAAACAGAACGTGACAGTGCAGTACCTGACGTGATGCTGAGGGCAGTCAGGCAGGTGATCCGAGCTAATAAATCAGTCTGGAGGACAATAAAGGACTTTAATGTCAACTACCATACCTTGGCTCAGTACTGCAAAACATTCACCCCAGCCGAAATACAGAGTCAGACAGCTCTCCAAACTCCAGAGCGTGTTGCATGATATTTTATGTTAACGTTTGTTCAATGACTTTTTCTAGCTCAATGAGAAACATTTTCTGTGCCTGACTTTGATGTTCACTTACATGTAAAAAAATGAGAACAACAATAATTTTGTTCTTGTTTTATTAGCTGCTAAATCCACTGTGACATTTTACCCCATATAGTGAGACAACTTACCTGATAGCGGGACAACATGTCACATGTTCACACTATTTGATTGCTAATAACTCTGCACTGAGACGAGATATGAAAATAACATGAATACGGAATATATACCTGAGACTTTGATCTTTCATCTGGTACACATTTTGTTTATATATGAAGTATTGATTCCAAGAAATATATAAGAGTGTAAAAAGTGTGACAACAAGCCCCGGTCTCCCCTACTATCTGTTGCAAAAGCTGCTGCGTTTCCATATGCAGTCTCTCTCTCTCTCTCTCTCTCTCTCTCTCTCTCTCTCTCTCTCTCTCTCTCTCTCTCTCTCTCTCTCTCTCTTTCTCTCTCTTTCACTCTATTCCTTCTGACTGCTGCACACCTGAGAGCTATCAACACTCAAGTAGGAGGTGATAGAGTGCAGGGAAGCTACAATGCAGTGAGGAGTTTTTTTCTCCTTGCCTTTCTTTTCCTTCAACCCCTTTCTCTAAAATAAAATGCCCAAATGAAATGACTTCAAAAGTGAGGAACATACACACAGGCCTGTGGTGTGGTGCCAATAGCGACAAAAACATTCGAAACAATAACAAAAAGTTCAGCCCTGCAGAAGTGTGCTGTTCAAATGCTAGTAGGATTGAAGCTAAGAGTTCTGTAGATACACTTCTGTGTTTCTCACCTTTACCAATGTGGACTATCTGGACTGTGGATGTTTCATTCTGGGTGTATCCAGTGGATTGAAGTGTGAGATGACTGTGCTCAGTCAGTGTGAGAAGTCTGTGGGTGTGGTTCATCTCCTAGCCACAGTTAAATCTAGTGTACAGTTTAAATCCCCACCAATAATTATCTGTTCTCACTGATCAATGCTGAATTTGCTGATATTGGCAAAACAGAAAATAGAGCTTTCCATTCCAGCCAGAACAAACTGAGCTAATCGTACAATCAGAGGAAATAGATGAGAAACAAATGATTTACACGCCCACACACAAACAAGAACAGACAGAGAGAGTAGAGAGGGTAGGTTATACGTACCAACCAAAATGACCAGTCGGTGTTTGTCTGAGGGGTCTCTGTAGTAGGGGATCACCTCAATGTAGGTGGGGGCAGTAAATGTGCTGTGCACACCTGCGCTCCACCTTCTGGACCGAGCTACTTCTCTGGCCCAGCTGCTCCTTCTCCCCAGACAGAAACTTCTTCTTAATCCAGCTGGAAAAAAGAGAGTATAACCTCAGATCTGAAAATCGAACAGAGTGTCCTCTTCTATTAGTATTACTGACAGGCTTACAGAAGAGTATCCTCTGTTTAGCAGCATGGATGCAGAGTGACAGCATCAGATCCATCACCAGCCTATGAGGAATCGTTGCAGTATAAAAGTCTCATGTTTAGTTTTAAGCCTACTTTATAAAACTCAAAGCTGCGTGTCTCAAACCCGTTTAACTCACACTTGAACAAAGAGGACCAAACATTTTATTTATAGACCATTAAAGACTACAACTACAGAAATATCACTGTGTTAACTCTACACTGTCTGATCTACAGCACTCTTTTGCAATCTGGAAACTGACTGACTTTAGTCAAATGATAATTGAGTCTACAGAGCACAGGCCGACTTTTAGGACTTCAAATGTAGCCTGTGTAATACGTCAGATATCACATCCTTCTTCACAAAAACCATGGCTTAAAAGGCGAGATTGAAACATGAAATGGTATCCCACACAAAGACTTGAGGTTCAAACCCACAAGCTTTACAGGGATAAATAAAACCCCCAAATTCCTCTAAAAGAAGGAGACACAACAACAAAAAGGAGACTGAAAACCATGGACTTTCAAGTTGTTGGTGCTTTATTTTCTTAGTTTTGTTCCTTCTTTAAGGGAGGTGCTGGAAGCAAAGGTCCATTGCGTAGCTGGCCCAGCACCTTCCCATCTTTTGTTCCTTTTGGCCGGATCTCTAGACGCTTTTGTTTCTGCGGTTTTGTTTCCTAGATTTGAGCATTTTTGGGTTATATAATCATTTTTAGAAAGCTTCTGGGTTAAAAGTTTAAATTCTGATGTAGTGTCTTTTCTGGGTCTTTTGGCTTCTGGTTTTTAATCTATAGTATAATTCTGAAGGCCGTAACAAACATGATATCTCCATGCACTGAGTTTCAAAGTCTGACTGGGGTATGGAATTGGTGAGACTGGAGCTGAGTTGAGCTGCAATTTTACACAGATAAGACAAAATCAGATATTCCTTTATTAGTCCCACGAGCTACAGATCTGTTTGTAGCTGTTTTCTTAATCCTAAATCATTGTCAGGGTGACTCAAATAGGAACCTGGATCATATCAGAGCCTTCTTTGCTTTTCACCAGACTGTCTCCATGTGTAGAGCCAATACAGATTCCTGTCAAACCGCTTTGGAAGACGCTCCTCAAGCTAAAAATGGAAACCAAAACACTTCTGACACCTTCAGTTTAGGGAAGGTTGGGTTGACTGAAGGCAAAAGTTTTGCTTTAGATGTGACTAACTCTTTTATTTTCAAATACTGGTCTGGTCTGGTGTTGGTCCAGTTTCAAACTCTGAAAGTCCTGGTTTTATCTTGTTCTGGACATTTTGGATTGGTCCTGACATGGTCCTGGTTTAAGAGGTCCTTCCATCCCCTGCCATTTTATATCTAGCTGATATAGAGTTTGCAATTTCTTTTAACAATTCTGCAACTGGGTGAAAATAAAACTATTCCCCAACTTCTTCTCTCTCCTCTGTTTTCAGTCTCCTCCAGTTTATGAGTTTGAAATAGTTATATTTATCCATCATAATGACTTCCTTGGCCAATTTTCCTGTAAGTACTGTATGATTTGGGGATAACTTTCATACCTTTAAATGTTAGTAAGGGTGAAATTACTCAAGAGCTCATTAACTTCCATGATTCATCGTCTAATAAACATCCCTTCACTGGGCGAATTCACTGTAGATGCTAGAAGAAAAAGCTTAGAGGGACCAGACGAGGACAATAACAAACACTGAGAAAAGCTATCAACACCCAAACCCTGGTGTAAATCTCTACTGCAACTCAAAACTCAGTCAGAAAATGACAATTCAGTCTGTCATGCAACACTTGTAGGCCGTCTGACTGTGGTCTGGCCTGGACTGGCAGTCTCACTCCCTTTTATGATGTTAACTGCTGTTAAGTTTCGGTGCCAGGCTTTCTTTGACGTCAGCTGCAATTTCACTTTGTAAGCGTATCTGTCTGTTTCCTCCACAGGCTCATTCAGAGAAACATGGCAGCATTAGAGGAGATAAAAAAGCTTTTAAATGAGGAGATGGTTTGACTCAGAATGTAAAAGGGAACTGGTTTGATGAAAAACCTTCTGTCTGAGCATCAAATGAGGTCTGGAGGAAAACACTGTCAAACTTGAGTGACTCTGGCAGTGAGGGGCTTTCCTCTCACCATGCTCTCATCCATGGAACTAGCTCCTTTTGGTAACGCTACATGAGAGTGACGTCCTACAGGACTCTATGAAGTAAGGGTTAGATAAAAGATAAGACTGAGAAGAGAGCAATAACATGCAGCATAAAATGGGCCTGCACCCTTCATGTCAAGATTGTGAGATATGAACCTCAACAATCAGTTGCCAGTAAAAATATCCACCATGGATTCACTAAGACTTCTTACGGCATTTACTAAAATAATTCAGTCTCATCATCAAAATGTAAGTTTGACAAAAAGTTTAGAAAAAAGAAGGAATGGTTCCACCCCAACTTTAGTTGAATAAAGTTAGAATATCTAAGACGTACATATCTTCAAACACAAGCCTCCTACTTAAAAAACATCCATCATAGTTGCTAAAGGCTCAAACAATAGGATGGTAAGCTTGTTGGAGTGTCCAGCAAATCATGACTCTCCAGTGTTCAATCTCATAAGAGAAAACTAACACCGTCTGAGATAGACAAAGAGAAAACTAATTATCCTTTTGGGGAGCCCTGAGTCTGAAATCTTGTGACTTATTTCGTTTTTCTGGGAAACAATGGTTTTCATGGTTCTCAAGGCAAACATGGAGCAGATGAAAAAAAAATATCTGTTTGTATTATTGATTTTAAATCATTTTATGTCTTTTTGATTTTAAACTCCTCGTCATTTTCTTCCGCTTCATCCGGGTTGCGGGGGCAGCAGCTTCAGGAGGGAAGCCCAGACGGCCTTCACCCCAGCCACCTCCACCAGCTCCTCCAGGGGGATTCCAAGGTGCTCCCAGGCCAGGCGAGAGATATAATCCCTCCACCTGGTCCTGGGCTGGCCACGAGGCCTCCTCCTGGTGGGACATGTCTGGAACACCTCTAACGGGAGGCCTCCAGAAGGCATCGTAACCAGATGCCCGAGCCACCTCAGCTGACTCCTCGACGTGGAGGAGCAGCGGTTCTACTCTGAGCGCCTCCTGAGTGTCCGAGCTCCTTACCCTGTCTCTAAGGCTGAGCCCGGCCACCCTGTGAAGGAAACTCATTTCGGCCACTTGTATCTGCGATCTTGTTCTTTCTGTCATTACCCACAGTTCATGGCCATAGATCAGAGTCGGCACGTAGATCGACCCGTAAATCGAGAGTCTCGCCTTATGGCTCAGCTCTTTCTTCACCACGACTGTTCGGTTAAGCGTCCGCATCACTGCTGACGGCGCTCTGATCCACCTGTCAAATCTACCCTCACTCGTGAACAAGATCCCAAGATACTTGAACTCCTCCACTTGAGGCAGGACCACCCCGCCGACCTGGAGAAGGCAATCTACCTTTTTCCAACTCCGTGTGTTTTGGACACTCGGGTGAAGAGAGATGCAGAGCTGTCAACTGATCACTACCTGGTGGTGAGTTGGGTCAGGTGGTGGGGGAAGCCACCACGCAGACCTGGCAGGCCCAAACGTATAGTGATTTGAAACTGTTTTGTCTTTTTGAATTTACATCTTTTTATGCCTTTCTGATTTTAAATTGTTTTAATCTCTCCTTTTAAAATGTTTTTTTATGTATTTCCTTGCATCTGTAAAGCACTTTGAATTGCCTTGTGTATGAATGGTGCTATACAAATAAACTTGCCTTACCTTGTGTGTCAATTATCATCTTGGCTCTAATAGCATAAAAGCTAGGAGAGAAGCTGTTTCTTACATTTAAGAATTTAGAAAAGTCTACTGTGATTTATCATAATGTGTTTTAGATATTAGGGGGAAAAGGTGATTTTTAATATCAAACTGCGGTCTATATAGACATTTTTCATACAGCCTGATTAATCCAAATATAAATTCAGAAGACAGCAGAGTTTTACTGTCTGAAAGCTACAGCCGATTGATTTAACTCGACTTAAGCAACAGACATAAAAGCAGACAAAAACAGCAAGCGTGACTCAACAAAAGATACCAAAATGTCTGGGGATCAACAGTGAAGAAAGATTAACTTGTTAAATTAGGTTAAAGAGGGTTAAATGTTTTCCCCGAAAAGACGGTTTTATGCTAAATGAAGCCAGCAGACTGCTGGTTTTGGCTTCATTTCAAACAGTCATTTATTAGTTTGGTTACGATGGGTGTTAATTGCAGGCTAACGTCTGCTGGTCTGCTGCTACAGTCTGCCAACATGACTCATCAAATCAAGTTTTTTAAGATGAGACTCGAGAACAAAGACACAGTTTTTTAGTTTTGAATAAATACAACAGTGAAACTAGATTAGAATAAGGAAACTAGCTAGTTTGACCTTTAACAGGAAGTTGGCTCTCTATTTACCAAGTCTAGATAATCAATACTTAGAAATATTGAATCTGGCCCTAAAGAAGATGTGTATATCCCCTGTGTATATCCCCTGGTACAAGCTTCATATTCACATAGAGGACAGGAGATTGAGATTTCACTTATCAACACAGATTTTCACCTTGCCTTTTTTTTGTCAACCTACTCTACATTTAAACCCCCCCTCCCTTTCTGACTGAGAAGTGCACATGAAGTTGCACTGTTGTAAGCTACAACATCAGCAAAGTTTTAAATGTCAGACAAAGAGGAAACACAGAGTCTGAACCACATCCTCAGGTGGAAACTGGCCTCAGATGAAAGGAAATTAAAAGCACATGACCTTGAAACGATATAACGCAACATTTGCAATTACGTTGTCTTGTACAGACAAAAAAGAGCCTTTCTACAATCAGCCTTAAGTACACGCCCTCATGTGAACATCCTGCACTGCTCAACATACAGTACATACATCATATCCAATCCGTGAGATCAAGACAAATAGAATAAATGGGAAGGCTAAAACCACATTTACTGTTCCAGTCCTGTCCCAAAAATCTCCAGACCGCAAAACTACATCATCAGAAAAACTGGTTCTGACAGTA
This sequence comes from Xyrichtys novacula, assembly GCA_962446985.1. Lineage (NCBI taxonomy): Eukaryota > Metazoa > Chordata > Actinopteri > Labriformes > Labridae > Xyrichtys > Xyrichtys novacula. Next base: position 8,047,690 of record OY660877.1, read on the forward strand.
AATATAACTACAGTGTCTTTTTTTTTTAGCTGTTTTGGCTCCATTTAGGTTTCAAAGATACTGTATTTTTACAGTGTACTGTAGCTGTGTTTTGTGCTGTAATGTAAGATTACTTGGAGTGTCACTGTCTTTTGCCTGAAATGATGTCTTTCCTTGTATCAGTGCTAATAATAATAATAATAGAATAATAATAATAAACATCTCACCAATGTGAATCCCTGTAATAGCTCTGTAGTCTACATCCTCCATGACTGGAAAAAAAGAAGAGAAAACAAGTAGAGAAACTAAACCATAGTGTATACCACGTTTGCATTTCCCCCAAAAAAATCTGCTTATTAAATCTTAATAATAGTTTTATTTAAATATGATACACATATTTTTTGATAATAATAACAACCGTACTCTGAAAAAGGGATTGTTAGCAAAAAACCAGCAGACAGCAGAGGGCCAATTCTGCTTGGACACAAGAAAGGGAACATTTAACAGGATCCTCTCAGTTTTTGAAATGTGAAGCCCTTCAGGAAATACATCATCATTATTTCTGGATATGACACCTCCTTAAATCTTTACAAACACCAAACTTTAAACATCCATGTGTTTCTTATCATTTGAATAATGTAGATGGTAAGTTTTCCAGAGCACACTCGCACACACACAAACAGTACCTTCCCGCTCATCTGTGCAGCATGTGGAGAAAACAACATCAGTGAGTACAACAGCAGGGCTGCAGACCGCGAGCTTCAGACATGACCTGTCACCTCTCAGTTCAGCACTAAGGGACCTCAAATGTGTTTATTGGCAAGTGTTAAAAGGTTTTATTCTTTTCAGGTGGGCTGTTTTTTTACTGGTTTGCTCATCACCTGGTGGTTTGGCTCGTCGGGGTTTGAAGAGAGCTTTAGGCCGCTGCAGTGCGACTCTCCTGCAGCAAGAAAAATAAAACAAGATTAAAGCAAAACAGGATTCAAATAAAAGGTACCAGAGATATGATATGGCACTACCTTTCCTGGAGCTGTTTGGAGGGGATGAGTCCTGCTCGGCTGCTGTTGTCCCCAAGGTGACAGGCCTGCCACCAGGTATCGTCCTCCATGCTGACTATCTGGAGGATGTCCCCTCCTTTGAAAGGCACCGCTGCATCCTTACAGGGGACTGCAGGATCCTCGCTCGGGTCGTAGTCAAACAGAGCTCGCAAAAACAGCTGAGGACAGGAAACTGTTTGATATTTCTGCCTTCAAACATCCATCCATTAATTCAGTCTTCCTTCTTTAATGCTGCTTTCTGAACTTGGTCTGTATCCTGGTGATGGACACAGAGTCTCTGTCCAGTACATTTCCCCATATGTTAATGTCATTATTGAGAGATGACCATGATGAAAGAGATAATTTGTCATGATCATTTACTGAAGCTCCCAGCACAAACTGTTTCCAACATCTTGGACATTCACGTCATGTACATCATGGTCGTGTCTTTAAGTCCCAAACAAAGAGGATTTTGGGACCTTGATGTTTCCACATCAGGTGAAGAGATTATTTTTCAAACTTGAATCACTGGATCTCTGTATAAGTACAATCATATATTTTCTGCTTTAAATGATTCAAATTGTTCTGTTTGTGTTTTCTCATACTATCTGATTTTAATTTACTTCTTGACATCATCCTGCTTTAACGACAGCATTGTGGCAAAAATACAACATCTAACCAAACACACAAGATACCGCTGATTTCATCTCTTTTTACTGAAGCCATGTGGGCAGGCCTCCACATGCAATGGCACTGCATGATCACATAAATTCAACAAAGCGAGCGGTGTGTGCAGTTGATATTTACGGTACCTTCCTCTTTTTTGGTGACAATTTTTCCTTGGAGGCGGCAGGTATGATTTTGAACTTCACCTCCCCTTCAGAACAAGCCTGCAAAGGAATGACATGATAAATCATTAAAAGTTTTCAGATTTATTCTTGCTTTACACTTTCTTACGAGCAAATATGTTGATGAAGAGGAACACCTCTCTGGCTATGTAGTGTAAATAAAAAGCTACATTCAGCAGAGACATAATTTAATTTAAATCATGAAGGGTCTAGCTTGTTTTGGTTCTGACAAAACAAAAATTAATCTCAGCAGAATAAATCTGAAGGGTTCGATGGATTTAAATAGGTCTGCATCTTCTTTTTATTTATTGTAATTTTAGCTCACTGTTTCATTCTTACTATTTATACCCTAACATTACTATAGTGCCTCTCTGCCGTAGCCCAGTTGGCAACTTCCTGGACTGAAAAGTAGAGTCAGCTCACCTCATGGGCTTGATTTCACCATTATGTTCTCTAAATTTAGCAAAAAGAAAATACTTCAATCACATTCCTTGCTAAGACAACCATGAATATTTTATTCAAATGTGCATGAAATAATGTGTTTTTCTCATACTGGGCACAAATAAAGGACAAAAATGCATGACTCTGGCACCAGGGGAAATGTTCAAAAAGGCTTTACTCAAAAATCAGGCAAAGGTAAAAATCAGAAGGCTCACAAAAGTCCAAAAAGAAGGCAAAATCTCTATCAAAGGCGGAAAAAAGGCTGGGATGTAACTCACAACAGCAAGAGCCAAACTGGCACTGAAGCAGGTGAACACAGAGACTTAATACTCAAGGTGAGTGAGGACAATCAGACACAGGTGAAACACATTAGGGTGGGGCAGGTAATTACTGGGAACACAGGAGGGCAGGAAGTGGAGGATCTGAAATGAGACACTGAGGGGAGTATCAAAATAAAACAGGAAACACAGGATAACAAAAAGTAACTTAACTGTGGGGATGTGATAGTTTATACATGACTTTTCACAATTTTAATCACAGTGTTAACCTTTTCATTTATTTTCTAATCATTTGAAATGGTTGTACGGACATCCAAAATTATTTTGTGTTGATATTTTACTTGGTAAAAAAACAAAAATCACTTAATAAAACATTTACAGATGTTCAGCAACTTTCTCTTTTATTTGTTAGTATTACTAAACTTAATGTCTTGGAGTCTTTATCGGTGACTCAGACTGCACTTGGTTTTGAACACTGGAGACTTGAGACCAAAGGTTTGGTGATTTGACTACATCACCACTGTATAGTCAGGAGGTGATTTTTTCTTTGTAACTTGTTTATTTTGGTAATGTTGGGGCTAAGTTATGCATTCTTAATAAGGGTGTGCCTGGTATGACTGAGAACTTTTCATAGTGATGGCTTGTTTTAAGATTTAAAGGCACATTGGAGTGCAGAGTCAAACATTTTGTGCAGAGTGTTTTTATGCCAGCGTTGGTCAATGATGACTCAGGTAACAAAGGGGTTGGCAATAAATAAATCTAGAAATTATAGCTGCTGATTTGATTCTCTGAGGGAATCTTTTGGTTTAAGTTTGATGAGTCATTTCAGACCATGCTGATTTTGACAGATGGACTGAGATTAAGTTTTTTTTTTCATTTTTGTTGACATAAAAAAAACACAATGTCCAGTTTATTCTTCAAGTAAGGATTAGTGAAGAAGAAAGAAGAAGTGTGAAGCAAAGAGAGGAGATACTAACCAGTAGAGGAAGGATTTCTTTAGGCTTTTTGTGCTCCAGTGAGACTCCATTCAACTCTTTCAGCTCATCTCCTTCATGAATCAGGCCTTCAGAGCGATGGAAGTACAGAGGTTTAACATACCATCCTAGCTTCATGGACAAGACACAAACTAAGATGACAGAGGTTTTAAACTCACCACTTTTATAAGCTGCACCTCCTCTCATGATCCTCGCCACTACAATGGCCCCAGTGGATTTATCCTTCTTAATTGTGGCCCCCTGAGGATGGATATCATTGAATTAGAAACTGATAAACAAACTGACAAACAAGAGTAGGAGCTAAGGACAGTAAAAATAAAAACATGTTGATTTCATTAGAGTCCAGACACATATCCAGAGTCACCTCAGTCCAGAGGAGCTTATTTGTATCAGGACGGGACCGGCCAGCCAGCTGCCTTCATGTAAAACACAAAGCGCTGGAAAAGGTTATCCAAATCAGCATCATTTTCAACAGATGTTATTGATGTGAAGCAAATGCAATGGAAAGAGCATCTTATGTAGATGGCTACAATCAGCTCACGCTCGGGTGTAACTCTGTTGTCTGGAAAACTGGAACATGTTGGATCAATCAAAGCGACCGTGTCAGAAAAGGGTCAGCCCTCTGTCCAATCTAGTTTTGGGATCAATACAAAAGTATGTTCTCTATTATTGGTTCTGCGCTGCTCAAACGATGACACACAAGCATAAATGCTCTGCAAAAATGACCCGTTACTGAGTAAATTATTCTCATATTTTATTAAATCATACTCAGAGTAATGAAGGTAAAACTCATCTTGCTGAAGGAGTTTTGGTGAGCGAGATATTGGTGAAATTTCTATTGAATTTGCCGGGAAGCCGAGGTCACATGTTAAAAAATGAATGCCGTATTCTTGATGCGGATCCAGGAGTCTTTTTTTTATATGAATTTCACTGCGCGTGAGGGCATTCCTGATTAATTCTGATATTTCTAATGAAATACTGGACCTGTTCAAGTGGAAAACAGTCTGCCACATGTGCCTCACATCTGTCCATCGCTATATGCACTTTTGGGACACGTTGATCCAGATGCAGATGAAAAAAATCTTACTTTTTTGATTATTGAAATTGCAAATTTAAGGATTTGATTCCTTGGCAAGGGTCTGTAGTCTTTGTACTCTGATTTGATTCCAGTATTTTTCTGTTGATCCAGGAAATTTCCAGAAATAGGGGACAATGGCTCAGATCAAGGTGGAATCAGGCAGATCAGTCAGGTAGTATCAAGAAAATGAGCCTTGATTTAAGACCCTGAAACAGACTGGTTTACATCTGAAACAGGGGAGAAATTATTCCAATCTATTTAAATATGATGGATATTCACATACACACTCAATCACACACAAAAACGCCAAACTGTGCCGTGCGTCACAACAGATATATGGCAACAAAACTGTGGAAGAACTGACTCTTTGAATTCCTGGTTGAGGAAAGTGAGCAGTGGTCCAGACGCAGAGGTGATCCAGGCTGCTGCAGGATCCTTTCTTATGTTTCGTGTCAGTTCAAGATTTGCAGACCTGCTGCACCTTGGCTTACATGACTCAAGCGGTCACGCTGTTTGACTATATGACACAGATCCAGCCACTAGAGCAGAAAAAAATAAGGTATGTGGAGTATTTTGAACTGTGTGTGCATGTGAAGGACTATGGCGGGACAAATTGCACACAGAGGTGCAGTTGTCATACCTCCAATAACTGCATTTATGTATATTTTATGCATATTACAAAACCTGGTAGGGTGAATTAGAAACAGGTTGACTCAAATCTAGTCGTGGCGATTTTTCACATGTTCTTCTGTGGAGATAAACCCTGGAGCTGACAGATGCAGAAGTGTAAAAGCTGACATTCCCTGAAGGCCACTTTAGGCTGGCTCCAAAGCTCAGGCGGTACCGTTAGGGCCCTGTGGTATAATAGGGGTTAACTGATAATTGGATTTAGAGGGACAGCTCAGATTATTGGTAATTTATAAGAAATCACTGACATGCATTTACAGTTCAAAAGAAATCTTTCAATTCAAATGTAGAATCTGGAGAATGACACACTCTGAGGGAAATTTTGTTTAACGCCTGTTTGTAGTCCTCACAGGGTCATAATGTATGAAAACAGAATTCACTCTTCTAGAGTATACATGTATACTACAGTCAACCACCAGCCTAGCAACCCAGAAAATGTGAAAGCAAAAGCTTTTACGTTTCTTTTCTGTGATTTTCACAGAAATGCACGAAAAGCAATTCCTGCTCCCACTTCTTGAGTGGTTCTGCTCTATTTGTTTGTCAGAAAGTTTAACGGTGCTGCTGTCTGTTTTTGCCAGCATACTGTTTTCAAGATTTTAAATCTCAATGATTTTTTTCTCTTGGTCAAATTGAAAAATAAAAAAAATAATAAAATAAAAACTTCTTGCTCACTTTTGATATTGATTTAGCAAACACAAAACACTTGAACAGTGGACTTATCTTTAAACGCTATTGAATTATGAATGAAAATATAATCCTATGACTTTTAATCTTTCATTCAATCAAAACAACTCTTTGTACTACATTTAAATGAAGAGACATCTTTACTGACCAGAGGCTCCTTAGTTTTGACCAGACTGACAATTTTGACTGTATCTTCATCACTGTCCCAAACATCATCAGGTATGGGCGGCAGAGTGGGCTCAAAGTCTCTCTGGGCGACAGCGTCGTGGACAAAGAGGAGACTCTGTAAAGATGACAGACATACAGTGAGGGAGTGATATATGTACAGACAGTAGATGCAGTATCCTCACATGCATCTCAGTTTGAATCCTACAGGCAAGAGAAATGGTCCAAAACAACAATATGTTTACTTCTTATTTAGTCACATACTGTATATAAATTCAAGCTCAATGTGTACTCAGGAAGGACCTCTGCAAAAATGATTACAATTATGGCTGGTATGTGCAGAATTCACTCCAGGGACTAAATCCAAATAAATCACTTTCCTCACAGTCAAGACCCTTCCATTTTGCCCGTACCAACAAGCCAAATTCAATTTAATTTGAAATGTACTGCCAGCCTGTGGGCCACCTGAAAGCAGCCCCCCATACTCCTGACTCTGCCTGTCTGCAGGCACACTGGCTCAACCCAAACATCACACACATCGGAGAAAAAGGTTCTCCTTCACAGCGGGCTGTGAGGTGATATATGAATCACTATCGATGCCCAGACAGTTCAACTGAGTGTGGTTTTTGTTAACTTTGGCAGAGGGAGCTCCAGGTTTGTTTGCAGAAAAACAATCTACTGGATCTCTCACTGAGAGCCTGGAGAAAAGTACAACTTGGGAAAAAGTGACTTTTCTGTAATATAATAATAATAATAAAAGAATGAGACCAGGGAGGGAACATCTGCTCATCTATGTAATTTTAACAATCAGCCAATCCATCTGTCAGTTAGTCTACTTGTTATCCTTGTGTCCGTCAACAGCTGATCTGCTTAGGAGCTGACGGTGCGTGAGCAATGTGTCTCTGGCCACTTTTGGAGAGGGTTTTTAAAAAACAAACATTCATTTACAGAATATTAAACCTGGAGTCCCGTATAAGTATGTGTGAGCTCCTGCACCGAGGCCAAGAACAAACAGGTCGTTAAAACTGTTTAAACAAACCTGTTGGTTCTCGGCGGGCTTTGGCTCCTCATTAGGAAACGCCACAACTCCTGCTGCTCACTGGAAAAGCCTTTACTGTGTGTGTGTGTGTGTGTGTGTGTGTGTGTGTGTGTGTGTGTGTGTGTGTGTGTGTGTGTGTGTGTGTGTGTGTGTGTGTGTGTGTGTGTGTCTGAAATATGACTGTCAGCAGATCAGAAAAAAGGAAACATGCGTTTGAGTAGTCTGGGCCTCTGCATGAGTGAACACTAATAAACATAACCAGGGAGTAGATTAGCTTCAGTGCCAGTGTGGTTAAAAGATGTCAGCACCTCTCAGCAGGCAGAATGATGAGGTGAAATCAATTTGAATAAAATTTACACTTGGATAAACTTGTCGCTTTGTGTGACCCATATAAGAGCCCAAATGTAGGAGCAGAATACTACGAGGTATTTGATGTGTGTTTAAGCTCCAGTCTTCAGCCGCCGTGACAGCTTCAGAATAGCTCAGATGAAGCATGACTGCATGGAAACACGTTCCTCAGATTACACCTCTAGCAAAAGCAATGTCAAGAATAATAGCTAAGCATGTTATCACACAGTTCATGAGGTGTTTTTTTGGTGATAATGATCTGCGTAGCTAAACCATGTATCTGTAACCAAAACAACATTTTCCAAGTGGATTACATTCTTGCTTTATAAATGATCCATGAGAAGAGTGATTATAGTATCTGCTTCAGTGAAACAAAACAAAACCCTGCGTGGTGCACTATCAGGCACAAACTGATGACTTTGTATGTGTTTGTGTGCAAATACTAGAAGAATAAAGAGGCAAGAGAACAGTGAAAGAGCTGTAAAGATATATTTTTTAAAAAGCATTAGGAAAGTGAGTTTAAGATTAATGCAGTTAGCTCCAGTTTTTCAGAACAAAGACTGGAAACAGGATTAAAATATTAGCCAGGCTCTGTACCCACTGTATGTCATAAATCTATCTGCTCACACACACCTTTTAACTTTACATTTGAATAACACTTCAACAATTTCAATCAAAGCCATGGACACGATCTGGCTTCAGATCCTAACCTCTGACCTGTGATGTATCCTAGACAGGGTTACTAGTTAATGCATTAGTTGTAGTTGGTTTGATTTATACTGAGACTGTTTCTTTTCCCCAAGACATTTCATAAAGTTAAAAATGTTCTACCATTAAAGAGGGTGAAGTTAGCTGTTTCGACAAGTGAGGATTAGGGCCACATGAAGAGAAAAAAAATAATAACAGGAAGGAGATTAGTCAAAATTTCAAGATTAACTTCGAAATCTTGAGATTAGAAAAATTGAAATTATGTCAATAAAGTTGAAATTTGGAGATTATAAAATGTCGAAAAGTTGTGAATGATGTTTAATGTTGAAATTTCGAGATTAAAAAAAATAAAATTCTGAAATTAAAGTCGAAATTGAAATTTTGACCTTTTTAAATTTGGACTTCAATCTTTAAATTTGGACTTGGAAATTGAAATTTAAAGAAAAATCTCCCCCCTGTAATTATTTTTTTCTCTTTCTGTGGCCCTAATCCTCTTTCGTATGTTTTTCTCTACCCACTGTATGTATGCTAAACTAAATTAGTATTCCCCTGCTTTTTATCTCATGTATTATGTAAAATACAAATCTTGAATATTTGCAGTCTTCCTCCAAAACACATCTATGTTATCCAGCTCCTGGTTAGAAACTGACTCCAACAGCTAACTCCAACTAACTTTCAGCTAAGCTTTAGTAACCAGCTCAGAGGTGGAGCTCAGACCACAGAAGCTGCCTGGCAAACGGCTAAAATCTACAGTTCCCTGAGTGCCTGTTTGAGGCTGACTGCAGAAGCAGCGGAAACCACATGCAGACCTAAGACAAAACAGCCAAATAGAGCAAAAATAAACATGTTTTGGTCTCCACTGCTCAGGGCTCCCACAACATCCCCTGTAAGAAGAGGGTTTTATTCTGTAATGTGTTTGTTTGAAGTTTACAATATCGGCAAATCAGAGGTACCGCTGACTTGACTGACAGGCTGGCACACTGGATCCATTTGCGAAGAGGCTAAAGGCCCACCTCTGGTAAGTTTTGGTTACTTCATACCCATTTTTTTTTTTTTACCAGGCTGTAGATGTGTTTATCTCTGCTGTAAAAATGACATCTTAACATAGGACCTCAGATGACTCCAGAAACTGCACTTTTTGTATCTACATTGAATGCATTATTATTCATTAAGACCATTTACAACAAAAACAAAGTTTGAGTGAGGTTAGTTTGTTTTATTTGGAACAAAACTTACACAAACAAGCTCATTCCTTGTTTAGTCTTTATGCTAGTCTGTGTCACAGCTTTGGATTGGATAGAAATGAGAGTGGTAGAACTTCTTTTTTGCAAACACACATTTCTCAAAACATTTACCCTTTTTTAGACTGCAGTTTATTGGTGAAAATGATCGATTTTGACTGGACCTCGACAGGGCTTGGCGGGGTAAGTTCTGGGCTGGTACACGTGTGTGCAACACAAACACGTAAAACCGTGGAAAGTCATAATATTCACCTTAAAATGGGGCTTGGAAAAGAGGTCAACCAGTTCTTTGACTTCATCTCTCCAGCTTTTGGATATCAGCTCCTCAGCCAACTGGAAGCAGAGAAAAAGAGAAAAGACGGCTCTATTTTTGATAATTAGAGGTATACATTTATATCATGGCCTGAGTGAGGTTTGCAGTGGACTAGACTAGACCGGCCAACAGAGACAGAGACACAAGCAGAGATGAACAAAATGAGTAAATTTTAACTTTGAACGGTGTGACACGTCATCGTTTCTGACTTTATTTCCACGCCTAAAACCAACTTGTTCTCCTCATTGGGAGTCTGCTTCTCTGTTCTTGTTAGCTATCTGTGTCACATGTTTCTTCCTTTGTTTCTTGACTTTTAGCCACTGTCGGAAAAAAAGCTCCTGGATGTTCAAGGCTGCACGACAGCTGCGGCGACGGCTGAAACAGAGCAGCCTTGACCGTGAGCAGCGAGTGAGGAGGCGGAGAGTGACCATATGCAGTCGCCCGTCTTCTCAAGCGTATTACTGTAATGACTTCTACTGCTTCAAGATGTGGAGGCACACTCCAGAGACACAATGCATGAAGGTCATTAGTTTCCAGTGCGAGCAAACAGAAGCCTCTCTGAGGGGAAACAGACCCATGGTTTGGCCCTACCAGCAGGTCCTGATGATTTAAGCCAGGCGGAGAGTTGCTGTCGAAGTGAATCTGATGCAAAAGCGGTGAACGGGAGGAGGTGGAGAGGAGAGGATAGATGGACAGTATGGAAACATGGCAGGATACACAAATCACACAGGGCAGACCTGTCCTGGACGGATTCAGGCCAACTCAATACCTTAGTGTAGGACTAAAATACTTGATTTACAAAAAAAAAAAAAAACATGAATATGTAAAGAAGTATTATAACAATATCTATTAGAAGTTGACTAATAGCAGTTAGTTAAAGAGACATTTTTACAAAAAAAGGAAAAATTTTCTGTCAAAATGTAGAACTTGGGATTGAACAAACTCCAAGAGAAGACTTTCGGGAATTTCCCCTTGTGGGACTAATAAAGGAGTATATAATCTAATTTTATCTTTCACAAAATTCAACTATACCTGAAACTTTTCATCTCAAATACAACAGTTAACCACTTACACTTACACTACAGTTACAGCCAATAAGATAGTGTTGTAGGTGAGACATGAGGTGAGACAAAGTGGTGGGTGAACACAGACCTGGAGGAACAGACACACCAGCAGTGGAGTAAAAGGGCCACTCTTTTCAGAGATTTATTTTATACAGGATCAGTACAATGAAACCGGTTATCAGTCAAATGCCAAATATCAACCAGCCACAGTTAATGATTGGTCAACCCTTAGCTAAGAGTTATTATCTATTATGTGCGAAGTCATGCAAAGCTGGCATCAGTTCATTTGTAGATACATTGTTCAGTTATTAGATAATACATTCTATAAAATCACTCAGTTATGTTGATGTGTCTGTTTCTATGCACAATATAATTTCAAATGAGCTTCAGGAGCAGCAATCCGCTCTGGAATAGAAAAAAAGGTGTTCCAGCATCACGTCTTTAAGTTTCTCCTCATTTTTTTCTTCATTTCTTTGAACTTGTCCGAGTTTACAATTTATTTTACATAATAAAATCTTCTCTCATCTTAAAATAAAAGTTTGTTTCAACACCAACTTCCATCTCCTTTAGAATCAAAAATCCATTTTGTGCATATATTTATTGTTATAGCTTCAAAGGTTTGAAAGGCCAAATGTCAGTGCCTTATTGAGTCTCCCTCTCTATAAACCTGGAGTCTCTACAAATAATCACATCATGCCTGAGGAAGTGTAAAGTATGACGTTACAAAAGAGGGAAAAAAAGGAGAAATGGGACAGCGCATGAGGAAAGAGGGGAGAAAAGAGATAATGGAAGCAGAGTGATGAAAACATGGAAGCACCGAGCAAAGGAAAAATGTAAGGAGAACATTTTCTCTTTAACACATCTGTGCAGGACCACGAGAAGCCGATCAGGAAATCAATGTGGAACAAAAATGCTAGAGAGGACTTGGTGGTTTGAAATGGAAATATAGAAGAGGCATGTTGGTAACAGAAGTGATGAAGACTGGCAAATGAAATATTATGCACATCTGATGGAAAGAGAGACTGGTTTTGAGTCGCTGCATCACTGAGAGTACTCTCTGTCACTTCATTTTAAATGTGACATTAATTTTATTACTCCAACCCGCAACTATGAACTACAAAGAGAATGGTTTTTGCAGCCCTCTGCTTGGCACTCTCCTCTGCTGGCACAGAAACACAAAATCCTATCTGCGTTAGAACGCTGCCTTTCGATCCGTAATACCCGCTGTGACATAGATTTAAGATAAAATTTCATAATTCACTACACATGAGACAGAATGAAGGTTCCACTTGTGATTCTGTGTGATAGGCAAGTCATTAGTATATCAGAGGTAACAGTTTAAATGCTGAAAAAACTCCCTGCCTTCTCTTTTTGTGAAAGATGTCTGGAGAGAGTGGCTTACGTCTGAGGCCAGACTGGCTGCGTTCTCCTGGACAGGGATGGGACTTCTCTCCTCAAAACGCTTCAGACGCTCATGGATCTGTCAAGTCAGGGAAGAATCAGAAGAAGGGCTGTCAGTAGGAAGAAACTTAGTACTAAATCAAATGCTGCCTTTGCAGTAGTTTCAGTTTTTACCATTAGAAACATCAATAAGAGAACAGAAACTTGTGGAAGACTGAAAATTAGGTAAAATGTGCATACTCCATGAAATAAAGACTAACCTTTAATCTTCCAAATGATTGGTCAAACAACCATTATTTTCAGTATTGTTTGCTTATTTAACAGCTTTTAACATTTTTATTCGACTTTTTAGTTATTTTAATCTTTACTACATTTGGGGGGAGGCCCTCTGACTTACAACTTCCATGATTATTGTTGTACTGAAAATGTGTTATTTGTTTTCTGTAAGACGTGTCAAATTATGGCATAGTTAAATGAACAAAATAACTTTTGATAAAGCTAAAATTGGATCAGTTGGAGCGTCAACTCTAGTACTTGAACTAACTGACACATTACTGTATAAAGCGCTCAAGAACAGCGGGGCAAGTTTTTTGTTAAGGGAAGTGCAACCTGGAGGTGAGACTGTAAAAACTGCAAATACTACGTGTTTAGTCACATGTTGACGTCATGAGCTGTCGTTTATGTTTTTGATTTTGCTGTCTTACCCTCCATGTTTTGTGTCTCTTATCTCCTGTGCCCTTTCTCTGCTTTTTTGTCTTTTTTTTCTACCATCAACAAACCTGTGCATGCACTGATAAGATTACAGTTAGTAAGCAGGGGCCAGTCAAAGCAGTTACCCACGATTTGGTCTTCGTAGCAACAGTCTGACCAATCAGGATTAAGTATTTAAGCCACATGAGGATTGAATAAAATTAAATCATTTAAATTTATCAATCAGTTTAGGGAACAGACTCAAATGAATAGTAATGATCTACATATGTAAACAAGACCAATCAGCCCACCTGATCACCTGCATGCTACTAAAAAAGCCTATTTTTAATTTTTTCATCATCACAGTGAATGATGTATTTTGATGATGAAATAAGTCAGGGCAAGATTTTGCTCAACTTTCGAATAACACTAGTGAGATCCATTTCCGACTAAAATATGAACATGTTTGTTTTTATACGACATATACTTCCTTATTTCATAATTATTCCTTGTTAATGTGTTTTTTTCCTGATAATATGATGTAACCTATTTTTATTTAAGCCACAATTCAGTGGCAATACAGATTTTTTTTTTATATTAGTGAACTACTCTAGAACTGGTTTTACCACTTTCAGGGGGATCAGAGCATTCAACTGTATATTTTGACAACTCAGCAGAGAAAGTCATAGGTCTAGTAGGTCTACCTTGAAGAGAAGGTGGAGCTTCTTCTCTATCAGCATACTGCTGAGGAACCTGTAGTCCTCCTCTCTGTCTGACTGAGACTCTGATTCAGACATCACAGGTGAATGCAGTCTGCACACGCCTGGAGGAGTTCTAGTACAGAGCAGACAAGTACACAAACACACACACATCACACACAAAAACCCACGCATATCCACCTGCACCTGTTAGTGATTTACAGAGACTGTTTATAAGGTCAAACAGCCAAAGAGAGAGGTCAAAGAGTAAATGGAGGGTGAGATGAAAAAAGTGTGATAGGGGAGCCTTTAAGAGACTCCCTGTAATGAGGAACATGGTTTTCTGTTCCAGTTTGGTGATACTCTGTACTTAATGGTAAAAAAAAAACATAATCGAAAAGAAAAACGTATTTTATCTACCTACTGTTTAGAAGTATCTTTGTGTTCTGTTCAGCTCAGCATTCTCCATGTGCAAGAGGAAAAAAACAATAAGGAAAAAGAATGTAAGCATAAATTCACACAACATTACTGACATAAGGCTTTCTTCATTTTTACCAGCCAAAGAGGACCAGAGTCGCACCAGTTGGAGCATTTATTCAAGAAAGGACAGAAATGTTTTGTATTAGGTACTTCACATGAGATATTACTGCCCCCTAATGCCCGACTGAGATAATTCAACCAACACTGCTGAAAGCTATGCTTCTTCAACACATTTTTAAATAGGTCAACATTTTTATCACAGTTGTTCAGGATTCTTTCAGGTTTGTTATTGCCTTTTTTTATTTTGACATTTTTGCATCGTTGTCTGGTCAGTATATTTTTACCTGGAATACTGAACCAAAGATGACAGCAATCTGGGTTGCAGAAAGTGGATCTCTTTAGCACAGGAACAGGTTTAAGCTCGACTAAAATATTATTGCAGTTAATTTAGGATATTTTAACTGAGCTTAACTCATGCAGATAGAGTTAAAGAAAAAAAAAAGATTTGTAGTTTTAAATTTGTAAATTAAATTTCACTCACCACACACAGTCTGCTACATAGGCAAAGTTCAGGGAGTCCACATCATCTAAAGCATGAAAAGTGCCAGCTGCATTGAAACGTCCACTTTGAGACAGATGCTGTACAGTGATCAACTGATCAGACTGTCGAGGATCTATGTCTGTTTCATCCAGTCAATATGTGTCAGCACTGACCTGAATCAGGCCAGTGAACTGTAGTCAATTAGGCAATCAAAAAGCATGGCTGTGAATTGGACCAGGTCACCAGTGACTACTACTACATTTTATGCAAGTGTAATCCAATGTAAGGCCAATGTTTCCATCCTGTTATCACCTTTTCTCTCATGTTTCTGTCAATAAAAGACCACATTTCAGTTTTAGCTTCAAGTACTGGCCATGTATCCTCAAGTTTGAGGGCAGGTATTTGTTTTAGTTCCACCTTAGCTTTATCACTGGTATTTATTTTTACATTTTAAATCTTTACCGCGAATCAAATTTTGTCTGTCCTTGTCGTTTTACTTTCTTTAAGTGCTTTGGACTGTATGTTTGTCTATAAGGTTTTACACAAGATCTAAATCGATCACAATAATGCTAATTTATCATTATAGAGGATGCATGTCTGTGTCACATTTCAAATATAAATACTCCCTATCATAGGCTACAAAACATGGATAAATTGTGTTACTGTGTGCATTAGGCCTCATCAAAAGTTGCCAAGTAGCCTACCACACAGGTTGTAGGCTATGGTATAACCCAAACCCCTTACCTCCTCTGATGTAAAATAAGAAAACAAAACAAAACAAAACAAAAAAAAAACATTAAGGATTTGAGGGAAGGGAGATTTGAGGCAGAGAGATAAACACACCTGTTTAGTCTGTCAAACGACCACAGATCCAGACTAATTTGTCCAAACTCATATTATACAACGAGAAAAAAGAGGTATATTAAAGGAACAGATGGCATATAATGTCAGACTAATGGAGAATTAAGTGTTCGTGTCGTATATGTGCACATACAGCAGACCAGACAAGCGGTCTGACCGTGGGTGTGTCTCTTGAAAAGGCCAGCCAACGAGATGTGAACTCGGAGAAGTACTCTGCAACCAGCTTCGTTATCAGCTGCGTCATGTTATACAGACAGAAGCCAGGCTAAACCGGAAATGAAGCTGCGCCCTTCAAAATAATAGCCACGTTTAAACCTCCAAAAGTAGCTTAACACTTGTCGTTTTAGCCCATAGACTGTATATACAGTAGAATGGACAGTCTCCCTCCCCGCTGGGTGAACCCACTCCAAGAACAGCACCCTCTGTTGATGGGCTGCAGTATAGGTCATAAATCCCGCCTCCGCCAGCAAAGCTTATGGGGCTGTGGACAAATTTTAGAAATTTATTACACAGAACATAAATTTTTCTCCTCCCTGCTTGTGATGTTGACATGTAGTTAATGTAAGACTGGTTTGTGCTCAAGTCCTCTTTTTTCTGTGCAGCTCCGTTTTTTAAAGTTATTAGGGGGTTCATGTTTTCTATGATTGACACCTGATACAGCCTATGGGCGTTCAGGGATTGCATAGCTCTCCCGGGGGATACGCTGTTTGAGCTGAGCGTCATCACAGCGACTCACGGTGACTGCACGGCCAAATGCGCGCATCGCTACTTTGCAGCGCTGGTTTCAGGAAGTGAAGAAAAATCCCGGAAATACCGAGAGCTTTTTGGCCTTCAAATCCGTATACAGGCCGTAGGCGGAACCAAGTTGTCCATAGTATATACAGTCTATGGTTTAACCTAACGTATCAAAGAGATAAAGAAAGATTTTTTTTTGTCTTTGAATGAGGATATCTTTGAAAACCAAAATTTAGACCTCTGAATGAAAAGTTTGATTTTAGCTACCCGTTAACCCAAAACTTTCGCAGACTCCTACACTGCTACCGTGCTACAACATTGTTTATTAGTGTTTCGTAATGTAGACTGACAAACTATTGTTTGGACCCCAAATCTAATGCGGAAAAAAGGACAAATCGCAAAACTCAACATCAAATCAAGTAATTGCAAAACCAAGCTACAAATAAAAGAATTGTATGCAAGTTATATTTGTATTCAATTGAATTTAAAAACTGTTGTGATTTATTGTTGTGTTTTCGTATTTGTTTATGAGTTTCCCACTGCATGAAACTACGATGGCCAAGAACCACCACTAATGCAAAAAAAAAAAAAAAAGGAAAAAAAAAGTTACCTACTGTGAAAATAAAAGGATACTAATTAAAAAAGCCACAACGGAAGTGAGCTGCCAGGGACCAGTAATGATAATGCGCCGATGATTTACAATCTAGGCACAGAAGACGACGGCGAGAAGACGAGCAAAGAAGTAAATGGAAAGGTTATTGTTGAATTTTGCTTCGTTTATTTTTCAATGTGTCATTTGGTGAGGCCATGTAACGCCTGAGTGGTTATGAAGTTGAACGGAAACTAACACTACACCGGCATCCTCCAGTTCAACTTCATATCGACTCAGGCGCATTGAAAAGCACACAAAGCAAAATGAAACAATAACCTTTCTGCTTAATTGTTGTTCGTCTTCTCGCCGTCGTCTTCTTTGCCTAGATTGTAAATCACTGGTGCATCATCATAATTGGTCCCCGGCAGCTCACTTTTGTTGTGGCTTTTTTTTTTTTGTATCCTTTTATTTTCGCCACTTTTTTGTTGAATCGTTAACTTCTGTTGTTTTTTTTTTTTTTTTTTTTTGATTTGCACCAGTTCTTTTTGTTATTTGCAGCGGGCTTCAGTTTCTTTTTTTTTCTTGCATCAGAAACTTCTGTTGTGACTTTTTTTTGTATTCATTTTTTATTTGCAGCAGTGGCGGTTCTTGGCCACCGTATGGGACGAGTTCGGTACAAAATTGATCTGGCGTTACATCCAGGAAACTTGCACTTTTAGTTTGAAAGGACGAAGCGGAAGCTCAGTCCGCTAGCTAAACATTACTGACAAGTCCGCCTTCTCCGTTTCCTCCTGACTCTGCTGCTTTTCGCTGAGCTACATCGACCAAGCCAGGCGTACACCGTATCTACATGTCAGATGATGCACTGAGGGTGTTTTTTTTAGCAAAGACCAGCCGCTATGCAGTGCTGGTACTCGGTGCAGTGTTAGCAGGAGTGTGTTTGTCCGTATAGAGTGAGTGTAGCATTCATATCAGGAAGAACAGAGAAGAGCAGACAGACAGACAGGAGGCCACGGTTCCCCCTCACACACATACATACATCACCACGGCCTTGATGGTGATGTATGCAAGGAAACCAACAAGAGTCAGCGATGGGTAAATCAAGCACAAACCTCAACATTTAGATAAATTCGCGCAGGGTTGGCCTCTTTCTTTGTGACTGGGGTGTAAAGCTCGCGTGTATCCGTTAGCTGTGTGGATGCTAGCAGCTAGCGTTGACAGTCTGCAATTAGCCGTCGGTATTTCCTGTAGCTCGCTAGCTATCGTTAGCTAACTGAGAAGTTAATAGTTAACCCCCTTGCACACATCGAGTTTATTAATTCGAAGCGTGTAGAAACAATATCGGCCATTTTGTAAAATTGCAATTTAGTCGCTAAGGGTGCAAAGTAAGCTAACTGAGCTAACGGCTGATTAGCGTGAAAAGTGTCACAGTCGTTATAAACGTTGAAATCTAACGGCTCTGTTTTGTGTTTGTCTTTGAAGGTGCAACGACAGAAGGGATTCCCAATCCTATCAGGTATGTACTGATCGATCTGTTCACGATCACCTGTCATTACTGTCCAATGATGTCTGTTAAAGGTCTATCAAGCACCTTTGACACAAGATAAGGGAAGCTTGCCGTTAAAACGGTCACATCTTGACTAACACTGCCCGGCCATAAAAAAGTCCTACCACTGCGCCATGTCTTCTCCAGCACACAAAGATTCTCGTTGGGGTTAAGGTTTGGACCCTGTGGTGGTCATTCTCTGTGTGAAAATGATGTCTCTAGCTCCCTGAACTACTCATTAACAGTTTGAGCCAGATGAATCCAAACATTATTATCTTGGAATGTGATATAATATATCAGGGAAGAAGAAATCCTGGTCATTCAGTATATTCAGGGAGTCAGTGGACCTCATTCTTTGGGCACAACTTCACTGCCCCCACAGGCTTGTAAAGTAAACACTAGACATGATGGGTGCATCACTTGATCCACCTCTCTTCTTTCCCTGATA
This sequence comes from Xyrichtys novacula, assembly GCA_962446985.1. NCBI lineage: Eukaryota > Metazoa > Chordata > Actinopteri > Labriformes > Labridae > Xyrichtys > Xyrichtys novacula. The sequence continues at coordinate 8,066,587 of OY660877.1, forward strand.
CGCCCACCAGTCTTGAACTGGGTAAATCTGCACTCATCAGACTACATGACCTTCTTCCAGGGTCCGATCTTTATGCTTCCTAGCACTCTGAAGCATAATCACCCATGTAGTAACTTAACAAAGGGAGGCCCTTTATCTGTTTGCTTAGTTTAATCCACTTGGTGACTTTTTTTTTCAGCCAGGCAGTGTATCTTACACGGGGAAGGTAGCATCTTTGTTGCAGCATCCGACTCAGCTGCTGTGAGGAAAGTAATGGAAACAAGATTTTGATCCTAAACCGCAATATGCAGACTTTCCATATTTGTCTCGAATTGTTCTTGAGAGGTTGCTAACTCTTTGAATCCAGTGTCTGATTAACGGCTGATGGAAGAAAGGGTGATCTGTCTGGCCTGTAGAAATCACCATTTTTAATAACTGTGTTTGAAGAAGATCCCACAGGGCAGATCTAAGAGGTAAAGGTATTTTCATTATGGGTTAGGACCCACTCTTATGCTATTCAGACTGAGTCAAAGCAGTGAAATCGCCTGATTTTGTATTTCAACAGAGTGCAAAGTCACAGACTTGAAATTGTGTTTTAAAAAGTCCAGACCAACTAGAGAAAGCGTGGGAACAGAATAAAAGTCTTTTAAATCCAAAATAGTGTTAAAAAAAGAGTCTGGAACCTCTCTAACATAATTTAGGTCAGATCTTGAGAAGTGAAGGTATTGTGGTTCTGGATCAGAACCTGATATCACGTAGTCTTGAGAGAGAAAATAAAAAAAACGTGATATCTCAGTTTCTTAAATTTTCACACTAAGATTGAGGTTTTAGGGCACTTTGTGTCCAGAGGTCTGTAGACTCTCTTTGATAATCTGATCTAAATCTCAGAAGTATATCTATGAAAAAGGTTCACTTTTGACCTTAAATTCATGCTGTGCTGATGTGCATTAGACTCGTCACCACTAGGGTTGAAGCGGTACCAGTAAAAAGACATTGATATTCAGCACCTGTTTTGAAGACCACTGACACATGAAATGAACTCCTGGACTTCTAAAGTGGTTTTGCTCGTTAATTTCACACAAAGCTGGAAGTCTAACCAACTTTTGACTGACTAAAATTAGTGAAAGCAAAATAGATTTTTACTAACATTATTCTACGAAATAAACAAAATATATGTAGAGCGCATAATCCAGAAACACAGTCATGTAATAAACTTCAGCCATCGTACAGTGGTGAGCCTCTCAGAGGTCTGCAAGTTGAGACAAATAGAAAGTGCAAAGAAACCAGGTGATATCACTGTCCCTCCCTGCATGACTGCTCAAGGCCTCAGAAGTTCTGTTTGCCAGTCCATGAATGAGGAGAGTGAGTCGTCGTGGCTGTGATGTTCAGCACAGCAGAGACACACACACACACAGCAGACGGATGCAACTTCAGCTGCAAATAAACCAGATCCAGCGTCTTTCTGCGTGTTTCTGCGGAGGTGTTGACGCATTTAGAAGCTCTTAAGACCTTAACCACAGTGAAACGACCAAAAAAGAACTGCTCAATTTTTAGTTTTGTGGTATTATTTACTAGTGTTGTGCCAAGGTAGATATCCCTGAAACGAAGCGTGTCCATAACCTAAGCTAAGCTAACCTTACCCTGATCTAAACCCTGAATGATGGATGAAACAACACACATGATCTCAGGGACACACTGTGTCAGGGATATGTACCTTGGTGCTACACTGTCCCACTCTCTCTCTTCACTTGATGCCTACACTGCTCGCTCTCTCGTTTTAATTTTGTTGGCAGCTGCCTCTGGTTGAAAATGAGAGAGTAGAAGTTTTAATTTTCACAAGCTTCAATGCTTTTCAATAGTCTCCAACCAAAACAACAGATGTGACTTAAAGCCACTCGTCTCTGTGTTGTGGGTTATTAGCAAGGTTATTTACTTTGTTGAGCATCACTAACTGACTGCGCTAAATCAGTGAAGCCTGTATTAGCCTCTATTTAAAAAGTTCAGTTTACTTTTAGTAGCAAATAGAAAATGACTACAATGTAAGCTGAGATGCATCTCAACCAGTATTTGTGCCATTCTTTATCTGATCCAGACCCATAAATCTCAGCCAAAGAGCCAGTCCGGCAGCCTTCACCGTTATGACAAGGTGCGTGATGGCTCCTCCGACCCCACACCCCCTTACAAGATGCTGCGGCGCTCGGACGAAAGTCCTGTCAGCAGGCATGGAGACGGAGCAGGACACGGCAAGGCAAAAACCTCTCACACAGTCCGAGGTAAAAATGGTAAGTCCAGATGTGGTGGACATGAGATGTTTGTGGTTTCAGGTCGATGAAAATGTCTTCTGATACATGTCCATGAGTCTGAGGTCACAGAGAGATGGTGTGTTTGGTTCTTAACACTCTTCGTGGACATTTTGCTCTAAATTCACTCCAGGGAGAGTTAACTGAAAATCCAAGAAATCCAAATCTTAACCTTTAAGCTGTCGTAGGACCTGAATCATGTTTTCAATTATTTTATCATCTGCCATCTGATCATAGTGGAATCAGTACATCTTCCCTATTAAAATGTTTGTACTTTGGGCTGAAAATGATCACACATGGATGCTGTTTCAGTGTCACTGAGGATCTAGTCCCCTGCAGATCCCAGTGTACATCCTGTCTCTTGATAGATGTCTTTGTTGCAGGGACCAGCGGCTCTCCTCAGGAGAACTCTCACAACAACAGCTCCCACCACGGCTCAGAATCACATGCGACTCAGAGCAAGCCTGCAGACAGGGTAAGATGTCCACCGTTATCTGATGATATCCCCTCAGGACTCCCTGTAGAAATTGCTGTCACGCTTCTTTGGAACATGGTATGTGGGGAATAATGCAGCGGCATCTCTCCCTCTCTGTGTGCAGACATTTTTATTTTTCACGACAACAAGATCGAGTTGAAACGTCATATTTTTCCAGTAAGCTTTCTGTAAAGATTGGACGGTCTGATTAGATTCTAAACTCATAAAAGATATCAAACAATTGTTCACTACCACTTTGATAAGAGTGTAAGAGTTTGAAAAACTCGACAGAGAAAACATTTGTTATATTTGCAAGTGAACGACAGAGAATGAAGCTGAAATGAGACTGATGAAGCTTTTTCTAAATCAACGTGAGAAATACAAAGTTGAACATGCTACAGCAAGCAGGAGGTGTTGATTTGTGACAGTAACTAAAATATGATAAACAACAGTGGTTGATCATGTGAAGTGTTGTTGTGCAGACACAGGATAGTAATGCAAGTGACTAATATCCTTGCTGACTGCATAGTTTACACTGATATTTGCTGCTGACTAGAATTAGCAATCCCCTTTTAAACATTGTTCAGTCATTTTTTCTCTCCTCATGTGTAACATTATTCCAGATAACTTTATAATATCCTGATCATGATGTCATTTAGACCAAGGGTGTGTGATTTTATGTGAGTAAATATTAAAATGAAAAAAAAAAAAAAAACACTAACATACTTGTAGCCAAAAGTTGGGTGGGTGATGGACCAAAAAACATGAAACGAAGGCAGGAAAAAAGTCTGCAACACCAGAACAAGTTCCAATGCAAAAAGATTTATTAAAGTAACATGACGTTTTGAGCACGCTGGCTCTTCCTCGGATATGTGGCGTAAACTCCACACATCTTGGCTTTCCTCATGTGAATTATATCAAATAACTACATCCCAATTGTTGAGTATCTTACAAACTGTAACACGAATGTTTAAACCTACCTGCCTGCAATCTTCAGAGTTTCACTCTTCTCCCTCTGTCGTGAACTCCTTCTCTCACTGCAGATAATACACAAGATAGAAGAGGGCAACAGTAGTGAGAAAAAAAGGATCCCAGGCATGTTAACCTGCATTCAAAGGGACTGTTGTGATCACTCGTGATCAGAGTTTCCTGCTGAAATTTCAAATTAACATGAAAACCCGTGCACCTTCATTTGACAACATTACATGACGATGACAAAGTGCTCTCTGTGTCACACGCAGCAGAGCACATCATCACATACTGAAAGGGATAATGTTGAATAAAACTGTGGTGTAGATCTGAAGCCTGGATGTACATGGTGTTTCAGGCCATGTACACATGTAGCCAGGTATTTGCTGAAATGGATATATTTTTCTACGATTGGGCCTGTCATCCACACGAAGCTGCATGAATAAGTCATTAAAAACAGTGCACATGGAAAACTCAAGCCAAAGTGAAGATTTTGGAAAACTCTGGTTTTGCGTTAGTGTGTAGACAGAGATAACCAGAGTTTTAAATTCCCAAACTTCTGTGTCCACTTCAACTAATAGATAAACGTCATGTACTATGCACCCTTGTTTATGTCAGGTGGTGGATGGCACAGAAATGTACCGAATATATATTTTATTTATTCTACACCAAATAACCCTTCCTCCACTTTCCTTGTGTCTTGTTGACTAAATACTCTAAAACGATGCTCAAAAGTAATTCCACCTCTTTGTCGGTCCACATGAATGAACGGCACAGCGCTTTGTTTCTTGTTTGGAGACGTGACGACGAGAAAGGGAAGCTTGCTCTGATTGGATAGAAAGGGTCTTACTTTTTGGCAAATACTACCAACTCCAGGTCTGGCATGCCTATAATTGCAGTCAAAAGCACAGTTATGCGGTTTTGTGTGGATGTGACTTTTTTTTTTTTTTTTTTAAATGGAGTGGTTAGATATTGGTTTATAAAAATACCGGACTACGTGTGTACAAGATCTCAGTTCTGTTAAGTGAAATGATGGCGCTGCAGCCTGGAGTCTCTGATCGGAGTGAAACAGAACAAGAGAAGATCAATGTTTTTATCAGACATATCCAGCTGATGTCTCATAACTCAAATAGGAGGAGGTGGAGTTGTATATCATGTTTTTATCAGGGTGTGACATAAATACAAGAGACAGATCACACCAGAGACAGAGCATGACAGACAAAGATAGGAGTCATATCTGATCATCACCTCCCTTTAAACATGGAACAAGAGGAAAAACTGAATCACTCGTGTTAGGGCTGTGACAGATAGTGTTGAGGCAGTACGTCTGGTTACCTTATAAAAGCCAACCACCAGTGATATATCAGAATTTCCAGAGTATTGTTACTACACTATAGTTAATCATTTAAAATAGCTTAAAATCAACACACTTCCTCAATCACTCTGCATCTGGTAAGATGTCTTCATGAAAAAGATAAGTGGTTATTTAAAAGAAGTCTTTGTCCTGGAAAAAAAGAAGAGTTTATTCATAGGGCTCACCAGAATCAACACGACATGAAAACCCCTGACCGCCTTTAACGCAAACATCTCCTCCTCTCTCTCTCTTTGAATGGTCCAACATTAATGCTTTGTTTGAGTCAGTCTTTGCTGCAGCAGCCGGAGGCATTAGTGATGTGATAGATAGACTGTTATGAGCTGATGGACTGGTTCACTTATATAGGTCATATAGCAGCATTGGTATTAGATTAAGACTGTTACATAACCGCTTAAGAACTCCACATAGTAATTCTAAATTAGTCTGAGTTGAACTTTTTACCCCATCACAAAAAGTCAGCCGTCAGCTGACATCTCAATGAGTCGTTTTGTCTGACTGAAGAGTGTCTTGTGAAATCCCTGACCCCTCATGGCATGTCTCTATTGGCACCAGGACCCAGCTGATGACTGGACAGAACACATCAGCTCCTCTGGGAAGAAGTATTACTACAACTGTAGAACCGAAGTCTCCCAGTGGGAGAAGCCTAAAGACCTGTTGGAAAGGTAGGCACTCTTAAATGAAGCATAAACAAAGTTTGTCTTTTGCTGAGTCATACATTATAAAGTCAAGCTGCGCTCTGGTCTTACCGGAAATCACCAGCTCAGGCTGCAGGGTTAACATGCGGCCTGCATCCTGCACATTTTTAATGGTTGCTATTTGTTTATTCTGCCTCAGGGAACAACGACAGAAAGACTCAGTCAAGATGGCAGCGAACAGTTTTCCCAGGGACATGGACTACAGACAAGAGGCCTTGCAGGACAAAGCCACGACAAGTACGTCTGGTGAATTTAGAAAAGCAAAGCAGTCTGCTTCTATTATTTGCATCATGTTCACCAACTTTTTGATCAGATTCTTTTTATCACTTAGTGAATAACCATTCAATCTACAGAGAAATCTCTTGATTATATTCAGCTACATCTGTCCTTAAGACAGAATGAACCTAAAGAAAGAATGCTAAATGCTGCTCTCTAAAGAGGTTCTTTTTTCTGCTCTTCTTCCTTTTCATCAGAGACCACATCAGCAGACCAGTCCGCTGCATCCAACTCTGGCCATTCCTCCTCCTCCTCTTCTTCTCAGAGCCTGAACTCTGCTCCAGGTGCTCTAAGTTCCACCCCTTCCACCATGTCCTCCACCTCTTCCTCCTCCTCTACGGGGCAAATGCCCCAGTCTATCCAGTCCCCGTCACCGGCGCTGCTGCAGGACCCGGCTCTTTTGCATCAGCTCCTCCCCGCGCTGCAGGCGACTCTGCAGATGAATAACGGCAGTATGGACATGGCCAAACTCAATGAAGGTGAGAGGACAGAAGACACTTTCCTGTATGACTGTTGGGGGTAGGGATCCACGGCCAGGTCCATTAGGTACCTGGTAAGGCATTTTTCAAAACCAGCAAATCAACAATGTTTGAGCTGGAGGTGTGTAGGGATGCGTATGACCTGGAGATCAGTGTGATAAATGTATGTAAAGTTGTGTCCATGTCAACTTTGTTCATGTGCAGATTATCATGTAGCTGTGTGTCTCGAAATATGAAAACAGTCAGCTGCTCCTGTGTATCAGGGTAGTAATCATTTTGGGTTGTTGGTTTGTTTTCTTCCTCTGCTTTTTCCTTGCCCTCTCTGTCGCCCTGTAACTGAAACTGAACCAGGTCTTAACCAGGTTTTCATCAACTACACACAGAAGTATAAGGGTCTTTGGATGTCTTTGTTTTTGTCAGAGCTGAGATTGGATACAGATGATCTCTCAGCCACAGGAACCACAGGTATTTAAGTTTAAGAGGGACCCTGTCAGCCGGGGACTCAGCCTAATTTATCTCTTTCTAATGCCCCTAGTTTTTTGTACCTGATGAGTAAATTTTGACATTACTGAACGCTAAAGAAAGATGAATTTGTTATTGACAAATGCAGCGGAATGCAGCTTGCATTTTTAATGACCTTGGGTGCAAGTGATTCTGTCGTTGCCCTAGTCACTTTTTATTGACTCTCATGGTGAGGAGCTGTTGCAGAGTTTGTCACTATGTCATTTTAAGAGTGAAGTAGATCACTCACTGTGAGCGTGTGCTGTGGAAATAGTCGAAATTAGGCACGTGCCGATATGAAAAATTTGATATCACGATATTGGTGGCCCAAAATATCACGATTCACGATGTTATCACGATATTAGCGCGTTGCTTTTAACGTTATTAAAAATGGCAAAAAACTGAAATCACTTCTCTGTGCACAGCATGACACACACAAACAATATGAGCAAGAGGCAGCTAACGCGACGTTGGGAGCATTAGCTTTTTGGAGCTAAAGTTAGCAGAAACATCACTAACGTTGTCAATAATAAGCAGTAGAGTAGACCAAACTTGTTGCGGTCATGTTGTTTTTACCTTGATTTGGGCAAACGGTGCTGTATGGTGTTCACCGAGGTGGGCACGTAGGTTTGAAGTGTTAGACAACGGCGCTGCAACTTCCTTACGGCATAACCTGCAGATTGGTGTCAGGTTTACCTGCTCCGTCTGTTTTGTGAAGCCGTAAAATGTCTATACTGCCGACGAAACCTTTTTAATAGGACACAGCCGAGGCGTTTCGTCATTCTCAGTCTCCGACTGGTCCGGTGTTATGCCGTAGAATGCACCCCTGCTGTTTAATGCCCCCCTGACGGGAGCGCGGTTGAAAGTACATAAGGCGAAATAATCCAAGTTTTCCTAACCGTTGGACGGATTCAAAAGCGTGTACCTTTAATGATTTCATTCAGACTCTTCAGATAAGCCGAAAACAAAAGTCCTCTTCTTCGGAATATTTGCTGTCCCGAAAATATAATGCTCACCTTCCTCGACAGCTTACTGTACAGTTTATGTACCCAAGTACATCTCTATATGTGCATTTTTGGGACACATAAAAACAGAACGAAACTTTGCTGCTCCATTTGACATGTTGTCATGATCCATTACTCGTGTTTTTTAAAATATCAGATCATATCTCCTCTACTTTAAGAAGCTAATGAGCGGATGGGATGTATCGTGGACATGCTCCAACAGTGCTTTGGATGGCCGCAATGCATTGTGGGTGGCCACGCATTTTGTTGTAAAATTTCTTCATTTTCTCTTTTAGTGTTCCCGTTTTTGTTAGACTGGCATTAATGGACTTAATTCAAAATTTTGTTTTGGATTTGGGACTACTTTTGTGGTGGTTTGTTTGTACATTTTGCTATCGAGGCTTTGACACCGTGGGTAAGACTACAAGCAGGTTAGGTTGGTAAGTACTCGGCTTCGCACGTCTCCGCTGAGGCTGCCACTTGTCTTTAAATTATAATTGTGGAGTGATTATTACAGTACCCTACGATTTCATCATTGCGGCTGTTTTAATATCGCATATCGCGATTAAATGGTATACCGGCACATCCCTAGTAGTAATAGGCTTTTTTTTTTTTTGGCCTGCTTTCAATCCTCCGGCCTTAAACCCCCTCACAGCAGTTTGAAGCATTAAAAATGATTACAGTGACATACTCAGCCTTCTTGCTGATAGTCTCAGCTGATCTTGATGGTCATAAAGAAGCATTAGTCGCAGTTTCAGTCTGTCTCTAAACTCCTCATGATGCCTTTTAGTATAACCTTGTGTGCATTAAGAGATCCTGTATAAAACGCATACAATGAGTGTGACTAGTTTGGAGTGGATCTTCTACATAGTGTGGCAAAAGAGTGTTGTCTGGAAACGATACAGGGCCGTAGAAAAGATTTGAAAGTTTATGTTCTGTCATATTCAGAGATTAGGGACTGATGTTTTGATCAGAGTGGATACTGATAAATAAAAACTTGTACACAAAGTTAGATTGTAGTATGAGTTCTCTGAAGCCTCATGGTGGCTAAGCTAGAACGTTTTTGAAAACATCTTTAAGAGTAAAGGTCCTTTCACACCAAGATCATTTTTTTTCGTGCGATTATTTAGGACGTCAATTTTTTTTTTCGAACTCGTATCCTGTCAATACAAGCGTTCACATCAACGACGTTTTCCCGTCTTGCTTTATTTATTTTTTCGTATCACGGTCGATTTTTCTAAAGATTCGCCTACTGTGTGTCCACTTCTGACCAATCAGATTGCATGTTGTTGCGACGTCTGATTCACCGGTATATCCAACATGGCTGACCGGCTAATTGTTTAAATGTTGAAGAACAGAGTGCTTTTTGATAAAAGACACAAATATTACAAAGATAACGACCTGAAGGACAACTTGTGGAGAGTCATAGCGTTGGATTTCTCATATGACAAAGTTTTGTGTGCTTTATCAGTTTGCCAAACGTCTTTGTTTTAACTTTCATCTGTGCTAAATAACTTTAGCTCGTAAGCTAACCTGTTCAGATACAACATACCATATGTATTTTCACTGTCTCAAACTCAATTGTGTTGCTACCACAGCACCATTAGGTCTCGGTTGTTACCTTACATTTATGGATTATAGTTTAATGTATTTATCTGGTTCTGGCCCTGACTCAGTACATGCTATCATGACAGACAGCCATCTCAACACTAGTGTCTAATCAGAACTGAAAAACAGTCAGTCTGGCGTTGTGTCAGTCTTCTCGCTTCCACCCGGGAAAGTCACAAAATTGCATCGGGCTTGATGTGTATAGTCAGGCGTAGTGCTGGGCGATATGGAAAAAAATGTATATCACGGTAACGATATATATCGATATATGAACCTACAGATGAACCTACCTACCTTTGTGCCTACAGCAGCTTGTGACAGATTTACTTTTGATTCAGTTTACTGAGTGAAAAGACTCAAGAGATGAGGATTTTTTTGTTTTCCTGTGATAAGCTTTTTTTTCACAACAACTGGTCGATTTTTTCTTTAGACAGGTGTAATGTCTGTCTTATTCTCAGGTCAGTATTGTAGCTCATGTTCATGCTGGTGGTTGGTAGAGTTCCTTCTGTATAACACAGAATGTCCTCCAGCCTTAATCTGTGTATTTAGATAGTGTTATTTTTTGTGCGACTGTGTCCTGCTGTTCTAACCGAGGTGACATGACATTTACATGACCTATGTGAAAATATCAATCTGTCCTCTGATGTTAACTTGACTGTGTTTTCTGACCTAACCATGCGTGTGTCTGTGCCACTGACCTGTTGTGTGTCTTTGCTAACCCACCTGTGTATCCCTGTGTGTGTTTGTGTGTGTCTGTTTCCTCTTTCCTCCCTCCAGTCTTGGCGGCTGCTGTCACCCAAGCTTCCTTGCGGTCTGTGCTTCATAAGCTCCTCACTGCTGGACCTGCTTTCAACGTCACTGCTCTGCTCTCAGCTGCTCAGCACTCCAACCAAGGTATGGCCTCCTCGCTGTTTCTCACCGTCCGCTGCAAACTTGAAATCTCCATGTTTTTCTCTGAGGATCCCCTCCCTCCTATCCCTGCAGTTTAGATAATGTAAGGCCTACAGTTTTGTCAGTGACCTTTAGTTAGCAGTCTACAGTATGTCACTTCAGAGCATGTTAAGTTAACTCTACCTACAGTGTAAAAAATGTTCGAAAAGTTCTCAAGTTCAAAACTCAGATTGTGCAGCAAATCCAGATGTTTATCATGAGGCAAACTTTGATCCTGTTCTTGGCTTTAGAGGCGATAAATTGTTGTACTTAAAAGGGATGCAAACTAGGGAGGTTACCGAGCTCAAGATGCCATTCAGATACCGGCTTCTAAGGAAAGCGGTGAGCTGCTGCAGTACGGGTTGTGTAAATGAAAGCTAGGGCATGGGAGGGCTGTAGCTGGATTGGCGTAGCAACACAGAGCTTGGTAAAAGTGTAGCAAGCACTAAATGAATCCTCCATGAAGTGAGTGAGGAGCGCTGTCTAATGCCAGCTGTGTGTACTAGGGTTGACCGATATGGATTTTTGGGGGCTGATACCGATTATTAGGGGGGGGTCTGATTATCAGATTTGAAGTTATAAAAAATATATATACTGTAGATATCTACAGTATACTATACACTGTAGATATACTGTAGGCTACTGCCCCCCCCCCCGATCCGGTCTCATCTGGAGACATGCAGCTGCCTCAGTAAGAGAAGTAGCTCGATCACGTAATGTGTACTGTTGTTTATTCTACTGTGTTTCCAGAGATGGCAGTAGTGGTAGAAAAATACAACACGACCAACTCAATGATGAGCCATCATGCCAAAGAACAGCCACGACAAGATCACAGCCAAAACAGAGACGACATCGCTGTCAGCTGTGGACACAGAAAACTTCCCAGTGACATTTAGCAAGCATGAAAAGTTAGACAAAGTTCATGGGGTGATCAGTCTGGATGAGAAATGTCAGGTGCCTGGTTGAACGCCTGTAATCCAGGTTAAATTGAATTATTTTCAGGCAACCCTCTGATTGAAACTTTATGAGAGTCTGTCTTCTACCTCAGACATCTGGAGCTCTGTTGTTTGTTACTCCTGAAAGGAGTCACTCACCAATGTGCAGAGAGACGTCCACAGCTCACACTGTGACCATTCAGACTATTATCAAGGAAATGATTTACCAGCTGATACAAGCTCATGTCAGATTGTTTGCACTAGTTTGTGACGTGATTGTGACTAAATGCTGATTGTTAGATTTTCTCATTTACTACACTTTTTTTTCTTCTTTTTTTCGCTTACTTAGAAAATAGATAAATAAATAACCTTAGTGGTGAATAGGAATGTTTGTGGGCAGTAGGCCACATGGGAACACATAAACAGAGATTTCATGGACTAGCTGAGCTGGCACACCAGTATCTCTACATGCCAGTAACATTGGTGTCTTGTCTGAAAGCTAAATTAATAGCATGCCTCTAGTACTGTTCACTGGTCATGAAGACTATTAAAAGGAGTCAAATAAACCACAGTGGTCCTCTATTTGGTCCTATATTAGTGATGTCAATTAATGTCAACATTTCTGTCATCTTGAGGGGCTCACAGGGTGTTGTTTTGGCAGAATAGACTTTGCATGAGGAAGTTTGTGTGAATTTTAAACACTAACAGGCTCTTCTGGCCTTTTTTCACATTGTGGTATATTGTCTCAAGTTTATCATTTTCACCGGCACAAATTTAATCTACAGGATACTTTTATCAGCTAGCACTATGTCCAATCCCGTACACTAACTCTTATATTAGTATTTTCTTTTACTTTTGTTTTGTTTGTTTTTGTTTACTTTTGCTTTACTAAACACACGGACGCCTGTTTTGATCTGACAGCATGGAGATCACTACAGGACTTGGGTTTTTAAGGGAAATGTTCTTTTGATAAATTAAAAAAGTCAGTTAATAATATCAGAAGCCAAACATCCTAACAATCCTCTTGTCTTCTTGTTTCAGCCCAGCACTCCAGTCAGTCTCCCGTCTCTCTGACATCAGATGCATCATCACCTCGGCCGTACGTCTCGCCACGCAACGGCACGCCACAAAGCAACCAGAAACCCCTTATGGGTGTGCACCAAGGCAGCATTACATCCTCCCAAACAAGAGTGAGTCTAACCAGAACCTAAAGTAACAAATATCAGTTCATCTTCCAGAGTGAGGGATTACTTTTGACTCGTGACTCACAGACGACCTCTCTCTGCTCAGTCAAGACTGCCATCGTGTGCAGCATCTCGTATTGTTGCTTTTTTAATTTCTTTTTTGTCTGTGCATCCCTCTTTAGGGCAGTATGTCTTCAGGTAAACAAGGATCCGTACCCTTGTCTCAGATTGGAGAGAAGCGCCCAGAAGACCCCAGAACTCTCCAGCAGAGGAGGTAGAAAGATTAAGTCATCTGTTTAACAAGCCAGTTTGACTTTGTTTGGATGGTTTTTATGTGCAAGAAAAACCAATTTGCAGAGAAGTTTGTTAACAAATATGAAGATGAATTACTGCTGTTAAAATCCACACTCTTCCTTACTTCATTATGCAGCTACCTGACCTAAAACTACAAATATTATTTCCATCAAACATTCAAAGTGCCTGTAAAGACGCAATAATCAGCAGTAACTGTGTCTAATGTGCAAAAACTTGAGGGAATCTGCAGCCACATTTTGATCCAGTAAGTTTTCTCATTCCAGCAGCCAGGAGATCCTCTGCACGGGATCAAACCTGCCTGGTGCTGCTTTGCCCCACATCCTCTCCAGCAGCACCAGCCAGCCCCCAGCTGACACCCCCGGCTCCTTCACCCCCACCCTGGCAGCTCATTTTAATGAGAACCTCATCAGACATATCCAAGGATGGCCTTCAGAGAACACTGAAAAACAGGTACAGTGGCACCTGTTACAGAGCCATGAGGGGGTTCTCGGGGGTCTTCTCGTGACTTTTCCCTGTAGATCATAACGGAGAGTGCTCTGTCTGTTTTTAAAGGCATTTTATAAGCAGGCTGTCCATCTTCCTCAACCCAATCTCCATAATTCTTCCTCCTCTTTGATCTGTATACACCTTTATCTCCATTCTATAAAACCTAAGGAGCTCTATTGTGCTGCTCTGAGATGTTGTCTGTCATGCTTGTTTACATCCAGAAAGTTGTCAACAAATGGAGTCACAGCTCTATCTAGTCTATCTCTATCTAACTCAGACACAACATATTCTAATTTCTTGAAGCCTCCACAGGGAATCAACTCATTAAAGTAACCAGTAATTCTGGTGTTTAGTGAGCGAGAATTTCTGTGTTTGACCGGGGGGGAAGATGTCTAATCTTGAAGTCGATCCTCAGTAATAATCATTCTCTAGAAGATAACACTAAATTTATTTCTACCACAGGATCTTTGAAGGTTAAATTATAATTTGATTCAGCCATGGAGTTTGTGATTGATAAGATATGTCAGCAAAGGGCGAGTTTTACTAAATGCACTCGATTTTATTTAATCACAAAAAAAGAAATATGATATACGTATAATTTCTGAAAATGTACTTTTTTTAACCTTGGATTGGATCAGATTGGAGGATAGAAAAGAAGCAGGGAGAAAGAGTGAAAGGTGACATTGTGTACACGGCTGTGGGTTGGTATCAAACCTGCTCTGAGAACTATAGCGCAAGTGCACGGGGTTCAAGATCTAACCACTGAGCTAAATTTGCACTCAACGGTTCATCTAAACAACACGGGAATTTTCCTGAATATTAAATCAGGAAAAAGAAAAGAAAAAGTTTGAAACCACTGTGTTTAAGTATGCTGTCAGAAGCATGTAGTTGTTGTGTTTTTGAATGTACCGTTTAGATCTGTTGTTTGTTTTTTCCCCAGGCGGCTCGGTTGCATGAGGACATTCACAACATGGGCAGTTTGTACATGTCCGAGATCTGCACGGAGATGAAAAACCTCCGCTCCCTGGTCAGAGTGTGTGAAATCCAGGCCACACTGAGGGAACAGAGGTGAGGAACATGTTATAAGAACACAGAGAATCACAATCCTGAATGAAAACATAAAATTTACAGATTTTTCCTTTATGCGCAGAATCCTGTTTCTGAGGCAGCAGAGCAAAGAGCTGGACAAGCTGAAGAACCAGAACTCCTACATGGTGTGAGGAGCAGACCAGAGGGAAAAAAGAGGACTGGGATGGATGGATAAAAATGACGACATAAAAAGAGGAATAGACATGGACAGCAAGCCTGTTTATTCTCCATACAAGAGCAACTGAAGAGAGCTGTCAGAAACCAATCAGACAGCAGCTGACACGGTGGAGCTCCATCATCCTGAACATGTCTTTTTTTTTTTTTTTTCGTACTTTTTTTTAAGAATCTGTTTTCCCGGTGTCCACCACACAAACATGTCTGGGACACTTTACCTGGTGGACACAGAGGACCTGAGGCTCTTTTGAGACAGCACCTTCTCGGACTGTGAACCTTGGATTGTGTGTATCGTTTTGGGTTAACTTGTTTTTCTGGTGTGTTATTTGATGTGTAGTGGTCAGGAACAGATTAAGAATTATCTTTGGGAAAATCAACTAAAACAAAAAGCATCTCATAAAGGATCGGTGTGACGCAGTCGCTTGGCAGGTGGGGGCATCAGAACAAACTCTTGGCTCTCCGGTCTTCTGAAATGGACTTTGTCATGCATTGAAATGTATGGTTCAATGGCAGTGATGTTACTAATGTTATTTTTTATTCACTATATTTGTCAGTGGTTTTTCCAGACCGGCGTGTCTTCGAGCTGGTTGGTTTTACATGTCAAGAGATTAGCGAAGACCTTCGGCCAGAACTTTGTGAACATACTTAAATGTGCTTCAGTTCTTTCGTTCCAGCTGATGAGAACCTGCGTTATGGATCCAGTGGTACAAAGTCACTGGTGCGTTTGTGGCTAGTACACACTCCAGATGTTTTCAAAGCCATTTGAAAAATAGTATTGGACCTAGATTGGCTGCTAGTGCATATGAGGTTATAATCATTTGTAGCCCTGCTGGCCGTTCTCTCTTTCTCTTTTTCCCTTCTGCTATTTGTCTCTTTTCTTTGTATGATTGTCAACTTTTGTTTCTATCCCAGCTCTGATTTGGGAAATATTTCATTCCTTTTGTGCAGCTTAGCAAGAGATTGTTTAAAAGAGTAGAAAAGTGGCTGAACTCCCAGTCATTTAAGCTAAATTATTGTTGCACATGATTACGTCCTCATAGTCGTAATGGGGAAAAAAAAAAAATCGGTGGAAAGACGATTTATTTTTACAGTAAGGAGAGCAATGTTTAGTTCGTCGATTGTGTTCAGCTGTCATGGCCCTTTTATCAACTGACTCTAGCCAGATCTGGCTACTTTTTTAGAGGGTTCACTCACGATGAGAGGGTATACTTTTTATACATTAAACTGCGGTTGACACCTCTACACCCATAAAGCAACTTTCTTTGTCTCTTGGCTATTCTTTTCTGTGTCCTTGAATAGTTTCCACCACATCTGATGTGCACACTTTTTTGGGAGGGAAGGGGAGGTGGGCGGTGGGGTTCCGGGGGACTTTGTATTCCATAAAATATGAGAATAAAATATTATACCACATTTTTGCTTGACTTTTACTTACTGTCCAGTTTATTTAGACTAGGGTTAAAGTTGTGTGTGTGTGTGTGTGTGTGTGTGTGTGTGTGTGTGTGTGTGTGTGTGTGTGTGTGTGTGAGAGAGTGACTTTGACCCTGTGACTTTGAAAGAAACTGTCCCTGTACGAGACAATTCTTTTGTCAGCCTGCAGTAATCAAAGACAAGTACAATTAAAAAAAAAACACCACATAGCAAACACTCGCTCACACATTCATAGAAGGTGCACAGATTTCAAGGATGGCAAATCACAACAAGTAAACAAAATCAATGGTCGCAGGAAAGAAGGAATTCTTATGCCTGTTGGTTCTGCACGTTGGTATGGTGTACCGGCGACCAGAAGGTAGAGGTTTATACCCGGCATGCAGTCTTTGCTCTGTTGGTGGCTCTGGTCTTGTACAGGGCTGACGGATCCACAAAGTTAACCCCAGCAATCTTGCTGCACATGTTTGTGATTCTGTTCAGTCTTTTTTAAACTTTAATAGTGAGGGATCCAAAACCAGCAGATAAAAGAGAAGGTAAAAATGGTTTTGATAAAACAGGAATAACACATTTTATTCTAATAACAGAGGAATCCACATTAAAACAGTGTGTGTGTGTGTGTGATGGAGGTTGTGTGTGTACCTTGGGTGAAGTTCCTGCTGAATTATGTAGTTTGTAATGTTGCTAAATTAAAGTGTAATTACTCAGGTGGAGCCGTGCTGGTGTGACAGCTTTGGGAAAAGTAATGTTCAATGGGATCAGGCTGTGCGCTTTATCAATGACTCATTAGGTGTGTGGGTGTGTCTGTGGTCTGCAGCCATTTACTCAGACTCCTCAGTGGTATTTGTGTCAGACTGCAGGTCTGTTTCTGTCCACAGGATGGAGACAGTGAGTGACCCTGCTTGGAATCTGCTTCTGCTTATGTCTGCATTTTCTTTCCATCAGATTAAAAACCTATTACTGTACATGTCATGTGTAAAATGTAGCCTGAACAAAAGCAGACGGCTGTATAAAATCTGAATTGAGTTGACCTGTGTTATGATTCGGGGCCAACACACACACATGCATAGGTATACAGATGATCGATGACTATTGAATATAACTGCTGATTGACAAGGCTAAAGCATGATAAAAGCTGAAACTGTGGGTTCAAAATGTCAGAGTATTTCAGCCGGTGGTGTATCTATGGTGACACTGAACTTGGCCTCTTGGTTGGAACACATCAGCAGCTTTTACTGCTTGCACAGCTCCACAGTGAGCTGGTGAGCCTTTTTCTTTATCACCTCTCTACACTGATGTCAACTCTTGGCAAACGGTCTCCAAAGAGGCCCACCTTTTCCACTTCCACAGAAAAAAATACCTGCTTTCCCCACAGATGAACTTCTGGCGCCAACTCTAACAACGTTTTATCTTGTTTTACTTAGCTAACATGAACTGAGAAGAATTCGTAACGGATGCAAGGAGCTGCATAGAGCTTAAGATGGTGAATACAGACAAACAATATTGATATATGAGAGCAAAGGAGTCTGATTGAGAGGTAGCACAGTGAAATATACATATTTGCATGAAGTTATGACATTGTACAATAGAAGGGGCCTTGGATTATGGTCGTCTACCAAAAAAGCTAAGGCTCCAGGTCATTGCGATCAGGTGTCAAGTGAAGGAGGTTGACAGAAATGTTGTTCAGACTGAAGAACTTTGTGTTGATACAGACATGAAAAAGGATTAATCAGAGCTACTGATCCAGTTGGTGAGAAAGTACCTTAGACATCTATGTTCTTGCATTGACCTGATTATTAATGCAGTGTTTTGTTAAATCGTTATACTCTATGAATTGAGATTTTCTAAGCTCTGTACCACAGTGGAGGAACAGCTGTGATATATGAAAAAGAGAGCTATAAAGACAGGTTGTTAATTTAATTGAATAGACAGAGTTTTTACATGAATATGATAAAATTAGTAAATTTATGAGAATAAATACGCTAATTTACAAGAATAGAGACAAAAAAAATCACAAGTAGTAAAAACTCAAAGGTACTGTGTTGACTTAACTAACAGACGGGCTGATTTGCTTTATAACTCCTCTTCACAAACAAATGGAGGACATCCATTCATTTAACAGTTACATCTCACCTTGTATCATGGCAGAGAATTATGGCCTTATAAAGCCAAAGCCAATTCATTTTCTCATGATAGCAGAGCTGCAGCAAAGTCATCACATTTCCAGAATAAAACAAAGTCATTCTTTTAGTCAGTGACTAGCCGCCTAATGCTGCTTTGAAGGGGCACCACAAGTCTCAGCTGTTTGCACAGTCTTTTAGAGTCCTGATACTTGTAATAATGATGTGCTGATATGACAAAACATGAAGTACAATTAAATCAGACGCCACATTTATCATTTTGACACAGGTAACTGGCTGCTCAATGAAAATGAAAACTCAACTTACCATGATGACTTTAATCTTGTAACATAAGGACATGATTCTCCTACAACTCGATTCTCATTAAATAACAACTTCTCCATGTTTTTTTTTTCATAAAAATTAGATTTTACCTCTTTAATTTTGAAAGAAAAGGCATTTTATATTATTGACTCTATTCCTGTAAGAATGTGGTAGAACGGTTTTCTTAAAAAAAAACATGATTTTAAGAAATCTTCAAAATCTTACAAAATAATAATAATAATAATAATAATAATAATAAATAAATAAATAAATAGAGAAAGAAAGAAAGAAAGAAAGAAAGAAAGAAAGAAAGAAAGAAAGAAAGAAAGAAAGAAAGAAAGAAAGAAAGAAAATCAAAACAGCAGCCAGCCTGGACTAAAGTGAGGGCTATGTAGCATCCTTTATGTCACTTTGTTCATATTAGGACATTGATTGTAGCCTGTAGTTCAGACTTCTTTCTCAGAAAGAGATTCATGTAGTCATGCAGACTCTTTAAGATAACAGAGACTGTATTGTTTTAATACCAAAGAGCACAAACCTTAAACTTTTTTTTTTAAGTTTTATAATTTCTGTTGACAGACAAATTAAACATAATGCTCACTTACAAATTTACACATTCAAATTGAATTTTATGAAGACAGACAGTGTTTGGTCTCCTTGTTAGGTGACTCAGAAAACCCTCTTCTAGTGATACAGATTATAAGCTGAGTGTGGTCAAAGTGTTTCATTTACATTTAATAACAATGAATGGCTGCTCTGTTCAGGTTCAGTGATTTGCAGGAAAAAGCATTAGCACAGTGTCAGTGCTGGTACTGTTGAGAAATACTGTACTGCTTTGCTCTGTGGAAAAGTTTAACACTCCACGTCCAACAAAGTAACAGCGCTCTGTACTTTTTTACTGGTCAGCAGTGCAGACTCAGAGGCAGTGTATTTTCTATCAACTCTGTCAAATAGCTGGTGTTGTATTCAAAAACCTCCTGTCTGTATTGCTTATTCTTATTCAATCTTAATACAACTGAGACTGTTTTCCGACTGATGCTTCTGCAGAAATCTTTTTTTTTTTTCAGCTGGAGCTGCTGCATTTGTCCTCATGTTGCAGTATTATCAGAGATGGGAGAGCACTGCTCCCATCTCGAACTAATCTGAAACCGTCTCCGGTTTCTATTATAGCTCCATCGCTTGCATAGCAGCAAACACAATTAACTTTGCTTCACTTCATTACATGATCTATGACTCAGCATGGACCCATTAGTCTTAGGTTTGGTGTGAACTAAGATTATCACGACTTTGTTTATCTCATTTATCTTTATCTGACTGCAAAAGAAATGATGTGCTGACATAATACTTCAGACTGATGAGGCCTTCCCCAAAGTAATGAGAGAGGGCTTTTGGGTTTGTCCTCAGGGATGTCTTTTCAGCCGTTGACAGCAGTGACAAAGTGAATTTGTATAATTCCACTGCCTCAAATTTAGTCAAGGTTACTCACAGCCACCTCCTTAATCAGAGCAGATGAATCTCCACCAGTGTGATGTGTTCTGCTGCACTTTGTTTGGAAGACATAGGAAAGGGAAAGTTAGCTTGGCCTCTTATGTCTGCAGTTCAAACTAAATCAGACAGGCTACATCCTCTGCATGACTGAGGCCTAATTATTAGGGCCGGGAATCACCAGTGGCCCCATAATACGATATTATCACAATACTTGGGCCACGATATGATATTATTGCGATTTTTAACATTTTGCAATACACTGAGTATTGTAATATAATATATTGTGATTTATACATTTTTTTCAACAGTTTCGCTAATTTAGCATTTGTCTTTTCTTTAAGTTTATCTTATTCACGCTGTATTGTATTTTTATGCTGCACATCTTGCAAACCTTTTATATTTTTGTTGCACTAACTTTCTCCTGCTCTATGATATCAACTCTGCTGATCTCACTGGACAAACAGTTGATTTTATTTTTTCATTATCATAGATTTGACTTCATGTTAGCAATTGATTTAAAAAATTGATACTTGGTAAATGAGACGATACAATATATCACCAGACAAAATATTGCGATATTATGATATATCGATTTTTTCTCCCACCCCTACTAATTACGGTTAACTTCTGCTTCAGTTAAGTTTGAACCATCCTAATGCTATGACTGTTGGGACATTGTGTGGTCATAGCCTGGCTTAAGGGTTATGACTAATATGGGAAGGACACATGAACTAATTGCAAAAGTTGCTTGTTGAAGTTGCTGACATTCTAGATCATGTTTACATTCCTCTTTCTTTCAACCTGAATTTGTGGATGCAACTGTTTTGGGTGTGGTTTTTGAGCCCATGCAGTGAGAGTCCTGTCTGCTTTTGATGCAGTGCCACCTGGGAGCCTAAAGACAACAGACATCAAGTAATGATATCATTTACTCAATTTTAGTTGTTCAATGACTTTAAAATCTTGGAGGAAAAAATGAACAGTGAACTTTATATAGCTATAGTTCTGGCTTATTTAGGGTCTCCCTCCCCACTATAGAGCCCTGAGTGGTTAGTCCTGCTTTCCCCCTCAACTCTGACTCCCCCGTCTGCAACTCTCACCTCTGATTGATTTATTCATTTGACTTTCTTCTCAAAGTCTAAAACTTCATTTGCATTCGAGCTGTTCCTTGTACAACTTAAAATTAAAGACGCGGTACAAAGATAAAACATTTCACACAACATTTGAAACACTGAACAGAGTTTCCAGAGGCCTGGATATGGTACATGAATCTTGGATAAAACTCTGAATTTCAGATTTCAGAGTATAGTTGGAGTCAGAGACAAGGTTTTTAGGCAGTTTAAACATGTTTGATTGCAGACTGGTTCAGGAAGAGAGGCTAGAATCTATAATCAGATTTTTACTTGGTAGAGCAACTCGAATTCAGAGTGGCTGACAGACATATGTACCACATCAAAAACCTAAAACACAGAAAAAAAATAACTTGTACTGATGAATATTGGCTTCAGACCCACAGAAGGAGGACTCCACCCACCCTTTTAGATCAGGATCCCATGTAGATACATCCCAGTGTGTTACCTTTATCTAATTGAAAACAAAATTACAAACCACATTTTGGCTCCAGAGTTTAAAATTCAGTCAGAGATACCCTGGACAAAATATCACCCCTTTTGAGACAGCTCAGAAACAATGTCCTCCATCGCTCCTTAAACCCTGATAGGCTTGATCACTGTCACCTTATATATCAACTGATGTATCTCCACACCCAGTGATTGATGGATCCCATCACTCCTGCCTTCGATTCCTCAGTGTCCCCTCTGCACAGAGTAGGTTAAAGGTCATCTTCATCTAGCTCCTCTGTCTTTGGTTTCTTCTCTCCTGGGATGTTTTATATCATCTCCACACACACTGAACCTCAATCAGCTGCTCATCATTCAGGCTGTGTTGGATACTGGGCAGTCCCATGTCCCCTGGTCCCAGTGTCCTTTGGGAGCATGGGTAACAGTGCTGATGACCTGCCATACTATATTTATCGCTGTCACACATTTATTTATGGGCCCCTCTGATCCAAGTGAGCCAGCTGTGGGCTCAGCCATTAGCCCTGTTTCTCTGTTTGCATCCCCTACTCCCCTCTGCTCTTCAATTAGCCCCTTCTCTTTTTGTCTCACCCTCATGGCTCTTATCCTCATCTCACCCTGTGCTGTCTTTTTCCTGTCCTCCTCTCTTTCCCTCCTTCCTTGTCATCCCTCTCACCTTTCCTCTGACCGCCCACTCTCCAGACAACATCGTCCTCCTCTCCCACTGTCTCTGTTGGGGGGGTTACATTGAAGTGACCGATCTCTCCATGAACTGAGCTCAACTTTGAAGGGGGGAGTGAAGCTTCGGTCGACTTTGTAAAACTTTTGATAAATGTTGGAGCTGATGGCCTGTGCCTTTTAAAGCTCATGTTGTTTTGACATTGAGACATGATGTTACGCAGGCTTAGCCATGGGAAGTAGAGGTGCTGCAGTAACTGTTGTAGGAGAGAGCTTTTACGACTTTTACAGGGGTAGAATAAATTTAGAAAAAAGATTAACACATTGACAAGCTTTTTCAAACTCTTCTTGTATTGTTTGGTTAAAGTTAAACTCGTAGGAAGATTGTAGATATTATCATATCAATCTTAATTGATGTGTAATATCAAAATTAGGCTTTAGGGCTTTACCCTCTTGATTATTGTGACCATAAAATATCACTTAAATTAAACTTATTTAGAGAGGACACTTGTTGAAAACAATTGTTCATCATGGTTTTATATTGATAGTTTTCTGTCTCATGCTAAGGTTTCCTTATTTCCTACGATGTAAACCATGCTTTTATTTTGAAGTATAAACTATTTCTGGTAGATTGCAAGTTAAGAAAAAGACAGAAAAAAAAAGTCGAATGAACTCAGAAAGTATAAATATTTAATCAATAAACTGAAATTTATTTTTTAACAGTGCCTTATTTCTCAAGTTGTGTCCACACTAGACACCAACAAAATCAGTTGCACAAGTAAATTATGAGTACAGTCGAGACAGGATTGGACCTGAGTTTTTGTCGGTGGCGTTCATGATGCTAATTAGGCTGAATGAATAGTGTGAATTGAGCTAGTATTAAGCAGCAGTTACATGACTTAAGGACAAGTTTACATGCTTCAGTTGCTCCATCCAAATTTTCAAGAAAGCCAAAAAATCTAAACTCAAGAGAATTTTTAGCATCACTCAGCTCGGGCATTTTCTACTGACGTGTGTTAACAACAGACAGGCAGACATTCATTGATATATGGGATAGAATTTGTTTTTGATATCAATACAGGAAGAAAAATGAGCTTGCCTGGAGGAAAGTGAGTGTGGAGGTCAGATAATGTAGTGAACTGTTAAATCACAACAGATCCTCAAAATGTGGTCAACCTCATTTATACTCAATGCTAAATAATTGCATTTGTGGTTCTGTGAACCTGACAGAGAGCTGCTTCAAGCAGTCTGCTGCTTCTTCTTTGTCTCTCCTCTGTTTTATGCCATTTGGGAATTAGCTTAAAGGACCTCAGCTATGAACCCACAGTATTACTGTTTGCTCAATTTTAGCTCAATATCATTATTTCATATTTTGTTGAAGATGGTTATCCTCAATGATGGTGTATTGCAATAGCCCAACTGCACACCATGGTCTGTGGACACTATGTAGGCTTGTTATGTAACAGCTATAGGCAGCTGGTAATGTTACAATACCTAGAATAGTTAGCAATCACATCGGCTCAAATATAACCTCAGAATTTGTTTTGTCACAAACCAGTTTTAAAAGTGCCCCACTGATGATCAACCCCAGCAAACAAAGGCATGTTTGGAGTTATTTAACAGGAGCACTGACAGTTTAAAGCTGCAGTGAAGAGTGTTTTTTTATTGGCTATGACACAAAGACAGGTTAATAATACTGCTCCTAAATGACCAACTGAAGCCAACAAGACTTGAAACAAAGCCTCTACTGAGTGGCTGCATTGAAGGGCTTGAAGCCTGCCTCTTCCATGGTGACAGATGAATAAGAATAACAAGAACAAGAAGAACTTTATTAATCCCCGAAGGGAAATTCAATTTACAATTTGGGTCATGGGTCAAACAATTTTTGCACAATGAGAGGAGGAAACACTTCCCATCTTTGTATACAGACAATGAGCCCAACAAAGTACACTAATATTGTCATTATGAGGCAGATTAGACATCAATGATGTTAAAACTTGAATGTACAGTATGTTGTGTTAACATAAATGAAAAAGACTGAAATGTCAGTGTCTATGAGTTGGACATTCGAAATCCTAATTTTGCTAAAAAAATTTGTTAAAAAATTATCGATGACTTATGCTGATTGATGATATGATTTGTACAAAGAAAGTAATTTTTATCATTTATGATTGTTACTGTTGCAAAATCAGGCCTACATCCTTGCAAAAGAGTGTAAAACTGATGTCGTCCATTTCCAAGTCCTATTTGTGTGCAATATATACAGTGCACATACTAAACACATAAAGACAAATCCACACAGACACATGGGGAAAGGTGAAGGGTGCAGCTGAGCAGGATACTGCTCTCATTGAACTATCAGAGACTGTAACAGCGCAGACTCACCACAGGGGAGTGCTGTAGGTCAGTGGTCAGACCTCTTGATGAAGTTCAGGAGAAAATGAGCTCCTCATGGACCACTGTCATCCAAGTGAGTCAAATGCATATCCATGAGCAAATTACTGTCTGGCTTACATCCAGAGAGGAAATTAGTGCTCAAAGCACAGTGTAAAAATGCAATCAAGGTGGAGTTTTCAGACAGCTCACTTCTGGCACTTGGCTGAGAGTATGACTGTTTCACAACAGGAGAAATATAAAATATCAAAGCTTGCTTGAAAAAGTGGGCTATGTTTTCTTTTGTTCTTTAAACTCTGAGGTAAACATACAAAGAAGTTCCCCTGCAGACAGATGTGAGTGGTGACCCTTTGCAGTCGGCTGTAGGTTCTTGTGATTTGAATCATGAAGCAGGCAGCTTGTTAGGATGTAAAAAAACTGACTGTCAAGTAAACATTTTTTCTTTTACTTGATAAATGCTCATGCCCACCAGTGAAGGCGTTCAAAAGTGGTACAAAAATAAATGTTTTTTAGTAGATATTTGAAAATGTATTTTGCAGGTTTATTTTTCCATCAGATTTCACAAAAAAAATAAAATAAATCTGTTTATCATCACAAGAATCATAAGTCATTAAACCTTACAGGAGACCTGCTAAGCTGGTCTGGTGTTTAATACAAACATATTAAACTGCAGCAAAGTTTGACAGCAATTTAATAAAATGATGTTGATGTAACCAGTAACTTACCTAAACCTAACGTCTGTCTTTGGTGTCTTATTTCATGTTTACATCAAATGTAAATATTCACTGGAGTTCAGATTTATCAACTCCCACCATAAAGAAAACAAGGCAAAATCATTGAACACAATGGAAATTTTGTGTCACTCTCATGTTAAATCCACCCAATTTATGCTATTTGTACAGTAGTGATTTCATTTGAGTTTGGCCTGAGCACGACATTACTGGGACAAAATGAAAAGCCTGGCAGCTTCAATTAAGCTCTTTATAGGACACACCCAGTCAAAGTTACGGCTGTTTTCTCTCACCAAAGACAAAAGCACCAAAAACAATTCAGACTTTTTTTTGAGGAGAAGTGTGTTCACCACTTCAATGATGGTTCCTTTGTAAATGACTTGTGTCTCAACAGCTAGCTACGAAATCTCTGAGCTGTTTCATCCATAAAAAGCTACGAACCACAAGCTGTAAGTTACACACTAATGTAACAATAGCAAATGTCTGCTAGCATAGCTAAACGCTGAGCTGAGAAGGCATGCACAGCTAGCCACAAGCATTTTCTGTAAAGGGGTAACTTTTGGGTCACAATGAAGCCATGTAAAAATTAACATCCCCAATCTGTGTCTTGCTGTATATCACTAGAAAAGTAGCAAAAAATAAATGAATAAATAAAGCAACATGGTGCTCAAATTAGGGTTTCCAAGGAGGCAAATTAAAGATAAACGAGCTGCAATTCATGAAACGCCACTCTACAATTGTCCCATACTGACATAATGAAAAGGAGTCAAAGAGACTTCAATGGCAGCTTTTCATATATAAAGCAGCAAGAACGATTCATTTAGCTATAGATGAAGGTCAGTATTAAGAAAATTATGCCCGCATGAATTGCAATTTGACCCATTTAATCTTTGTCAGCCACCAAGCCTCACAAACCAGCAGCGAGTCAAAGTAGGATCGATTTATCTCTGATGTCCAAAATCAAACACAGTTGTGTGTTTTGGTTCTTGAACCAGTCCATGCTCTCTGAGCAAAGGGGTAAAAGTCCCCAAATTCGTTTGAAACCTCAGAAGGAAGCATTTTATGGAGAGATCCCCTTTGCGAGGTGTTCATTAGGATCCAAAGTAATCTAGGTGTCAGGTAGTTTAAACACGGATTATCAGACAAATGGAATTTTTTTTTTCCTGGTCATGACTGATAAGAAACATTATGTGGTTTAAAGGTGTCCAAAAGAGGCATCTCATGGAGGACATGTCCTCCATTTTTGAACATTGTCTTTTTTGGCTTGTCTTTTTTCCTGATTGGGAGTCTATGGCTGCTCCGAGAAACCTTTGGAGTAGAGTTCTGAAATTTGGATCACATGTAACTGTGTTCACATTGTTCATATGGTCTGTGATTGTAATAATCAACAAAATACTGTTTTTTTTTTGTTTTTTTTTTGCAAACTTCAGTAGCAATTTAAATTGCAAAATGCTATTTGTGCATTATGTATAGCTTCAATTGACAGAAATTTGGGTGCCGTAGTTTCAAAGTTATAATTGCAGAAGTGATTTTTTTATTTTTATTTTTTTTACCTTAAGATGTTAAATGAAGAGATGGGAAGTGAAAGGAGGCTAATTGTGATTGTAAACCTCTGTGCATAACTATAGTCCTGTTTTTTAGGTTGGAAGACATTTTGATGAAAGATATTGAAACAAAATGTGGAAGACCTCATTATGTGGACGTCAAAATTAGGTTGAGTTAATAAGACATCTATCGGACGTCTAGACCATGTCAGAAATAGACTGAAGAAAAACTTTCATTCTGCACCTCCAGAGGAGAGTAAGATTTTCATTCTGCACCTTCAGTAGACCTGATTGAGACGTCAAAAAAATATGTTAAATAGATGTCATTTCAATGTCACATTGCGCAGTGGGATGATATTGTGTGTAGTGATGGCTCTATTCTATCTTCTCTGTGCAAAGAGGAAACCTGGATGTACCAGAGATGTGGCTTATGGGTTTACAGTTCGAGAGGGAGGAAGACTGCCCAACAGTTTCAATAACTGAAAGCGAGTATTTCTCAACAGGCCAACAACTTTTTTTTTATGCTTAATATTTTATTGATACACATGGCAAATGCTGTACAGGTTGTAAACATGACGTTCAGCGTTAACATATGTGGACATCCTGAAAAAGGATGCGGGAGCTGAAAGCTCTGCTGAGCTGGCTGGGTGTCTGGAGAGTTGGGAGAATGGAGGACTCTGATGGAAGCTTGCCTGAGGAGAGAGCACTGACAGCGGCCTGATATCAGCCCTTTCTACATTTGGAAAGGTGAGGAATTTTTTATCATGATTTATATCTATAAACATGATATTGTTATTATTATTACTAGCATAATTATAATATTTTTTTTCCATTATTACACAGGTGATGTAAACTAGGTTGAATGAGGGCTTATTTGAGGGCTGGATGTTGCTTTAGCTCCTCAAGAGTGGCACGCTTCAGTGGGTCTCTCCTCAGACACAAAGTGGGTCTCTCCTCAGACACAAAGTGGGTCTCTCCTCAGCAAAGTCTTGACATCTACAAAGCAAAAGAGGGGAAAGGTTAGAGTGGACAGTTTTTCTTGATCCAATGAAACTACAAATCAGAAGAAAATATTTAATTCATTAAAAATTATGTGTTAAGGGTGTATGTATTTGTGTGGGAGTCTTACCTTTAGATAGGTTGATTGAGGGCTTGTTTGAGGGCTGGATGTTGCTTTAGCTCCTCAAGAGTGGCACGCTTCAGTGGGTCTCTCCTCAGACACATGTACAGCAAAGTCTTGACATCTACAAAGCAACAGAGGGGAAAGGTTAGAGTGGACAGTTTTTCTTGATCCAATGAAACTACAAATCAGAGGAAAATATTTGATTCATTAAAAATTATGTGTTAAGGGTGTATGTATTTGTGTGGGAGTCTTACCTTTAGAAAGGTCACTGTTAATCTGAATGTCGTTGATAAGGTAGGACAAAGTGTTGAACCGTTTGTGACCACGTATTAAAGAAAAGAGGAGTGCTCCTAGCTGCCATACAGTGGTAGGATGGGCCTTGTACATTCCACAATCAAAACACTCTGGTGGAGAATAGATAACGGTGCCTACAGAGAAACAGAAGACAGTGATATAATTGAAAAGGTGATGCGATGTTATTTACACATCAATGTCATCATTTCACATAATCAACTGCATATAAAGATGGATGATATGACTCCATGTCTCCAAGCTACAGTATATTGAATCCAAAATCTCTCTTTGTGATTGTTGCTGACATCTTGCACATTGCGAGCCTTCTTATTTTATACTTAGACCTACAAACTTTTTGTTGATGAATGACCTGTACTGCAGTCAGTCAGTAGGAGAAGCTCCTAATATTTGGGAATTACTTTTTGGGCAACTATGGAGTCATCAAGCTTTAAGTCTTTACATCTTTACAGTCTATGATTCAGATATTGAGTGAAAAGGCAAGAGCAGAGATTGGATATCATACCACGAAAGGAATTATAAGATTTCTCATCGGAGAAGCTGCCGCAGCCAAAGTCAATGAGCCGCACTCTTAATTCACCGGCTTTAAACTGCACCAGGACATTTTCTAATTTGATGTCTCGATGAAAGACACCCTTGGCGTGAGTGTCAATGGCTGCGTCCACCATCTGCTTGAAAATCATCTGGAATAAGAGGGACAAGTATTGTATTTTTTAAGCACAGATTTTCATGTTAAGCAGATTCACTTAAAACATTTTGCAGAAGAGTTACTCCAATTGGACCCTGATGTTTACTGAATTCTTTTAATGAGACAAATTTAAACAAAGCTAATCTGTATGAATTCAAATCCAGCTAATGTAAAACTAACCATTATTTTGATGCTGTTTCCCAGATACAGGCCCTTTAAGGCACACAGAGTTCAGAGAGTGGGAATGCTGATAAAGAATGCTCATTTGCAACCTAACTTGTGTTGTAATGTCCATTTTATTTTTTCAGATATAAGCTAATTCTAACTAAAACCTTCCCAAATATGATGGTGTACAAATTATTAATGCAGTTACATTTGAAACTTTGAGAATTTTTCCTGATGTTAATCAAGCTAGCTAGTTTGTCAACTGGCGTTAGCAAGTTCCTTATTTACAGAGCTGATTTCCTAGCTGCCTTTTATCATTTAGCTAACAGCACCACCTCCCAAGTAGCAGTGGTTTGACCCAAGAAATAAGCTAACTGACATAAACACAAAGTCATCCTTTTCATACCTTTGCTTCTTGTTCATCCAGACCTCCACAGTCTCTGACATACTTCTTGAGGTCCACGCAGGGGACGGGTCTCTCCATGACCAATATCAGTTCATCATCCAGGGTGTACCAGTCCAGAAGAGAAATAGATGAGGACTGTCCAATGACCCCCGTCAGACCTGTGGTCTTAAGCATGAATGCCACCTCCAGGATGATGTCAAACACCTTATCGTTGCATATCTAGAGAAAAACACATGTGATGACTCGCTATCAGTTCAGACAGATGTGGGAAATGCAAGTTAAAGTAACAACAGAGGCAGAGTTTTAAAATGAGCATTGCATCTTTGGCAGAGGAGAGATATAAGAATTAAACATTACATCTTTTTTTTTTTTTAACATGATTAGATTACTTACCACATGTTCAAACTTAACAGCCTTTCTTGGAATATGTTTGATGGCAACCTGCAACACAAAAGGTACAAGTGACTTGGTTTGTCATTTCTGAGGGTTAGAGAATGGCTAAATGCAACTTTATCTTGTGTTTGTCTTACTTACTGGTAATGAGTCTGATCGACGGCGGCCTCTAAACACCGTTCCAAAGCCTCCACTGCCAAGGGGCTCAAGCTCTGTGTACGTGTTCTGGAATTCAGCTAGAAAATGTATAAAGACATTAGCCTCTGAGTTTACATATCTTCTATAAATATATATGATAATTCTTATAATTAAACAGTTTAATGTTCAATGATGTGATTGTCTCAGTTTCTCTCAGCTTACTTCTGCTCTTGTTTCCTGAGGAGGATCTCCTGCAGATTTCCTCCTCCTCAGCTGAGACGGTGCCTAAGTCCCGCCAAGGCCATATTCTGCCCTTTTCTTCCTTCACATTCTTCTTTATGCCAGCGCTGGACGACTGGAGGGTGCTGTAATAACTGCTGTAATAACCGCTGTAATAACCGCTGGTCTCACTACAGCTGCACCTCTTCTTTTCAGGGGCGTCACCTTCATCACTGGCCTTTCTCTTGGAAGCACGAACCCTGATATCCTCTGCAGGCCCTTGGCTGCTTGTAGGGTTTGGAGGGCTTCTACTCCTCTTTCTCATACTAAATCTCCCCTGGCGGTCACAGGAAGAGGTGGAGTTGGACACATATTCTTCAGCCCTGATCTTTGTGCTGGGCGAGACATCATCAGTGTCAATCCTTTTCCTCTTCCTGCTAAGAGTGGTGTCTATGGAGGGAATATGCAAAAGGCGACATTAGCTGATTGCTCAATGCAATCTTAAATAATTTCTTACAGAGAAAGACATTAATGTATGTTATATATTAATGACTGTTGTTAATCAAAATAGTTCTTTAAAAGTGAATTCCCCTTGAGCAATGGTACAAAACATTACAGACAACTTTTCATGATTATATATAAATATATATATTTATCTTCACACTTACTCAGATTTTTTCCGAACGATGGGGTCATCCTGTCTTGTGCAGATGAAGAAGACATGACTTTGTTCAAAGTTAGTTGTTCAAAGAAACTCACTTTCCAAATTTCAAAAGAGCAATACTAATACAGAGGGTGTCTGTGTGTACTGGTCTAGAGTGACTCTGTAGTTTGGGTATCTAGACTGGTTTGAAAAATACAATGTGATGGCATCATTTAAACTGTAAAAGTAAAGATCCAGTCTGTCCAATGTTCACGTTACCACGGCAACCTATCTGTTTATCATCACAAGAATCATAAGTCATTAACTCTACAGGAGACCTGCTAAGCTGGTCTGGTGTTTAATACAAACATATTAAACTGCAGCAAAGTTTGACAGTAATTTGATAAAATGATGTTGATGTAACCAGTAACTTACCTAAACCTAACGTCTGTCTTTGGTGTCTTATTTCATGTTTACATCAAATGTAAATGTTCACTGGAGTTCAGATTTATCAACTCCCACCATAAAGAAAACAAAGCAAAATCATTGAACACAATGGAAATTTTGTGTCACTCTCATGTTAAATCCACCCAATTTATGCTATTTGTTCTCTTGATAGACTTTACATGTAGTGATTTCATTTGAGTTTGGCCTGAGCACGACATTACTGGGACAAAATTAAAAGCCTGGCAGCTTCAATTAAGCTCTTTATAGGACACACCCAGTCAAAGTTACGGCTGTTTTCTCTCACCAAAGACAAAAGCACCAAAAACAATTCAGACTTTTTTTTGAGGAGAAGTGTGTTCACCACTTCAATGATGGTTCCTTTGTAAATGACTTGTGTCTCAACAGCTAGCTACGAAATCTCTGAGCTGGTTCATCCATAAAAAGCTACGAAACATGAGCTGTCAGTTACACACTAATGTAACAATAGCAAATGTCTGCTAGCATAGCTAAACGCTGAGCTGAGAAGGCATGCACAGCTAGCCACAAGCATTTTCTGTAAAGGGGTAACTTTTGGGTCACAATGAAGCCATATAAAAATTAACATCCCCAATCTGTGTCTCACTGTATATCACTAAAAAAGTAGCAAAAAATAAATAAATAAATAAAGCAACATGGTGCTCAAATTAGGGTTTCCAAGGAGGCAAATTAAAGATAAACGAGCTGCAATTCATGAAACGCCACTCTACAATTGTCCCATACTGACATAATGAAAAGGAGTCAAAGAGACTTCAATGGCAGCTTTTCATATATAAAGCAGCAAGAACGATTCATTTAGCTATAGATGAAGGTCAGTATTAAGAAAATTATGCCCGCATGAATTGCAATTTGACCCATTTAATCTTTGTCAGCCACCAAGCCTCACAAACCAGCAGCGAGTCAAAGTAGGATCGATTTATCTCTGATGTCCAAAATCAAACACAGTTGTGTGTTTTGGTTCTTGAACCAGTCCATGCTCTCTGAGCAAAAGGGTAAAAGTCCCCAAATTCGTTTGAAACCTCAGGAAGAAGCATTTTATGGAGAGATCCCCTTTGCGCGGTGTTCATTAGGATCCAAAGTAATCTAGGTGTCAGGTAGTTTAAACACGGATTATCAGACAAATGGAATTTTTTTTTTCCTGGTCATGACTGATGAGAAACATTATGTGGTTTAAAGGTGTCCAAAAGAGGCATCTCATGGAGGACATGCCCTCCATTTTTGAACATTGTCTTTTTTGGCTTGTCTTTTTTCCTGAATGGGAGTCTATGGCTGCTCCGAGAAACCTTTGGAGTAGAGTTCTGAAATTTGGATCACATGTAACTGTGTTCACATTGTTCATACGGTCTGTGATTGTAATAATCAACAAAATACTGTTTTGGTTTTTTTTTTTTCAAACTTCAGTAGCAATTTAAATTGCAAAATGCTATTTCTGCATTATGTAAAGCTTCAATTGACAGAAATTTGGGTAATGTAGTTTCAAAGTTATAATTGCAGAAGTGATTTTTTTATTTTTATTTTTTTTTTACCTTAAGATGTTAAATGAAGAGATGGGAAGTGAAAGGAGGCTAATTGTGATTGTAAACCTCTGTGCATAACTATTGTCCTGTTTTTTAGGTTGGAACACATTTTGATGAAAGATACTGAAACAAAATGTGGAAGACCTCATTATGTGGACGTCAAAATTAGGTTGAGTTAATAAGACATCTATCGGACGTCTAGACCATGTCAGAAATAGACTGAAGAAAAACTTTCATTCTGCACCTCCAGAGGAGAGTAAGATTTTCATTCTGCACCTTCAGTAGACCTGATTGAGACGTCAAAAAAATATGTTAAATGATGTCATTTCAATGTCACATTGCGCAGTGGGATGATATTGTGTGTAGTGATGGCTCTATTCTATCTTCTCTGTGCAAAGAGGAAACCTGGATGTACCAGAGATGTGGCTTATGGGTTTACAGTTCGAGAGGGAGGAAGACTGCCCAACAGTTTCAATAACTGAAAGCGAGTATTTCTCAACAGGCCAACAACTTTTTTTTTATGCTTAATATTTTATTGATACACATGGCAAATGCTGTACAGGTTGTAAACATGACGTTCAGCGTTAACATATGTGGACATCCTGAAGAAGGATGCGGGAGCTGAAAGCTCTGCTGAGCTGGCTGGGTGTCTGGAGAGTTGGGAGAATGGAGGACTCTGATGGAAGCTTGTCTGAGGAGAGAGCACTGACAGCGGCCTGATATCAGCCCTTTCTACATTTGGAAAGGTGAGGAATTTTTTTATCATGATTTATATCTATAAACATGATATTGTTATTATTATTACTAGCATAATTATAATATTTTTTTTCCATTATTACACAGGTGATGTAAGCTAGGTTGAATGAGGGCTTATTTGAGGGCTGGATGTTGCTTTAGCTCCTCAAGAGTGGCACGCTTCAGTGGGTCTCTCCTCAGACACATGTACAGCAAAGTCTTGACATCTACAAAGCAACAGAGGGGAAAGGTTAGAGTGGACAGTTTTTCTTGATCCAATGAAACTACAAATCAGAGGAAAATATTTGATTCATCAAAAATTATGTGTTAAGGGTGTATGTATTTGTGTGGGAGTCTTACCTTTAGATAGGTCACTGTTAATCTGAATGTCGTTGATAAGGTAGGACAAAGTGTTAAACCGTTTGTGACCACGTATTAAAGAAAAGAGGAGTGCTCCTAGCTGCCATACAGTGGTAGGATGGGCCTTGTACATTTATCGGAAGTTATCTAGGTGTCAGGTAGTTTAAACACAGATTATTAGTCAAATGGACTTTTTTTTTTTTACTGTTCATGGAATGTGATGGATTTACTTTCATTTCTAAAGCAGTTTTGAGGTACCGTTGGTTTGTGTTGGTTCTGATGCATCTTGTTGCCAAAGTTATTTCTCTTATCTAAAGTCCTGTACATGTTAAAGTAGTATTTTCAGACTTATATCCTGTTGTCTTGTAACTATGAGATGACATCGCTTACTCTAAGTCTAAATCTCACTCTGTTTGTCCTGATGGTCCCACAACAACCAATGTTCCTGTGCCTCAAGTCCTGAAAGAGGTCAGGGCTTGTGTTAAAATTCCCTTCATAAACTGTGTAGCCCCCACCGAGTACATGGAGAGGCAGAAGTTCCATCATTGCAGAGTTGCTCAGACCTTTGCCTGTGGCTGACATACTCTTGCCAGTGGACACTAAGGAATTTCAGGTGTGACCCGTGGAGGAGTCTGCAAGGACAAACACTTTGTATCCCCACTTTTTTGACTTGTCCTTCATGTACATCTTCATACCGATGTGTGCCTTGGTGCCTATCATCCGCTCATCTGGAAATTGGCTTGGCATGCAGTCACTGTGTCGCTGTACAGGGGCTTTATCTTGAAATTGTATATATATATATATATATATATATAAATATACTTATAACCGTGCTTAACTGTGTTCCCAAGCTATATAAGAGTACATGCAAAGGCCTAGAGTTGTTTACCGCTTACATTCAAGCCATAGCACAACTCAGAAGTCGTCAGCTCTAACATAATGCCTAAAACAAAAGAAGTGAGTGAAACCACAAAGGCAGCCATCTTAGCAATGCTGGAAATTGAAAGACTCATATCACTGCAATTTACTGTCATTGTTGTTGTTGCAATCTACTGTATGTTACAGTAGGGCAGTATATAAGACTTTCTGGTGTCATCTTACTTGGCAGGTGGCGCTATGTTGTTTTTGCCGTTTGCTTGTGTAGTTACTTGTTATTGAAATTGTCCTCTGTTCATAAGAAACTGTTTGTTTTAGGCCTGTTGTTGAGATTATTCTTCTGAAGCGGATATGCTATATGTCTAGGTTGCTACATGATTAGCATGTGCTTCATGGTCATACATCTCAAATTCATGCCCCCCCGGATCCGGGGGCACTCAGGTTTGACCAAAGTGAAATAATCAGATTTGTTCCTGATGATCCTCTTTGCCATTGAAAAACATAATGAAGCATTGGTTTGTTATTAGGGGCCACTTACTGTGTTACCTCCTAGTGTCATTTCCTTGACCCTTTATTTATTTCAAAAGAAGGTAATGTATTTTGTTTAACATCAACCACAACAGAAAAAACCTATTGAGTACATGGCCTCTGTGCAGGATACCTGGCATGTACTGTTTGTTTTTAGAAACTCGGTCAACTACCTTTATTCTTACTCTACTGTTATCCAAAAACTAAATACAGGACCAAAGCATCAAATGTAGTGTAAAATCACTTTTTATTAACTTTTGACCCATGTAAAACTCTATGAGGAGCAATAAAGTAACTCCATCTGGGCAAAGAGAAAGTTATTTCAAAAAGTCCTGAGCTGACGATACTCAGCAGAGGTACATTAATGAAGCTGAAAATGCCACGACACTGTTCCTGACAGCCAGGCTGTAAATGTTAATGCTTAATAACAGTAAATAGCTGGAGATCCTCGGACAGCTTGGAGCAGCATTAGACTGGACCAATTAGCCTTCTGAGTACAATGGCCAATTAGCTAGGGGATAATTGCTTTCCAAAACTGTTATTGTTTCTAACAGTTACAGCACTTTGGCTCAGCTCATGGGACTCCAAGTTGCTCCCTGTGACTAAGAAAGCTTTTACTTTTGGAGAAGTGTAATTAAGTGCTTCAACATCAAAGGGTTTGCAGCCTCACCGTGAGGCCCCTCTCAACTTAAAGCCATGAACAGGGAGCAATAGAATTCACCTGGTTGGTTACAGGATCATAAAAAAAAAAATGCTGAGGTGTAGTGTAATGGCAGCAGGACTTAGAAGTGAGTCAGTACACTCTGCTTCAGCACTAAACCTAATAAATCTTGTCTAAATTATGAGCAGAGTAATAAATAGCCCTGATTTCATACTGAAGTGTCATGTAAACAGTGTCCAGAGGTAACCTCTAATATAGAAAATTTGAGCCAGTGTCAAAGTTCAAAAATTGCATTTCGTCAAGTTTCCACTAGAGCAAAATAAGTCTACCTCCATTGGGTCTCATGTAGAAGGGGGGATATCATGTTGATGTCACAGTATCAGCTGGAGGAACAAAAGAGGCTCTGTTAAAACTGCCAACGAAGAGGACACATCTGTTTCTGTGGAGAGCATCTTGCTTTTTCATGCTACAATGGGAGGGCTTCAAAACCAGCATTTTGCATTTTGTGATTTTTGTTTGAATTAAAGGTTTTTCACTGATCATGTTTATTTTATTATTGTAGCTAGCTTGAAATAACGTAGCCCCATCCTGTTGCCTGAGTTTCGTAAATACGCTCAGTAATTAAGTGGGTGATGTGGTGGGGAATTATCCATTTTTGAAAGTCGATGACTTATGCTTAGTATACACTGATTCGGCGAAATGACCGGAAGTAGTACGGCCGCCATTACTGTCAAGACTACACAACTAGGTCAAGACAGTCTGGGAGGATGTGTGCCGTCATCGGCTGTTACAACAACAGTAAAAGACTACAGTTGTGAAAAAAAGTCGATATGTTAGACCCACATGCCGTTACTGAAAGCTAATGTAACCCACACCCCGCATTTAGATCTTGGAAGGCATGCATTTTTCGGCATAACACTGATAGCCCACGAAACAAATATTTAATTCCTGCAGTATTTTTTAATCACGTCGGCTTGTACATAATGATTAATTGTCTGTCAGCTTACGAGGGTCAGTATAAATGTAGCCTAGCCAGTGTTTACACACACATTTCCTCCTACTTCAGTATTTCACAATGAAATACTTCATACTTTTCATCCTATTAATTCCCAAATTA
Organism: Xyrichtys novacula; assembly: GCA_962446985.1. Classification (NCBI taxonomy): domain Eukaryota; kingdom Metazoa; phylum Chordata; class Actinopteri; order Labriformes; family Labridae; genus Xyrichtys; species Xyrichtys novacula. The sequence continues at coordinate 8,104,003 of OY660877.1, forward strand.
ATATTGGTATTATTTAAGATACCTTAATCAGTGTATAAGTGAAGGTTTATATTATGTTCATTGTTGCAAGGAATAAACTAGTCCTTTGCTTGTCCCAAACCACTTAATTTCCTCAACTGAACATATAGCCGAGTCACAACATGCTCATCCTTTAGCCTAGCTTATATTACTTATTCTCGAATATAAACATGTCATATAACCTCATTCATGAGCTGACAGTGCCACCTATTGGCTAAATTAAATTTCCAATTTTCACAGTTTTTTTGCCTGATCATGTTTTTTTTTGCATTGCATGTTGAGCCACAACATCTCTGACAAAAGGCTTCTTTGCAAAAAGCTGTAACTCCCTCAGAACCTGTCATGTCAATTGTTCTAGCACCAAATTAAAAATTTTGTTTGAAACTGTGAAAACCAGTAATGTCTCAATGTTATATATTTTTTCAAGATGTTAACAGAGTCTCAAAGTGGGCTCATCTTCTTTCCAAACCATTTCATCCCACATGTTGTCTCCGACACTCAATGCCTACTCTGCCATATGTTGTTTTTTTAAACCTCTCTGAACTGATGTTGTTTACCAAGAAACTCTTCAGACAATGATAACAAGAGTGCAAGGTTTCACATTCAACCTTATTCAGCTAGACAGCGCTCATATATGGCTCCTGTTTGAAGGCTTTTTTTCCTGCTTTGCACCATGTTTACATATAAATCTTAACACAAAGAAACTTTCATGGACACAAAACTTCAGCTTTATACACACAGAGCTCAGCAGAGTAACACAATAAACTTACACTGCTATCAATCACTCCAACACTATCCAGTTATACACTATCAAGAGTTTATTGTTTTACATTGTACACAGGGCATCTTTATAAGCTGTCTTATGTGTAGAATTATTATGTGTAGAATAGGGAAATTCAGTACTGAATATAGTACTTTATGAAGATATACACTCACCGGCCACTTTATTAGGTACACCTGTCCAACTGCTTGTTAACACTTAATTTCTAATCAGCCAATCACATGGCGGCAACTTAGTGCATTTAGGCATGCAGACATGGTCAAGACAATCTCCTGCAGTTCAAACCGAGCATCAGTATGGGGAAGAAAGGTGATTTGAGTGACTTTGAACGTGGCATGGTTGTTGGTGCCAGAAGGGCTGGTCTGAGTATTTCAGAAACTGCTGATCTACTGGGATTTTCACGCACAACCATCTCTAGGGTTTACAGAGAATGGTCCGAAAAAGAAAAAATATCCAGTGAGCGGCAGTTCTGTGGGCGGAAATGCCTTGTTGATGCCAGAGGTCAGAGGAGAATGGCCAGACTGGTTCGAGCTGATAGAAAGGTAACAGTGACTCAAATAACCACCCGTTACAACCAAGGTAGGCAGAAGAGCATCTCTGAACGCACAGTACGTCGAACTTTGAGGCAGATGGGCTACAGCAGCAGATGACCACGCCGGGTGCCACTCCTTTCAGCTAAGAACAGGAAACTGAGGCTACAATTTGCACAAGCTCATCGAAATTGGACAATAGAAGAATGGAAAAACGTTGCCTGGTCTGATGAGTCTCGATTTCTGCTGCGACGTTCGGATGGTAGGGTCAGAATTTGGCGTCAACAACATGAAAGCATGGATCCATCCTGCCTTGTATCAACGGTTCAGGCTGGTGGTGGTGGTGTCATGGTGTGGGGAATATTTTCTTGGCACTCTTTGGGCCCCTTGGTACCAATTGAGCATCGTTGCAACGCCACAGCCTACCTGAGTATTGTTGCTGACCATGTCCATCCCTTTATGACCACAATGTACCCAACTTCTGATGGCTACTTTCAGCAGGATAATGCGCCATGTCATAAAGCTGGAATCATCTCAGACTGGTTTCTTGAACATGACAATGAGTTCACTGTACTCAAATGGCCTCCACAGTCACCAGATCTCAATCCAATAGAGCATCTTTGGGATGTGGTGGAACGGGAGATTCGCATCATGGATGTGCAGCCGACAAATCTGCGGCAACTGTGTGATGCCATCATGTCAATATGGACCAAGCCCTCTGAGGAATGCTTCCAGCACCTTGTTGAATCTATGCCACGAAGAATTGAGGCAGTTCTGAAGGCAAAAGGGGGTCCAACCCGTTACTAGCATGGTGTACCTAATAAAGTGGCCGGTGAGTGTAGTTGAGTTTACATTACATAAAAACACATAAAGCCTGTAAAACACAAAAAGCAGAAACAGACCCCCCCCACCAGTGAATGGCCTGCGAAACCACGGCACCCACGGCTTGTGGCGTGCAGCGTCAGCTGCGCCCAAGGTGTGCAGGTTGGCTGGGCTCCGGAGAACATCATAGACTGATTGGATGAGAAACTAGATGCGTAATGGCTCCACAGCTCTGCCCAAGTGATCTTGCGGGATTCTGCATGCTCCCACCAAGTCCATGCCCCCTTTTTGTTCATGCCGACCATCTTACTGCATCGGTCTTCCTCCTCCTCCACTCGAATCTCATCCTGGACCAGCCGACGTTTCTCCTTTCCACGGGCTTGGTCATAGCGCAGCTTTGGAAAGCAGCCCAGACCTGCCCGCCTCGTTGCAATGGAGCCCACCAGCATCTTGTGCCTCAGACGTGCCTCTGCTCTGGTAATGGCCTCCTGAGCCTGCCACTTTCTCCCAGTCTTCACAAGGATCCCTGCTGATGCGACTTTGATGTCTGCGGAGTCCCTGTACATCATCGTCTCTCTGGAGCGAGTGACTTTGAACTCGTCCGTTAGTCCGCTGAAATAATAGGCTGAGTTAGAGATTGTGGTATATGGTGGCAGTTTACCATACAGTGAAGTGTAGACACTGATTTGAGCTCCCTCTTACTTCAACTTAACCCACCATAATGCATTCCAAGAAGTTACACTCTGCTGCCTACCACCACTGTCTAGTTCTTAGTGGTTCATGTGTTTCATGGGTCAGAGTATTTTGGCTTTATCCTTAAACACACTTCAACATGATTTAAGAGATTTAAGCAATGAAAGGTGGGAAACCATAAAAGACATGTTTTAGGATTAAAACCAAAAATATAGTGTTCAAAGACTCAGCTCTCATGGCTCTTAGGCAGCTGTTTTCTGCCTCTCTGCATCCATATCCAACTATTTTATCCTCCATCTCTACCAACTCTAACAAATATTAGCTGATTTAGCACTGTGAAAGGACATAGCTTCTCCTCTACCTCATTATTTCCTTTAAAGTTTTACTTATTAATTTTCCCTGCTGTATTTTTAATGTTACAAATATGTTTACTGAAGGGTGGCAAAAACTGATAAAAGAGATTTTTTTCCAAAGACTTGGCAACTGGTGAGAGTTAGCCGGCCAGGAGTCTGTGTACGCTGTAATGATGATACACTGCTCTCTGCTAAAGAATCATTGGCCCTGCTGGCAAACATGCACCTTTGTGATTTATGCTCTTTGAAGGCTCAGCCAAGGCCATTGGTGGCAATAGAAGGAAAAGCACTAAATAATTATCTCTCCATTTTTCTTTTCTTTTTCTTTGTGTGTGTGTGCACTTTTGGTCATCTGATAAAACGATAAATGCTGCTCGAGGAGCTGAAACAGCAGCAGTCTCTTTAGGAGGGGGACAGATCAGCATGTAGGCCTGATGCCAAATTACAGTCTTGCAACACAATCCTCTGATAAAGCTTATTGGGTTGAGAGAAACACTCAGCGGTTTAACAAACACTCATCACTGTGTGGAGCTACTTTTCAAACCTTCCCTGACCTTTGACCTCTCAGTGTCAGCATGTCCCCATACAGTGAGCACAAGACTAAATAAACGTCCAAAAGACACACAAAGGGACTGTCCTTCGGTGTGTTTCACAGACTGTACACTGAATGAAATACCACCAGAATTCACTGACTGTGGAACTAAAAGAGTCAGAGCTCCCCCTACTGACTGGTTGGGGTATAGGTTTATATCCCTGCCCTTCCTTCATGTTAACAGATAGAACATGGGTCAAAATACAAAATGCAGAGATCAATTCTGTCATCATGGTTAGTCCTTACTCTGCTTATTTATTTCCAAATGTCAATATTGTCCCAAGAAGTTGAGTTTCAAAGAGGTTTCAAATAAGTTTTATTAAAGGTGACTGATTGACCGCTCTTTTGTCAAATGCTGGCTCCTACAGAATTCTCTTGAAGATAAGGGGAATGGTGGAGAAAAAAAAACACTAATATACTATAAAAAAAAAAACAATTTAAAAGATGTATTTTAATTTTCATTACCACAAGAGCACTAAAAGCACTAAAAAGCATTGTTACAGATGCTTTTAGTGCTAGTATTATTTTGGCTGATCAGTGGTCCTAGCTATGTTCCATATTTATGTAATGAGGTTAAAAACACAACAGCATTTTATTGAGTTTTCAAAGAATAAGCCATCATTAGCTGGTTTTAAAAATACCAGAATTTTTTCTCCACACAAGCCTAACCATGATCAGAAATATGGATCTTTCTTGTCTTCTTTACAAATGTTTGTGCACAGCATAAAAGAGAGGAAACTTTAAATCAATACACACGATTTCAGCAGTGCAGCTATAATGGAACAGGTGTAAACCTTCAGAATTCAACCAATTATTAAAACACTGAGAAAAAGCTGATATAGGATAAAGTCTATTTATTGTTTATTTGAGTCGTTCCTTTTCTTTTTCAACAGACACTGCCACTTGGAAACTGTAAACTCACAGCTGAAATAACTAAAAATAAAACTGATCTTGCTGATCAAGCCTTGATTGCAATATAATTAGTGGTTTGCTATTAAAGTAAACCTACTTTATTAAAATAGGATTTAAATTGACTGTTTTATGCAGTTAATCCTGAATTATACAAAGAAATGCAGTTTCAGTCACCTACTCAAAGGATGTTGTGATATAATTGATAGTGGGTCCTGCTTGTGTTTTAGAACACTGATGTGGTCTTGGGTCATTTCCTGACAGATCTTGAAATGAATAAAAACAGCTTATTTTTGTTATAGTAAAAAAAAGTAACTTAAAACCTCATTTCCAAAAGCAGCTAAGATGACTAAGATAAAATATCAAATGTGGGGGCAGCACTTCTTCAAAAACTGATGTGACTTTGAAAATCACTGCATGTCCTAAAATCAACTTTCAAAAACCATTGTCTGAGTTTACATCGTTTATTAACCATCTATTGCATTTTATTAACATTTCACACAGCATTCCAATTTTTTTTTTTTTCAATTGGCGATGTACATGTAAAATTTTAATCTGTCAACAAATAGTAATCAGAGGCTTGAAACAAGTAGTTTAAAGGCATACTTCAGTTTATTAAATGCAATTCCGTTACTATTTTACACAATTTTAATTGCTTCTTAAAGCTCATGTTTGGATATTTTTGATTGGTTATAAACCAGATTGAAATTAAGAGTGATACATTTCCATAGTGTAAAAAACAAAAACTAATGAGACCAATGACAACAAGCCTGATGACTCCGATGTTGTTATTGTCAATCTCTGTGGCCATTGTGAGGGGGGAGGTACACTGTAGAAACAGTCTTTGTTACTTTTCCTTCAGCAAAAATTCTCAAAGTGATATATTTAACCTTGGACAGCTAATATCAATTACCTCTCTGTCCACATGGGGGCACCAAAGATATTATAGTCAGAAAGTTCCTCACGGGAGCTTTAATTTGTGACACCAACGTCTTGCTGCAAATTGTTTGAAATGCAGTGGTGCTGACATAAGCTTCTTTTTTTCCCTTAAAAAGAAATGAGCAGTGTTGTTCCAGCCCTGATTTATAGTGTGTTTCTCATTCAAATAGTTAAAAATGCCTCTGTCACAAAATAAGCACATCAAAACCCTCACTGTAACCAGATTTCAGGTTTCTGACTACTTCAGGGAAGTGATGACTTTCAATTGATTTGTCAGTCCTTCAGACTGAAACAATAGAGATAAGGATTGAGAAAAAATAAGAAAAACTGAACTTGTAAATGTTTCCTCTTTTTTATTAATCAATGAGGCAGGGAGCTACAATGTTGAAATAATACCCTGGTAATCAAATTTGTGGTTTGTACTTTTAAAAATGGGTGAATGCTTGACTAAATTGACTATTGATTCCCCCCCTGAGCTGGAAGCTGTGCAGAACAAATGTGCACATGTGGAGGGAAGCAAAGAAGGGGGGAAAACGAGAGGAAGAACGCAGAGGGAGTGGGGATGGCTGTCCGTTTTGTGAAGGTTTGCTTTCTTCTTCATTTTCCTTTGTTGATTAGTTCCTTCTCTGCTATCCACTACATCACTCCACGGGTGAAAATGTGAAGATGGAGAGGCAGTCCTTCTGGAAACAGCTGAACAGGGAATTCCCTTCCAGTGCAATTTACCCAAATAACCCATTCTGATGACATGAACAAAACATCAATGTCCCTGTCACTTGAAATACCAGTGAGGGTAAACAGCACCATAAGTCTGGCCTTTTGTTACTTTAAATTCACCATTCATCTCATGTTGTAAGCAAAGCAGGTGCTGGAGGTAAAATTCTCTAAATGTGCTGTCAGACCTCAGAGCACGAATACACAAACCATCAGCACCTGCTTCTGTAAAACCTAGAATCTATTCATTTAGGGACAGCAGCCCTCACCAATACACTACGGGTTAGGCAGCCATACTCACTTTCCCAGGTGCTCTTTTTCAATGTAAGCTTTCAAGAAGTACCCTGAAAGGACATAAGTACATTATTTTTCTTCCTGCATCACATCAAGTGCCATGAAATGCCGGTCCTGGATTTGACCCCAGAACTGATGAGGCAGTGAGAGGCAGCAGTCTTTACCACTAGACATTAAAGGTCAAAGGTCAAAGGTTACTCTATTTGTACACTCAGGTAAATTTTGTTTGCAGTGAATCACATGTATGACAGTAGACGTACAAACAGCACAGTATATACATATCAAGTGACAACAGTGCTCAGGGTAAGAGATTAAAATGAATTAAATAAGACCAAATATAAACCAACAACTCTTAAGGTTTCTTCCCCCTTGTTAATGTGCCTGATGGCTGATGGAATAAAACTATTTTTGTACCGCTTAGTTTTACAGGCTGCTACATTGAGCCTCCTGCCTGATGGGAGCAGCTGAAACTCAGCATTGAGAGGGTGGGAGCCATCATTTAAGATAGAGTCAGTCATCCTCTGTAACTGCTTAGTAAACAGGGATGGTGGGTAGAGCTTGTGCTTGATATAGATGCTCTTTACTTTAATTTTCTGATGAGAAAGGTTAAAAACAGCTTAACAAAGATGTGAAAACAGCTTTTATTAATTTCTTGGCTAATTGGCATTGTTCTGGGCTGGAACTATAGACAACAACAACTTGGTTCCGCCTTCCGCCTGTATACGGATTTTAAGCCAAAAAGCTCTGTATTTCTGGGATTTTTCTTCATTTCCTGAAACCAGCGCGGTGCAGTAGCGATGCGCGCATTCGGCCACGCAGTCACCGAGAGTCGCTGTGATGATGCTCGGCTCAAACAGCGTATCCCTCGGGAGAGCTACGCAATCCCTGAACACCCATAGGCTGCACCAGGTGTCAATCATAGAAAACATTAACCTTTTAGTAACTTTTGAAAACAGAGCCGTACAGAAAAAAGAGGACTTGAGCACAAACCAGTCTTACTGTATGTTCTGTGTAATAAATTTCTAAAGTTTGTCCACAGTCCCATAAGCTTTGCTGGCGGAGGCGGGATTTATGACCTATACTGCAACCCATCAACAGAGGGTGCTGTTCTTGGAGTGGCTTCACCCAGAGAGGAGGAAGACTCTGTCCATTCTTTATACAGTCTATGGCTTGAACCCAGAACCCTGTTTAGAGAGGCAACTGCCTTTGCCACTACACTACAGGTTTATATGGAAGTGATCGCTTTTGTAGGTCCTATTTACTTTTATTTTCGATTCGATAAAGTTAAAAAAAAAAGGTTGACATAGATAAAAGATCAGGTTTCCTTTTCAGGCTCACAAGGTGTGCCTCTGTCCTGGTCTTAAACCCAGGACCATATTTATAACTTGTGGTGTCGTGACCCTAATTACTGTGCCAAAGGTTAGTCTGGCAATACTTGCTTTTCCAGGTAGTATTTATTTTAATTTTCTAATTATTGAAGTTTAAAACCACTTTGATTATTAATGTTTCTATAAGGAAAGGATAAATGTAACATTGCTTTGTTTATTTCTGTTATTTTCACTTAAAATTTTTCATTATGAGCAAAATCAGAGGATTGCTTCTCAAACAGTTGTGCCCACATGACACACAATGCATCTCAGTTACTTAGTGTTTAACAAATCTATTCACATACACAGCAGTATTGGGTGTGTGAAGACCTCTAGACACACTTAATTACCTGTAGTCAACACTTAATTACATTTCAGGGGATTATAAGTGCTTATTCAACCTGTTTTTATGCATCCTTTAAATCCCTCTGGAGTTCACAAGGCTGGTTCCTGAAGGCTTAGACCAGCACACTCCACATCCCCTTGAGATTCACTCACGTTGGAGATCTGAGGTTGACATATAGCTTCAGCAGTTAATGGAGAGTCTGATGAAGAATGTAAGTTCCACACTCTGGTATTGACCTGTTTGGGGGATGCAACCATCTCAAAGAAATGCCTTCAGCAATGTCTGCTTATTTTATTCTTTTTAAGAGTTCTACTAATGCAAGAAAGCAGCAGCTTGTAGCAACCGAGACAACTCTTTGGGTGAAACCCCCACATTCCTCACAGGAAGGCTTCCTTTTCTTGTCCCAGGACACAGGATAATATAAATCTTTCCAGACTTATTTGCACTTTCAGGTTACATAACTGACCCAATCGGAGGTTGACCTAAACCTCTGGCTCTTCACGATTGGTCAATTCGGAGAACAGAGACAGAGTTTTTATTACCCTTCAAACTGACTCCATCACTGACCATCTAAATAAACATTAACGCTTCAACCCAGATCTTCTATTTCAGATACGGACCCCAAGATAAGGTCTGAGGAACAGGACACTGACCTCCAGACCTCGGTCGTAAATCCCTGCTCAACCATGTTCTGATAAAAAAACTGCATTCCTTTGGTAAAAGAATACAAATGACTGATCATGACATATTGTGCATTCAGCCATGTACTTATCTGTCTAATCATTTTTCTATGTGCTCCAGAAGCCAAGTTATCACTCTGACAGAATAAATCCTTTATTCTTTAGTTTCATTAGACCAACAGCTTTTTAGACTGTTTCATGAACTTTTAAGAGTTAAATTTACAGAGTATGAATCATAACTTTACTCTAAGTAACAGAAATAGTTTAGAAATGTTTGGTTTATATTCTTATCATTTATTTAGTATTTTTAACCATTAGGTGGTTATAATGTCACTGAATAATCTGAATGTCAGTATTTAGAATCCATTATTAATCATGATGATGTTCATTCACATGTGTTTACTCTTTTGTTGTTCACAGTTTCTATGTGTTACTATCTGTTTCATTTCAGAGTGATTTAGCATGATCAATGTGATTATTTAAAACACAAACGGTTTTAAAAACTTGAACCAAAAGTACAAACAAATGTATGATTTCAAGGTAGCATGCCCTTTGCTGAACTGTCAGGGAATAGGAATAGGAATAGGAATAGGAATAACTTTGTTTTATCCCCGAAGGGAAATTCAATTGTTTGTAGCCTCAGTCGTCATGTGTCAAAAAGTCATCTGCTATTTACAGAAGAGTTATAAAGTCTGATGGCTGCGGGTACAAAAGGGTGATGGGTTCAAGTCTAAAAGAGAGAGGAGTTGTTCACCACTATTGGCCCTTTGGTCCCTTAAGGTGTTATGAAGTGGGTGGTCCATGTTCTTTAGAATAGTCTTCCTTAGTGTACATCTCTCCACCACACCATCCAGATCTAGCAAAAATTGAATTAATTAAAAATTAACTAATCAATTGCAAATAACTAAATCAATACTGCTATCAGCATACAAAGCTTACTTTGGGACTGCAATGAAGTAAGAGAGGGTGATACTGCATTTTTTTTTCAAAAGTCCTGCTGTTAGTTCGCATCTGTATCAGACTCTAAATCCAGCTGAATTGGTTTTGGGTTGAGTTGGATGGCAGAGTAAAGAAAGTGCTGTCAACAAATTCCCAGCATTTCAGAGGACTCCTTCAAGGATGTCAAAAAAGAATCTGAAGAATTCCCCTGCCGTGAAAAACTCACCTCTCTGTGTATCGCTGTTGGCGAAAACAACACAGCAGCGAGCAGCACGCCCGCTAAACGATCGTGAGTCGTTGTTCTTTTATATCGCGGAGAAGTGGAGAGATTAAAAATAAATAAACATTGCAGCTATAAAGGGGATTCTGCTACTTTTAAAGATATCAAATAGCATATTGCTTTAAATCGGCTGAAATTAAATCATTCTTGCAGGAAAATTATACACATGTATTAATGTAAACGCACTATAATCGATTGTTTTATCTTAGCCTCAGTGAATAAACCGGTGTTCAGCAGTCAGTGAACGATGCTACACCCCCTCTCTCCTCTGCCTACATCAAGTAATTCGGAAGTCGTTCGTTTCGTTCACCATGTAGTTCACTGACTGACTGAATCATTCCATTCACGTACTGCCACATGTTGTTCATAGACGTTTCGTTCACAGACTGATACATATAGTTCATTCCCTGTGAGTGAATCACAAGACTCCGCCCGCTCACTGGCTGTGTGTTGTTCGCCGAAGAGTGAAAGGCTGCAGTTCCACTCCTGACTGGCATGCCAGGCTGAGGTCAACTGAACTGAAAAAAGGAACAAATCAGGTCTCGGAGTGATCAGTTCACGTCATTCACTCAGCAGTTCTGTACTTTTGAGCGAAACGTTCATGATTGACACAACACTAGTTTGAGCTTTTAAAACATTTACTTTTCCCAAATACTATGCTCCAAGTCAATGCAACTTGTCTGATGATACTGAACCAAGAACAAGAACCTTAACTCAGACCCAGAGATACAGCCTGAAAAACTGGCATTGTTTCATCACAATTGTTGGGTAAACAGAAAGGCAATCAAACAAGCAGAGGTTTTCCAAACCCCGAGGCTAAGACCAAAGTCTAAACACACAATATGGTCAGGATAAAAGCTCATTGAAAACATGGGGAACTGCATTGAGAAAGCAATTAGATCAGGTGAATCAAATTAAAACAGGGCATGTAACACAGGAGAGATAGGTGTGAAGGACCTGAAACAATGGTTAGCTTTGACACAAGACCTGAAACAATATGCAAATAGAAAGTCGAGTCAATGTTAATTTAAATACCACATTAAAAAAACAACTGCAGTTGAACCAAAGGGCTGTACAAGCCTAAAAATATATACCTTTCAAGTAAGATATGGTTGAAAGACACCAAAAACACAATTAAAAAACAACAACAACAACAGAAGAACATAATAAATACAAAAGGAAGATATAATAAACTTTTCTCTTTAACTTTATTACCTTCACGTCTTTTTTTCTTTGTGTTTGTTTCTTGTTTTGTTTTGTTTTTAATTTTTCACTTTCTCCCATTGAGACATTGTAGTAACACTCAAAAGTTATCATTTAAAACTTTCATCCAAAAAGTAATCTTTTAAAAGCTTTCTTTCTTGTAAAAAATATGCTTTGTCTTGATACAGATATAATTAAGACTTTCCCATGTCAGGAAAGGGGCCCAGGGTTGAAATCGACTAAACTACAAATCCAAACTGATGCCCCATCATTTGCTGGTTTGGATTGGTCATCCATCTATCCATCAGTTTTTGTACCAACCAAGTGTGTCTTCAAGAACTTGAGTTGAAAACTATAGGGTCGCCCTGAGTGTACCTATCTGCCCCTAAATGCAAAGGGAGATCTCAAAAGATGAACAATTTCCTGTGACCTGATGTTATCATTTAACAAACATGGTTCACCTTTGTCCAACAGGGTTAACCAAAAACTTTTTTTTTTTTCTGTCAAGTTCGACTGAAGTTGAAATAACTCCATCACTCCACAAGACAGATCAGACTTTTAATATCATTCTGGGGAGTACAAATCAAATGTTTTTTTTAATGCTTTTGTTTTAAACATATCTCATTCAGAGCAAATCCAGCCCTCAGTTTATCATACTTCTGGCTGCACAACCCATGCTGTGGTTTGAGTAGCCCAATCGTTTTACGAGCACACCAAAAGTCAGTATTTTAGAGGGTTAAACCGTCTCAAAAATGCACAATGTAATATTTAGTTTTGTGCAAGACACAGAGTTAAAGAAAAAGGATGATTTAAACCCGGAAATTGTACATCAGTGAAAAGACATACTTTATGTTTTAAAAGAGTGCCTTCCACTCCCTCTTTTGTCACATTTTATCCTTTACTCAGACACCTGAGGAGAATTAAGTCTCATCTCCCCCTCCTGTCCACACTGCTGTTGAATAAATAAAAAGGGCATCATTGTGAAGAATGAATTACTCTGTTCACTCCTCTTATGTGTCCCTATAGGTCCTCATTATAACTTATCCTGTCAGTGGCTGCCTGTGGAAGATAACCCTACTTGTGCTCAGCTTTAATTGCATTGAGATCTCTTCTGTGTCTTTCAGCCAAACATATGTCGATACCGTTGAAACAAATACCGCTCTGAGTGGGAAACTTGTTTGCAGCAAGTCTGAGGAGGAAAGAAAAAAGGGTGGTTGCATGCAGAGAGTGGACTCCAGGGTAATGGTTGGGATTTCTGTCCATAATTACATTTTCATTATAAAGAACCTCCATTATAATTATTACAAACAGTAAAGTAAGCATGAGGCAAAAAAAAGATATGTGAGAACGAAAACTAATTACATGGTACATATGAATTAATTATAGGTGAAAGAGATCTAATGATATTTGATGGAAATTCAGGACAGAGTTCTACTGGGTGAAATGTGTAATTTAGTCCGACAAAAGGGGTCAAAGGTCAAAGTGGTCATTGCATGCGTGCCTAATTTTTTTGGTATCATAATTATGTTATAAAAATGAAGCCTTACAATATAATTAAATCCTCCCAGCACACCTGCCTCCTATTTACAATCAAGCCTGCAGGGAAAAAGTACACCAGTCCTTCATCCACTTCCTGACAGATGGTCTGCTCATCTGAAGTGCTATCCAGAGTTTGCCTCTTGAATTGCACATTCAAGGCTATTCAGTTTTGTCATTTATTCTAAAAGATTAAGGGCTCTATTTTCGTGTCTGCCGGTGAGGCGGCTGAGGGTGGCGGACCCCGCGCAGTGGTATTTTTGTCTGTCGTACAGCCAGTTTGGTATTTTCATGGACTGAGGCGCACCGAGGTCCGCCAAGCTGGGCGTGGTGGCGTGGCAGGGGGAGGTGTCGACAGAATCAGCAGGCGCAGTGACATTTTCCTGCTCGCCGGTGGCATATAAAGTGCGCTGAAAGCTTGCCGATTCAAACCTGGTCAGCTTTCAGCGCAGGCGGAGTGCAGCTGGTCTAGTGGTATTTTGGTAGACCGGCGGCGTATTGGCATACGTCACCGATGCCTCACAGGCAGGTTTCCACAGTGTCAGGCACATTTCAGTGCAATAAATAATCATCATCAACTATTAATCTGAGTCATCACTTTCATTTAGATCTGTATAGATATATTCTGATCTAAATTTGATCTGATGAGCACGTTTGGCACTTACAGTGACACTTGTTGACACTTCTGTCGCCATCGTGTGGCAATGCTGTCTTCAGACATCTCTTGATCTCTCTGACTACTTCACGAAAATTGTAATACGCCTCGCCGATGGCAGATTTAAAGGAGAGGAGCTGATGTTATTGGTCAATACAGGTCTCAGCTGTGTTAAAAACACTCCACGCCCTCGCTACGACTTACGCCGCTGGGAGGAGCTGAGTTAGGGAGGGGGGACACTTATGCCGGGCTGCACTGCTCACCAAAATACCAAATTGTGCTTGGGAAAGCCTTGTCGGCGCGGCGGACCTTACTCATGCCACGCCTGCGGCACGTCTCCGGCGAGGCACGAAAATAGAGCCCTATCTCTCATGTTCTTCTGCAGAGTGTTTGCGCCTGCCCACCTTCCACCACATCCTCAGCCTTCTCTTACAACCAAAGCCGCCTTTTGTCTTTGGACAATACATTTTAAATCATCCCTGGTGCTTTTGAGAGTTACTTTTGGTTCCAACAGCTAATAACCAAAGCTCACATTGTTGGGAAAAAAGTGTACCAGGTATTTGCACGTATTTGGCAATGTTGTAGATGTCATGACCTGGCAGGGAAGACACACCCCATGTACAAGATTTAAAAAAAAATCTTTATTGAATCAAATTAAACCAAATTGGAATATTTAAGAAATAAGGTGTGTAAATCAGTAAAATCAGTAGTGTGTGAGGTGTGCATGAGTGGAAGGTGGGTGTATGTGTGCGAGGGTGTTGTACAAAGCAAACTTAAACTACAACTGAAACAGAAAAAAACAAACAGAGCAAAGCCAAAACAAACCAAACCAAACCAAGCAACGCCAAACCAAACCAAACCAAACCAAGCAAAACAAAACAAAACAAACCAAGCAAAGCCAAACCAAAACAAACCAAGCAAAGCCAAACCAAACCAAACCAAACCAAGCAAAGCCAAACCAAACCAAGCAAACCAAAAATAAACCAAATCAAACCAAGCAAGGCCAAACCAAACAAAGCCAAAACAAACCAAGCAAAGCCAAACCAAACAAAACCATACCAAACCAAGCAAAGCCAAAACAAACCAAACAAAGCCAAAAAAAAAAACAAACAAAGCCAAACCAAACCAAACAAAACAAAACAAACCAAGCAAAGCCAAACCAAACCAAGCAAAGCCAAACCAAGCAAAGCCAAACCAAACCAAACCAAACCCAACAAAGCAAAGCCAAACCAAACCAAACCAAACCAAGCAAACCAATAATAAACCAAATCAAACCAAGCAAGGCCAAACCAAACCCACAAAATAAGTCCTCGTTAAAATAAGGCTCGTACGGTGAGTAGTTAAGAGGAAAACAGTGGTCCTCTTTATAAAAAAGTTACATATTTAATGAGGGACTTAAATCCAGACTCAGGGAACTTGAACTTAATTCTGGCTTGACTCTTCTTTGATGACTTAACTCTAACTTTTAAGCTTAGGAAAACTTCTCTTTGGCGCACATTAAGAAAAAACATTTAATCTTTTACTCTCAGCACTGACTCAACAGTCCTCATTCAACTCCCCTGTTGTTGGTGGTAATGCATATCTGAGTTGTTTTTTCCAAAGCAAAAAACAAAAGTTTAACAAACTTTCAGTTTTGGGTTGGTTTTGGTGCCATTTTATCTCTTCTGTTTCATACCTTTGTTTGCCAAGATAGTACCACTTATCCAAAGATCTCATCCTTTTTTTAACATCCAATCTTAATATCGATCAACTCCTGGTGGCGGTCACAGGTATAAAAAAAATCACATGGCATAACATTTCAGTCATTGTCCTGTTTGCTGAAGTAGGTCATAAAGAGGTCTCAAGTAATTTCAATCTGTTTCACAACCAGTTAAAAAAAAAAACTCACACAGCCTCTTAAAAAAAACCCCTTTTTTTTCTCTTTTGAGGGTGCCAGTTTATCAGTATGTAAGCATGTGAATGCAAGATCAGTTTTTAAAGACCCACTGCACTGAAAATCACGTTTTTCTTGTTGTCTACATGCTCATATGGCATTTTTCTTAAGCTACAGGACATATCATGAGAAAAGTAAGTAAGAAAAATAACGAGTATTTCCGCATTAAAATCGCTGTGAATCTCTGGCAGACCCAAACGGCAGGTTCAGATACAGTGAGACTTACGTCACTTCCAAGCTTGTCCCCTGGAGCCCAGCTATGCAGGCCAGACTTGGAAAAGTAGAGAGGACGATCGCGGAACAAGCATGTGCGTTAGCGGATTGTAATGCTTGTAAGGAAGCTAATTTTGATATTAACTTTCATCATGTCCCCAAAGACATTAGTGTCTGAGAGTTGGATAGCTCCTATGTTACCTTTTTACCTGCGAATAGCTAATGATCTACTGGAGCTCTGTGGAAGAAAAGCCCTTGAAAATGACACAGGAAATGCGATTTGGGCTAATAACTTCGTAAACACAGTTTAAAGACCACTGAGAACACATAAAGTAGTTAAAGATAAATTTAAAAAAATGACACGACTTTAAGAATACAGTTAGATCCCTTTAATTTCAAGTCAAGTTAGGTCATCAGGCATTAAGGTCGCCAACCCTCAAGTCGAAAAGCTGTTGCACTGCCAAAACAATTTGAATGCCGTCTAATTAGAGCATCAGTATAGGGCTTTATTCTTAATCATTAACTGGTGAAAACTGCCTGTGTAAACTGTTTGAGGAGTTTGGGAAAATTAAAGGCTAAAAGGAGCCAACAACAGGCGGTGTTGCAGAATCTATCTGCAAGCAGCATCTTGAAAGTTACCCTCAACCCTGTCCAGTATCATAGCGTCTCATATTAGGCGTTCAGTCGTAGTATGTGTGCATCAATAAAACTGACAAAGCCAAAATATCAACCTCCTACCTGTTTTTTACTCACATGAAATCACTTAACACTTAAGCACTGTTGAAGATGTTGAAGTCGCCGTTGTAAGCCATTACTCATCACTGAGATAAATCCAGGAAAAACTTTGCAAACCTGGCAAGTCCTCTGACAGTACTCGATGCACTGTAGCTGAGATGTCAAGAATCCTGAACGTGTCTTCGATCCTGTCAGTGTGAAATATGAACCTCCTTGTCTTTACCTGATTCACAAGGTTCTTCGACCAAAAAATGATGCAAAGCTGAACCGACACACTCTTTGTTTTCTTTCATGATGCAATCAAAATATGGATTTACCTGAACAGGAACATGTACAAAGAGTCTGCCATTTGAATGATGCAAGACTCAGTTGCAGTGGATGGGATTGGACACTGATTTGTAGTTTAGAGAGAAACTTACTGCAGGCAGGAAAATAAAATCACTAAAATTATAGACAAGAAGAGCTGGCACGGCACACCCTGTGAGAGACCATTAGCATTGAAGAGGTAATTTACTGTCAATTAGAACATGCTGTGCATATTTCATTACATGCAGGCATGCACAGAGACATGCAGCTTCAGACAGACACACACACTCATGCGCCAGTTTGACCATTTAATTGATTTATTAACAACTGTCCCTCTTTTCCAGTAAAATCCCCAGATTTATTTGTCTTTCTAGGATTGAACATGAAGTTGATTAACAAGTGAGTAGTACATCATGGGTAATCACTGACACTGGACGTCATGCCTCCAGGGCTGAAAAATGAAGCTAATGCAGGATTGTGGAAAAACTGCAGATTCTCAAGTGTCCACTCCAGGCTGACAGCAAAAATAGTCCCCAGTAGGTCTTCTTGTAAATGTCTGTCTTTATGAGAAGCACATTTCTGCAGAACCAGGCACTGCAGTTTCAGGACCACATTACCAGGACAGCAATTCTAAGATGCTTGTTGTTTGTGACAGCACCACTTAGTGCTTGGCAAGGAATGCAGTTTTAGTTGTGTAGCTAGAGCTGAAAACTGTTAATGTTTTCAGTGTCTAATGAAACCATTTTCAGTGTCTTACCATCACCTATATCATCAGAATTGTAGTCTTAAAATGCAGCTTCCGGCTCTTCCAAAATCGTAACAAATAATCTGGCTTTGTGTGTCAAATGAAAAAATAAAAATCTTTGATACTTTTTGAACATTTTTGGTATTTACAATCAAACAAGTAAAACAGTTGTATTGATACCAAAGACTGAGTATTTTTTGGACAAACAATCAGCTCGGACAAGTATAAAAGTAGCCCCTGATCACTGGGGGTGGCAAATTGGGCCCTAAACAAGCGTCAACCTCCAGTCTTAAGAAATGAAGCCTATGCAGAAGTGCATTTTCTGAGTGCCCACTTAAAGGTGGGGTCAGCAGGATTCTGTTAAAGAACTATCTTTTTTTGTGCTGTATATACAAAAAAGCTTTTAATATCAGTCAATAGCTAATAGTTATTGATGACATTTGGTAATATAACAATATTGATGCATTCTGTTATGTCTGTGTAGTCAACATTTTAAATTTTTTGAGCAGCCCGCTCTTTCTGACTGTAAACAAAGCCATTCTCTGCCTCCTCCAACCTGATTGGTTTTGTGTTTTGCAGCGCCGCTAAACTGTTTACCTCGGGTCCTGAAATTTGTCACTTTATCCTAGTTTTAGAGGTCCTGAAAACATTGTGTTTGCTGGTAGTCTGTTGGCATCTACAGTAGCACCAATGCTGTCTACTTTCACGTTGACTGGGCCCCATTTGTAATTATCAAGTATTATTATTATTATTATTATTATTATTATTATTATTATTAAGTATTCATCTGCATTATATTTGAATTTAATTGAAACAATAGGAGCAGGCAGGAGCGGCTGTTCATGGGCGGAGCTTGCTGGAGCAGAGAGGGAGGGGAGAGGAGGAGCTGAGGGAAAAACTGGTTAGGAGAGGCAGACCCGGCGGCATGGGCATGGGCATGGGTGTGTCCGCCCACCGAGTCAGCTGTGCCCGCCCTGGACTAAAACCAAAATTTTCCATTAATTTGATTTGGGGTTTGTTTTTTTCCATGAGAGTAGTCATCCTCAGTTAATCCCATCTATCTCGACATGTCAATCATTTCAACCAATCAAATCGATCAAAGGCAACGTGTTAGACAATTACAGGTAAAGGGGGATGGGCCGTTTATCGAGTTAAAGTTCAAATATTCATAGACGGCCCTGGTGCAGCGGAAGTCGGACTCGCCGGTAAGCATCAAAAAATGGATGTAAAAGTTTTTTTGTTTGTCAAAAAAGGATGACTAACACTGACGGGAGCAAGCAGGAAGAAGCGGCAGCGACACACAGCTCCAGTTTTAGGAACCTAAGCACCGTAGCCAACTGTCACACCGTAGTAAACATTCCTGCTAGCCGAAGGAACCACAGCAGCTAGGGAGCAGCAGGAGCTGCAGCGAGAAGCGAGACCCTCCTGCCCGGAAACATGAGTGATGATGCCATTGTCGTGAATAACAGTAGATTACCGAAGCTTCATGGAAACATTACAGCCGAGAGGAACAGCAGCAAGGCAGCTTCGTTCTGCTCCTGGTGCCCCCTAGCTGCTCCACCTCCTCCCCGAGCATGAATGTTTACTCCGCTGTGACTGTTGGCTTGGTGCTTAGATTCCTAGAACTGGAGCTGTGTGGCCATACCTGCCAACACTCCCGTTTTTCCCGGGACTCTCCCGTATTTTAGACCTATCTCCCGCCCACCTCCCGTATTGTCATTTATCCTGGGAATCTCCCGTAGTTTGATGGTCCACATTCATTCATGAATCGGATCACTATATTTGTCCAAAGTTTCCAGACAACTGAAGATAGTCCTGTCTTTCTGCTGAGTCTCACAGACACTGTATTGATACTTTTACTTTACAGTTTGGGATGATTCATGTCAGTTTAAGCTGTAAACTATATTTAAGCAGTGTTTGTTACATAATGAACACTTCAATAAAAGGGAAACAAACGTCAGATATAATATTTACGTTGATAGTCTTTCACCGTCTTGGAGTGATGCATTCAGGGCAGCCTCAGATAAAAGAGTGCTGCACTGATGTTCAGAGGGCCTCATATGGGAGAGCATCTAAAACAATTGAGGACTTTCATATTCCACAATATTTGTGGACTAAAAAAGTTCAAGGCATATCGTAGCTATTATTTTTTTATTACCATTTGTTATTGTTAAAACAAAAGTGTGCAGCTTCACTTATACTTATTTGGATGAGCTATCTAATTACAAATATTCTCATAATTAGCTCATATCCACC
This sequence comes from Xyrichtys novacula, assembly GCA_962446985.1. Lineage (NCBI taxonomy): Eukaryota > Metazoa > Chordata > Actinopteri > Labriformes > Labridae > Xyrichtys > Xyrichtys novacula. Next base: position 8,123,842 of record OY660877.1, read on the forward strand.
CTACAAGGTAACCACAAAACTACCCGGCCCATGCCGCAAAAATCTCCTGGATCTTATAACCCAAATGTTGGCAGGTATGTGTGTGGCCCTGCTCTCTGAATGCCCCTGGCCTCTGTTTTATTGATAATAAATGAACACAGCACTACTGTCACTACTGTTTTTTTTTTTTTGTTTTATTTCTATATATTTAAAGATGAAATGCCTCTTGTTACCAAAAGAAAATAACATTTCAATACTGTAGGAGTGGCCAAGAGCTGCCGTTAAGCCTGAAGCAGATAAAATACAGGTTTAAATAAGTGTGCCCCCCTGAAAAAATGTAATGCCCACCCTCTCATTTGTTTCTGCAGCCGGGTCTGAGGAGAGGTAGTGTTTACATTCAAGATTTCTCCCAAAAACTGGCACTTCCTCAGATCCTGCCTACCCCACCTGAAAGGAACTACATGATCATCCTAAATGCTCAATCACTTGATTGTTTTCCATCCTGCAAACTTTTGCAATGGTTAGAAAAAAAAATTCTTTGGAGTCAGCCTGTACGAATTTGTGTGTTTTATTGAACAACAAAAAAATGCAAAAAGGCAGGCTAAGAATACTAAGACCTGTGGCTTATTCAAAAAACAGTCTTCAGGCACCAATGACAGAATCTTACTGTATTAGTAATATAACAGCACACCATATTCACTAGATGATGAATTCGCCTCAGGTGTTTTTCCCGCTCATTTGTACTGTAAAAAACAAAGCTCTAATTTGGGTTTAATACATGTTCTTTGTATGATTGCTTCATGACACCTCTATTTTCACAAGGTTGTATAAAGTAATATCAGCAAATCATTTTTTTAGTGTAGGGTCACAATCAGCAGGTTTGTTTTCCTCTGAGAATTTAAAGTTAATAAACCCCAAGATCTTTCTGGCAGACAGAAGGATCCCAACACACTGAGTCATCAACAATCACAGCTCTTTCACATAATTTACATTAATAATGGCAATAAAGAGGACAATAAAAGAGGGGGGTGCAGGGTTTGTTTGTTTTCACTGTGGGGCTCTGATCATTGTACACACTCTCAGAGGAAAAAAGAAGAGCAGCTTCCACCTCATTTAATGATCACTGTAGTTACACAAGACAACCTTTGACCCCTATGTATTCAGAGGGTAGCACTTTTTTCCCCTCTGATGTATAACCACAAATCACAACAGCTAATAGAAGCCATATATCTTCATTCTTCCTATACCAGCTTTTTCATGTTGACAGCAGAATAGATAGAAAAGCTTACTGGAAGACAGTCTGAATGAGCTTACACACCAAAACCTTCTCTGCAGCCAACGGAAAAATACAAAGACAGCTTGATGAATCGGCTCTCGATGAATCTGACCTGCCTCTTAACTAATTATGTTGGATATTTAATTACACATGAATGCATGGGGAGCTCAATAATCAATTGTTTCTCCTGGCAGGATGTGATCAACTCATTTGGATGCTGCTGTGGAAACAATGTAGGTGGTTTCTGCAACAATGTTTTCTCGAGATTAAGACCGTTTCTCACTTAGCTGCCTTCTTTATCAAAGTTCTTTTGGGAGGATTTGGGCATGCAACAGGAGAACTTCCGTCGAATTTGTGGTGGTGGGTTTGTGAGCAATACATACTTGTGCATTAAAGTGCATGGAGTGTTTGTATCACTCTGCAGTACTCTGTCTAAGAGTAGTTGGCAGTGTTATTCTCTGCTTGCCACAGAAAACTATGCCTAATAAACCTAAGTGTATCATAATGTAGTTGGACCTGCAAGTGTTGAGCAGAAGTTGATCACAGTGTGATGGCTACAAGGAAGAGAAAAGAGGAGACAATGGAGTCTCTGTCAAGTCTCTTTCACAGGCCATGCACTACACATTTTGGCCAATAAAGGCCAGTTTCAAAAAGAGGCATGAGGATCTAGATTATGTTAATCTGGTTCTCAGTGCCACAAATGTCCTTTTTTAACTGTGTGTTTATGTGTGTTTCATCTACCAGAACATGGCAGCTCTTGATGACATGGCAGCACACAGAAAAAAAAAGTACAGTCTAAAAATCAAGTTGTCAGCTATGAAGTTTGCTGAGAAAAACTCTGGAGAAGCAGCAGCAAAAATATTATTTAGTTGATCTAGAAGGAGTCAGAAAATGGCCAAAAATGAAACCATATCTTTGGCTTTTTTCTGAGCAAGCTGAAAAAAGTTGGAGGAGGGAGTAAGAAAGCGAGCAAAGAGCTGGAGTTCAAAAGATGTGGACACATATGCAGGTTAGAGCATCTGTCTCAGTGTGCTCTGCACAAGTGTCTGGTTGGAGTTTCTCTGTGTGAGTGACAGGAGGGACATGGACAAATTTACGAGAGTTCACTCACTAGAGAGATTGTCAATTGAAACAAATAAAGTCATACCTCAGAAATAGATGAGTCTGAGTCCTCAGGTGGTCTACTTGTAAATTGGCGGTAACTCAGAGGTACAAGAGCGTTTTTTGTGGGTGGGGTTTGCTGGAGTAGAGAGGGAGGGGAGATGAGGAGCTGAGGGGAAAACTGATGGAGAGGAGTCGTGTTTACATTCAAAATTTCTCCCCTAAACTGATGTTTACTCCAATCCTGCCTACGCTAGCTTTCATCAACATCAATTATAATATAACGTCATTACCTTGAACAAAAGAGTGATCACTTCTCCAGTACTCGTCCCTAGATGTATTGGCAGTCGCACACTGATAGTCTTCTGTGTATTTGAACAAGATGACTGGGAGACAGAGTTGAGTTTTTGTTGTCTTAATGATTGTGAACTCTTGACCGATGCACAGCATGTTACATAAGCTTCTCTTCATTTTCAGGTTGCGTCATTTGACACACGACAGTCTGACTGTCGGCTCCTTGTGTAGTTCTCCACGCTGAGTATTGGTGTGGAGGGGTGAACGGTTTTGAACTTATGACTTGTGGCCTCTAGCCTGACAGTGATGAATGGAGCTGAAGGCCCTCACTGTGGTTTCAGGATTATCTCTGTGTAGTTGGAGGATCGGGGGGGGCGAAGTGAGCTGGGATACGTTCAGGCATGTGCTCAGCTGGTGAACCCTGTGCTGTCCTTTGGATTTTCTCTCATCCCTGTGTGCAAACATGGCAACCAGCCAGGTTATCCTCACATGACTAGTAGCGGTGTGTCAGCTGAATGTCTTTTTAATATCATCAGGGGTTAGGGTGTTTTTTAATGCCAGATGAACTAATCCAGGTGTTACCTAACAGAACTGTATGAATTATGAAGAAGAGTGCTGTACAGTCAAGAGTACAACAGGGCACAGGTCAAAGGTCGCACTGGGTCTTCGCCAAGAGCCTCTCCTGCTGGTGACTGAAGCCTTTTGTCCACTGCCAGAGAGTCACGATGTGGACAGCTTTGCTCTGTCTCTATTTTTAATTCAGGCTCATTATCCTGACCCGTCCATCACAGGATTTGTAACCCTAAGCAGCCCAATTAGAGAGGAGCTCTTCGGTTGCATTTCTCACAAACTTTTATTCTGCAAAACTTCTAGCCCTTTACCCTGAAAGAGAGAGTGAGGAAATAGATATCACAGATACTAAGGAAATAAATGTCATACCGAGGCTTTCCTTAGAGTCTTTAGATTCAAATCTGGCACACAGTTAGCTTATGCTAGACTTAAAATAATGACAAACCTTTTCGGAGAGACAAGTGCTGCTTTTTTCAGCATTTCCAGCCCATTAGCTGGGCTGCATGACTTCAAACTGGGACATATCTCTGGCCCAAAAGTTCGGTATTTTCCAACTTCCAGTTGGTGTTTTGAGGCCATAAATGGTATCAATATAGTGAAGGTTTTCATCTCTCACCTAAAAGCATTGCTCTCTTTCAAATGGTTCATTAAACAAGACTCTGCAGCTGGATCCTGGTCAGTCTTTTTGAAGATGTAAAGGAACTTTAAACAAGAACTAGTTTCAGGATAAACAATGATTCAACTCTATTTTTAGATAATGCATTAAAAAGCAGAGGACCAGATTGTGTTATTGGGTATTTGCTGCTTTCAAGAAAACAGTCTGTGTGGTTAGAAAAAGTGGTGGGATCCACTCTATTGTAACGCAATCCTCAAACCCTCTGTTTTTTTTTATAACAAGGATTTAGCTTTAATTAAAGGAGATAACTGCATGCCAATATGAATAATGCTGATCAAGGGTTTCAAATGTCAGCCAGACTGACAACAACAACAACACAACACATGGTAAAGAAAGTCTTGGTTGGAAGTCTGATCTGTTGACAGCTGACTGCACCAAAAGCTAGAAAAAGAAATGGGTTCTGAGTTTGCAGTTTGCATTCCACACAGCAACCACACACAGGATACTGAAAGTACTTCATGCAGATGTGAACATGTAACAAACACAACTTTGTACTTAATTCATCCAGCTGTCTTTGGAAGAACATAATAAGAATAACTTATTATTTTTAAGGTCTCTACACACTGGGGATCAAAAATCACGAAACATTCGGAGGGCGAATTTTGCCGCGCCTGACTATACACATCAAGCCCAATGCAATTTTGCAGGATGCAAAATCCCCCCGGAAAAAGATGCATCCCGGGGAAGAGCTTCCTGGGGGAAGTCCCGACTCCTTCGCCTCTGATTGGCTAAAAAAGCTGGAAATGTCATCACACGCTCAAACCATAAGACAGAACCAAAGACAGAAGACAAGTCTTATGTACGACTGCCCCTTCACTACAACACATTTATCTATGTCAACCAGCCAGCAATTGATCAAAATATTATGTAGTTAAGGTCCAAAAAATACCACAAACAAACAAACAAAAGAAAAAAACCAAACAAAAAAACAATAACAAAAAAAACAAAAAACAGACACATCATCAGTCATCCACTTCATCCAAATCATAATTTTTGATTTTCCCTCTTTTAAACTTTTTCTTAAACTGAAACATTGTTGTACAACTCTTCAACTCAGTATTTTGCGAATTCCATAACTTAATACCTGCAACAGAGATACACATCTGCTTTAGCGTTGTCCGAGCAAACTGGTGTTTAAAATCATATGGTCTCCTGAGGTTTTCACTCTCTGAGCTAATTTCAAATAACCCTTGCAGCTGTTTTGGTAAAACTTTGCCTTTCGCTCTGAACACCACCAGAAGTGTTCTTAGCTCCATTAAGTGTGTTATTTTCAGTAAACCTGACAACATAAAAAGTCTATTGGTATGTGCTCTGTAATCTTCTTTATGAATAATTCTCAATGCTCTTTTTTGTAGCTTAATCAGGGGAGTAATATTCGTCTTGTATGTATTGCTTCAAGTGATGGCGAATTGGTACTCCTTTTGCTTCCTCAAAAGAAAAAGAAATGTAGCACATGGGTGCATCCATTATTACAAAAAAGAAGAGAACTTTGTGAGTTTCACTGCTTGGTTCAAGAGCGTAAACTGTACCACAGTCACTGACTGTTTTCAGTTTTGATTAGACACTAGTGTTGAGATAGCTTTCTGTCATGATAGCATGTACTGAGTCAGGGCCAGTACCATATAAGCATACGAAACTATGGTAACAACCGTTAGCTTACATTAGCACAGATGAAAGTTAAAACAAAGATGTTTAGCAAACTGTTAAAGCACACAAACTATCGTCTTATGAGAGATCTGACGCTATGACTCTCCACAAATTGTCCTTTAAGGTTGTTATCTTTGTAATATTTGTATCTTTTATCAAAAAGCACTCTGTTCTCCGACACGTAAACAATTAGCCGGTCGGCCATGTTGGATATACGGGTGAATCAGACGTTGCAACAACACGCAATCTGATTGGTCAGAGGTGGACACACAGTATGCGGAACTTCAGAAAAATCAACCATGATTAGAAAAATTAAATGCAGCAATATTACAGAACGGGAAAACGTTGCTGATGTGAATGCTTGTATTGACAGGATACGGGTTCGAAAAAAAATATTGATGTCCGAAATAATCACACGACAAAAACGCTTCCGGTGTGAAAGGACCTTTATTCTTAAGATGGTGGCTCACTCAAAGCTGTGTGGTGTTTGTTTTGTCCTTTAAAGTCTGTATCTTTAAGTCTGTAAGTCTGTATTGTACCATCTGTTGAGTTTCTCAGAATTATATGTCTGTGTTGTCCAGATTAGTTGTGCTGTTTCTTTGGACCTTCACAAAAAAGACATACCAACTTACCAAACCCTGAACTTAAAATGAGCTTGAAATAATGTGGTTTCCCCTTTAAAAGAGCATAAAGGGGCACCTTCAGATTTCTTTTTTTGTACTTAAAATGGCCCAAACCCTCTGGTCTCTTTATGAACAATAATAAATGCTGATTCTTCATTAAACCCTTTAATTGCGGAGTCTTAAATCAGTCTGATTATGACCTGCTAACTGTGAAGACCATAACCCATCATTCACATGCTTTCAAGTGTTTCATCTTGTTTTGTTACTATGAATAATATAATCTCAGTCCAAGACATACTGGCATCTCTGTGAAATCTTTATCTGCTATTAAGATAGAAGATATAGTTTATGATGATATAGTTATATAGTTACTCAAAGAGTCTGTTCTTCAATGTAATCCAATTACTTAATATTTTTATTAAAGTGTACTCTTTTAGGCAAATATTTTTTCTGTCAATGTAGAGTTTTTCTACAGCAATACTTAAAGCTTATATTTGCAACTTTCAGTTTGTGACAGTTTTGGTGCCCCTTGTGGACATATTTTGTCCTCTGCATGGCTGATAAGAGACTTCTGTCAAAAAAAAAAAAAAAAGCTTTTGGCGTTTGGACTTCATGGGATTTGTGAGATCATAGGATGCCTGATCTGAGCGGCAGGAGGAAAATCCTCCAATGGAGTCCTAAAGCTGGTGGTGGTGGCGGCTGATGACTGCTGGGACCGGATGGATGAATGATGGCACTGTTGGTTCTGCTGAGATTGGGTGGAGATGGGGAGATGGAGGGTGCTGCGCACAAACCAGCGGCAAGACAGAACTGGAGGCAGAGAAGAGAGTCATTTTTAAAATGAGAGCAGAAAGAGGATAGGCTGACTGTGAGCATGTGCTACCATGCTATTGGATAGTGAAAGACACTGGTGAAGTGGCTGATTAACCAATGACTGCTCTGAGTGAAGATGTCATGAAAAGTGAGCAGGTGTGGGAGTGGAAAAGACACCTATGCAACTGTGATGGCTATCATAATCTTCCTGACTGAACTTATGCTGGAGCTTCATTTAATCTTGTCCCTAATGGTCTTGTTTGCTTTTCTATATCATAAAAAAAAGCATCAATATGAATTTCGGTCCTCTTCATATACTTGAAAAAATATGTTTAGGCTCCTGTAAGTGTGTTTTCAACTATATTCTCAGATGTAAAGACAGCCCAAGGTTTCGGTACATCTAAAGACCTGCTATACCACTCCTGCTCGTGTTACCTCAGACTCTGCACAAAATTGAAATGTGGACTGTTATGTAACTTGTAAATTCAAACTGTAGGTATAGAAAAAGGCACACAGATCTGACTGTGATCACCTAGCAACGACTTCTGGCTCCACAGGAGGTTTGTTAGAAAACTGACTGTGTGGAAATAATGACTTTAACATGAATAAACATTGCAGAGTTGAAATAAATGCTCATAATGAGGTGTTGTGGTGAAAGTGTTGAAGGTCAGTGAAGTAATTTGGACTAGTTTTGATTGAAATGATGTTTGACACAGAGCTCATGTCCATTTTAGTCACACAAGCACAATGTTAAAAGAAATATCAATGTCTGTAGTTCAACACAGACCTTTGGTCCAGACCAAAGCTATTCAGCAACAAAAAATTCTCAGATATTACAGGTCACTGGAAACTGAAACCTAGATATTTTATATCTATGTTGGTACAGTCAATGCCAACCTCCCAACTAAATTACACCCCACTTGAGCTGGCAAAGTGAACTTCCCATCCACAACTGTGACCCAAAATAGTAGAAAACACACACAGGTTACTGTGCTAGTTATGTTGCAGTTATGTTGCACTCAACTTCCTTTTCTATCCACACAAGAAAAAACATGAGAAATTTCTGGTTATTGAAAAGCATGAATGAAGTAAAAATAAAAAGTTTAGTTTAATTAAGAACCATGATTAAGTGTGAGAAATAATCGCTTACCTTTTAGCATGAGGTGTAAACTCCTTTCCTCCCATCTAGATATCTCCTCTCTCTTTCGGTAAGAAAATTAGACAAAAGGAACGTTTAAGTAAAATATGTAAAAGAAAAAAAAAAGAGAGAAAACTGAAGACATTTAAAAGCAAGTGTTATTTACCTTTTCCTGTGGGAGTTAAAAAGTTTTGGCCCTCACCACCTCCTCTCCCTCACCACCTCCTCTCCTTCTCCCTTTAGCTTTTTCCAGCCCTGAAAACGACACAAAAAAAAAAGAAAAAAAAAAAAATTTTTTCTATGTCTCCTCTCCTTTACCATCCTTTCCTCTCCTCTCTCCTTCACTTGGTCCTTTTCTCTCTTTGCAGGGACAGAAGACAGAAAGTTTAAGTAAACAATACATACATACATACATACATACAAAAATGAACAATCATGTATGTAATTCAGTGGAACTATGATAGAGTAAACATGTATTTTAATGTAACTTTTTCCTCTGACGGTTTAAAATCTTTTACCCTCCCAGCTCCTCTCCTCTCCTTTCCCATTCTTTCTCTCCTCTTTCCTTTGCTTGGTCTTCCTTTTCTCTCTCTGCAGGAAAAACTGAAAAAAAAAGAAAAGTTCAAGTGAACAATAGATACAAAGATAAATAACCATGTACGTGATTTAGCTGAACTGTGATGGCATATAAATGGTTTGTTATTTACCTTTCCTGAGAGAGTTAAAAACCTTTGGCCCTCCCACCTCCTCTCCTCTCCTTCACCTCCTCCCCACTCTTTTCTGTCTCTGTCAGTAAAAATTCAATCAAGGAAAGTAAAAGTACCAGGAAAAAAAAAAAGGAAAAATTAATATGATGGGAACAATAGAGGTTAACAAGTATTGTTATTTACCTTTTCATGAGAGTTGAAAACCTTTGGCCCTCCTCCACCTCCTCTCCTCCACCTCCTCCTCTCCTTCTCCTCTTTGCTTTGTCTACCCTTAAAAAAGTTTAGTTTTCCTGAGTCCAGTTCTTGTCCCCCCCCCATTAAATACAATTTAAATCCTTAACACCCCCCACACACAGACACATACTCTTACTTTAAACTTTTAAGAACTAAAACACTTAACACAGTAAAGAAACCTCAATATTTCACCTCAGATAATCATTAGCAACTTTTCTACAAATGAATGACACTTAGTTTAACTTTAATGAGAATAATGCTAGTTTTATATGTTAAAAGAGTGAAGTTACTTACTACTACTACTATGAAATTACTTATTATTACCTGCATACTTACCTTTTGGTTTGAGAGCTGGTTTCTTCCTCCACCACCTTAAAACCACTCCTCTCTCTCCTCCATGTACAGTCTTACCTCTCTCGCCCACTCTGGTTCAGGGACTTCCCACAGTGGGCGAGGCTCAGCTGGCTTGAGAGGACCCGGTCCTGGAGGAGCACTAGAGGCCTGAGCTGCCTCTGGGGGGCCCTGTCCTCGAGCAGCAGTGGCGACCAGAGCTGCCTGGGGAGAACCTGGTCCTGAAGCAGCACTGGGGGGCAGAGCTGCTTTCAGGGAACTAGGTCCTGGAGCAGCACTGGGGGCCAGAGCTGCCTTTGGAGGGCCCTGTCCAGGGGCAGCGCAAGGGACCAGAGCTGCTCTCCATGGGCACCTCTGTGGAGCAGCGTGTGGGGCCACAGCTGGTCTGGGGGTCACAGCTGGTTCGGGGAACCACACCTGCACACCTGGCCTGGACTCCACAGTTCCTTCGGGAGAGAACCCTGGAGGATCTTGGCACCACAGTTTAAATGAAATACACGGGAACTTTGATGGGCCTGACTCAGGAGCCTCGGTGGGTGCCCTCTTAGGAGGATGGGCTTTCACCACCTCACTGAGAGCCACAAGGGTCTTGCAGCGTTGGTCCTTCGAGGCCTCATCAATGGTATTAGAAGGAAACTGTGTGTGTGATCTTACAAAGTTAAAAATATGTAGCCTATCATGTAAGCTTGTTTTAATGACCCTCTTCCTTACAGTGCTTGATTGATTATCCAACATTTCAAGGGGATTTTATTGAAATTATTTTCATAATCTATTAATAATTACGATTAAACAGTTTGGCAAATGTTAACAATTTGCTTATCTGCTCAACGGTTCACATAATTTCTACTTTTCCTCTCACAATGGGGTTATAAAAAAAGTCAAAATTTCTCATTTCTCTTTCCTGAGGAAGCCCTGTCCTGGGACCTGGAATCTGGTCTTTGGTCTTTTGTTGGTCCTGTCAAATAAAAATACTTTAATAGACTTTGATTTGAAAGAAATTCTCAGATATGGCGGTATATTTGCTGGATGAGATTTTCATACTGTTTGACTGTACAGACATCTGTATACTTAAACCAGCTAAAATGGTCATTGCTACGCTTATCTGGGCCAAGGTTCCACTACTCTTTGCCTTAAAGCATCTTGTTTCGGAGTCTATGAACTTTTGCTGAACAATTGCCGCTCACGATGCCCATGAATACTTTCTGCAATACCTTGAAAGTGATCCATGTATATATTAATGACTTTATAGCAGCTGAAATAACGGTTAAAAACCTCCATCCTGTTTACTCGCAGACTGTAATACCTATGCTTGCTTTATAATAATAATGCATCGGATTTCATATAGCGCTTTATCAGAGACCCTCAAAGTGCTTTACATTGGATACCTCTATCATGCTGTTTTGCAGATCCCCCAGGCAGTCCAGTTTTACAGTGTAGCATTCTGCTGCGCAGTCATCAAAAATTAGTAAACATAACCGTGTGCCACAGGGTATGTTACTTGCTGAGCGAATCCTGCCAATGCGGTCAGATGCGCAATTACCCCATGGTCCCATCTACACATAAACTCATTTATCCACAGACTATCCACAATTTTCTTGAAACGATTGTCTCACCAACAGAGTCACTCTCAAGGTATTTTTCTCAAATTGATACTTGCTAATAGGGGTGTCAACATCTACACATGTAAACGGATAACAAGTCATAACTGTTTAGAAAAATCAATAGCTGTTTACACGTCTTTTTTTTTTCCTCCCCCTCAATCATTTCTCAACAGTATGTTGCCTGAAAGTTTCCAAGAGTACCCAGATGCAGCGCAAGATGGCGGACCCAAAGACCAAAAACCGCAACAAAAAACCGCCATAAGTTTCCGCATTACCTCCGATTGGCGGACCCAAAACATGAACTTTGAACTTCTGCTTTGCGATGCCAGAACAGTAGGTGGCGGTATGTACCTACACTTTCTGACGGCAAAATTTACAGAAGAAGAAGAACTCAATCGACGTCGTTACAGGAGCACACACCTTACAATGCGCATTTGTACAGCGAAACAACGGTAAGGAAAATATTATTTTATATTATTTTAATCAGGGCTTCCCCAGCCAGGACTTTGGCTCAGACTGTGGAATCTTCATGTTGATGGTAGGTCATAACGAGCTGTAATGCACAAATATTGTATCTAGAATAACTTTCCAACATGGACTTTTTTAATGTTATCTCACATGTAGTCTCATAATTTTTTTTTTTTTTAAGTCTGCCATGTACATCGTTCTGGACTCACAGTTTGACTACTCAGTTGTAAGTACTTTTCAACACGCAGTGTCATCCTCACGGTTGTATTTTGTATTGTGCACTAAAATGAAATACAAACAACAATTTCAGCATGACATGCCTGTTTTGCGGCGATGGTGGTGCCTGTTGCTCCTGGAGAACCATTCTTTGAACAGGTAGACAGTTTAAGTAAACTAGATGCCCTAATTAACTGGAAGACAATCAATATATTGTACTTAAAGATATATTGTCATTACAGTTGTGGGAAAATCTTCGCCCACTGGACCGAAGAATGTAAACAGCTCATTGCTGGAAAGCATACTCCGGTCTTCAGACTAAAGAGGAAGGCCGAGCAGCAGGACATAGAGGTTAGAAAATTGCCTTCGAAAAACAGTATTGTCTCAGTGGGAGTCCTTCAAAATGCACACAGTTGTATGGATCAACATTGTCTCGATGTATTTGGTAATTGATATTACTTTTCAAATTGCCTTGTCAAGGAAACCATGACGCAGACGGCATCGGATGTCCGAAGAATGTGCATGGCAGAGTCGATGCAATTCTGTGTCTACCAGACATCCGACAACACAGGAGAGAGGTGTGTTGCAGACTCAATTTAATAAATGCAATTATCGGGGCCTATTCAGTGATTTTCCATGAAGTGACCACTTTTACATATAGTTTAAATGCACGAATCATGTGGTAAAATTATTTATACATTCAAATGTGCTGCAGAGGTATAATCAATTGGACAGCGTGTTTGTTTAATATTATGTTTGTCTCTCATTTGATCAGATTGCTTTACCCTGAGGTAAAATTGATCAAATGGGTCCAGTGCAAGACGTGCAGGGGCTGGCTGCATCTGGATTGTGCTGGGATGGAAATGGAGCCGTTTGACTGCGGGTGCGAGGACTCAATTGAGCATCCTCGGTATAACATAATTTATCAAGGAAACATAGTATCAGTCAAAAATACGAGGCTCAAAGGATGAAAAAATGAGGGCTTGCTCTTTTCTTATTTCTCTGCAGGATCAAGGATGCTGTTGACAGTTGAGGAATTCATGCTGTCTTTTCTAAGACACAGATCAAGGTTGCTTTTGAATGCACTATCAGTTGTTAAAGCCACCGTTTCTTTTTCAGATGATTACATTTTTGTCTCTTGCTCTTTGGTTTCAGACATTACATGATGATCTCCTGTCCGGAAAGCTCCGCTCAAACCAAATGTTCCTTTGGAGGAATCCCGCCACCTCACTCCGACTCAAGCAGCACCTCAAGATAAAGACATTAAGTTGGAGTGAGCAGCGCGTAAGTAAAAATGCCATCCATCATGAGTATTTTTACTCTCAGGGGTGTTACATTTGAAAGGTGTTTACTTTGTGTGTTTTTCTTCAATAGATGTACGAGCTCCTGCGATTCATTGAGGAGGCAACAAACATTGCTAAAAAAATAAAGACAGGCAATATTCATCTGCTTGATTTCGTTTTTGACGTCATGCTCCCAGAGGTGAGTAGATCAAACTATATAGCTTGCTTTGAAAATTGATGATATTGTTAAGAGGTTGTTCTTATTCATTTGGAAAGCTCAAGAACAACAATTAACCCATACTGCATAACTTCAATTGTTCACATTATTTGCCTGTTTTTCAGCTTTTGATCAAAGCACTGAAGGAGCATGGCATCAGCCGGTTCAGAGCGGAGCTGATGATGGCCTGTGGCAATGTGTTTTGAGCCCCCCACCACACCGACGTGCTGAATTTTGTATATTTTTTTTTTACTGTTCACAATTTTGTTTGAAAAAAATTAAAGAAATCTTCAAAGCAGTTGTATGACAATTTCCCATTTCTTTACACAGTCTGTAATGATATCGCTATTCAATTGTTTTTGCTATATGGCTCTTCTGAACCTTAAAGAGATCATGTGACTTGTGTCTCTACAACTATTGTATACTTGGATTTTGCACAGTCAAGCAATCCTGAAGAGGTTCACCAGGAAGCACACCATTTCATAAATTATGTCCCTGGTTACACAATGTTACTAAAGGATGGGGGGAGTAAATTTGTGCAGCAACATAAGCACTCTCATTTAACATAATTATGAACAACAGAAAATATGTGAGGGTCAGGGCAACATTGTTGACATTAAACAAGGTCCTAATAGGAGTGGAGAAACAAGGTCACAGAGAAGTTAAGAAACATTGATGTGCTGTGTAATAAAGCTATTGGAGAGAAAAGTTAGAAAACACTGTTATATGATGTGTAACGAGAGGTTAAAACAGTCCATACTTGTAGCAAACTCTTACAAAAGAATTTGAGTAAGATGATAACTTCTACATACATTTACCTATTCTGACAAATTATCAGAATATGAGGACATCAGGCTATATATACATATTACTGTAAACTTCAGAATTAAATCAGAACAAAACAGTAGTCATAATTAATACATAAACGTTTTATTTTGATTTTTAGCTCAATAATAAATTTAATTCGATTCTTATGGAATGAACGGAGCAAAAAAAAAAGGATCCGGCGACTAAATCCGACTACCTGAAGTATTTCGGCGCCGGGAGTCCGCCAACGAGAAAGCCTTTCCACCGGAAGTAATTGTTTTTCCGCCAATCGGAGGTAATGCGGAAACTTATGGCGGTTTTTTGTTGCGGTTTTTGGTCTTTGGGTCCGCCATCTTGCGCTGCATCTGGCCTCCTCTCAAAGTTTCAGATAATCACATTAACTAAGTATACACTTAAATGTTCCCAATTAGTGAAGTTATCCGCATAATAGATGAATGGGGCACAATGTTGTGTTGATTAAAAAAAAAATCCCTCAGCCTGCACAGCCAGTGTCGCGGGGACGCAATGACGGCGATCAACAAGTGGAGCACTGTGTTGCAGTTTTTTTTAACAAACTGCCAGTGGAAATCAAGTTGAGTGTAGACTATGTCAGGCAAAGTTGGCTTACAACAACAGCACCTGCAATGGAAACACCCGAACAAGTTGGAGGGAGAGACTGCTGCTGGCATCAGTGCTACCGTTAGCAGTTCACAGGCTAGCATGAGTGATTATACATACAACAAGGTGAAGAAATGTGACAAGACATGGAGTGAGCATATCAGCAACTTCATAGCTAAAATGGTGGCCCTCGACATGCAGACTGTGTCAGTGGTTGAGGATGACTGATTTTTTTCAGTTGATGAAATATCTGGAGCCAGGCTATGAAATTCCCTGCAGAGCGACAGTTAGCTCACGGTACTTTTTCCTGTCTCTCAAAATTATAACTGATTTTATTTTTAACTTGCTTTACTTTCTATCATAAGTAGCCCTAAGCCTTAAAATGTTAAATGAAGTTATGTGATTTATCTGTGATGTTGGCTATAGTTTAGTACCTATTTGAAGTGGGTCTACAAGAATACGTTTTTGTCTGATAACTACTGGAATGGCTTTGATTTAATAGGATAAAGGGGTGTTTGAATGGAGATAGAAGCTTCTTGTGGTTATACAGCGCAACTGCATTAGAAAGAAATCTCCGACGTGTAACCAGGTACACGTCGTTTAGAAGCCCCATTTACACATGTAGAAAAAATTGTAAACATTGACATGCTTACTTGCTAATGTAATTTAATGTGCTCACAATCATAGAAATTCACAAATGCACACAAATATAAATCCCAAGATTAGCAACATCATGTGTGGTAGCACTGATAGCTAAAATGCTCACAAAAGTAAAAATGTTTGGTTGAGTTACTAGAAAATTTTGGTACATGGGTTACTTTGACAACCCTATGTAAAATTTGCAGAGTATCGTTCAATAAAAAAAAAAAAATTCAATTTGCTTTTCGATGAAAAACAATCAAGAACAGCAAAAATAAGTCCTTACCTTGGGGATGACTGATCCAAACCAAGTGTCTCTTGCAGCACATGGCATTGAAAGTTGTTCACCCCGGTGACTGTAAGGGGTTTCCTGTGCATTTGTGCACACACTTACATCTAGTTGTATCAACAAGGAAATCTATGTTACTTAAACTACTCTGGTCAAACTGTTTAGTTGGACACTATTTAACTTGATATTTTAAGTAAAACTGACTTTTAAGTTGAACTGACTTAAGAAAGTGAGCTGAGGTAGCAAAAACCTAAAATCCTTTTTAACAGTGAGCTCACTGGAAGAGGTCAAATACAGGAGAGGTCAAGACAGAGGTAAAAAATGAAGCCTTATGTTGATCAAAAAGTGCTCTTGTGCTCTCACAAAGAGTTCTGTATGGTTTAGGACTATAGAGATCTTGCTTTAATTGGAAGCTATACTAATGAAATATTTACTAAAAAAAAACAATTAGTGATATTGTTACGGCCGCCACCATATTGTGGCAAATCTTGGGCCTTCCTTCCTGCCTGCGTGCGTGCGTGCGTTCATTTGTGCGTGTGTGTGTGTGTTAGTGCTGCCTGCAGCTCACAGGTTGCCACAGCTGCAGAAGGAGCTAATTGCCTGATCACATCCACCTGGAGATGGCAGAGACTGACTGGCTGAAGGCTTCCACCAATCATGAGGAGCCACTTGGCGGAGTGGATAAAAGGCCAGCAGACCTGCAGATCGAGGAGCAATTAGAGGTGCAGCAAGCACAAGGGCTGAGAATATGTTGTGGGGCATATAAAACCTCCCCAGTAGCAGCTATACAGGTTGAAACAGGAGAACCGCCACTGAGAATTAGAAGAATGAAAATTATGTTGGCATACTGGATTAATATAAAGGGACACAGGGAGGATCACCCCACAAAGAGTACCCTGAGGGAATGTTGGGAATATGGAAACATTAGCGCAGCCAGTTTTGGTAGAATTGGGAATGAAGTTGCGGAAAGGGCGGGTTTAAATCGGATTCAGGTCTGTAAAACGGTTCCAGTGTCAAGGATTCCCCCATGGCTTTTTGTAATGCCAGAAGTGGATTTTGAGATCAAAAAACTTCTTAAGGCAGAGAAGAGACAAAGTACAGCTGGGTTTGTAGCCTTGGAATATTTGGAAGAGAGATATGGCAATACTCCAATAGTATTCACAGATGGATCAAAAGACCCAGATACTGGCCGAACTGGGGCCGCAGCATATATCCCTACGGAAAAGATTAGAATAAAACAGAGGTGTTCAGATTATGAATCAGTGTATGCAGTAGAGATAGCAGCAATAATAATGGCATTACAGTGGATAAGAGCTCAAGGGAAGGACAAATCAGTCATAGCATCAGACAGCTGGGCGGCTCTTTCAAGCCAACAAACCATGAAATCTTGTAGACTAGATCTTATATATGAGGCACACAGTAACCTGTATGAAATCTGGGAAAGAGGGCTGGGTGTGAGTTTTGTGTGGGTTCCTGCCCATGTGGGAATAGAGGGAAATGAAGAGGCGGATATGTTAGCAAAGCAGTCGTTAAGACAACAGGACATAGACCTACAAGTCAGGTTAAGTAAAGCAGAAGGAAAGGCACTCATAAAAAAATACAGTCTGGAACAGTGGCAAGAATATTGGGAGTCGGTAGAAACGGGCAGGCATTTGTTTTCAATACAGAGACAGGTGGGAGAGGGAAGAAGGATTGGAAGGAACCGGAAGGAAGAAACAACATTAACACGGTTAAGGATCGGTCATACAGGGTCAAATGGAACATTGAATAAAATAGGTAAACACACAGATGGAAAATGTCAACAGTGTGGGGTAACGGAATCAGTGCAGCATGTGCTGATGGAATGTATGAGATACGAAGAAGAGAGGAAGACCTTGAAAGCAGCAATTGAGAAAGATAAGGAATCATTTAAGTTAGAAAACTTGCTAAAAGTGGACAATAGGGCAAGGCTGGGGCGACTGATGGATTTTGTGCGGGATACAAGGTTAATAGAAAGGATTAAGGAGTCTCCGTCACCAAGGGGTTATAGTCTTTAACTGCCTAATCTCCTGTTCCACCGTAGACTCAGTAGGTGTCGGTAATGCTCCAGACACTAAGGGGTAAACTGCCATTAAACCAAACAGAAGAAGAAGAAGAAGATCGAGGAGCACGCTGTAGCCAGTGGAGCTCCCATGACTCTCTTTTTCAGACCTAGAGTCTTTGTGAATTGTGGACATTAGTAACCTTGTGAGGCATATTGCTGATCTTTGCACACGCCTAGCTTCTTTTCTTTTGTTAGCAGCACTAGAGCTGAGTTGTTGTATTTTATTCCTTTTTTTTTTTTTTTTTGCCCTATGTGAGCAGACCTTTACTTTCGCTGTTTAAATAACTCTAGGTTAGAGTCTCTTTGTGTTTTTGGCAACCTGTTGATACCTCCTTTTAGGCCTTTGCTGCCTCTCTTTTTTTGTTATTGCCAGTTTTACCTGTGTTAATAAATAACTTGAATTGACCATTTGTTTTATGTTACTTCCCTTCTCCCCTATCGAGCTGGTCGTAACATAAATGGGGGCTCATCTGGGATATTAATCCATTAAAGGAGATCTGGAAATCCAAAAAGTTATTGTTAATAAAGGTAAGATTTTGTGTGTGTGCTTAGGTAAGTAAAATAGCATCTTTTGATCTTGACAGCTTCTTGATAAATCCGTCGCTTGATCAGATTAATAAGTGCAGAAAGGATAATTTGGTCGAGATAGCTGTGCACTTTAATGTCTTGTTTGCTAAATGAATCCTGAAAAAAGAGTTAAAATCTCTAGTCATAGGTAAGTTGGTGGAATTAGGTTTGATTGTTTTGCTGTTACTTCCTGAGTCACCTGTGTGTGCACCTGGCTCTGAGACTGCGGCTGATTACACTGCACAAAGGGAGTTCAGTGAAGAGTGTGCTCAGCCCAAAACACCCTTTACCTTGCCTCGCTACAATCCTCCTTCCTCAGTCGGCACTGATTCTCTGGGTGAGACCCGACTGATAGTCAGGCTGGCACGGCTCCAGATGGAGGCCCAGGAGAAAGCAGAGAGCCAGCAAGCAAAGCTGAGGCTCGAGATCCGGAAAATGGAGATTGAGGCTGACAAAGCAGTCCGTCTACATCAGCTGGAGCTAGAAGCTCAGCTGAAAGCAACTCCGGCCCTGGATGCATCTGCAGATGAAAGTATGTCACCTCCTTCCACCAGCTCTACCCGTGAGTCCTTTGACATTAGTAAACATATTTCTCTTGTTCCTCCATTCAGAGACTCTGAAGTTGGCAGCTATTTCCCGGCATTTGAGCGCATTGTGACTGCACTTCAGTGGCCTTATGATGTGTGGCCACTACTTGTTCAATGTAAAATAATGTAAAATCCACGGTAAAGCACAAGAAGCTGTAGCTGCTCTACCTTTAGCAGAGAGCTTAAGCTATGAATGTGTAAAGATGTCTATTTTACGTGCCTATGAATTAGTCCCTGAAGCTTACAGGCAAAAGTTTCAGAACCACACAAAGGTCCCTGAACAGACTTATGTTGAGGTCGCAAGGGGAAAGGGAACCCTCTTCGATAAATGGTGCAATGCTAGCAAAGCTGCTGATTTCAGTTTACTCTGTGAACTAGTTCTTCTGGAAAAAGTTATGCAATGTCTGCCAGAGCGCATTGTTGTGTATTTAAATGAACAGAAAGTTTCATCTCTCTCTGCTGCTCGTATTTGGCCACACACTCCGCGGTCCGCTTAAATCTCTGCAGGAAAAATTCCTGTCCTCTGAAGCCTCACGTGAAGAAAATGTACTTGATTTTGTGAGTAAATTCCGCGAGCGTTTACACCATGCAAACTCGCTCGCTAAAGAGAGTCTTTTGTCCTCCCAGACTGTGATGAAGTGCCTTTATGACCAATCTGCTGTCCCACGCTGCACGCAGGTCTCGGCTGTGTTAAACCCACTCCACGCCCTCTCTCCTCCCTCGCTATGACTTACACCGCTGGGAGAAGCTGAGTTAGGGAAGGGGGATACTTACGCCGGGCTCCGCTGCTCACCAAAATACCAAAATGTCCTTGAAACGCCTTGTCGGCGCGGCGGACCTGACTTACGCCGCGCCTGCGGCACGTCTCCAGCGAGACATGAAAATAGAGCCCAAAAACAAATACATAAAATATTGACTCATTTTTCGTTTTTCATTTACTTGATTGAATGAAATAATTGAATGGACGGATAATACATGGACCGGTTAGGGTCAGACCAGAAGATGACAGTGCTGTCACTCTCTCCAAGAGCTCAAGGTTCCAAACTGTATGGAGGTGTTTAGAAAAAAGGAAAATAAAGTTTTATGTCTTCAAGCCCTCTTAATAAACACATCTTACTTTGTGTCAGATAAATCAATATTACTTTGTAAGTGAGGAGACAGCCATGCGTCTCTATTTTTATACAAAAAGCAGAGGAATGCTTTAGGTGATTTCTTCTAACCGTATTACTTAGTACCCTTGCATGTTGTTCAAAAGATCCATTGCCTTAGCCTGAGTGAAACTGGACTTTTAAAAAACATTAGACACGACTGAAATGACTCTAATCTGAATTTCTCATAGTCGGATGAACACACCTGGGTAATACGGTTGGGGATTGGGGATTTTCTTCTCCATGTATAAGGCTTAATCAGACTGCAAGTGGCTTCTAGCTTACACCTTTTGTCGTGACTGTTTTTGATACTTAAACCGGATGAGGATGTGATGTTAAAAAACTGAAAGGGAACATGCTTCTGTCATTGATTTTATTTTAATTTTCAAGGATAGTAGTCCAGCTAAATCACCCATTCAAGCTATTGTCTCACTAATGCGTACTCTAAACAGCACTAAAGCTCTGTGCTATGGGCTTCACACTTCAGACTTGGTTTGATTGATGAGCAGATTTACATATTTCCTCTGAAAATCACATGTACAATAACATAAGGTGCTGGCTCATGCACAATTTTTAGTGCTGAGCTCCTCTCTTTTTTCTTTCCCTTGTTTCCCATATCATGTAAGAGACTCTGTCTGCATTACTATGATTAATATGGAGGTACTTTTTAATCACAGCCAGGTTTTGTTTGTTTCCTAGGAACAAACAACCTCATACAGATAAAGCTATATTTGTTTAGACTACAGCAGCTCTGTGCAGAAGCAGAAACTACGCAGCTCTGTAAATATCCAATTAAACCAGATCCTGTATTTAATCACCGGCTAACCTGAAGCTCCTTTTCTGCTCTTCTCCACAGAGGAAGCATAAACACTTCCTTATAATGAAGTATTGACTTGAAATAAAATGATTCATAAATATGACATTGACATGCTTGGGGCAAAGTCATTCCTCTGTAATGACCTGCTGGTATCACTCCACATTCACAGGTATCACACCTCATACGGTGCATCATTACCCTCCTAATTGATTTGTGTCATTGTCCTTGTATTGATTTGTGGGAAATGGTGTAATAGTCTTTTTTATGTTTGCTGTCATTACATGTTTCCAGTGACTAATGCTGTCACAGGGTGAACCACATGGTAGCTTCATGCAGAACAAAAAATGATTTATGAGAGTATGAAAAGGAAGATAAAGTCATGGACAAGGTCTCATTGGTGTTGCATTTATCAGGAAGATGGTGCGCATTAACAGGGAGGACAAAACTGTATAAACATTTGCTTATCTGTGACAAGGAATGATGTGACCCTCTCATTTTCATTCACAGTGGAGCATTTAAGCTATAGTTATAAAAAAACAACCACTTCTGACGTCAGACGTGTCAAACCTGGAGAGAGAAGGATGATGTAGATTCAAGAGGGCTGATATGAAGACTTTAGTTCTCTTCTAAAAAGGTTTGATACTCTACAGGACCCAAGACCGGTCAGCAATGTTAATAAAAATCACCACATTCAAGTTTTTTTTTTTTTTTCTACCTCTCAGGCTCGTAGTCCGGCAATCTGATCCAGTTTAGTGTCCTGGATTTAAGAGCACCGGGCGGTGTGCAGAGGACCCAGAGGCTTTCGCTGACGGGTTGTGTAAGTAGCCGAGGCCCTTGATGGATGAGTCTTATTTTCTTGTCTACTTCAGACTACTTTTATGTTTATCTTGATATCTTCTTGATGGGCTTTCATTTATCCAGTTCTGACCAGACAGGACGGGAAAGGAAGTGAGAAAGAGAGGGAGGGAGGGTGAGAAAGAGAGGGAAAGTCAATCAAGAGAGCGGGAACATTGCAGTGAAAGACAAACTAAGGTAGGTGGACAGTAAAAGGAAGGAAATGAGACTGCAGAGAGAGACATGAAATAGCTTATTCCACTCAGGATTTTCTTTTTTAGACTGAAAATGTGAATCTAAGACAGATGTGAGGTAGATGTGATATATAACACAAGAATGGAGCAAGTCATTTGCATCCGTAATGAGCGCGTTCTGTCAGCATCGTATATCTGCTCCATGGAGCAGCTCTGTCTATCACAGGATGCGTATTTGGAACGTAGCAGCATAGTGCAGCCCCGGTCAGCTGGGCTCAGTATAGAGGACACAACATGCTCACAACAGGTTGTTTATGCCTTTCTGTGGTCAATTTCCTGCTAATTTGGATTCAATTCAGTGACCGTTGAGCCTCTACTATATTTGAAAAAGCAACGTGATTTTACGGTTTCGGTTTCTGCAGGTTTACTCATGTTTATTAAAGTAAACTATGTTCCTTTATGCTGTGCTGTTACCATCAGACAGAGTTAGCAGTTCAAAGTCCGGGTCCACGTGGATCAGGGATTGACCTTTGGATTGTTCTGTGTTACTGATAAATTCATAACCAGGAAGTATTTCTCATCTACATGAGATACTGATACACAGTCGGGAGTCTACATATGGTGTTTTATTTTGAAATTTAACAGATAACATGCGTGGTTTCCATGCTTGACATCCTCTCTGTGTAGATTGACGAGTGTTGGAAGTGTAGAGCATCAAAAATAGACTCAGCGCGGATCTTTAGCAGAGCTGTGCTCGACACACTTCTGATACGGAGCTGTGACAGAGCTGATATGCGTCTTGTGTGCGATGCTGCATTGATTAGAATGGAAACCTGTTTGCTGCGTGATACGGGACGCTGACTGAACATGCTCAGTATGGATCCTGTATGTTTTAGCCTTAAAGAAATATACCAGCTTCTCTAGTTACACCAACTTTAGTAAGGACTGCACAATAGCAATATACAGCGGTCTGAGGAGCCATAAACAAACCTCAGTGTTCAAATGTCCTTCCTTGAGCTGCCTCACCCCCCAGCAGCCCGTATCGGATCAGCCTGAGGTCTTGCTACAAACAAGCGACTGCTGGAAGAGAGAGGTTGAGTTGTGTTTATTCTCATTGCTAAAGAAATTAGGCAAAGCTAAAAAGATGTTTGGTGGCTAGTACTATGGCTGGAACCCTATATGTACTGTTGATGAAGTTAGGTGCTGTTCTGAGCATTATTTGTGGCTATAGAGAGGCTTTTTGGTTGAGTGTGTGGCTCTCTGTATTGTTATTGTGTGGTCATTACTTAAGTTGGTGTAACTAGAGAAGCAAGCTGTCGGCAACATTCATCTCTTGACGGGGTGTCTAACTCGGTGTCACGGTGTGTTTGACCCTAACTTAATTTTATGCCGGAATACCCCTTTAAAAATCAACACAACACAAATCATCTAAATGTCCAAATAAGGGCAAGTTGATCTCTGTTTGGTGTGAACACAAAAGTGCGCATGTATGGGATAAGATCAGCAAAAATGAAAAGATGGACTACTATGCCCACAGGGGGCGCCAACATTGACTTGAACTTATCAAATAGAAATATACATTTGTGCATCGTTCTCCATTTTTGCTCTTTACTTAGATGACATAGAACTGAGGGACGCTTATGAGAGTGCTTCATAAACAGACATCCCAGCACTCAAAACCACCAGAGCTGGGAACTGCAGACTCATTTCTATAGTACGGTCCACAGAGCTCGACCAGACAACAGAGCCTCTACAGCTTCAGGATTTGGCATTCACTCCTATGACCTTTGTTTGCCTCTCATTCACCATCTTTGTTTAAGGGCCTGCAGGTAGATGTCTTCACTCTCCCTCTGTGCAGACAGGACTGGATTACTTTAGGGCAGCGTGCACACTTAAGGGTTCTCTCATTTTGTCAAAGTAATTCAGTGATATACATTTAGGCCCTGGGGTTGTTAGTGACTTGATGAGCAGCACTCCCCCGCACCACCCGGGGGAAATTTAACCACCACACATTGATTTTCAAGGCCTTCCATCAACCGACCTTAAAAATATCTTGAGCATCCTTGGGAGCACTGACTAAAACACACAGTGTGTTGTTGTGTCAGAGAAAAATTGGAATAAAAAGAATGAATTTGTTAAGTCTTCACCACGCGGCTCCCTGGTGTGTAAAAATAAAAACACAATGTTCGTACAATAACAGATCATCCTTCGCATTTTCACGATTTTACAAACATTCACTTGTAAAGGAGTCAAACTAATAAGCCAGTTTGTTATTGAAAAAAATCTGAAAGCAACTAACTTATTGTCTTTCAACTGCCTTGTGACCTGGGACTGAACCCTTGCACTTCCAATTGGGAGACAAATGACTACCCCTGAGCCATAGCCGCCTCTTGATCATGGTCTGAGTGAGTTTGCTATGAGGGGCCACCAGGGACATCATTTTGAACCCCTTTCTCTCACATACACATATGAAACCAAACCCCTTTACACACATACCATCCTGAAAAACATGTTTACACACAAATGCTTCTACATACACTCTTGAAAAGCTCTTGTGAAAACTCATAAAAAGCTTTTACACACAATTGATAGGTGTGTGTCATACATATAGGCTGGTTAGTGTGCCCTCTTACTGCATTGTAAAAAAACTGTTGTGCACATTACTGAAAACCACTCACTGTTAGGGGAGAAAAATAAATAAATACAGCATTTTTTGGTATGATTTATGTCTTATTTGGTATTATATAAACTCTAAGGGCAGAATAGTATGACAGTGAGTTATTACTGTAAAATCCACTCACATTGTGAGACTGTCAGCTTTATGGGAATTCACTTCACATTCAATTTTTTTATTGTGTTTTTGGTCATTTTTGCCTTTATTAGATGAAACAGCATAAGAAAGACACCATATGGGGAGCAGAGAGTGGGGAAAGACATAAGGACAGGAGTCTAACAGCAACAGTTGCAATGAGGACCGTATCTGCCATACATGGGGCCACTAGGCTTTCAGCGCCCCGCACTGCATGTTACTAGTAAGGGCTATGTTCAGTATAGAAACAGAAAAGATTGAACTGTTTTAATGGGTTATCCTATTCAGTTTATTTCGTATCTAATCTCTGCTTTTTCTGTGCACCAAGGCTTGAGTGCTTCATTTACACACGTTTTTCATTGAACTGTGAGACTTTTTTTAAAACATTGAAAATATATATATATTTTTAAAAGATGCTTAAACATCAACTTACCTTGTGTAACATAATGTGTCAGTTTCTGTATAAAGTCAGTTTGGTCTTCGAAAAATATTGTCTTTAAATGCTTGAATAAAGGGAGTCCTTGTATAATTAGTTGATATTTTATTTTCTGGTCAATACTGTAGTGTATTACAGTGGTTCAGTGTGGAGTAAAGAGTTTTTTTGTTTTTTTACAATTTTAATTTTTTTAATTTTTAATTTTTGCGTTGTTTTAGCATGTACAGCACTTCCCTCCCTCATATGCAAAGTTTGGGGTTATTTGTCAGTCACTCTGTAGGCAACATATGAGTGCATCCCCTTACTAACGTACTCTTACAGTAAACATGAAGCTCATATGAGCTGCTTGGAAGTGATCTATAACTTGTGTGTACTGGAGCAATAAAAGTTATTTACAAGTTGGTAGAGACAAGTTGGTTTTCATGTCCCTTTTACGTAGTGAACATAAAATCCGACCTAATAGGAGAGCTATGAGGCTGCTATGTGTCTCTGGTTATTGATGATATTTTTCAAGTAGATTACTTATTTTTCAAGTCTTCATAACATATTATTCATATTATTCACAATATTTTTCTTCATTTATCTATAAAAAAGTGTCCCTTCAAAGACAGACTTTCTCATTATGAAAATAAAATCTTAATAGATGTTCGTCAGACATCAAAGCTATCGTACAAACTCACAAGCTAAGAGACGGAGTGAAAACAAAGACACTGAGCTTATTTTTTATTGAGAATACATCAGGAAGCACTTTTATCTCACACAGCTATAAAACACTTAAAAAATGATTTCAAAAGCAACTTCAAGAAGGCAGGGCTTGATGTAAAATTTATGATTATGTACCTCTCTCTGGATAATGAAAAATAGACTGATAAACTGTGTTTTATTGAAGTTGTTATTTCTATTTGGGAACGGTAATAAAAGGTCCTTCTAAGGACAGAAAAGCACGGTTTACAAGACTCTGTGGGTGTCTGCATCTTTACGATCATGTCTGTCTAGGTGGGAACAAATGTAATTCATGTCTCGATCCAGTGAGAACAAACAGATGTGACATCTTTAACAGCACTATGTCCTCACCCACTCTCAGCCAGCCCTCATCTGGCAGGCGATGGGTGTATAAATCCCAGGAAAGTGCCGCCTCCTGACACCCCTGTGCTCATCAGCTGCTGGATCTACGAGCATCACACATCCAGAGATGCCTTTCCTTAAAGGAAAAGCCCACAACCATTTTTCCCCTGACTCGGTCTGTGTTGGGAGGGTGGTGGGAGATGTAACAGGAGTTTGCTGTCAGCTGTTTTCTAGATTGTCACAGTTCAGCTGGAGGGCAGGAAAAGAAAGAGCAGAGAGTGCACAACCTAAATCGGTTACAGTGGTTTACGTGTGGAAAAAAACATGAGACACAGATCTCACTTCTTGTCATATTACTGTAAACCCAAACTACAACTCAAACACCAATGAAGTTGGGAAACTGTTAGTAACACGATTAGGTATAAAAAGCACTTTCCAAAGAAGCCGGGTCTCTGAGAAGTAACTGTGCATGTATATAGTTTGCCGATACAAGGCTAATGTCCCTCAGAGTAAAGGGGCAAGATATTTGGAGATTCCATCATCCACAGAGAAAAATGATAAAAAGATTTTGTCTTTGAGTATGTTCTGTTAATGCATTCACCAATGCAGGTCAAAACTGCATCATGTGAGACATGAAACCTTGAACAAACATTATCACAAGTGTCAGCAGGTTCTCAGGGCTTAAGCCTATCCAAAATGGATTGAAGTGAAGTAGAAGGCTTTCCTGTGGTTTGACAAGTCTTTAGTTGAACCTTCTCAAGGTAATGCCAAGGGGATCGATGGCTCATTCATACCCTCAGAATTAAGTCTTTTGGTGTACATCCCAAGTGTCCCTGTTATTTCCCGGCCCATGCAGTTTTGAGTGCAGCACCCATATTGTAAATACCAGATTGGTCCTTAAATTTTCAAACTCTATAGGACTACTGTCTTTTTGCTATTCAAGCTTGTGAAAAGACAACGGAGCGCAACTACTACTTTTGTTGGTGAGATCACCAACAAAAGTAGTAGCCTTCAATGGTCAAACTGTGCATGCAGTTTGGGAGTTCTGCTGTGTCTGCAGCCAGGTACCCCTAACGCTATTGGACAGTGATGACATACCTGTGTCCCACAAAGTTGTTGGTGGATGCCAAACTTGGCACCCAACAGGTTATGCATGTTACTATTTTAAAGGGATATTCCGGCGTAAATTAAGTTAGGTAGAAACACACCGTAACACCGAGTTAGACACCCGACTGAGAGATGAATGTTGCCGACTGCTTGCTTCTCTAGTTATACCGACCTAAGTAACGACCGCATTTCTTCATGGAAATGCAATCAGACCACTAAGGCAGAAGACCTACTGCATCTACAGTGCAAAATTATTAATATGATGATTATTACTTCAAGGAAATGATAAACTAATGATCATAAATGTTCTTCCTTGAGCTGTGAAACTCTGCTGTACTCAGTGATCGACTTGTCAGGTCTCCCTGACAAACAAGTGGATGCTGTAGGAGAGTGGGTGAGTTGTGTTTGGTCTCTTTGCTAAAGAAACCAGGAAAAGCTAAAAAGATGTTTGGTGGCTAGTACTATGGCTGGGACCCTTATGTACTGTTGATGAAGTTCGGTGCTGTTCTGAGCATTATTTGTGGCTGTAGAGTGGCTTTTTGGTTGAGTGCGTGGCTCTAAGACCGCTGTGAATTGCTATTGTGCAATTGTTACTAAAGTTGGTATAACTAGAGAAGCAAGCAGTCGGCAACATTCATCACTTGACGGGGTGTCTATTGTTACGGTGTGTTTGACCCTAACTTAATTTTATTCCAGAATATCCCTTTCAGGCAGTGGTTCTCAAGTCCAGTCCTCGAGCCCCCCCCCCCCACACTGTCCTGCATGTTTGGGATGTTTCCCTGCTCCAGCACACCTGATTCAAATGATCAGCTCGTTATCAAGCTCTGAAATGGCTTAATAACGAGCTAATCATTTGAATCAGGTGTGTTGGAGCAGGGAAACATCCATGGGAACCACTGCTTTAGGGGCAGTAGCAGTGGCTTCAACAGCAATAGCATCTAGTTACACCCTCTGCCTGTCCATCTGTCTATCAAACTTTACTCCAAACTGGGTGAAAGAGAAAAATATAAGATATAAAAAACAACTTAATTTCCAAGAAAAAACACCATCTCTGTTATTCCTGTTTTTCATCTTAGTGAGATAACACTAGAATATATATTTTTTTTCATCTCCAAAGGGAAGTTCATTTGTCTGGAGTCTCAAGTCATCTATATTTTACAGAAGAATTAAATGGTCAGATGGCCGTGGGTACTAAAGATCTTCTGAATCTTTCTGTCATGCTGCAAAGTGACAGGAGCCATCCACCACCATTGGCCCTTTGACCTATTGCCTCCACCTTCCTCAATGTGCATCTCGCTTACACATCCTCCAGTGAGTCTGACTTGATTCCAGCCACAGAGCCATGTAGCATGTCTGAGGTGAGGTGCAGGTGCAGCCCCCACATATAACACACATAGAGGCTAATGAACTCTCTGGACAGGTCAGGCGTCCATCACAGGGCTAATACAGGCAGGCAGACGATCACTCACATTCACACGCATACCTGTGGGAAATCTCAAGGCCGTCTTTTAGTCTTTAGAGAGATGTTGGAGCAAAGAATGTGTAGAGTCTCTGAACAGGAGGAGAACATGTGAACTCTCTGTGCTGCAGCAGAGGGAGGTGAACTCTGAGACTGTAAGCTCAGAGGTGGGAAATAGTGCTGAGATAATGTTAACATGGGGAAATTTAAGTCAGCATCGACCTTATTCCAAAAAAGACCATATCCTCCACACTAAGCTGATTGCAAGGCTAATGAAAAATGAATGTTCCACAAATATTCCTGTTTGCACGCAGCTGTGCACGCTCCAATTAAAACAACAAACACAGGCTTCCTGTTTCATCGACTGTCAGCAACTATCTTTTTAGTGAGGTCTCAACTGGGTTATTTGCGATGAAGCACCTGGTAGTACCACGGTCTTTCATCATGTTTAAGAATGGGCTAAATTAATCGGTGATCGATTAGTTGATTGTTAAGAATTATGTCCATCTCGCAAAATTTTTATCGATCAAACATTATTAAAAAGGGCTGACAGCGTGTGTCCATCCTCAAGCTGCTTTCCAGCAAAGATCAACCTCTGCTGATCGGAGCGATGCCCTCTTTGTCCAGTCAGTGTGTTTGTGTGTTCAGGCAATGCAGTGACTATCACAGTGCGGAGGGATTTTTCCATTTTACAAGAGGAGTGATACAGCATCAGCGGGCGTCTGTTGGAGTCGGAAAAAAACATGAAGAAAGCAGGGCAAAGTGTGGTGTGGGACCATTTCGAGTGGAAAAATGATGAGGTTTGCTGCAAACACTGATGCCGCACACAAGTAAAACATGACAACTACCCTGATGATGTACCGTTTGAACAACACACATCCGACCAAGGTTAATGAACCCTCCAAGTCCTCTTAGTCTCAACCTATCATCAACCTATGTTCCTGTTTTTAGTGTTTCATGAGTGAGAAAAAAGCAACGGTTATTACGATAGCCAGGCAGGTAGCAAGTGCAAGTGAGCATATAACAAGCAGCGCTTAAGAACAACAAGGGGGGTGTTCAATGAGGAAAAACACTTTTTTTTTTTTTTGTATTTTCTGCCATTCGCATTAAAAAAATGATCAAATTGATGATTGATCGTTAATTTATATGATTAATTGATCAAAGGACTTTCTTAAAATGCCCACTCCTAAGTAGTGGTGTCTCTCTCAGAATGTGGGTTTGCATATACCCAGTCCCCCAGATCAGGTACAGTTTCTGCTGTCACGATGAACCACATCATTTTGAAATATTGTGATTTTATTCCTGATTATTCTGAAAAATACATCACTTACCTCAGATCAAACAAACTGTTTCAATGTTTTATTGTTTTTTTTCCATTTGTACTGATTTAGACAACAACATCACTGGGTTTTTTCAAAGTACATGTCACTCTGCCTGAACCAGGTGTTCCAGCTACAATAATAATCATTATAGCAGACTGTGTGTGTGTGTTTTTCTGATTAGCTGGTATCCCTAAAAAAAAAAAAAAGAAAACATGGAAAAAATGTTTGTTCTGTCAGACTCAGCCAACAGTACAATATCATGAGTCAATACTGGATACAACACGGTGAGTTGATGCGATAAGATTTGACAGGATATGATACAATAAGGTTCAATTCAATTTAATATAATATGGTCTGATACGCTTTATTGCCCCAAATACTATGAGTATTGTACTCAAGTGCTGCTCATGCTAAGCAGCCATGACAATTTTACAAATAAATCAATCAAATGAATAAAAAAGGCAATAATCCAATGCAAACAGAGAACACATGGCATGGCCACCACAGCATGTACGCTTTAATGCCATATTGCACAAGAGAACAGCATTGTAAGACAAAGCTAAAATGATAAGCACAATAAATGAAGAAAAGAGCCTGTAGAGAGATGTTGGATCAACATGAGTCCGGAGTCATGAAGAGAGTCTGTTTGGACATGGACTTACCCCGCCAGGTGAGGCTACATGCTCTACCACCTCCTACACCAGCACTTTACTAAAGGAAGAGGAGAGAGCGGAAACAGAGAGGAGTATGTTGAATGGTATTATGTAACACTACTGTTCCTGTGAAAAAATTTTGACTGGTTATGGAACACACTGAACTTAATATCGATGCCTTTTCAGGAGTTATGAAAGCAAACAACACCATCAGGAATGAGACTGAGCACTTCCTGTGTAGTTATTTTTAAAGCATGTTATCACCGCCTCGTGATTGATGTCTGATGAAGCAGTTTACAGCATGAAAACCCAAACTGCAGTTTGTTTTTAAAACTTAGAGATTCACACTGAGTGATATGCAGTGCTGTGTATGAATGGGCCATAATAAACACACTGATAACTTGATGGACAATAAACCGAACGGCTCAATTTGCAACTCTAGGATCCAAGAGATATCAAGAGTTGGACAGAGTTATAGAGGACTGTGTTTTACATCAGCTGAAATTCACAGCACCGCATATGCATTTGGCACCATAAGATGATTAGGCCAGCTCTAGCGAACATTTGAAGGAGTGTTTAGAGCAAATCAGGACAGTTTCCAGTTGAGATGTGAAGCTTTTTCCAGAACTGAGAAGAACTCACTTTTTAGCTCTTTTTGCTCACGTGTGTTTCTTTACCACACTCTTTTTATTTTATGGTTTGTTAAAGCCTACCTACACTCATTTAATTTTATTTTTTTAGCCAAATGTTTAGCCAACAATTTGTAGTTATGTGTCCACATGTTTCCAAAGCTGCAGATTTCTCTCAAGTGTAAATGGTAAAACTTACTCAACTTGGATTTCTTTTGCTTTAAAATGGTTATTTGAACTGAACATAACTGGCTCATTTTAAGGATGAACTTGCACAACCCTGGTGATATGTTTCACAGCCAAAAGGGAAGCATGATTTAGCTTCAAGAATCCCAACAAGAGGACAAGAGGTACCACTTTGACCAATAAGAGCACCAAATTTGACTTAAGTTTTGATCATTTCAAAGCCAAGAAGCTTTGAAATGATCACAAATGATTACAGTATTTAGGGCCCGAGCGTAGCTGCTAAGCAGCTGCGAGAGCCCTCTTGTTCCTGATGGATTCTTCTTTAGGGCCCGAGCGTAGCTGCTAAGCAGCTGCGAGAGCCCTATTATTCCTGATGGATTCTTCTTAGGGCCCGAGCGTAGCTGCTAAGCAGCTGCGAGAGCCCTCTTGTTCCTGCATGTTTCCTTCTTTCGTTATTATTTTTCCTCCGCTTTAAACTGGAAAATGGCCCACTTCCCACTGGCGAAAACTCAGGAAATTTGGCAGGACGACCGGGCCTGGTGAAAAATTCGATATTCTGAAGTCGCCCAAACAATAAAATGCAAAATGGCTCCAAAGCGCCCCCTAAGGTGAAAATTCACATGACGGCTGTACGCTTTGTCATATTGACACAAAAATTGACACACACATGTATCTCAATAAGATCTACAAAAAAGTCAGTGCGGGCGTATCTGTCAAATGTACGGTTAATGGGTTATTTTGCATTTTTTGCAGATCTGCACACATTGGAATTTCGCTAACTCCTCCGAAGGCTTTCGTTCGACCGGCACCACATTTGCGCAGGCCAATCTACCCCCCATGGCCATTAAAAGTTGTACAAATCATGACGCTGCACCCCACGGTTTACGTTCTAGGGGGCGCCAAAGATAACCCAAAATCCACATTCTTAAAAGTCTTATAACTTTTTATTTTTGTCCTCACTGCCCTCCAAGTTTTCTAGGATGATGCAATGTCCAGCCATCAACACATTTGTGAAGGAATTTTTACTCCCCAAAAGAGCGCCCCCCCATGGCAGGAGAAAAAAGTCAATTTTTTCTTGTCCCCTTACATGAAAATACACATTGTTGAGTGTCACGCCTGAACGCTTTGTCATATTGACACAAAAATTGACAATCATGTGTATCTCAATTAGATCTACGAAAAAGTCAAAAAGCGCGTATCTGTATAATGTACGGTTAAAGGGCTATTTCGCATTTTTTGCCGATTCGCACACATTGGAATGTGGCTATCTCCTCCTAAGGCTTTCGTCCCACCGATACCAAATTTGCTCAGGGCAATCTACACCCCATGCCCATTCAAAGTTGTAAAAATCATGACGCTGCACCCCACGGTTTACGTTCTAGGGGGCGCCAAAGATGACCCAAAAATCCACATTCTTAAAAGTCATTTTGGCCACTGCAGGAGTACAGAGTACTGCAGGATACACACACATACACACACACACACACACACACACACACACACACACACACACACACACACACACACACACACACACACACACACACACACACACACACACACACACACACACACTCAGAGTCTGTTTTTTAGCACCTGCAAAAACATGCTGTTTACATATTTGACAAGAATGCAGAGGCTTCCTTTTGCCCCTGAAAAAAATCAGATTTCAAACACAACTTGACTGTTCATTTCTCCAAAAGACAACCATGAAGCTCCATCCAAACCTGAAGCAGATAGTTGGTGCATGTGTACAGTAACCTGAGGGAAGGAGAACATGAGCAGTGAAGATTCACCTTGGAGCTAGAACAGGGACGTGCACATGATTATACAGGGGCAGGGGCTCAAGTTTTTTCCAGTCATTTATACAATATGGAAATTAATGTGAAATTAAACCACAAATATGTGTGATGAACTGTTTTTAAAACTTAAACTTCAAATAAAAATTGTAAACTTCAAAACATATGCAAATTTTTAACAAAGAACATAGTAATTTACCTCTATTTACATCAAAATGCAGGCAATGGCCCAGGCGTTCTTTGTAAAATTATTTACAAAACACTGTATAGTCTCACAAATGTCACTTTTTATTTATGCCACTACAAAAAAAACATGATGTAAATGATGAATGATGTAAAACATGATGTAAAAAACTTGTGTAGATCCTCCTCTATGTCAGTCCATGTGTAATTTTTCCATAATTCTTTGTTTTTTGCAGCATTTTTGTTAGTGTAACTGCAGATTGTGCTGACAGTCTATGGCAAAAAAAACAAAAACTGAAAATGCCTCAACATGAACCCCTGGTGGTCTCTGAGGGTGAAACCTGCTAACTGCTGCAGCTCTGTCAGCTTCAGTCTCCCATGCAGAGCTCGGAGCGCATGTGTGGCTCTGCACCCTTAGCAGCGTTGCTAACTCCTCAGTAAGGAAAGCCTGCTTCATGTCAGAGTCTCTAAACTCCAGAAGAAGTCGATAAAAGTCCCTTTCTTTCTAAAAAAAAGTCGTTAGGGGGTCTGAAAAGTCATTGAATCTAACAACAAAGTCGCTAGGTTTGCAACTACGTGTCCCAGACTGCATCCCTGCTGAGAGTCCCTCCCTCCCTTCTCATATTGCAGGAAGAACGTAAGCGCCCGCCCCTTGTCAATCAGTCACCATATAATTTTGGATTGGTTGTTGTGGTGAAGTTTTCCACCAATAGGAGAGATGTTGTGGTGTGTTTTTTTTTTTCCTTTGGCAAGCCTTTTCCGCCTGTAAGACCTGTCGCTAATGTCTGCATGCTATGTTTTCCTGTCTCATACAGCGCGATCGAGCGCCGAACGTGATCAAAATAAGCAGAAAAAAAGTATCGCGGACATAATTTATCATAACTCTGGTTTTATTTGGCCTATCAACACAATTTAAAAACTGGTATATAGGTTGAGGTCCTCACTTTTGAGATAAGTTGAAACGGAGAGTCAACGAGGCTCCGTCTTGCAGCTACATCCGGTTAAATATGTCATGTGACTTGAACGCACACACACACACACACACACACACACACACACACACAGACACACACACACACGCACACACACACACACACTCAGAGTCTGGTTTTTAGCACCTGCAAAAACATGCTATTTACATATTTGACAAGAATGCAGAGGCTCCTTTTGCCCCTGAAAAAAAATCT
Organism: Xyrichtys novacula; assembly: GCA_962446985.1. Lineage (NCBI taxonomy): Eukaryota > Metazoa > Chordata > Actinopteri > Labriformes > Labridae > Xyrichtys > Xyrichtys novacula. The sequence goes on from OY660877.1 coordinate 8,158,454, forward strand.
AATTTCAAACACAACTTGACTGGTCATTTCTCCAAAAGACAACCATGAAGCTCCATCCAAACCTGAAGCAGGCAGTTGGTGCATGTGTACAGTAACCTGAGGGGAGTGAGGTGACTGCTTCTGAGGAGAACATGAGCAGTGAAGATTCACCTTAGAGCTAGAACAGAGACGTGCACATGATTATACAGGGGCAGGGGCTCAAGTTTTTTCCAGTTGTTTATACAATATGGAAATTAATGTGAAATTAACAAACAAAGTATTAATAGAAAGGTAATGACTGTCCTGTGTAGGTGACAGTGATATCCAATAGGCTAGGCACTCACGAGGCTGGCTGTGGCAAGTTTAAGTGAAAGCAACACGCACTGGCAGGAAGAACAGCAAATGCCGATGAAGGAAAAGGGTCTTTGCAGTGATGGGCGTTACCAGAGAGGGCGATGGCCAGAGGACACAAATGGGACGGGGAGGCAGCGCGTTGGGGGGGGGGACGCGACACAGCTCGGGCCCGCCAGTGCCCCAACGGGGTCCTAGTTAGGGCCCGAGCGTAGCTGCTAAGCAGCTGCGAGAGCCCTCTTGTTCCTGTAGTTTCCTTCTTTTGTTATTATTATTAGGGCCCGAGCGTAGCTGCTAAGCAGCTGCGAGAGCCCTATTATTCCCCAAGGGGTTTTTCTTTGTTTCTTTCTTTCTTTCTTTCTTCTTTTTCCTCCCCTTTGAACTGGAAAATGGCCCACTTCCCACTGGCGAAAACTCAGGAAATTTGGCAGGACGACCGGGCCTGGTGAAAAATTCGATATTCTGAAGTCGCCCAAACAATAAAATGCAAAATGGCTCCATAGCGCCCCCTAAGGTGGAAATTCACACTATTGACTGTCACGCCTGTACGCTTTGTCATATTGACACAAAAATTGACACACATATGTATCTCAATAAGATCTACAAAAAAGTCAGTGCGGGCGTATCTGTCAAATGTACGGTTTATGGGTTATTTTGCATTTTTTGCAGATCTGCACACATTGGAATTTCGCTAACTCCTCCGAAGGCTTTCGTTCCACCGGCACCACATTTGCTCAGGCCAATCTACACCCCGTGGCCATTAAAAGTTATTCAAATCATGACGCTGCACCCCACGGTTTAGGTTCTAGGGGGCGCCAAAGATAACACTAAAATCCACATATTTAAAAGTCTTATAACTTTTTATTTTTGTCCTCACTGGCCTCCAAGTTTTCTAGGATGATGCAATGTCCAGCCATCAACACATTTGTGAAGGAATTTTTACTCCCCAAAAGAGCGCCCCCCCATGGCAGGAGAAAAAACTCCATTTTTTCTTGTCCCCTAAGGTGAAAATACACATTGTTGACTGTCACGCCTTGTACGCTTTGTCAAAATGACACAAAAATTGACACACACATGTAACTCAATAAGATCTACGAAAAAGTCAATGCGCGCGTATCTGTCAAATGTACGGTTAAAGGGTTATTCCGCATTTTTTGCCGATCCGCACACATTGGAATTTCGCTAACTCCTCCGAAGGCTTTCTGTCCACCGGCACCACATTTGCTTAGGCCAATCTACACCCCATGGCCATTAAAAGTTATTCAAATCATGATGCTGCACCCCACGGTTTAGGTTCTAGGGGGCGCCAAAGACAACCCTAAAATCCACATTCTTAAATGTTTTATAACTTTTTATTTTTGTCCTCACTGGCCTCCAAGTTTTCTAGGATGATGCAATGTCCAGCCATCAACACATTTGTGAAGGAATTTTTACTCCCCAAAAGAGCGCCCCCCCATGGTAGGAGAAAAAAGTCAATTTTTTCTTGTCCCCTTACATAAAAATACACATTGTTGAGTGTCACGCCTGTACGCTTTGTCATATTGACACAAAAATTGACAATCACGTGTATCTCAATAAGATCTACGAAAAAGTCAAAGAGCGCGTATCTGTATAATGTACGGTTAAAGGGCTATTTTGCATTTTTTGCCGATTCGCACACATTGGAATGTGGCTATCTCCTCCTAAGGCTTTCGTCCCACCGATACCAAATTTGCTCAGGGCAATCTACACCCCATGGCCATTAAAAGTTATTCAAATCATGACGCTGCACCCCACGGTTTAGGCTCTAGGGGGCGCCAAAGATAACCCTAAAATCCACATATTTAAAAGTCTTATAACTTTTTATTTTTGTCCTCACTGGCCTCCAAGTTTTCTAGGATGATGCAATGTCCAGCCATCAACACATTTGTGAAGGAATTTTTACTCCCTAAAAGAGCGCCCCCCCATGGCAGGAGAAAAAAGTCCATTTTTTCTTGTCCCCTAAGGTGAAAATACACATTGTTGACTGTCACGCCTGTACGCTTTGGCAAAATGACACAAAAATTGACAATCATGTGTATCTCAATTAGATCTACGAAAAAGTCAAAGAGCGCGTATCTGTATAATGTACGGTAAAAGGGCTATTTTGCATTTTTTGCCGATTCGCACACATTGGAATTTCGCTAACTCCTCCTAAGGCTTTCGTCCCACTGACACCAAATTTGCTCAGGCCAATCTACACTCCATGGCCATTCAAAGTTGTAAAAATCATGACGCTGCACCCCACGGTTTACGTTTTAGGGGGCGCCAAAGATGACCCAAATATACATTACAGTAGACAAAGTAGTTTTGCCCACTGAGTGGCGCCAAAGGGACTTGTCTGTGGAGTCTGTGAGTCACTATTGGCCGTTTTTGACTACTTTAGATTTTACCTTTATATTTCCTCTTACAAAATTTTTACCTTGCCTTGCCTGGTATCATTTTTTTCAGCACAACCTCACCTGTGTCAATTTACAGTTATTTTATCATTTTGACATACTATATTTACACATTGGACCCAAATTCACACACAAAACATAAAATCCGAGTGGAAAAAAGTAACGTTTTTACTGTGAAAACCACAAATATGTGTGATGAACTGTTTTTAAAACTTAAACTTCAAATAAAAATTGTAAACTTCAAAACATATGCAAATTTTTAACAAAGAACATAGTAATTTACCTCTATTGACATCAAAATGCAGGCAATGGCCCAGGTGTTCTTTGTAAAATTATTTACAAAACACTGTATAGTCTCACAAATGTCACTTTTTATTTATGCCACTACAAAAAAACATGATGTAAATGATGCATGATGTAAAACATGATGTAAAAAACTTGTGTAGATCCTCCTCTATGTTAGTCCATGTGTAATTTTTCCATAATTCTTTGTTTTTTGCAGCATTTTTGTTAGTGTAACTGCAGATTGTGCTGACAGTGTCTATGGCAAAAAAAAAAAAAAAAAAACTGAAAATGCCTCAACATGAACCCCTGGTGGTCTCTGAGGGTGAAACCTGCTAACTGCTGCAGCTCTGTCAGCTTCAGTCTCCCATGCAGAGCTCGGAGCGCATGTGTGGCTCTGCACCCTTAGCAGCGTTGCTAACTCCTCAGTAAGGAAAGCCTGCTTCATGTCAGAGTCTCTAAACTCCAGAAGAAGTCGATAAAAGTCCCTTTCTTTCTAAAAAAAAGTCGTTAGGGGGTCTGAAAAGTAATTGAATCTAACAACAAAGTCGCTAGGTTTGCAACTACGTGTCCCAGACTGCATCCCTGCTGAGAGTCCCTCCCTCCCTTCTCATATTGCAGGAAGAACGTAAGTTCCCGCCCCTTGTCAATCAGTCACCATATAATTTTGGATTGGTTGTTATGGTGAAGTTTTCCACCAATAGGAGAGATGTTGTGGTGTGTATTTTTTTTCCTTTGGCAAGCCTTTTCCGCCTGTAAGACCTGTCGCTAATGTCTGCATGCTATGTTTTCCTGTCTCATACAGCGCGATCGAGCGCCGAACGTGATCAAAATAAGCAGAAAACAAGTATCGCGGACATAATTTATCATAACTCTGGTTTTATTTGGCCTATCAACACAATTTAAAAACTGGTATATAGGTTGAGGTCCTCACTTTTGAGATAAATTGAAACGGAGAGTCAACGAGGCTCCGTCTTGCAGCTACATCCGGTTAAATATGTCATGTGACTTTAACGCACACACTCACACACACACACAGACACGCACACACACACACTCAGAGTCTGGTTTGTAGCACCTGCAAAAACATGCTATTTACATATTTGACAAGAATGCAGAGGCTCCTTTTGCCCCTGAAAAAAATCAAATTTCAAACACAACTTGACTGGTCATTTCTCCAAAAGACAACCATGAAGCTCCATCCAAACCTGAAGCAGGCAGTTGGTGCATGTGTACAGTAACCTGAGGGGAGTGAGGTGACTGCTTCTGAGGAGAACATGAGCAGTGAAGATTTACCTTAGAGCTAGAACAGAGACGTGCACATGATTATACAGGGGCAGGGGCTCAAGTTTTTTCCAGTCGTTTATACAATTTGGAAATTAATGTGAAATTAAAAAACAAAGTATTAATAGAAAGGTAATGACTGTCCTGTGTAGGTGACAGTGATATCCAATAGGCTAGGCACTCACGAGGCTGGCTGTGGCAAGTGTAAGTGAAAGCAACACGCACTGGCAGGAAGAACAGCAAACGCCGATGAAGGAAAAGGGTCTTTGCAGTGATGGGCGTTACCAAAGAGGGCGATGGCCAGAGGACACAAATGGGACGGGGAGGCAGCGCGTTGGGGGGGGGACGCGACACAGCTCGGGCCCGCCAGTGCCCCAACGGGGTCCTAGTTATTTTTCCTCCCCTTTGAACTGGAAAATGGCCCACTTCCCACTGGCGAAAACTCATGAAATTTGGCAGGACGACCGGGCCTGGTGAAAAATTTGATATTCCGAAGTCGCCCAAACAAGAAAATGCAAAATGGCTCCATAGCGCCCCCTAAGGTGAAAATTCACACTATTCACTGTCACGCCGGTACGCTTTGTCAAAATGACACAAAAATTGACACACACATGTATCTCAATAAGATCTACAAAAAAGTCAGTGCGGGCGTATCTGTCAAATGTACGGTTAAAGGGTTATTTCGCATTTTTTGCCGATCCGCACACATTGGAATTTCGCTAACTCCTCCGAAGGCTTTCGTTCCACCGGCACCACATTTGCTCAGGCCAATCTACACCCCATGGCCATTAAAAGTTATTCAAATCATGACGCTGCACCCCATGGTTTAGGTTCTAGGGGGCGCCAAAGATAACCCTAAGATCCACATATTTAAAAGTCTTATAACTTTTTATTTTTGCCCTCACTGGCCTCCAAGTTTTCTAGGATGATGCAATGTCCAGCCATCAACACATTTGTGAAGGAATTTTTACTCCCCAAAAGAGCGCTCCCCGATGGCAGGAGAAAAAAGTCCATTTTTTCTTGTCCCCTAAGGTGAAAATACACATTGTTGAGTGTCACGCCTATACGCTTTGTCAAAATGACACAAAAATTGACACACACATGTAACTCAATAAGATCTACGAAAAAGTCAATGCGTGCGTATCTGTCAAATGTACGGTTAAAGGGTTATTCCGCATTTTTTGCCGATCCGCACACATTGGAATTTCGCTAACTCCTCCGAAGGCTTTCGTTCCACCGGCACCACATTTGCTCAGGCCAATCTACACCCCATGGCCATTAAAAGTTATTCAAATCATGACGCTGCACCCCACGGTTTAGGTTCTAGGGGGCGCCAAAGACAACCCTAAAATCCACATATTTAAAAGTCTTATAACTTTTTATTTTTGTCCTCACTGGCCTCCAAGTTTTCTAGGATGATGCAATGTCCAGCCATCAACACATTTGTGAAGGAATTTTTACTCCCCAAAAGAGCGCCCCCCATGGCAGGAGAAAAAAGTCCATTTTTTCTTGTCCCCTTACATAAAAATACACATTGTTGAGTGTCACGCCTGAACGCTTTGTCATATTGACACAAAAATTGACAATCATGTGTATCTCAATTAGATCTACGAAAAAGTCAAAAAGCGCGTATCTGTATAATGTACGGTTAAAGGGCTATTTTGCATTTTTTGCCGATTCGCACACATTGGAATGTGGCTATCTCCTCCTAAGGCTTTCGTCCCACCGATACCAAATTTGCTCAGGGCAATCTACACCCCATGCCCATTCAAAGTTGTAAAAATCATGACGCTGCACCCCACGGTTTACGTTCTAGGGGGCGCCAAAGATGACCCAAAAATCCACATTCTTAAAAGTCATTTTGGCCACTGCAGGAGTACAGAGTACTGCAGTTCTAGGGGGCGCCAAAGATGACCCAAAAATCCACATTCTTAAAAGTCTTTTTGGCCACTGCAGGAGTACAGAGTACTGCAGGATACACACACGCCAACATACACACACACACACACACACACACACACACAGACACACACACACACTCAGAGTCTGTTTTTTAGCACCTGCAAAAACATGCTGTTTACATATTTGACAAGAATGCAGAGGCTTCCTTTTGCCCCTGAAAAAAATCAAATTTCAAACACAACTTGACTGTTCATTTCTCCAAAAGACAACCATGAAGCTCCATTTCAAACCTGAAGCAGATAGTTGGTGCATGTGTACAGTAACCTGAGGGGAGTGAGGTGACTATTTCTGAGGAGAACATGAGCAGTGAAGATTCACCTTGGAGCTAGAACAGGGACGTGCACATGATTATACAGGGGCAGGGGCTCAAGTTTTTTCCAGTCATTTATACAATATGGAAATTAATGTGAAATTAAACCACAAATATGTGTGATGAACTGTTTTTAAAACTTAAACTTCAAATAAAAATTGTAAACTTCAAAACATATGCAAATTTTTAACAAAGAACATAGTAATTTACCTCTATTTACATCAAAATGCAGGCAATGGCCCAGGCGTTCTTTGTAAAATTATTTACAAAACACTGTATAGTCTCACAAATGTCACTTTTTATTTATGCCACTACAAAAAAACATGATGTAAATGATGCATGATGTAAAACATGATGTAAAAAACTTGTGTAGATCCTCCTCTATGTCAGTCCATGTGTAATTTTTCCATAATTCTTTGTTTTTTGCAGCATTTTTGTTAGTGTAACTGCAGATTGTGCTGACAGTGTCTATGGCAAAAAAAAAAAAAAAATTAAAATGCCTCAACATGAACCCCTGGTGGTCTCTGAGGGTGAAACCTGCTAACTGCTGCAGCTCTGTCAGCTTCAGTCTCCCATGCAGAGCTCTGAGCGCATGTGTGGCTCTGCACCCTTAGCAGCGTTGCTAACTCCTCAGTAAGGAAAGCCTGCTTCATGTCAGAGTCTCTAAACTCCAGAAGAAGTCGATAAAAGTCCCTTTCTTTCTAAAAAAAAGTCGTTAGGGTGTCTGAAAAGTCATTGAATCTAACAACAAAGTCGCTAGGTTTGCAACTACGTGTCCCAGACTGCATCCCTGCTGAGAGTCCCTCCCTCCCTTCTCATGTTGCAGGAAGAACGTAAGCGCCCGCCCCTTGTCAATCAGTCACCATATAATTTTGGATTGGTTGTTGTGGTGAAGTTTTCCACCAATAGGAGAGATGTTGTGGTGTGTTGCAGCTACATCCGGTTAAATATGTCATGTGACTTGAACGCACACATAGACACACACACACGCACACACACACACACACACACACACACACACACACACACACACACACACACACACACACACACACACACTCAGAGTCTGGTTTTTAGCACCTGCAAAAACATGCTATTTACATATTTGACAAGAATGCAGAGGCTCCTTTTGCCCCTGAAAAAAATCAAATTTCAAACACAACTTGACTGGTCATTTCTCCAAAAGACAACCATGAAGCTCCATCCAAACCTGAAGCAGGCAGTTGGTGCATGTGTACAGTAACCTGAGGGGAGTGAGGTGAGTGCTTCTGAGGAGAACATGAGCAGTGAAGATTCACCTTGGAGCTAGAACAGAGACATGCACATGATTATACAGGGGCAGGGGCTCAAGTTTTTTCCAGTCGTTTATACAATATGGAAATTAATGTGAAATTAAAACACAAAGTACTAATAGAAAGGTAATGACTGTCCTGTGTAGGTGACAGTGATATCCAATAGGCTAGGCACTCACGAGGCTGGCTGTGGCAAGTGTAAGTGAAAGCAACACGCACTGGCAGGAAGAACAGTAAACGCCGATGAAGGAAAAGGGTCTTTGCAGTGATGGGCGTTAACAGAGAGGGCGATGGCCAGAGGACACAAATGGGACGGGGAGGCAGCACGTTGGGGGGGGGGGAGACGCGACACGGCTCGGGCCCGCCAGTGCCCCAACGGGGTCCTAGTTTCTTCTTTAGGGCCCGAGCGTAGCTGCTAAGCAGCTGCGAGAGCCCTCTTGTTCCTGTAGTTTCCTTCTTTTGTTATTATTATTATTTTTCCTCCCCTTTGAACTGGAAAATGGCCCACTTCCCACTGGCGAAAACTCATGAAATTTGGCAGGACGACCGGGCCTGGTGAAAAATTTGATATTCCGAAGTCGCCCAAACAAGAAAATGCAAAATGGCTCCATAGCGCCCCCTAAGGTGAAAATTCACACTATTGACTGTCACGCCTGTACGCTTTGTCAAAATGACACAAAAATTGACACACACATGTATCTCAATAAGATCTACAAAAAAGTCAGTGCGGGCGTATCTGTCAAATGTACGGTTAAAGGGTTATTTCGCATTTTTTGCCGATCCGCACACATTGGAATTTCGCTAACTCCTCCGAAGGCTTTCGTTCCACCGGCACCACATTTGCTCAGGCCAATCTACACCCCATGGCCATTAAAAGTTATTCAAATCATGACGCTGCACCCCACGGTTTAGGTTCTAGGGGGCGCCAAAGATAACACTAAAATCCACATATTTAAAAGTCTTATAACTTTTTATTTTTGCCCTCACTGGCCTCCAAGTTTTCTAGGATGATGCAATGTCCAGCCATCAACACATTTGTGAAGGAATTTTTACTCCCCAAAAGAGCGCCCCCCCATGGCAGGAGAAAAAAGTCCATTTTTTCTTGTCCCCTAAGGTGAAAATTCACACTATTGACTGTCACGCCTGTACGCTTTGTCAAAATGACACAAAAATTGACACACACATGTATCTCAATAAGATCTACAAAAAAGTCCAAGCGCGCGTATCTGTCTAATGTACGGTTAAAGGGTTATTTCGCATTTTTTGCCGATCCGCACACATTGGAATTTCGCTAACTCCTCCGAAGGCTTTCGTTCCACCGGCACCACATTTGCTCAGGCCAATCTACACCCCATGGCCATTAAAAGTTATTCAAATCATGACGCTGCACCCCACGGTTTAGGTTCTAGGGGGCGCCAAAGATAACCCTAAAATCCACATATTTAAAAGTCTTATAACTTTTTATTTTTGTCCTCACTGGCCTCCAAGTTTTCTAGGATGATGCAATGTCCAGCCATCAACACATTTGTGAAGGAATTTTTACTCCCCAAAAGAGCGCCCCCCATGGCAGGAGAAAAAAGTCCATTTTTTCTTGTCCCCTAAGGTGAAAATACATATTGTTGAGATTCACGCCTATACGCTTTGTCATATTGACACAAAATTTGACAATCACGTGCCTTGCCTGGTATCATTTTTTTCAGCACAACCTCACCTGTGCGAATTTACAGTTATTTTATCATGTTGACATACTGAATTTACACAATGGACCCAAATTCACACACAAAACATAAAATCCGAGTGGAAAAAAGTAACATTTTTACTGTGAAAACCACAAATATGTGTGATGAACTGTTTTTAAAACTTAAACTTCAAATAAAAATTGTAAACTTCAAAACATATGCAAATTTTTAACAAAGAACATAGTGATTTACCTCTATTTACATCAAAATGCAGGCAATGGCCCAGGCGTTCTTTGTAAAATTATTTACAAAACACTGTATAGTCTCACAAATGTCACTTTTTATTTATGCCACTACAAAAAAACATGATGTAAATGATGCATGATGTAAAACATGATGTAAAAAACTTGTGTAGATCCTCCTCTATGTCAGTCCATGTGTAATTTTTCCATAATTCTTTGTTTTTTGCAGCATTTTTGTTAGTGTAACTGCAGATTGTGCTGACAGTGTCTATGGCACAAAAAAAAAAAAAAATTAAAATGCCTCAACATGAACCCCTGGTGGTCTCTGAGGGTGAAACCTGCTAACTGCTGCAGCTCTGTCAGCTTCAGTCTCCCATGCAGAGCTCTGAGCGCATGTGTGGCTCTGCACCCTTAGCAGCGTTGCTAACTCCTCAGTAAGGAAAGCCTGCTTCATGTCAGAGTCTCTAAACTCCAGAAGAAGTCGATAAAAGTCCCTTTCTTTCTAAAAAAAAGTCGTTAGGGGGTCTGAAAAGTCATTGAATCTAACAACAAAGTCGCTAGGTTTGCAACTACGTGTCCCAGACTGCATCCCTGCTGAGAGTCCCTCCCTCCCTTCTCATGTTGCAGGAAGAACGTAAGCGCCCGCCCCTTGTCAATCAGTCACCATATAATTTTGGATTGGTTGTTGTGGTGAAGTTTTCCACCAATAGGAGAGATGTTGTGGTGTGTTTTTTTTTTCTTTTGGCAAGCCTTTTCCGCCTGTAAGACCTGTCGCTAATGTCTGCATGCTATGTTTTCCTGTCTCATACAGCGCGATCGAGCGCCGAACGTGATCAAAATAAGCAGAAAAAAAGTATCGCGGACATAATTTATCATAACTCTGGTTTTATTTGGCTAATCAACACAATTTAAAAACTGGTATATAGGTTGAGGTCCTCACTTTTGAGATAAGTTGAAACGGAGAGTCAACGAGGCTCCGTCTTGCAGCTACATCCGATTAAATATGTCATGTGACTTGAACGCACACACAGACACACACACGCACACACACACACACACACACACACACACACACTCACACTCAGAGTCTTTTTTTTTGCACCTGCAAAAACATGCTATTTACATATTTGACAAGAATGCAGAGGCTCCTTTTGCCCCTGAAAAAAATCAAATTTCAAACACAACTTGACTGGTCATTTCTCCAAAAGACAACCATGAAGCTCCATCCAAACCTGAAGCAGGCAGTTGGTGCATGTGTACAGTAACCTGAGGGGAGTGAGGTGACTGCTTCTGAGGAGAACATGAGCAGTCAAGATTCACCTTGGAGCTAGAACAGAGACATGCACATGATTATACAGGGGCAGGGGCTCAAGTTTTTTCCAGTCGTTTATACAATATGGAAATTAATGTGAAATTAAAACACAAAGTATTGATAGAAAGGTAATGACTGTCCTGTGTAGGTGACAGTGATATCCAATAGGCTAGGCACTCACGAGGCTGGCTGTGGCAAGTGTAAGTGAAAGCAACACGCACTGGCAGGAAGAACAGCAAACGCCGATGAAGGAAAAGGGTCTTTGCAGTGATGGGCGTTACCAGAGAGGGCGATGGCCAGAGGACACAAATGGGACGGGGAGGCAGCACGTTGGGGGGGGGGGGGGGGACGCGACACGGCTCGGGCCCGCCAGTGCCCCAACGGGGTCCTAGTCTTCTTCTTATTATTTTTCTGCCCCTTTGAACTGGAAAATGGCCCACTTCCCACTGGTGAAAAGTCATGAAATTTGGCAGGACGACCGGGCCTGGTGAAAAATTCGATATTCTGAAGTCGCCCAAAAAATCAAATGCAAAATGGCTCCATAGCGCCCCCTAAGGTGAAAAATTCACATGATTGAGTGTCACGCCTGTACGCTTTGTCAAAATGACACAAAATTTGACACACACGTGTATCTCAATAAGATCTACAAAAAAGTCAGTGCGGGCGTATCTGTCAAATGTACGGTTAAAGGGCTATTTCGCATTTTTTGCCGATCCGCACACATTGGAATTTCGCTAACTCCTCCGAAGGCTTTCGTTCCACCGGCACCAAATTTGCTCAGGCCAATCTACACCCCATGGCCATTAAAAGTTGTACAAATCATGACGCTGCATCCCACGGTTTACGTTCTAGGGGGCGCCAAAGATAACCCAGAAATCCACATTCTTAAAAGTCGTATAACTTTTTATTTTTGTCCTCACTGGCCTCCAAGTTTTCTAGGATGATGCAATGTCCAGCCATCAACACATTTGTGAAGGAATTTTTACTCCCCAAAAGAGCGCCCCCCCATGGCAGGAGAAAAAAGTCCATTTTTTCTTGTCTCCTAAGGCGAAAATTCACACTATTGACTGTCACGCCTTTACGCTTTGTCATATTGACACAAAAATTGACACACACATGTATCTCAATAAGATCTACAAAAAAGTCAGTGCGGGCGTATCTGTCAAATGTACGGTGAAAGGGCTATTTCGCATTTTTTGCCGATCCGCACACATTGGAATTTCGCTTACTCCTCCGAAGGCTTTCGTTCCAAAGGCACCACATTTGCTGAGGCCAATCTACACCCCATGGCCATTAAAAGTTGTACAAATCATGACGCTGCACCCCACGGTTTACGTTCTAGGGGGCGCCAAAGATAACCCAAAAATCCACAGTCTTAAAAGTCTTATAACTTTTTATTTTTGTCCTCACTGGCCTCCAAGTTCTCTAGGATGATGCAATGTCCAGCCATCAACACATTTGTGAAGGAATTTTTACTCGCCAAAAGAGCGCCCCCCCATGGCAGGAGAAAAAAGTCCATTTTTTCTTGTCTCCTAAGGCGAAAATACACATTGTTGACTGTCACGCCTTTACGCTTTGTCAAAATGACACAAAATTTGACACACACATGTATCTCAATAAGATCTACAAAAAAGTCAGTGCGGGCGTATCTGTCAAATGTACGGTTAAAGGGTTATTTCGCATTTTTTGCAGATCCGCACACATTGGAATTTCGCTAACTCCTCCTAAATCTTTTGTCCCATCGGCTTCAAATTTGCTCAGGTCAATCTACACCCCATGGCCATTCAAAGTTGTACAAATCATGACGCTGCACCCCACAGTTTACGTTCTAGGGGGCGCCAAAGAGGACCCAAATATCCACATTTTTAAAAGTCTTATAACTTTTTATTTTTGTCCTCACTGGCCTCCAAGTTTTCTAGGATGCTGCAATGTCCAGCCATCAACACATTTGTGAAGGAATTTTTTCTCCCCAAAAGAGCGCCCCCCCATGGCAGGAGAAAAAGTCAAGTTTTTCCTGCCCATCGCTCAATGGCTCAAACGCATCGCTCTCTCTGCAAAACCGAAAGGAGGAGCAACTTGCCATTTGGATATATACTAGCTGTGTTTGTGCCCTCACTCATGGTCCAGACTTTTTTCAAATAGGACATGTAGTTTGTCTGCAGCGAGCGTTTTGGTAGAAACTGCGCCTCCCATTCATTATAATGGGAAATGACCACAGACAAGTGCGCACACCATCTTTGGACCTTGAGTGTGACGCGATCGGGAGGGGGAGGCGGTCGCGCTGGGGGCGGCGCGACGCGGCTCGGGCCCGACAGTGCCCCACCGGGGCCCTAGTTTGTTATTAGGGCCCGAGCGTAGCTGCTAAGCAGCTGCGAGAGCCCTCTTGTTCCTGTAGTTTCCTTCTTTTGTTATTATTATTATTATTATTTTTCCTCCCCTTTGAACTGGAAAATGGCCCACTTCCCACTGGCGAAAACTCATGAAATTTGGCAGGACGACCGGGCCTGGTGAAAAATTCGATATTCTGAAGTCGCCCAAACAATAAAATGCAAAATGGCTCCATAGCGCCCCCTAAGGTGGAAATTCACACTATTGACTGTCACGCCTGTACGCTTTGTCATATTGACACAAAAATTGACACACACGTGTATCTCAATAAGATCTACAAAAAAGTCAGTGCGGGCGTATCTGTCAAATGTACGGTTAAAGGGTTATTTCGCATTTTTTGCCGATCCGCACACATTGGAATTTCGCTAACTCCTCCGAAGGCTTTCGTTCCACCGGCACCACATTTGCTCAGGCCAATCTACACCCCATGGCCATTAAAAGTTGTACAAATCATGACGCTGCACCCCACGGTTTACGTTCTAGGGGGCGCCAAAGATAACCCAAAATCCACATTCTTAAAAGTCTTATAACTTTTTATTTTTGTCCTCACTGGCCTCCAAGTTTTCTAGGATGATGCAATGTCCAGCCATCAACACATTTGTGAAGGAATTTTTACTCCCCAAAAGAGCGCCCCCCCATGGCAGGAGAAAAAAGTCCATTTTTTCTTGTCCCCTAAGGTGAAAATTCACACTATTGACTGTCACGCCTTTACGCTTTGTCATATTGACACAAAAATTGACACACACATGTATCTCAATAAGATCTACAAAAAAGTCAGTGCGGCGTATCTGTCAAAATGTACGGTTAAAGGGCTATTTCGCATTTTTTGCCGATCCGCACACATTGGAATTTCGCTAACTCCTCCGAAGGCTTTCGTTCCAAAGGCACCACATTTGCTCAGGCCAATCTACACCCCATGGCCATTAAAATTTATTCAAATCATGACGCTGCACCCCACGGTTTAGGTTCTAGGGGGCGCCAAAGATAACCCTAAAATCCACATATTTAAAAGTCTTATAACTTTTTATTTTTGTCCTCACTGGCCTCCAAGTTTTCTAGGATGATGCAATGTCCAGCCATCAACACATTTGTGAAGGAATTTTTACTCCCTAAAAGAGCGCCCCCCCATGGCAGGAGAAAAAAGTCAATTTTTTCTTGTCCCCTAAGGCGAAATACACATTGTTGACTGTCACGCCTGTACGCTTTGTCATATTGACACAAAATTTGACACACATATGTATCTCAATAAGATCTACAAAAAAGTCAATGCGGGCGTATCTGTCAAATGTACGGTTAAAGGGTTATTTGCATTTTTTGCCGATTCGCACACATTGGAATGTGGCTAACTCCTCCTAAATCTTTTGTCCCACTGACACCAAATTTGCTCAGGCCAATCTACACCCCATGGCCATTCAAAGTTGTAAAATCATGACGCTGCACCCCACGGTTTACGTTCTAGGGGGCGCCAAAGATGACATTTTTAAAAGTCTTATAAAATCCACATTCTTAAAGGAATACATCCCCCCCCCCCCCCCCCCCAAGGCAGGAGAAAAAGTCAAGTTTTTCCTGCCCATCGCTCAATGGCTCAAACGCATCGCTCTCCAGGCAACACCGAAAGGAGGAGCAACTTGCCATTTGGATATATACTAGCTGTGTTTGTGCCCTCACTCATGGTCCAGACTTTTTTCAAATAGGACATGTAGTTTGTCTGCAGCGAGTGTTTTGGTAGAAACTGCGCCTCCCATTCATTATAATGGGAAATGACCACAGACAAGTGCGCACACCATCTTTGGACCTTGAGTGTGACGCGATCGGGAGGGGGAGGCGGTCGCGCTGGGGGCGGCGCGACGCGGCTCGGGCCCGACAGTGCCCCACCGGGGCCCTAGTTTGTTATTATTATTTTTCCTCCGCTTTAAACTGGAAAATGGCCGACTTCCCACTGGCGAAAACTCATGAAATTTGGCAGGACGACCGGGCCTGGTGAAAAATTCGATATTCTGAAGTCGCCCAAACAATAAAATGCAAAATGGCTCCATAGCGCCCCCTAAGGCGAAAATTCACACTATTGACTGTCACGCCTGTACGCTTTGTCATATTGACACAAAAATTGACACACACGTGTATCTCAATACGTTCTACGAAAAAGTCAGCGCGGGCGCATCTGTGAAATGTACAGTTAGAGGGTTATTTCGCATTTTTTGCCGATCTGCACACATTGGAATTTCGCTAACTCCTCCGAAGGCATTCGTTCCACCGGCACCACATTTGCTCAGGCCAATCTACACCCCATGGCCATTAAAAGTTGTACAAATCATGACGCTGCACCCCACAGTTTACGTTCTAGGGGGCGCCAAAGATAACCCAAAAATCCACAGTCTTAAAAGTCTTATAACTTTTTATTTTTGTCCTCACTGGCCTCCAAGTTCTCTAGGATGATGCAATGTCCAGCCATCAACACATTTGTGAAGGAATTTTTACTCCCCAAAAGAGCGCCCCCACATGGCAGGAGAAAAAAGTCCATTTTTTCTTGTCCCCTAAGGTGAAAATACACATTGTTGAGTGTCACGCCTATACGCTTTGTCATATTGACCCAAAATTTGACAATCACGTGTATCTCAATAAGATCTACGAAAAAGTCAATGGGCACATATCTGTAAAATGTATGGTTAAAGGGCTATTTCGCATTTTTTGCAGATTCGCACACATTGGAATGTGGCTAACTCCTCCTAAGGCTTTCTTCCCACCGACACCAAATTTGCTCAAGCCGATCTACATCCCATGGCCATTCAAAGTTGTAAAAATCATGCCGCTGCACCCCATGGTTTACGTTCTAGGGGGCGCCAAAGATGACCCAAATATCGACATTCTTAAAAGTCGTTTTGGCCACTGCAGGAGTACAGAGTACTGCAGGATACACACACACAGACACACACAAACACAGACACACACACACACGCACACACACACACACACACACACACACACACACACACACACACACACACACACACACACACACACTCAGAGTCTGTTTTTTAGCACCTGCAAAAACATGCTATTTACATATTTGACAACAATGCAGAGGCTCCTTTTGCCCCTGAAAAAAATCAAATTTCAAACACAACTTGACTGGTCATTTCTCCAAAAGACAACCATGAAGCTCCATCCAAACCTGAAGCAGGCAGTTGGTGCATGTGTACAGTTACCTGAGGGGAGTGAGGTGAGTGCTTCTGAGGAGAACATGAGCAGTGAAGATTCACCTTGGAGCGAGAACAGGGACGTGCACATGATTATACAGGGGCAGGGGCTCAAGTTTTTTCCAGTCGTTTATACAATATGGAAATTAATGTGAAATTAAAAAACAAAGTATTAATAGAAAGGTAATGACTGTCCTGTGTAGGTGACAGTGATATCCAATAGGCTAGGCACTCACGAGGCTGGCTGTGGCAAGTGTAAGTGAAAGCAACACGCACTGGCAGGAAGAACAGCAAACGCCGATGAAGGAAAAGGGTCTTTGCAGTGATGGGCGTTACCAGAGAGGACGATGGCCAGAGGACGCGAATGGGACGGGGAGGCAGCGCATTGGTGGGGGGGGGGGGGGGGGGGCGCGACACAGCTCGGGCCCGCCAGTGCCCCAACGGGGCCCTAGTTTTCATTTGTTGACTATTACATACAGTGCCCAGCATAAGTCAGTAACCCCCTATTAAAAGTAATGTATTGCACAATATCTAGATGAGCAAAAGTACAATTTCCAAAGTTTTGACAAAGCTGAGTGTAACATAACATTTTATTTACCATAAGATAAAAATAAGGGTGATATGGTAACTAAAATTTAGCTTTGTTTGGGGTGTACTCATTTTTGCAACCTGATTTTAAATTATTTTTTTTGTATGCAACTTAAGAAATCTTGTTAGCAATCAATAGCCTACATTTGGGGGATTATTTTGTTGTAAAGTCTGATGTAGAAAATGCTAATT
This sequence comes from Xyrichtys novacula, assembly GCA_962446985.1. Classification (NCBI taxonomy): domain Eukaryota; kingdom Metazoa; phylum Chordata; class Actinopteri; order Labriformes; family Labridae; genus Xyrichtys; species Xyrichtys novacula. Next base: position 8,175,929 of record OY660877.1, read on the forward strand.
TTGAAAGGAAACTAAAGGTTTCCTGACAACTCTGAAGAGGTATACTCATTTATACTGAGCACTTTAGTTGCTTAAAAAAGGACATAAACTAGATTAAGCAAAGTTTGCATATTATGTGTTGAAACAGTTTTGCCTCTGCATTTTGGATTTATCACTGTGACCTTTGCAGCAAAGATCTGTGGAGGTAAAACTTTTAGGTAGTAAACAAAAAGCTCACTTTATTCATATACTGTACATCTTTACTTGGTGTGTAGGTCTAAAATTACTCAATTTTCTTACTCCGACTTCACCTTGTTGACATCCTACACTCTACCAATCTGCAGAAACAGGCAATGCTGAAATTCTGTTTCTTGCAAAAATACAAAGCAAAACATTTCAGAATCACAGAGTAAAACTTCTAGAGAAACGCCTCCATCCATTACTCCTGCACTTAATGGATTTGACATCGAGCCCAGAGAGGTGTGTGCAGAAATATCCAGATAGATTCCCATGTGCTGAGTTTTGACAGTCACAATCTTGACAGCAGCTTAGACTAAAGAAAGCCCTGAAGGCAGCCATCACAGCTGTTTAAAGGGATCTTTATTTGATGAGTTCAATTATCTGCAAAATTTCTTTTAAAGCAGAAGCTGTGAATCTGTTTCCCCTTGACTTTGTTTTGAGGCATGCTGCTCAGCTCACTGTTGGGACCTCATCCTGATACTGCACGCACACAGAGCAAGAAGAAAGAGAAGAGAGGATATCGGAGTCTCTGTATTTCTTGTGTTTTGTGGATGTACCTGCAGGGAGGCCCTGAGGCAAAAAGGAGTTGCAGGCCCCTCTTGACCCCCACATACTTGCATCACTCTGTGCATTTCCTACGTAGCCCGTCATATTCAAGTAGCCATCAAATTCATCTCACAACAGGGATTACACACAGCAGCTGAGGTATATTATGCCTCAAGGCTGAAAAACTAACTAGTGCTGAAATATAACCTGCCTCCAGGTCTACAAGAGCCGATTAGTTTTTTTCCTCTATGGTTAATCCACCATCTGGATTATAGACAATGTCAGTAAAATACCAACTAAAAAGGCTCAATTCATGACTGTATGGCCTGCTCCACACAGGCTGCATGGGCTCCATGAGTTGCTGCCTGATCTTTATTTGTAGGTCTGATCCAAAACGAGCCATAAAATATTTGTTGGTGAAGCAAGTCTTAAGTATTGATTCTATACAAGAGAGGGGAAAGTAGTGTGTGTTGAGTTGTGAATTATAGTTGAAACACTCCTCACTCCTGGAACCATCTGTTACTTGATTTTTAACGATAGAGGCATGACAGTCCTATCTTGACTACTGTATGTAAATGGGACTCTATATAGATCTGACTTGGACATCTACTCAGGAAACATCATGATGACATCTGGATCAGATGGGGAAAACTACCTGACTGTTTTCACGACAAAAGAGCAGTCATTGGGCTCTATTTTCATGCCCCGCCAGCAGCGTGGCGCAGGTGCATCGTAAGTCAGGTCCACCGCGCCAATAAGGCGTGCCCAAGCACACTTTGGTATTTTGGTGAGCGGCGCAGCCCCACATAAGTATCCCCCCTCCCTAACTTAGCTCCTCCCAGTGGTGTAAGTAGCAGAGAGGGAGGGGATAAGGTGTGGAGTGGGTTTAACACAGCCAAGTCCTGTTTTCACCAATCACATCAGCTCCTATCCTCACCTTTAAATCCGCCACCGGCGAGGGGTTTTACAGTTTTTGTGAAGTAGTCGAAGAGATCAAGAGATATCTGAAGACAGTAATGCCACACAATGGCGAGAGAAGGCAGCCCCTCAACAAGTGTGCTGTAAGCGCTGCGGATAGCGTCTTCCACACTCTCTCAAATAAATACAGAGGGATTTGGTGTGTGTAATGTTGGACCCACTAGTAAGACAAACACCCTTTTCCACAAACAAAGACACTCACATCAAGTTGCATATATTTAAACCCCACGTGACAAAGGTGGGTTGTGCGCACAGATCACAACCAGAACCAGCTGTGTGTAAAGACGTGGCCTGGCTCTTTCTTTCATTGATGTTGGCATATAAAATGAACTTGGCTCACATAACTGAATATTATAATATTTGTATGTGAGCCTAACTCGAGATTGTATATTCACAGAATTTTAAGGATGTGAGAACATCAGATAAACAGGTAATTTTGAATGAAAGTTTGTTTTATCTTTTGTTCAAATTTTCGAAGTAAATAAATCATGTGATCACTAAAATAAATCATCTGGTCAGCCTTGCTGCCGCAGCATCAGCAGGACGGGGAGAAGACATGGAGACATCCGAGTCGAGCTATGCGAGAAATAAGAGGAAGAGAGGAAAATTAGGGAGACTAATTCAATATCTTGTTAACTTCACTATGTATGACTATTTACTGGATATGTAATTTAATGCGGTTTCAACAATGTGAATTTGGTCAGGTTGAGTGTCCAAAAGCATGCCAAACACGCTCATCAGATCAGATATAGATCAGAATAAATTGATATAGATCTAAATGTATGTGCTGATTTAGATAGTTGCACTGAATATTGGTTGTTCTTGATTATTTATTGCACTGAAATGTGCCTGACAGCTCCTATTGGTAAATCTCCTGCTCCACCTCTCCATCCAATTACCTCGCTGTATTCGACACACCCCTTTCCCGTGTTTCCGACTCGTCCCCCCTCCCACTTTCCCGGCCCTCCTCAGAGCTCTGAGCAGCTAAAAGTAGCGTAGCAGCTTAACTACAGGAGCTGTGATGGAGAAGGATGGAAAAAAAAAAAAACACTTGTGCTTGCCCCATTGCCAAAACTGGGAAGAAAACGCAAGCCAACCTATGAAAGGGCAGAGTTGAGAGGGGAAATGTGACCAAGCGAGGAATCTTACTTGAATAAACATCGGGTGGAAAGCAGTGGAGAAGCTCTGCCAGGATTTGGGCCGGAAAACATACGCCGAGACAGCAGAGTTTTTATTGAACAGGTAATTCTTGCCTCTTATTGTGGCACATCTTACATAAATAACTCTCTTTAGTCCCTGCAATGTCAACAAGGTAGCTGTCCAGGCAGCTGCAGACGGACCTCGCTAACAGAGCTGGCGTTTACTCCCGCTAGTCACTAGCAATCCAACATGGTGATCCTATTTCAAGCTAGCATAGGATCTTCAGCAGGCCGGCTTCTTGCTCTGCCACAGGGGCTGTGTCGTGGGGAGGGCAATACAGATTCAGGGGGGGTATTGTGGAGCACAGAGAGGAGAGGGGTGTGTGTAGGGGGTGGGTTGTTTTTTTTTTTAAATCTGCCATGCTCATTACATGTTCAGAACAATCGATGACGGTCATCACTTTGTCCACAAGAGGCACTGATAACAATACAAACCAGAAGTTTCTTGGAGCAGCTTCAACAGGTCGAAGGTAACAATACATCCTGTGAAATCTCTGTTTTTTCCACGAGGAAGTAGATGGAACAGGTACTAACATACAATGACAATCTGTTGCTGTTGTTGGAGGACCTGTTGTTAGTACGCTGGAGGCTGAACAAGTCTAGGTGTGAGGGTCAACTCTTTTCTTCAGCAACAAATCAAGATCTGAACTTTTTTGTGTCTCTGTCAGAAGTTGCATGCTTACTCATGTTAGCCTCAGGGAAACAATGTTAACACTTTAGTACTGTTTGTCAGAGTAAATTTCATTGTCTATAGCTTAAAAAATCCTGAATTGACCATCTATACTTCAAATCCTGAATATTAAATATCTTTGAAATGATCAGGGCAGCACTGATGAGTTTGTGAGAGTGTCTGGGGTCCATTAATTCCTCATGTTATCAGGTAATTTTTGCTGAATGTGGGGTCAAAGACCTGAATCTTCACCGGATTGTTGAGGACAGTGAACTTTGTGGACTTTGTCACTCTGTCCTAAGAGTGAACCCAGCAGCCCTGTGAACGTAAATCCACAATTAACGTCTGTGGTTCCCATAGCCTGTTGGCCTCTAGACATTTAGAGCTTGGATCACATTGTAAATCTTCGCTCAGGCTTAGCTTTCTCCTCACAGGTCTGCTAAAGCATCTACATTACAGCTGACAATGCACTGACGCACAGGACAATCCTGCTTCATCTTCTCTTCACTCATAAACAAAACCCAAGTCTGTTGGCACTCCTTATCCTAAGGCAGTCTTTCACTTCAAACCTGAAAGGGGCAATCTCATTTTTTTGGCAGACTGAGGCAGCGACCTCTGTCCCCTGCAGCTTCACAATCAGCAGCTAACAGTCCCAGAGAACACTGGAGGTCACAGTGTGAAGATTCCAGCTGAATAATGGTATCCAAAGAAGGAGTCCTAAGGCAGCCATAGTACACTTTTTCCACTTATTTCTCACCTCAGCTTTTCATCAAGATTGTGTCCATTAAAATCATAAAACTCAGAATGAACTCGACTCCTTTTACAAAAGTACACAGGAGACCAGTTTCATAGAGATTTCTAAGACAGTATCAATGCGATGGCAACTTAGTGTTTGCTACTGCCTGCTGATCGGCCCAACAGTACAGACAATTGGATGAAAAATAATGTCTGGTAGCTGCTGGTTAAAGTAACTTGATCAATGCAAAACAATACAGTCAAAGAACTTTATTGATCCCCAAAGAGAAATTTAGATATCAGATAGATATCATTTTTGTAAAATAAACTTAAGGTATTTATTCTCTAATGAAAGGATAAGAAACCAACTCCTTTATATCACCACCACAACATTAAAGCTCCACCGTTCAGTCACATAACCCTCCATACGGTCCCTGATGTTCCCAAACACCAAAGCATTAAGATAGATGGAACAGATAGAGAACCAGAGCCAACAATTTTTGAACAAGGCATGTGAAGAAAAGAGAAAATAAAACAGAGGGAAACACCTTTAGAGAAATGCAAGGGGAGAGTCTAAACTTTATCAACCAACTAAAGTAAGGAATGCAGAAATTACAGTTAGGTAGTTAGATTTTTAAGACTTAACTTAAAACCCACTTTTACTCCCTAGCTTTTTAACTGTTCCTAACTTTTATAGCTCAGCCATTTCCCATGTAGGCTCTGTGAGCTCTGTAGGTTGGTAGATCTGTGTTGTCTGTATCATTGTTATTATTATTGCTGCTGCTATTGTTATAATTATTATTGTTATTTATTATTAGAACTATTATGAATGATGATGATAGTGATGGTATTGAAATATATATTTTATTGCTATCGTTATTATTATAACTGTCACTCAGTCTGCTCTTCTTCTTCATCATCTGTTTGTTCTCTTCTTTTGTTTTGTTTTTTCCTCTGTGTTGTTGTAAAGCACTTTGGATCAACTCTGTTGTGTGTAAAGTGCTATATAAATAAAGTTGAGTTGAGTTGAGTTGAGAATTACTTTTAAATGAATCATAAACTGACTATCAAACACTGAACTTGAGTCTTCAGGGTCCTCTGTGGATGTGGGGTCGGGTCAGAGGCTTTTAGTCCTCTTGATATTCCAGTCTCTGCTCAGAAAGTTCATATAAGGATACCTGAAATCTTCAACTTTATTATCACTTTACTTATTCAGGCCGTGTTTCAGGAGAAGCCTCGGGCTGGGTGGTCCTGGAAATCTGCCAGCGTTATTAAAAAACCTTGTACTATTATTTTATTTCCTTAATATCTGATCCTGAAGGAATCAACCTGAGCTCTGTGTCTGTAATATTCAAAAGTTAATGCAGCTTTTAAAACCTCATATTAGTTCCTTTTTTCACAGGAGGATCCACGAAACCCACAGAGAAGTGTCTGTTTGTCACCTCCTAAATGAACTCAAAAGCACAGTGTGACTGTGAGTGTTGAAGAACTGTCAAATAGTTTTATGAGAGCTGGTGTCCTAATGCAAGGGGACAAGTCAGAGCTGCATGAGGAGCAATACGAATCCTTGGAGATGGAGGAGTTTGTTGGTCACATTGGCTGCATCACAAACAACCCTCTGTGAGTCTGACAGGTGAGACGTGAGATTAATGGCATCTTTTTACTTTCAAAGAAAGTCAGTAAAGGCCACAGTAAGTGGCAGAAACATCTGAGGTGAATAATTGTCTACTGCATGGCAAAGTTGAGACAAGGTGAGGGCTACATCGAGAAAATCACCTGAAAGTCTGTTTTGGAATTGGAACATTTGTAGCTGTGCCAAACAAGAGTTTTGACTGCAAGAGGTGGAAGAAGTCCATAAAGTTTCACTCACTACTGCAAAAAGGTGTTCAGACAGTGATGTTAGCATTGAATCATATTTTGGAGTAGCTGCAAATTTCTTAAACATTTTAAAATTTGGTGTCAAAAGATTTTAAACTTCAAACCTCTTTAAAGCTCCTGTGAGAAGATTTTTACTTGTTGGAAAAATTAACAGAAATAAACAGAAATTCATATTGATGCCTCTTGATGAAACTCAAAGGCAAATAAGACTATATGAGAAAAGATTAGTTTTGTTTTCTGAAATTTTAATACTAGCGTAGATGTTAGCCTTGCAGCTAAACATACAACCCTGTTTTTTAATTCTTCACACAAAATATTCACAATGTAGTGTATGTGTGGCTGTTAACTCATTCAGTGCTACGTTCATTTATGAGATTTTCACCCAGTGCCACGATTGACCGCGATACAAAGTTCTGCATCTTTCAGGACCCACAGAATATTTTGTGCTTGGACTAGAATTCGGTGCAATTTCTCAAAAGAAAGGGGGGATTCTCTTCTTTTATCACAAAGAAAGTTAGTCTCTAACCCACTCCTGTGTTTAGTTATTGCCTGCTCAGGGCAGCGTGGTCATCATCTTTGTTGTTCTGGAAAAAGAAACCTGAAGGAGAGACTTTGAAAAACAGAACTCTGATCGTCTATTTCATTTCACTTCAAACTACTTTACCAGTGGCATCAAGGTCCTCCCTCCTTGGACACCATTCAGATCCGATTGTGACTGGTCATTTTGTGACAGCTGGACGTCGTATTGGCCTTTGAGAATCTGACGCCACAACTGCCCGCGTCCTCCTCACCGGGACTGTCACTGAATTCTGGCTCAGTCTCGCTCACCAGTACTGGCACCAGCGGCACAACGACATGCTGGTACCGGGATCTCCACTGGATTCAGAGACAGTAGCACCGTGCCGACTGGAGCTAATGCACCGAGACCGTTAGCTAATGACTTTGGCATTTTCCCACTCTCCTCAAGGAGAAAAAACACTCCACAACTATGCTAATGGGCACGCTTGATGGCACACTTCTCACTTTATTTTCTGTTATTGTAACATGGTCTCACTTTATTTTTTGTTATTGTAACATGGTTATGATGTATTTGTCGGCTTTTCTTAGTTCAGGGTGACCCCAAACTTAGTCGCATGTTAGGGAAGGAGCGCCCTCTGGCAGAAAACAAAAGAACTAAAAATTCCATCAAAATCTGTTAATGGCACTGAATGACTTAATAGTCAGCAAGATGTTTTTTTTGTTTCATTGTGTACAGGAGTTCCAGCACTTCTGCATCGGCTTCATTTCTCTAGACCAGAGGTTGCTTTTTGGGCATGCCTGTAGCAGTGTGGGGAGAGGACTGCTCATTTAGTCTGTCTTGTATTAGGTTAAAACAAAAAGGAGAAAATAGAAACAGACACTCTAACAGGAACTGGCACTTGAGCCCACCTTACGCTTTTGTGTCTGACCTGTGTTTGAGGTGCTAAAAACTGCAGTTCCACAAGTTTTCACTTGAGGCTGGCTGCAGACATACATACAGGAGTCATTCCTTAGACACAAGTTGCGACTTGCGTGAAACAAAATGAATGGTCTGTACCCTGTAATGCACTCGCGCTTCGGAGAATGTAATGCTTGTGTTTTGTGCCACTCACAGAAAACAAGATGCATTTTTCATTATGAGAGCACTTGTTTGAGCTGCTGTCTGAGTTTTTGTGACCTTGTCCATTAAGCTTTCCCTCCAAAGCCAGAGTGAGTGTAAGTCGGTCAAAAAAAGAAGGTTTTATTAGGTGAGTTTCAAGGTCTACCAAATTCATTTTAGTGGAGCTTGTACCAGGAGATTTGGAAACATGTTCAAGTGTGGTTATGTTTTCAGATGACATTTTTTATGTTAAATGATGATCAGACTTATTAGACGTATTAGGTTTTAGTGATGGGACTTCACTGAGTTTTAAGTAGATTGGAAATTAAAGTGAATATAAGGTTAAAAAAGTGGGGAGTAATAAAATTTTCAATGCTATTACCCAACTTGTGTATAAAAGAAACTCAATATCAGAGAGTATGTCCTCATTTGATATGTACCCTCTAGACTCTGACCTGGATGAGACTCATGCCAATAAACTTCTCTCCAGGTTGAAAGGAGATGTGTCCAGACTAAAATTCAAATGAATCTGACTGAGCTGGAGAAAGTGGAAGGAAAATGATGAAAAAGTAAGAGGGCACAGTTTCACACCGGGGCAGGAGAAGAGAAAAGATGCTTCGGCGTGACTCTGAATATTCAAACAGTTTGCTTTCTCACATGCTGACAGTTTGAGCAAGTTTCTACCTGCACACAGAGCCGGATGACTAAATCAACTCAAGATGAAGATGAGATTAAATCTGTTCACCATCTACACCACAGTATAGATGATTTAAAGTCATCAACCTGAAGATGGCTGATGTATGGTTTACAACTTTTTGATACTGAGCGTCAAAAGAGCAAACTGAATAGTAAAGAAGAGCAAAAGTGACAGTGCACCAGGACCTTCAATGGACCCTGTTAAGTGGAGGGCAGGCTGAAAAAACAGTAAAAAAGACATAAATGATGGTTGTGAATTATTCAGTCAGTATACACTCATGAAAAAATACCTGTTTGTGACTCAAAGTTTCAAAAACTGATTTGCAGGTGTTTACAAAATGACCAAAAGACATTTTCTGGTGCAGAAATGTTCCCATCCTCAAATGTATCAGAGAGTTGTTTCTACTTTAACTCATACGGTTTCATTGGCTTTCATGTCCTCTAAATCAAGCATTAAAGTGATGTGATCCATCAAATGTATTCCTGTAACTTTGGTAAAATAAAAGTACTTTTTTGTTGACCTATGCACACTTGTTGAAAAAGCTACAGTGAATTTAAAGTAGGTATTGGAGGCATAGATCTTGAGGGAAACACTTGCTGTGTGTTACAAGCAAGTAGTATGTTTTACAATGTCAAAATAATACACCCAGCCGTAAAAAGAAAGAAAATATTACTGGTAATGCCAATTGGTTTAGGTTATTGAAGCCATAAGTAATCCCTAAAAGATGCACCCAGATAATTGTGTTTATTTGACCCCAAACTGACCACAGAGATCATCTGGGGAGAAGATCAAGGAGGCACTTTCATATCTGTGGCCCACTAGCTTTGTTCTGGTGATAATGATTCAATGAAGCACGGTTGCATTTTCTGCTTGGGTCTCTTTGTGTTCACACTGCAATTCTGTAAAGTTTGCCAAAGCAGAGACCTGCACAGGACCAATTTTAAAGACCCACATCCGCTGTTCCCGCAATGCTCAGTACTGGAACCTCAACCTGATATCCACTATCCAGACTAACCTGGACCTATAAAAAATGGCCACACAGTCACAGTCCAAAATACAGGATTGAATGTATTACACATTCGGTTTGGTGCATATTGGGGTGTGGCATTTTTCAGGTTGTTTACCAGCGCTGGTTTGTTTCTAGTGTGGCATCTTCATCAGATGAGGAAATAGTCTTAATGGCTCTGAGTTTAGCTGTATCAAGAGTCCAACATTAAGTATGAAGTACTACTGTGAATCTTGATATCGTCCAGGATCATGGAAACATATTTGCTACGTAGCCTGGGATGCTGACAGAAGGTGCTCAACAGGCTTCCTGTGCCTCAGCCTCTTTTTCAACATATGCCATGTAGCTTTGGGTGGTATGACAGCAGATACCGTGTGATGGTATAAAAGTGTCTACAGGTAGAAATTTTGCTCTACCGTTTATACCGAAGAGAGATGGCAGATCTGTGTCTGGTGCATCTCTCTGAGTCAGTGTGAAGTTGTCTGCGATCGCTAGCAGGAAAGCTGGAGCGCATCTGTTTGGGTGCGTTTCTATATATTTATCAGTGTGTTGTGTGGACTTTGTTCGCTCCCTTTGGTTGATCAGGTTTGTGTGTGCTCCCTATAATCACCAGTGTGCCCAGCAGACTGCATGTCATAGTTATGATGAAGAAGAAACAGCTTCAGTAGCCACGTTTACATGCAGACTTTTTTCTCATTCGGATTATAATCATTCCGATTGAAGCTCCCAGGCGAACTGTTTACATGGAAGCGATCTATTCTGATCTGGTGTTTACATGTGCCACGGCATTCAATCGGAACAGCTATTTACAGACACGTGATACCTTCAAACATCACGTGATTGATCAAAGATGGAGGTCTTTCGTCTGTTAAGCAGAGTAGTAGCGATTGTTTTTTCACTTTTATTAAAGCAACAGCTTGCCACCAACGCGCTCTTACTGGACGCACTACAGAGGAGAAGACGTGAAGAAGAAGCCTTTATTGTTAGTGCTGTGCAATGTTTGCCCGCTCTGCCCATGCCTCCTCCGAAGACCAAAAAGCTGTGGATGAAGATCCGCAGCAAAGACTGGTGGGAAAGAGTTGTGCTTCTGGAGTTTACCGACCTTGAATGGAAGCAAAACTTTCGGATGACGCGCTCTTCATTCACAAAGTTGTGTGGACTGGCAGAGGGATTTATGGCTCCTGATGAAGTCACCATCAGAGCACCCATTCCGTGTATGATGCGCGTCGCTATTGTTTTGTATAGACTTGGTAGCTGTGCAGAATACCGCCTCGTATCTAACCAATTCGGCATTCACAAAAGCACTGTGAAAAAGTTCACATACATGTTTTGTCAGGGCATGTTAAAAGGACCAATAAAAGAGCTCATTCAGATGCCCAATGAAGAGGAAGCCTCAGAAATTGCCACGCGATTCGAGGCAGCACATTTCATCCCTCAAATCATGGGACTGATTGATGGGACACACATCCCCATCCTCCCTCCATCAGATGGCTTTAAAGACTTTGTGAACAGAAAAGGATGGACTTCCTATGTCCTCCAGGCTGTAGTGGATGACAGATGCTGGTACATTATTATACTCATACACTGCACTTCTTTTCCAACAGCTTAAATAAGTAATCAGGCAAAAACAAGCCCTATAAGATCCCTCTTTATAGTTTTCCTCCATTTACGTAGTTAAAATTGTATTGATAGTGCATCGTGCTCTGCTTGGAAGCCGCCATCATGTTTCCATGTGAGTCATACGTCACTGCTTGTTTACATCAGGACAGAGCATGTGCAGACAGAACCCAGCCTGACAACTTTCCGATTCACCGTTTACATGACAGGATTTTGCTTTTAATCGGAATGGGAAAAGGAAAATTCTACCTCTGTGAATCGGAATGAAATTCCATTCGGAATGGGCCTGTTTATTCCGAATGAGGTGTTTATATGGAGCATTTTCATTCCGATTGGGCTTCTAATCCGATTATATTCGGAATATTTGGCTCCATGTAAACGTAGCTACTGGTGGTGGTCATGGCGGACGCGGAGATTACTGGCAGTACTGAGCAAATGGAGGCAGCCCGACCCACACAACATGAGGAAGAGGAGGAGGAACTCATTCCGAAAAAGGGCACGAGTCGCGGCATCAGTTGTCTGGAGATTCTTTGAATTAAGGAAATCCAACAATGACCAAAAAACAATATTATGCAAAGAGTGTCGTGTGGCCGTCGTTGCTGGAAGTGGAAACACCAGCAACCTCTTCCACCACCTAAAGATGAGACATGCCAAGCTCTATTTTGAGAGCCAAAAGATGCGTGGTGCACCTGCTGCACCAAAAACTAAAGTTGCAGCAGCTTCTCTCATACAAAAGAGCTTTGCAGAGCATTTCAAAGGTACACCATATGATAAAAAATCGCCAGACTGGTCTGGCTTTTCTGTTTGCATTTGTAAACAAATCCAAGTTTAAAAATGAAAGGAAAATGAACAAATGAGACAGTATGGTTATTTTTAAACCATTAATGGAATTTACAGGGAAAAACATACTGAGATATATACCATCACCGTGATGTAAAATTACTCATACAGGGATATAAGATTTTGTTAATACCGCCCAACACTAATGCCACGCATAAGAGTAAGACTTAACTTTCTGGCAAGCTGGCTTGATGATGCAAGTTAACATTAGCCAGTCGATCTACCCACAAAATGAGTTTTGGTTTGACTTGGAGCTACGAAGAGGTGAAGTGCCACAACAAAATTTGGGCCGGGAAGCATATTTATCAAATGATGGACACCAGTTTCAAAAGTATGCAAAGGCACAAGAGCTGGACAGAAATGTCAGGTATTGAACAAGTAGACATTGTTAAGCCCTGTAGTGTTGCTATACTACTATTAGGGATGGGAATTGTTAAGAACTTAGCAATTCTGATTCCATTATCAATAATGCTTATCGATACGATTCCTCATGGATTCACTTATCAATTCTCATTGAGTGAGAAATAAGATAATACAAATGGGTTTGTTCTCATTAACTCTTAAATATTGTTACCTTTGGACAGAAGATATGGCATATCCATGCACTAATAATTTGTTACGTGACATACCCTTTGAACATAAATCTGGTCACAGCTTGGTTTATCTTCACCTCTGTCCTTTTACTCTTTCCTACCTCGGTGAAAGTGGCTGCCAAAGGTGTACGAGAGCTATCCACTGCAGCCTCTGAGCCAGTGTGAGAGCTAGCCTCTGAGCTAGCATGACTCTGGCCATCATCGTCATCTAAATGTAATTTAAGGAGAGGGACAGTATTTACATAGTGAAAGGGGGTTAACATCTATGCAACAGATAGGACCTAGGGGACTTAAACGTTACCATCACCTTTAAAGCAGATGAAGCCAGATGAAGCCTGCTCCTGCTTTTGTCTATACCAGTCTTGCTTTTGCTAAGTAGTGTATCAAACACTTTACACTTCTGCATTTCCCCCCTTCGATGAAATGTAAGCTTTGCAAGTGTTACAAGTAGTCGCCCAGTCAATGTTCCCTCTAAGCTGCGCGCCTGCGCAATCGCGCACTGCTCACACATTATCAGCGCACAAGAAAAGCTATACAGCGCATGTCTAACACAGTGAGTGATAGATGTCCAGCCAATGATGTGATACGGTTCACTTACGCTACGTAGCCAATCATCGCATTGACATTGCTTACATACCGTAAATTCCGGACTATAGAGCGCACCGTTATATAAGCCGCAGATGCTTATTTTAAAAATAACTTTTTACACGTATAAGCCGCACCGGGAAATAAGCCACGGATGTCCACCTGGTGACATTGTCACCTAAAAAGTAAATTAAAATGTTTTTTTATCAAAGTCTGATATTTATTTCGAAATATTAACTCAGCTACGCACAGATAGCGAAAACATATGGACAACAGTAAATCTACACAAGCAGTTGTCATCGCTGGTCCGTGTCCCTGTGTGTGTGTCTGTCTGTGTGTGTATAGCTCTGTAGACGACTTTCATTCACGGATACATAAAAGAAGTGGACAAACATGTTTGATAAAGTCAGGAAAACATAGCGGCATATCCATGATAGCTCTGAAACAACAGTTGGAGGAGCAGAAGCGCTGCAGAGAAATACGTGGCCGGTGGAAACTAAAGGCTGCGCTGAATGGAAGCTAGTGATGTGTCGGTCGGTGACCAGAAGGAGCGCGGCGATCGTGCACTGCAGATAGTTTTGGCACCTGTTTTATTTCCTTGTGCAAGCCGCGTCGGACCCCCCCCCCCCCCCCGCGCTCCACACCAATCTTCAGTGTGCTCAGGAAGCTTGTGTGTTTGCCCAGACACATGAAAAATTAGAGGGAACATTGGCCCCAGTATCATCTTTTCGCGTGAAATACAACCAAACTCTGGAGTGCTTTTGCTTCGATGCCATGCTGGAAACTTCTGAACCAAAACACACTTCGTCATCACGCATAGAGACGTAAGAGGCTCCTTACGTCTGCAAATGCAAGCAAGTCTTACCGATACTATCACTACTGCTAAAAACAAAAGCTACTGTGCCAGCTCACCTACTACCTGAGCACGATGAGTAAGGAAAACACCACCACTGCACAGAGGTCCAGTGTTCTCCTCTTGGCCCACATTAGAGTGACGCTGATGTTTTAAAACATGTCCAGTGATCCCGGCCAAGGTGCTTTGCTCCCAACAATCCAGATGTGAAAGCATTCAAAACAAAAAGGAAGCAAAATATAAATAGACAAAACAGCAAAGCAGAAGGAGCCTACTTTTGGCAAAAACAAAGGGCTCCGATGAAAGAGCCAAAACTGAGGAGGGAAAGAAAGAAAGCAAAATAGGAACCAGCAGCTGAGAGAACTACAATAGAGATTAATTCAACTCATTATCCGTCAGCGAGGTACAATGAGGCTTACTGTGATGTTTGGCAGTCTGCCCTGGCATAAAACTGAGCAGGAACATAACAGTCAGCCTGTTAAACACTGTTTTTGATTAACACTCACAAAATCTAAAATTTACAGAATATGTTTACTTCACTGACAGGATTGAACATGAAAAGCAGCAGGTAAAGTACAGCAATAATGACCCAGCAGGTGTGTGCACACAGTTTCAACACACTGAGAGGAAACCAGTCAAAGGGGTGAGATGCTCTGCACCACATTTTGATTCATGTTTTATAACAATCAAAAGCAGCTTTCAAGCACAAGTGAAAACTGCCAGAGCTTTATAATACATGTCAGCATGAATCAGCAAAATGGCGTCATCAGTGTGATGCAAGTTTAACTTTAACATCATTCAAAACATGTCACAGTCCTGTTCTACTTTGTTTTGTTGTGTAATTGCCCCAGAGCTGAGTTCGTCATATCAAGAGTGATTATGACTCTGAGGAAGCATGAAACATTTTTTACCTGGCTGTTCAAGACATGAATTACGTTCACTAATATTTCCTCAGGATGTCAAAATAGGATGACAAATTTCTCAAGAGGTACTTCTCACTTATTGCTTTGGTTTTTAAACAACAAAGTTTTAGTTTTCTGTCGTAACCTGCAAAATATGAGGGAATAGGTCAAAAACTAGAAGACTATCTTTTGTAGTTTGTCAGTGCACTCTGTAAGATTTATGAGAAAATGCTCCTGTAGACACAGTCTTTATACATACTGGATTCAGATCGTGTTCCCCATTTACCCCCTTTTGAACTTTTATGATCAACATCACTTGTAAAAACATGGACATACTCTCAGAGACAACACCTTTTGATTTACTAAATAGAAGTTTTAAAACCTATTTATGGTCATCACCAGATTGCAAATGTCGACTCAACCCATCATACTGTAAACACGATTGTTTATCCTGTTAATTTTAAACTGAATAAATAGATCAGCAATGTCCCTTGATTACAAAAATGTATACTTAATTCTTTGCCTAACCAAGATTAATAGGTCAATAACAACTCACCGCCTTAAATCATTTAAAAAACAATCACCCACAATCACTTTTTTCTCACAGCATTGTTTTCTATGAGACCCAAACTGATGTGGATGAGGGGCAAACCTGCAGAGGAATGAAGGGTCAGCAAACACTGCCACTAAAACTGCAAGAGCATCAAAACATGTCTCACCACGAATCATTAATTTTGGTTCATCTGAGTGATAAAAGTTCTGCATCAAATCACAGCACTTTATTTCAATCTGTTAGACTGTTGTTTAATTGCTCCAGAGCTGCGTGTTTCATGTCAAAAGCAGTTAAAATTCTGGGTAAACAACATTTTACCTGACTGTTGGGGAATTGAAGAATGAACAGTTTTATTCCTTGTGGTTGTCAAAATAGGATGAAAAATGTCCAGAAAGCCTGGTCCCTGCTGCCTGTTTTGCTTTCAAGCGGTGATGCTTTGTTTTCATTTTGACATGTGTTATAACTGGAAATTATAAAAAAGGATGTGTCTAAAATAAGAACTGCACCAATTTGTCATCACTCAAATATGTCCAAGTCTTGCTCAGTTCGAACAGGGGAGACATGCCCCAAGTTTTTCTGTGTTCCTTAAAGACACTTCAAACATATGTATTTATTTTCCCTGTACCTTTTTTTATAAAGCTTCTTCAGTTCTAAATATTGCTAGTGTGAGGAGCAGATATTTATCTTACTGGAGAAGGGAATAGACAACGACGGGAAGGAGTTGGAAAGAATGGGTTGTAGAAACCCACCTCCAGGTAGTCAGGGCATTTTTGATGTGCTCTTGTTCCTTTTCTTTACCTTCTTTCTTCGTGGGAATGTTCTCAGCCTGGTGGTTGAGTGTTCTGATAACATCCAGTTTGTGCTGCAGAGGATGGTGGGAATCAAAAAGTAAATATTGATCAGTGTGTGTGGGTTTCCTGTACACTTCAACCTTGAGACACCCATCTGCTTTCAAGTGTACAGCACAGTCCAAAAAGGCCAACACATTGTCCTTGACATCTTCATGGGTGAAATTGATGTTGCTGTCCACTGTGTTGATATTTTCAGTAAAGGCCTCTACTTCATGTGTTTTGATCTTAACCCAGGTGTCATCCACATATCTGAACTAGTGGCTGGGTGTTACTCCTTTGAAGGAGGTTAGGGCCTTCCTCTCTACCTCTTCCATGTACAGGTTTGCCACTATTGGAGAAACTGGGGAACCCATAGCACATCCATGTTTCTGTCTGTAATGGCACTCTCTGAACTGGAAATAGGTGGTGTTGAGGCAGATGTCCAATGAGGAGCAGATGTGGTCTGGGGTTATGTTGGTTCTGACCTCCAGTGTGCCGTCCTGTAAGGGGCGTTGTCTTACTGCTTGGACTGCCTCTGTTGTCGGAATACTCGTGTCACATCATAGGAAACCATGGTTTCATCTGGGTCCAGCCTGATGTCCTTGATTTTCTTCGCAAAGTCCTGTGAGTTTTTGACGTGGTGAGTGGTGTGGCCGACAAGAGGAGCTAGGATGGTGGCCGAATGTTTTGCCACTTTGTATGTGACTGAGTTGGTGCTGCTGATGATGGGTCTAAGGGCGGCCCCTTCCTTGTGTTTTTTATTACCATCCTGCCTGCTGATAAGGGGAGATGCACTGTTGTACTCAACACCAGGGATTACCATGACAAGGTAAAAACTCCTCCGAGTCATTGTCTGTCCCCTTCTCCGGTAAGATAAATATCTGCTCCTCACACTAGCAATAATTAGAACTGAAGAAGCTTCTTGGATAAGAGGCGAAACTTCTTCTCAACTCTACACAGTCCAGTTTCCTGATTTTGGAGTCTTCAAGAAAACCATGACCTGGATGAATGAGAATCTGCATGGACTTCTCCTGAGTTTATAAGGTAGCTTCAATGCAGAGGAGCAGATGCAAATAGAATCATTTAGCACCCGCAATGTGATTTATCAAACCTGATTCGAAAGCGATTGTGGTCGCTGTTTTGCATCTATATTTAGTACGTTTGAAAGGCACGTACAAACTGGCACAGCCTTACGCACAAATGGCTGCAATCATTTTTGAGGAGAAGGAAGCAAAAGCGTTTTTCTATTAAATTACGGTTTTGATTAATAATTAGGTAAAACACTGTAGCAATCAAGACAACCCTGGGTGTGAATCTCACACATTCCTCACAGGAAAGTTCCTTATCTGGTCCCAGGAAACAGGATATAAATCTTTCCAGACTTGTTTACACTTTCAGGTTGCCTAAGTGACCCAACCGGAGGTTGACTAAACCTCTGACTCTTCATGATTGGTCGATTCGGAGAACAGAGACAGAGTTTTTATTACCTTTCAAACTGACTCCATTACTGACCATCTAAATAAACATTAACGTCTCAACCCAGATCTCCCATTTGAGATTTACCTTCTTAAAGTGTGTGAACATACGGACCCCAGGATAAGGGGGGACACTGACCTCCAGACCTCGGTCGTAAAACCCTGTTCGACCATACACTGATAAAGACTACATTCCTTTGGTGAAAGAATACAAGTGACTGATCCTGACATCTTATGCATTCAGCAATGTACTAATCTGTCTAATCATGAAATTTGTGTTAAAATGAGATGTTTCCCGTTTTTCTAGGTGCTTCAGAAGCCGAGTTATCACTGTGACAGAATAAATCCTTATTCTTTATTTTCTTTAGACCAACAGCTTTTTAGACTGTTTCATGAACTTTTAAGAGTTAAATTTATTGACTGTGACTCATAACTTTACTCTAAAGTAACAGAAATGGTTTAGAAATGTTTGTTCTATATTTTAATTGTTTATTTAGTATTTTTAACCATTAGGTGGTTATAATGTCATTGAATAATCTGAATGTGAGTATTTAGAATCCATTATTAATCATGATGAAGTTCATTCACATGTATTTACTCTTTTGTTGTTCACAGTTTCCATGTGTTACTATCTGTTTCATTTCAGAGTAATTTAGCATGTTCAATGTGATACTTAAAACATAATGAGAATGTTTGATGTGATCCTACACTTCATTCATATGTGTTTAGTATCAAATTATTTATCATGAAACCAAGCATTCAATGATATTAGTCATAGTGAGTGAGTATCAGATCTGACTCTTTTACCAGCCAAAAGAATAAGTTAGATCAAATAATCAGAGACCATGACCCCTCCTCTTTCTCACACACACACGCCGGAGACACTCCCAGTGTGAGAAGATAAAACCAGTGAAGTCGGGTTGCTCACTCTCTTGTGTGCTGACTCTCTTGTCTCTCTTAGGCCCCTTACTCTTGGGCCCTTCTTTTCTGCCCACACCCTTCTGTGGTGCGTTTCTTTGTTTTATCTTAGAACTTTTTCTTAGTCTTCTAAGTTTTACGCCACGTGTTGATTCACGTTGATTTTTCTTTAACATCGTCTTAGTTCAAGTTTTGAAACTTCAACTTTTTGTGCGCATAGCAATTCAAGATTAAGCCTTTGATTGATTTTTCTTTAATTTCGCGAAGCCATTTTTGAAAGTTTTCTCTGCTCTTCGAGCCTCGTTTTTCTGAGTTTTCTGCGTGATTTCAAAGTCACCTCTGAACGCAACCCAGCAGGCCCAGGTCATCCTCTGTGCTAGAGTTTTTGAGTGAGACCAAAGAAGTACCCAAACGAGCATCCACAGGATCCACAGGCGCTGGCTTTGCTTCGGGCCCGAGTGCTGCAACTCCTGGCTCATCCTTCGGCTGACTTCAGTCGTCTTCTGAGCTGAACCGCTCGAACCGCCAGTAGCCCCGGACCTTCGGAACCTGCTCCATCTTCTCCAAGGACCAGTCTCACTTAAGTATGCAAACCTCCAGAGCTCCAGACAGGGCTGATGCTGTCTCATGCGTTCATAACTCAGATATCCACCTATTTCTGGTGATCTTAGATTCCTCCAAATCTACACCCGAGTTTATCTCGACACCAAAGTTAGTGTAGGTTAATATGTTAGCGCATATTCACTCACTATCATTAACTTTAGTGCTCCTAGCCTGACTCAGAATCTTTATTTATTCACCTATTATTATCTATCTTCATTATCTTATCATCATTTATTGCATGTGTGTTGTATCATCATTTATCCTGTAATAAACAGATCATTATTTTTCTAAGTTCCTGTCTGTTAGTGTTCTTCCAGAAGTGGAGTCCCTGAAATTAGAATTTCGACTTAAGATATGAGACTGATTAATTAAGACTGATTAATTAAGACTGATTAGTTAAAACTGACTTGATGTTTGATTTCTGAATTAAACTTTTGTTTTCTTTATTTTCCCACCATTAAGGGTGGGTGGTGCCCCTTTCAACGAGTGCATAAATGTCATAATTTGAGATTATTAATCTTCAGACATTTATTATAAATTCCAATCGCCAAGTATTATTTTGGTGCGGCCTTGTGAGGCTCATTTCAAATCGCTACATATATTTTGGTGCGACCGTATGAGGCTCATTTCAAATCACTACAACACGAAACAGTCACAAAAAATTATCTCTTTGTCTTATTGATTTTAAATTGTTTGAATCTCCTTTTTTCATTTCAAATATATTTTTTTTACATCTGTAAAGAACTTTGAATTGCCTGGTGTATAAATGGTGCTATACAGATAAACTTTCCTGGCTTCAAACTAAATTTTTTATCTACGATCACTCTGCTCTCACAAACTCTCCATGGTGACACACAAAATCCTCATTTAGGGGCCGGTCCACACCACTTTTTCTCCTGTTGTCAATTGTGCATGCAATGATAGTAGATCACCCGCAACATGCCCACTAATAGCATGTGCTATTTTTTAGTTTGCACACGCAATTTAGCATTGGCTATTTGGGATCTTAGTTGATCCGGCCCCAAGAGAACATTGAACATGCTTCATGTAGACCTCTGCTGTGAGCCATATAAATTGTCTATAATAAATGATATACTGTTTGTCCTCAAAAATTATTTTCCAGTCAGGACTATACATCATTATATTCTGTTTCTAAGCCTTACGTAATGCAGTTTGGCCGTTAGCATAATTGTCTTTTGGAGCCTGATGTAATTTAAAGACAGACAAAAGGGCAAGGTTTGGAGAGGACTGGCAAATCCTGCATTATCAGAGCCAAACAGATTGTGCCTATGGCTGATTCATTAACTGGCAATAAGTTAGCCAGAAAAAGTGTCTCCTAACTATTTTTGATGATTTTTGAACAGTGTAGATGACTTTAGATCCTAGCAGCTTAACGAGTTTGTGTAAAAGACTCATAGTACATACTAACCAGGCCAATGTCCTCCCTGAAGACATTCACAATTTGTTTTCACTGTGGTTTTACCAGTACTCATTTATATGGCATTACATTTGGCAGAAATTTGCAATACATTTTTTAACTCAATTTGTCATAATAGACATATTGTGCTCTGTCAAATCAAAATAGCAACACTTCCATCCATTAAACTGACTGACTAAACTGACACATTTAGACCCATGATAAATGCAAAATTTGATCAAATGGCCCTTACAGAAAAAACAAACAAACAACAATACATACTATTTCTGAGAAAGTGCATCCAATTTACAGACAAGGCCTCTGATTTCTTGTCTTTACCATAATTTTCCACTACCATTTTCTATAAGGATGCACTTCTTCTTAACAGCTTGTGGGATGTGCTCATGTGTTGCAACTCAAATGGTCCGTAAGTGTTGATTTGGATGTCTAAACACTGTGTGTGAGTGTGAGTGTGTGTCTGTCATTTTCAGCTTGAATAAAAGACATCTTTGTGTAGATTTTTTAAAGTGCCTAAAGTCATACTTTAACGTGTTGTGAGTATTTATGACTTTTTTTTCTAACTGAGAATGATAAAAATTATAACTTTTTTTTATGATTCATTGAATGACTGCTTTATAAACTTATTTAACTGGATAAAGCTGTAAGAGTTATACCGTGTTATTAAACCCAGAATCCCAAAAAATCCCAAAATGTAGCCAAAAAGATGTTGGTGTGTGTGGGTGTTACTGTACGTGTGTTATGTAGCATGTGTATTGAGGGTATGTGCATTATGGAGCACAAACCCTTATCAAGTTCAAATTAAATAAATAGGTCATACAAAACACCTGAACTCTCTCAAAAGAATGAAATAATGACAAATAACTTGAGAAGATGCAACTTAAAAGAAACCTCAATAATCACTGTCTTTGTTGTCAGGTCAGTGCTGGTAATTGATGAGTTTATGCAGCTCAACCTTTGAGTTGTAGTATTGCTTTGGTGAATTTCAATTTCATACCTGCGATGATGATTAGGTTCTCTTTGGAAGATGTCACAGGAGTAAAACAGTCCTCAGAGAGTGAGGAGGAAATGGATCAGAGGAGTTCAATGACTGGGTAGAGTATCTCATAGAGGAAGTTGAGGAGGAGCTGCCATGTGTGCCTGACTCCAGCTTCTCAGGATCATCCGCAGACCCCCAGGAGCATGGCAAGCATCACAAATCTGTCCACAGCCTGTGAGATGACCACAGTGGATGAGAAATCTTCAGCAAATACAAAGGACAAAAACAGTTCCTGTTGACCCATGACCCACGGGGCAACACCTGTGGAGTATTAACTTTTTCACTTCATATGGACCAGCAGAAGAGCTTCCATACCAAAAAGCTGCCCTGGTTTATGCCATCAGAAAAAACCAGCTGGAGCTGACCCCCCCAACTCCTGGTAGCCAAAAACAGACCTCTCTACTCATCCCTCTTCACATTTACTAAGGCAACGATGGTCGTGTGTGACGGAGCACCGTTAAATGCCCCGTCATTCACTGACTGGCGCGGGTCTCTCTCTCGTGGCTTGAGTGTTGGTGCGTGAAGTGCGCACTCGTTCCCCACAGTGCCAAGCTCCATCAAACTGTTTAATTGTTTCCCTGCACCTGTGTCCTGTGGTCCTACACTCCAACCAATCGTTTCCCTTTTAACTTGGACTTGTTTCTCCCTGCTGTAGGCGTTTGAGGGTGCACACGCGACGACTACACGCCACACACCAACTTACCTGCTGCCATCTTCCAAGCCAAACCAAAGTACTTCCTGGTCCCTCAGTATATGGCGTAAGGTGGCACACTTTTAGGGGTCATGTGACCACTGGACCCCACCGTTGGAGGGCTATTAGTCCCTTTTGTCCATGTTGAAATGTCTGATTTATAGATGAATTTTGTGTTCTATTTTGCATACTGTATCTTAAACTTCTATAGTTGGTTTATAGATTTGCCCAGGGCAAAGCGCTTTGCAAGTGTAATTCCCTCTAAAAAACTTGACATAAATACATCATTTATTTGACTATTGTTTGTTTTGTTTCCTGCACTGTAAACATTTTTTCACTGTTTGCTGTTTTTGGGCAGCTGGTGTGAATGAAAACGCACCACACTGGAGTTTTTGACCGCACCATCATTTTTGTCCCGAACAAACCCGTGACATTGTGTCTTACATTGCCAAGCAGAGGAGGAATGTTTTACTGTTAAGTACACAACACAGAGAGCCAGCAGTCAGCACCATGAAGCAAAAGAAACCAGAGATCAATCTTGATTATGACGGCTGCAAAGGAGGGCTGAACAACCTAGATAAGGTATGAACTACTGCACATTTGACTGACTGCTCATATACTCTTTTTTTCACACTCTGCAATCACCTGTATTGTTATTTACAGAAGTGCATTTGTTTTTAGTTTTTGTATTTACACTGACAAATACATATTTTTTCCGTCTTTTCAAGGCTGCGAGCACCTACACGTGCCAGGGTACGACGGTCAGGGGGCCAGTGGCTCAGTTTCAAAACGTCCTTGACATCTCAGCACTTCAGTACTTCAATGTTTTGGACAGAATTCAACCTCACAAAGAACCCAAAAGCATCCTACAAAAGACAATGTTTGTAGAGGAGCTGGGCATGATACTAGGGAAGTCCCAAATGAAGCAGTGACAGCGCCTTCCTTACACACCATTGGCTGGTGCCATAGTGACCAACCTCCAAGCCCCTGAACCAGAGGACAGCAGAGAAGGGAGCAGCACTGCCACAGAGAGAGGAGCACCTCCAGAGAGAGAGGGGGAGATCACAGCCAGAGAGCAAGGGAGAGACTGCCGCCAAGAAGAGTAAGCGCCAGTGCTGGCTGTGCACTGACAGCAAGAGAAAGATGGTGTTTACCGGCTCCAGGTGTGGAAAATTTTATTGTGCAGAACACATGCACTCATTCTGCAGCTCCTGCTGCCAATAGTTCTCTCTCTCTCTCTCTCTCTCTCTCTCTCTCTCTCTCTCTCTCTCTCTCTCTCTCTCTCACACACACACACACACACACACACACACACACACACACACACACACACACACAGTGTCTCCATTCTGATTTTGTTGATATGAAAACTGTTTAGCTTTTAAACGAGTAAATAAGTCAAAAAATCCACAGATTAGGTGTTGGGTGCATGAACAGAAAAAATCAGGTTGGGGTGGGGCACATGACCACGCCCTTTAAACTTATTCAAGCTCATGATAACATGATATAGCTGTACAACAAACACATGACCGTATAGCTGGTTTACAAGTATTACTGCACATTTTGTATGTGGTTATGTCATTTTACGTTAACCAAACAGACATTAAGGGCTCTATTTTCGTGCGGAGTGGCAAAGGGTGGCGAACCCTGCGCAGTAGGACTGGGCGATTATGTGATCGTGATCAATGATCGCAGTAAATTTCAGTTCGATCACAGTGATCAGCTGAGAGCATATTTACTCGATCAAACATGGTGGAAATGTGCATCACAACAGCCAATCAGAGTCAAGCTTTTCCTGCTCACTTGTGTAAGTTACCGGAGAAGTAAACAGGAGAAATAAACAGAATGACTGAACATGGAGCTAAACGCGGAGCTGAGGGCAGCAAAATAGATGTGAGCTGTGACTTTGAGTCATTCTCAGAAGATGTTATTGTTGAGAAGTTATTCAACGTCTCTCCAAAGTGACGTCGAGCAATTAAGCCGATAAACCAGCAACATAAGTCTGTTTAAACATTTGAAGAAGTTCTTCCCGAGTGATTATGTGGAAAGCATGGAAATGCTAGTGGAGTGTGTACAGCCTGTCACTGCTGACGGCACGAGTAGCATTAGCAGTTTAGCCACAACTAGCGGTGCAGCCACAGACCAAAGCAGCTATCAATCATATCCATACCTGCCAACACTCCTGTTTTCCCAAGACTCTCCCGTGTTTCAGACCTATCTCCCGCCTACCCCCCGTATTGTCATTTCTCCCGGGAATTTCTTGTAGCATGGTCAGCATTCATTCATGAATCAGATCACTATATTTGTCTAAAGTTTCAAGGTTTCCAGACAACCAGAGATAGTCCTGTGTTTCTGCTGAGCCTCACAGACACTGGATTGATACTTTTACTTTACAGTTTGGGATGATTCAGGTCAGTTTAAGCTGTAAACTATATTTAAGCAGTGTTTGTTGCAAAATTAACATTTCGATGAAAGGAAAACAAACTTGACATAAAAAAAAAAATGTGATAATAATCGAGATCGGACGATATGACAAAATATCAGCAATTATGATGTAGATCTTTTCTCTTCAAGTTGTGCACAAGGTCTGGTTTTCTTTATCATTTGGTGTGTTTTCCAGTGCTCAATTGCCTCTTTAAAATACTTATAGTGTTTCTTAAGGACCTGTAACTTTTCCCTGTCCATGAAACACAATCTATGAGTGACTGGGGACTTACAGAGGCACAGAGGTGGGCTGATCCTACAGCTACACTTACTTCAAGCTTGAAGACTTTGAAAGATAAGATGTATTAGGCTCTAAAGATTGAGAGAAACAAAGAAATTAAAGCCCCCAAAAAGCACAAGATTGTGGGCCATTGAGCTGAAATAGCTCTCCATGGTCACACTTGGTTGTGGCCTACAATTGGTGAAAGTGCTAGAGGGAGAGATAGAAAAGGCAATGAAACGAAAGGCCTGAAGGAGCTCTGTGCATTAGTGAGTAAGTGTAGGAAGTGGAAACCAAACAGTCCGTGGATTTCTCTTCTCTAAACATCGCTGAAGTGGTCGGAAAGGTTGTGAAACAGGAAATTAATGAAGTATAACTTCTGAAGGCCACAGAGGGTTGAAACAGGGGGACTGGACAGTCTTTCATACATGTACTCCTAAAAATGTCTGTAGGTTATGGTGGGGATGAATATCTAGAGAAGTATTTAAAACCATGTTTGGTACACTTTTTTTTTTAAACCTGACTAGTCATATCCAAAGAACTAATAAGAGAAGTGGTGCTTTATTTTTATTTAATATTAAGATTTTGTCTTATTCAAGGTTTTCTTCTCATGTAACTTCAATTTTTATCTGCTATGGTGACCATGGCAACAAGCCATATAATGTATTTTCATTGAAACAAGAGCACTTGGGAGTGAGAAGGGATACATTTTCATTTAAAGTTACATTCAGTTTACTTTTTTTTTGCTATGGGCTTGGTCACATGCTACATTAATTGTTTTTGGGTCTGCATAATCACTTCCAAGGGTACTTTTGAATGCAACTATTCCCAGCGCCTGCAGGTATGAATAGCACAAATGTTATGAATCGAACAGCTTCTGAGCTGTTCACCAAGGTGAGTTGGTCTGACAACTACAGGCCACATCTCTGCCATTAACCACACATGAAGTCCTATTGATCATTCATGCTTTCAAGATCAAATCCCATCGGTGATAAAAACATAAGAAACTGAATTTATTGAATAACCTGTCATGTTGCTTAAAGTAACCCCATATCCCAAACTTGGAGGGTCTATTTAATTTAGTCAGTAAATTAAAAATTTAAAAAAACATATTGTAACATGAGAAAAAATCAGCCACAGCAACCAACATTGGGGCCCGACAGGGATGTTTTGTAGCCAGGAGCCATGGAGGAACTGCAATTTTCTTCACTCCTACACCCACTTCATGTTCAACACTAGCTTGGCGAAAATGCACACCTGTGCTTCTTTCTGACACTTCATTGGCGCCATTGTTGTAGAATCATTAAATCCAGCCAATAGGGGAACAGTGAATTTTTTTTTACTGTCATCTAGAGTGGGGAAGCATTATAGCTCCCGCTTGATTTCTTGGTAAAACCTCTCAGCATCTCCATCTTTGTGGTTTTACACTTCTACTTACAGCTTTGTATCCAGCCTGCTCCTTCCCCCAGTGCTGACCCTGCCAGCAAATGCTGGGTAAGGGAACTCAGAATGGCTGATGGTTGATTTTAAAGGGGTTTGTGGGAGTTTGTGGAGTGAATATGTGTGTATGTGCATGTGTACTGTGCAAATGTGTATGGCTCATTCTCTTGAGAGAGCATTGAAGAAATGTCAGCAGCTTGATGGATGGTTTGGTAACGTATGTCGATCTAGCAGAAATGGCCAGCCGTTACTCATTTCAACTGACTGCTGTGCATGCTAGGGGAGAATCTGAGGAGCTGAAGACGATTGGGAGAGAGGAGCAGGTGGAAAATGGAGAGGTTGTCAGAAAAGATGTTTAAAAAGTCAGTTTTTCCATTCCCAGTTTGGAAAAAGAAATCTATAAGAGAGAGGTGTGACTTTGACTCAGGGAGTGGTAGAGGGAAACACCGTCCTCAAGGTCAGGATCTTGGTGCATTTGATTGTATGAGTTCAGGGTCAAAATTTGAACCAATCAGAGAGGTATTATTAACAAGACATGGAGGATCAAAGTGCTGTCATGAAATCAAACAGTCACACTTTTCTTTTATCACCAGTCAGATGGTTGTGACAATTTGTGTCTCATTGTGAGTTGGAGGTGGGGGGTGTGTGGGTAGGTAGGGGGACATCCTAGAAGCTTTTTTGACACTGAGCTCTTGAGGATGGGCATTATCAAAAGCAGCAATCATTTCACTCCGACTGGCTGTCAGTTACACATGAATTTCCACCAATTATATATCATCTTTCTGTCTGATTTCTTTACAGCAGTAACATTTCACAATCAATACCCTCCACTTCAGACTGAAACCCTGCAATCAAAGACAAGACATTGACCCATTTTCACTCTTTTTCATTTCAAACTATAAAACAATAAAGTAAGCATATTTAGAGATGTCACTCACTCTGCTGTTGAGCCATAACAGACTCAGGCATGAGCCAAATACAATCGAAAAAAGGAAATTATAAGATTGTTTGGATTTTTCTCCAACGCACCACAACCAATGGCCTTTGAATGAACAAATTATTTTGCTTTAAATCCACCATTCTGTAGTTTGATGAAGTAATTAGTAGCTGTTCAACTTGAGAAGTTGAACAGCTACTAAAGGTTGAGTTACTGGAGGACCGCTTGAGTTAAAGAGGAAAGAACTTGGTGGTGCAGTGGAAAAAGCAACATATAAACCAACAAACCTAGAGAGTTAGCTTGGTCAGGGTTCTTACTATAAATTTTTGGTTCCCTCCTTTTAACAGAAGTCACAATTTTTTGACTGTTTCAGTGAGGATCCTTAGGACAGCTGAGCACACTTTCTGTGGATTGTCATGAGGCCCCCTACAAAACATAGCTCAAGGACACTGGTAAAACTTGAGAACTGTGCAGAGAAAAAAGAGGCCGAAGAGGACGCACCAAGAAACCAGGCATTCAGAAGGGTTTGCTTTGGAAGTTTACCTCATTGTTTACTCTGAAGTCATGGTTGATCATGAGAGACTTTGCAGGATTTTCAGTTTGTACTGTTTAGACTATGGTTGCTGTTGAAAATAGTTGTACATGTGATGTTTATGTGTATCATGTAGTCAAGCATAAGCGAACTAAGCGTCTGCTTAGAGCCCCCATGGCCAGTGGGCCCCCGCAATGATGCTTTCTGTATGATCAAATATATATTATTGTAAAAATGAAATAAAGTAAAAACATTTTAGTGCTGCTGCAGATGTAGACCTATGATTCTTACTGCTGATGACACCACATTTGGCACCCTAAACATCATTCATTAGTCATTCATTGGTATTATTTGTATGGTTGCTTTGGTATTATTTATCTTTTTCCCTATGTGTAAAGACATGTCAGGCGTATTAAATTCATACTGTAGTAGGTTTGTGAATGATCAACAATCAATATTATTGGCAGAAATAGAGGGCCCCAACATCTCATTTTGCTTAGGGCCTGATTGAGGCTTGGGCCGGCTCTGCATGTAGTTGAGTTTTTTGACGTGTATGAAAAAGACTGAAATTCATATTGACGCCTTTTTATGATGTACATAAGCCAAAAATACCTTATTTATAAGCAACAAGATTGGTGATTTTCATATTGTAGTTT
Organism: Xyrichtys novacula; assembly: GCA_962446985.1. Classification (NCBI taxonomy): domain Eukaryota; kingdom Metazoa; phylum Chordata; class Actinopteri; order Labriformes; family Labridae; genus Xyrichtys; species Xyrichtys novacula. The sequence goes on from OY660877.1 coordinate 8,204,678, forward strand.
TTAACACCTAAAACCAGTGGAAGAGGGAAGGTGTCAGCCACACAGCTGTAAAAGCAAGACACAGCCCTAATTTTACATTTTTCCACTAGATATTCCCAATGATAAATTTGACTGTTTAAAGTCAGAATGATGGGATTTTTTTTCCAGGCAAAGAAAAAAAAATAAAAAATATATATGTCACAAGATCTTTGTGTTTTCCTCTATAAGTAACTGTTTAAAAATCCCTACTGCCCTCAGTCTTTCTGTCCTGATTGCTTGTGGGGCAGAACCTACTTCCTCATGCCACTTTGTTGTAAGGCCAGCTCTATGCCCTCAAAGAACGTGCACAAGTGAGCCCAAAACAAAGTTAGTTTGTAACAATGAGGGACAGTGGAAACTAGCCAGAAAGTACAGAGAAACGTCTGAACCCTCCTTTGACCACACAAGCATGAAAATGAAGTAAATATCTGAGACTCTGGCAGAACAACGGCCACCCAAAAAAGAGGTAGACTGGGCAAGAAGGTAACATCAGTGAAGCATGAACCGCGGGGGACGGTTTGAGATCTTAAAAACGTCACATCAGATGTGGACCCTATAACCTTTCTGTTGGACATGTAAACCGCTGTTTGTTTCAGTCACAGAGGAACTGAAGGCATTGTGTGTGTAGCTAGCCTGTTAGCATGCAGCCACATTAGCGAAGATATTTCTGAGTTTTTGACACTAACATGAGTAAATCATTTGGTGGGTGGTCTGTAAACTTGCCTTAGAACGATTTGGTAATCTTTAAAACTTCCCCAGTGCCTAATTTATTTAGGGCAGTATTTCAGTGAAGGTCAGCTTAAGAGCTTGTACCCCCTAGACGAGGGGTGATTTTTGATCATTTCTCTGTCCACATAACAATGCAAAAAGTAAAAGTGAAAAAAAAAAGTCTGGCAGCTATTGTTGTCATGGGATTAAATGGGTTAAGTATGCCGGATCAGTAAGTGGTAGTTCAGCAGCATTTTCAGAAATCTCCACCTTAAAGGGTGTTTTCAGATGTAAAAAAAAACAAACAAAAAAAACCTTTATTTTCAGTGACCTATCACTCTGTCTGCATGGGGACAAGAAATCTAATTTCTTTTTGTTTTGTTTAGTTTTTCCCTTGGAGTAATAAAATAATTGTTTTCCCCCAGTCTATTTCATAAGATCAAAATAAGCAATAAATAATAAAATATTGGTAGTGCAACTACCAAGTTACTGTGCCTGACAGCCATTCACCATAAACAACATCTCATGGTTTGGTGTGAACCAACAATGAATAATTAGGAAACACCTTCACCAGCACAGGGGTTTGTCAGACCAGCAACTTTCTAAGATTTAAAAAGCATTTCTTTCCTTGGTACTGTGAAAGCCATGTGTGGATTTCAGGGGAAGTTAAGATCCTCCTTTCTTACTGTTGTCTGACATGATGAAAGAGTAGAGGGAAAATGAATGGAGGACTACTTCCCTCCTACCTCCTCATTCATTCTGTAAATCTGACCAGTCCCAGATTTCATTACTGCTGCACTGGCTGATGACGTCCTCACAGGCTTTTTCAATAACCTCCATTCTTACATGCAGGCGACACCCAATAATGTATCTCCTGATAAATACAGACATCCTGCAGTTTGCATATTCAGCAAACACTCCTGGCTAACGAACGTAATAAATGAGATGCCAGATTTTTGCTGGCTTTCTCCGCTTTCGCTGAGCTGACATTCCCCCTCTTGTCAGAAACATCTCCACCATGCCTCTCTGTACACCTTTATTTATCCCTGTATCTCTCGTCCATTTCCCCCCTACACAGTGGATGAAAAATGGGAAAGAGTGCATCGGTTGCAGAGGAGGTGAAGAGTGTCGTCCCTTAGTTTGTCACTAATGCTTCATTAGATACTCGGCGGGGCCATTCATCGCTGTTATCGCTTGGCCACAGTGTGCCCTAGTGCAGCCTACTCCTCGCACACACACTCACACATGCATGCAGTTTTTACAGTCACGTAGCCAGCACAGTCATGCGCTGACACACACACACTGATGAAGCTTTTGGTTTCTTTATTGGCCATTCAGCAGTGCCGATAACTCAACCTGCTCCATACGCCCTGCTTTTTCTAATTCCCATTTCTGTATTTCAACATCATCTGCAATTCTCCATCACTGTAATTATTCATCCTGCAAATATGTGTCGCTAGTAGCAATGTCGCATGTGGATACTCATGCTTTATCACATAACACAGCAGCTTCACCCACATACACACACAAACAGACTCCAGTCATCATTGACTCTGGACCTCTGTGTTGATTAATCCCTCTGCTAGTTGCACATGGGAGAACTGTTTCATTACCTGATTTCAGCGGTTCTATACATCGATCAAGCCATTACTCTGATTAGGAGATGAATTAAGCACACTTCTCTCAGCAACCACTCACATCCCTTTCAGACTGCTGGCGTGTGGTGTAAACCATTGGCTTAGCACACGCTAAACTTGAGAATGAGCTTCATTATGTGTGTAAGGCATGTCTTCACGGCCTCATTAAGGGTACTGTGTCATGGGAATTTTTTTTCAAGTTAATTGCTATAGTGACCACTGGAGCTGCATTCATTCATGTTGCTGCTGCAAAAGGCTTGAATAGATTTTAAACCTGAGTGAAATGTCTTTAATTTGGATTTAAATCTGTCAACTTTAACTGAAAAGAAATTCATGTAAATTTAACCTAGACTGGAAAAAAGTGGATTTCTAAATCCAGAATAAACCTCTAAAAGGCTCTTGTTTGATGACATTAGAGCTGTGTCCCGGATTTAAGGGATGTCTTCTTCACCTATTTCAACTGAGTATTGAACAGCAGGGTGTGATAAATTTAGGCTTTGTAATTAGACAAGGTCATGTAATCCTTTATTAGTCCAATGACAGGGAATTTCACAGCAGCAGGATTAGGGTTTACAGCAGTATTTATTTATTATTTTTTTTGACTGAGAACACAATCTCAAACTAGTGAGGTGTGGGAAGAGAAGAGATAAATCTTTGAGGGGCCCAAATCCTCCAGTGGTGCTCATTTTACTGCTTTGTTTCATTTGGGCTGATCACTGTTTAACTCTATGCCTGTCACTACTGTTATTGGACATTAGATCTTTAACTTTAATGATTGATTTTAAAAATCAACTCTGACGCAATAAACTCTGGGGTTTTCCTTTGATCGGTCCTCTAACCTCTTCCAGTACTTAGGTAAAGATTTCCACTGGTGCCAAAGTGAGACATATTACACACAACTCCATGAATTAAAAAAGTCAGTATGTTCACATGCACAGATATAGATCAACTGGGTGATTCAACTGGTTCACTGTCCTAGTCCCAGTTTACAAGCACTGGTCAAGAATCAAATTGCTGACAGAAGCATGTCCAGCAGGTGGTGACATGTTCCCCTTTCAGCTCATTCCTCACAGAACTGACCAACTACATCACATACCCAATAAAACAGATGTCTTTGTTTACATCTCTCGTCTTCTGTGAAGGTTTCGTTTACTACCTGGTTTCCTAGTCACCCATTAATGCTTTTTATCTTCTAGGAAAGCTGGGTGTGCAAAATCTGGGAATCGTGTGGGGAACACTTTGTCCAGACTCAGTCCTTTTGAAAACAAACATGGAAAAAAATATATATCCAAAACAGCATCATGAGAAGTTTGTTTGAGTGTAATTTCATTATATTCTCCAGTTTCTTCAGTGATCATTTTGGCTGCAATAATAGATCTAGTTTAATTCTACAGACTCCAGTGCTTGTAGTTTGAGTCGAAATTTTGTCATTTGGGTGCAAACAGGCATTGGCGTTGTTGCCTAGTGCAAGCCAATAAAAAGTTATCCCATTTTATTCTTGACTTTTAATCAAAAGCACCAAGATGTCAAGGTAGTACTTCTGTCTTGTCTTCGTCATGTAAAGATATTTCCTGAATAACATCTAATGTCATAATTTTGGTTAACAAAGTTGACTTTGAGTTTTTGTCGGACTACTGCAATTCTTTTATTTTTTTTACAACATACTGAGGGCCTGCTTGAATCCTCATAAACTGTAGAAGCCAACTGACACATAGTATTTTGTTTTTTTTTAACGGTGGCAAAGGCTTAATTAGGCGCTAAATTTGTGTTCTTGAATATTTACATATATATTTTTTTATCTCAAGCTTATTTTCATCTTGTAATCTTTGTCTTGTCCTCGATTGTTTTCTTCTGTTCTTTTTATTGTGTGTACTCTTGCTACTTATTTATTTTTTTTATTTAACTCATTCTTAAATAACCTCTGTTGAAGTGACCTAAAATGACTTACATATGGACAGAAAGTCCAAAGCAGAGAAAATAACTACAATTTAAATATAAATAAATAACTAAATAAATATTTGCATACCTGTGTATGGGGCATGAGTGCCAGCTCATAATGAAATTTGGAAAGTAGCAAAGTTGCATGTTAGGATGTACAAGGTCCAACTGAGGGTTTATTATCTATAGAGGCATGAGTTATTGTCCCAGCCTTGAAAAACTTACCACTTTTTGAAATAAGGATGCAGTCAGTGAGGTAGCTTTGCACTCTTTTTATAGTTTTTATGTCAATTAAAATGTGTGGGTATGAAAACATAATTTCTTGGGTCTCCTGCTGATAGAGTTTCTCCAGAGGCAGCCCTATCTGTGTTTGTTCAGCTGTGGAGGCTGTATATGCTCCTGAAAGAGATCAAGGTGCTGTTTAATCCAGACTGGGATAGAAGCACAGACATTTAAAGCATGTGACAGCCACATCTCCACCACACTCTCCGGCTGGGTCACAGTGTCCTCTCTCCACTGCTGTGTGCCTCTGTCTGACAGCTCCATATTTCAGCTCCACAGGCATCCACCCTCCACTGCAGGGTGATAGAACAAAGGTATGACATGCACACAGCCTTTATTTACTTCCAATTTCTCAGTCCATTCATAACGCTCACCGTGCCAGTCACTCACCGCCCCAGAGGAGCACAGGGGAGTGCTTTGTAAAGCTGGATTAAATAGACTGACAACAGTGCAAATCTGTAAAACGACATTTCTCATCTGTTCTCTAAAGTATATAAAACATATCCTTTCACATCTCTTTACAGTATATGTGAAATAGCATCTTCATGAATGAAGTTAAGGAGAGCTATGTGACTAAATAATTATACAGTCTGTCAGTGGCAGCGTAGTGATCAGCCCATGTGAGGCAGCAGTGATTTACAGGGATGTGAACTGGAAGAAATATGGCCATGTTTACTGCCATACCTTGATCTGTATGTAGATGGATTATTGATCCAGGTCCTCACGGTGTGGCTGTATATTTGAGTGTTTTCTTCAGACTGCTACATACTCAATTAACACACATCCGCTTTCAATGTCTAATCACAGAGAATTAGTGGACATGAGCTTTAATTAGCCTCTGTCGTTATGTAGGACACAATGAGACGTGAAAGTATTTTTCATTTTAATTAATCTGAAAGCCTTGTATGCAAATTAGGAGCATAAATTTTGTGAGGAGAAGATGAAGTGCGTCAGTGAGGTACATGAGTTTAAATGATGTCTCATGTTCCTTAAAAGATCAGTGCTGACCGTTGTCATGGTAAAATAAATAAAATAGTGAGCTATGCTGGCTAGGTTATTCAGCAAATTTCCATATCTTAAGGTTTCCAATAAATCAGATACTTTTTGGTTTTCTGCTGAGATTTGGAAGAAGTTTCTACATCATTAGAGTCCCAAACAAAGTCTGTATAAAAAGGGGGGATAGTTCATGTACTTTCAAGCAGGCTGCTTCATTTTAAAGATGAAACAAAAGAAAAAAACTCACTTTTTTCTTGATATTTATTTCTAACCTTAACAACAAAACAGCAAAAGGAGAGAGACAGAGTTGCTCAAATTCAATTGATTCAAACTGGTTCATTTTTAGGCCCCCCAATGTGATCATCTTGCGAGGTATTAGGATGGGAAACTTAAAGTAGAGAGCTCTCATTGTGTTCTTGGACTTTCTGGGTTTCATTTCACTGCTCCCACAAAAACTGTAGATAGTGTGAAAATAAAGGAGATTTGGTCGTATTTCAAGATGAAAAAAAAAAACTGATTTGTTTGTGCAGACAGACACACACTGGCCAATGCCTGCCTGTATAATGATGTACAGAGAAAAAGTGGGGTCATGACACTAGTCATAATCTATAATTTTTTCTCGACATGTATTCTAACTTGGAGGTGGCCAAATGCTTATGTTAGCTGTACATCTTGATGTTTGATTCTGATTAAGGCTGTCCTAGTATACTGGTATTGACGATAAGTGTCTTTTTGTAAAGAGTAATTATTGATATCATCCTCATGAAAAGTAAACAATTTAACAATTGAGGAGCAGAATTGAAGATTTTTGAATGATAAGTCATGATAAACACACACACAAAATAAAAAAACAAACAAACATGTAAACCGTGGATATATTTGTGGATCTGAAAAACACATGATATACGAAATACTGTATATTTATGCATAATTTTTTGACAAATCTCTTACCATTAACAACAGCTTTGTCTTTACCTGCGTCCCTTCTTCTGTCCAGGTTTCGTTTACTCCCCAGCACCACAACAGTTCATGTATGCTATTCAGCCTCTGGGTCAAACTCCACGATTGGAACGAAGTAGCATGAACGAAAAGCTTGGCCCACTTTCAGTCCAGTAGAGAGGTAATCTAGCTTCATCAGTCTGACTACAAGAAATTTAATTTAGTGCAATTTCATTTAGACAAACACATTAACGTGTATCGTTAAAGTCCAGTTCAGTCAGACCAATACAATAAAACTTTTTTGAACACGTAAGCATTCTGTAAAAGTTTAATTAGTTGTTCCCTCACTGAAAACAAACTAGCTGACTTCTTTAAAAAGCAGAAAGATGGGAAAAAACAGAAAAAGAATTGTGAAAGTAGTATAACAATGTCTTAGAATAAAACAAGCCCGGTGTAAAGCACAGTTCAAACCTTACAGCGCCACTTGATCACCTTTAAACCATCGCCCTCCCTTACTAATGCCCTTCCTCTAAATACTAAAGCCTTAAACCTTGGGGACCTGAGAAATTAATTAAATGTCTGGAAATGACAAGCCCTTTTTTTCCCACTTGAGAAGCCACAGAGCCTTTTTTTTCAGGACTCCAGGGACAGCACATTGATTTTCCTGCTGTCTAATTCTCTCTCACCATGTCTGCGTGAATGTTTTTAGTAAACCAGTGGTGATATTCAAAAATAACAATAAATGTGATGGCGTGAAGGGCAGCAAGAACGTGTGGGTCTCCAGGTGGCATTGGTATGGTTGTGCGTCCATTTATTTACACTGCATGTATATGTCAGCTTTTACATACAGTCCCTGTGAGTTGTGCAAGCTGTTCATTAACTTTCTGCTCTGTTGCCATGGCATCCTACCCCCATTTAGATCTGGGTTTTGTTGCATTAGTTCATTTCAGAAAGGAAGGTCACTCATAGGAGGCTAGCATCCTATAGTGACCTCAAGAGCATAGCATTATGATTTTATGACTCATTTTACCGTCCTACTCTGAATGAATGCTTGTATCTCAGATTAGATGATTTGATTTAAGGTCAGTCATACAGAATATTTATAGATCTATTGATGAGAACTGATGCAAACAAATATTTTATCTTTTTGTGGTGTATATACAAAAAAGCTTTTAGTATCAGTCAATGACTATTAGTTATTGATGACATTTGGTAATATCATGATATTACCTAATAATATCATATAATACTATTAAATGTCACGCCATTCTCTGCCTCCCTCAACCTGATTGGTTGTGAGGCAGACGCTGCTCCCTCATGTTGTGAGGCACGGTCCACGTCCTTGAATAACATTCACGAGCCCAAACAAAGTTAGCGAGCTACAATATCGGACTGTAGAAACCAACCAGAAAGATCCTCCTTTGGCCACGACTGCCAACACAAGCAAGAAAATGAAGTAAATACCGGAGACTCTGGTGGAATAACAAGCGCTTAAAATGGAGGTAGACCACCTGAACAAGAGCTAAGAAGCCGGGTCAACATCAGTGAACGCTTTGGGATTTTACGGACCCTGTGATCTTTCTGCTGGTCAGGTAAACCACTTTAACAAAGTAAGCCAAGTGTCTGTAACAGAAGTGTTTCTTGTCAAATGGGACCTGCTGCGTGTTGTAGTGCCACTAAACTGTTTACCTTGAGTCCTGGAGTTTGTCACTTTATCCTAGTTGTAGAAGTCCTGCAAACATTGTGTTTGCTGGTAGTCTGTTGACATCTACAGTAGCACCAATGCTTTCTGCATTCGTGTTGACTGGGCCCAGTTTGTAATTATCTGAAGTATTTATCTGCATTTTATCCAAATTTAATTGGAACGATACTAACGAGCAGGAGCGCCTGTTTGTGGGCGGGGCTTGCTGGTTTAGAGAGGGAGGGGAGAGGAGGAGCTGAGGGGAAAACTGGTTGGGAGGGGTCGTGTTTACATTCAAGATTTCTCCCAAAAACTGGCACTTCCTCAGATCCTACCTACCCCACCTTTAAATTGAGTTTGAAGGACAACATTAAATTTAAACACATGATAAATGAGCTATCAAATAACTTCATCCTAACATTTTTAATAGCAGAGGGTGAGTGGTGTCCCTGAACTTGATTAATAAGTTAATTGGCAACGGCCTAAGAGGAGTTTCAGTGGCCACTCATGCAAGCCTGGTTCAAAATATGGTACTGCAATTGATGAATCACAGGATAGCGAGAAGGAGGAAGAAGAGATAGTCAACGTTTTGATTTAATGGTGGCTTTCTTTGGAGCGAGATTCCTTCCAAAATTTAAGGATGTTGAGGGAAAACTTTGATTCTGTCTATCAGCACTCTGTGCAAGACTTTTAAGTAGTAGAGATTCACTAAAGAGACTCAAAAAGACACATTGGATATCATTAAAAAAAAGTCAATCCTGAAGAAAGATATGTCTAGTTTAGTTCTATGCTACTTTGTGCGTACAACAGCCAAGTGCCATGTTTTGTTTATTTGCGGTGGTAGATCTGTGATTTTGCTCAGTGGAGAAGTAATATGGATATAACTAACTATAGTGGCAAAGCAGTTTGGGAATATTTCACACTTATTTCACCAAAAATTCTGATGGAAACTTGCAGTAGGACAGCTCATGTTTCGAGGGCCGGCAGTGGTGTAGCAGAAAAAAAAAAAGCAGAGGCTTAAACGAACAGAATTAAAATAAAACTGAAGTGAACCATTTAAGTTAATTTGTTATTATTGAAAAACATTTTGGAGAACAGTCTACTCGCCAAAATGCAGGAACACATTTCTAAGTCCCAAACACCTATAGTGCTGCCTGGTGACCTGCATAGCCGCTTTGATGCATATTGCTCAAATGCTTCACTGATACAGGGACCCTGACAGATGAGCATAGATACTTCAAAGAGTGACACAGCAGGGCTAGGATGAGCAGCAAACTTTAGGGACAGTGGAGGGGTCGGGGGAAATGCCTGTGGACGTCTCCTCTGTTCCCACAATCACTAGTACATGCTTTGTTCTCCACAATGTGAGTGAGACATGAGGGGAGACTGATTAAAAAAAAAAAAAAAATTGATCAAGCTGCTCCAGAGGATGGAGGAGCACAGGAGGGGAGGGGCAAGATGATATTTACTCAGCAAGAGTCAGGAACTTTTTACACAGCCAACATTGAACTACAAAGCCAGGACTTCTTATCTCCAATGGTTTTAATGGTAATTTTCAATTTAAAAAATACCACATGACCACTCTTTGAACAACATAGTAGCTTTAGTTGATACTGTTGAATGTCACTGTGGAATTATTATTATAGTTATCAGTGCTAAAGATAAGGGGCTCTATTTCCGTGTCCGCCGGTAACGCGGCGGAGGGTGGCAGACCCTGCACAGTGGAATTTTCGTCTGGTGGAGGCCGGCGTACAGCCAGTTTAGTATTTTCGTGGACTGAGGCGCACTGAGGTCCACCAAGCTGGGCGTGGTGGTGTGGCAGGGGGAGGTGTCGACAGAATCAGCTGGTGCGGTGACATTTTCGTGCTCACCGCCGGCGTGTAAAGTGCGCTGAAAGTTGCAGATTCAAACCTGGTCAGCTTTCAGTGCAGGAGGAACGCAGCTGGTCTAGTGGTATTTTGGTAGACCGGCGGCGTATCGGCATACGTCACTGATGCCTCACAGGCAGGTTTCCACAGTGTCAGGCACATTTTAGTGCAATAAATAATCATCAACAACTAATAATCTGAGTTGCATCATTTAGATCTATATCGATATATTCTGATCAATATCTGATCTAATAAGCGTATTTGGCACGCGTGCGGACACTCAAACTGACCGAATCAACACAGCTGAAACCGCATTAAATTGAATTAAATATCTAGTAAATAAACACACATGATGAAGTTAACAAGATATGTAATTCGTCTCCCTCCTTTTCTTTCTTCCTCTTCCTCTTATTTCTCGCGCAGCTTGACCTGGACACGTCTCCGTGTCCTCTCCCCTGTCCTGCTGCAGCTGGGCTGTGGGTCTCGGCTGTGTTTAACCTACTCCACGCCCTCTCTCCTCCCTCCCTACGACTTACGCCGCTGGGAGGAGCTGAGTTAGGGAGGGGCGATACTTGGGCACGCTTTGTCGGCGCGGCGGACCCGACTTACGCCGCGCCTGTGGCATGTCACCGGCGAGGCACGAAAATAGAGCCCAAGATGTCAGTTATGTTCTGAACTACATTTCTCTGTACACGTCAGGATGAATGTAAGCTTGTAATCAATGTAATCTTCAGGAATAAACAAAATACAAGGAAAACAAGTTGTGCAGTCATGTGAAAGTGTAAGTGAAAGTGAAAGCTGGCAAACCAAAATGTCTCAAACAAACCTTGTTTTTCTTCTAAACTGAATCAGTCCTGCTCTGTTAAAACCTATTGAGTATGTTTTCATCAACCTCTGGAGGTCTGAGAAAGGGTCTAGTGAATGTGCTGGAGCATGGTTGAGAGGCAGAGGATAAGACAGATCTTATTGAAAGGGTAAAGGCTGGTTGACTATCTCATTGGTAAATGGTGCAGACTGAAGGGAAACCATGTAGAAATTGGGATTCAAGGTAAAGTTTGTTACAATGAGGTTGAGAGGAGAGAGAGGAGGTTGTGATGGTGTCTTGTAAACACCCTTCATTAAAGCTTGATGGTTTTGTCAAAAGCATTCCCTTTTTTTTTTGCGTAACCTCAAGTGGTGTTTCCATTTTAAATCTTCCCATTCTGCTCTTGGAAGAGAGCTGTGGCAAATGAAAGAAAAAAAAAACCAAGTGCTTGGTAGAGGTTATTACAGCAAAATAAAAATGTTAATTGTTAGGCTGGCAGTATATGGAAGACAAACAAGGTTTGCAATAACAACAGATGTGTACAAAACTAACCGGTGGATCAGTTAAGCACCATGCAAGGCAATCTAGTGTATCCCACTAATAAGGTTTTTCATATAATTCAGAGGAAGCAGACACAGGCTACATCCCAAAAAAAATGCTACCAAATAAAAAAAAAAAACATACAACATGTTGCATTAATAAAGTATATGATGTCTTTTATTTAAGTATGAACATACTTAAATGCATCTGTTCATCTGAAATACTTAAAAACTACAACTTCCTGCTCACAAAAATGTCTGGGTACTCAGTTTTCTGATGTAGTGAGTCCTGGGATCCAAACAGGTCGAAAATTTATGACCAATACCACAGCATAGTAATGTCTTTAGTGACGTATGGCACTTTTCACTCAACGTTTATGATCCATCAAAAGAAAGCAGACAGGAAAATGTGTCTCTTAAATCCTAAACCATGCATATATTTAGGAGGAAAGATGTTGCGGCTCTGAATTAAAACCAGGGTGTAAATAATTTTTTCTCATGTATTCAACTGAACCAAATATCAAACACCACTGATAAATCACTTTCACAGCTCCATCTCATCTGTTTGTACATTAGAAGAGTTTCATCTTCTCAACATCCTGTCTTCACCTTATTTATGCTCACCATACGTATGAAAATGTACGTGTCCGTTTCAAACGACGGTTCCGTCACTGCCCACATACTTCCATGTGTCCATTATGTTGGCATGGATGTTAAGCATTACATCCAAAAGTTTCCGACAGCAACAAACAAAAAAGAAACATGGCGACTGTAGATGAGCTAGTGATAGTGTATATTTTGTGTAGGCGACAGAAACAGAAGTAGCGTTGGAGGAGGCGGTGGTCGGTCAGGCCACTCGATCCCTCATGTTTGAAGGACGGAGAATTCTTTTCTTTAGTAGTACTGATGAGAGAAATTGATGACAATCCTCAAAAAGCCCAGCTATTGTCTTTTTCGTTTCTCTCTAGAGATGCGTATCAAGTAGAGACAGCAGCAACACTGCCCCCACGGTTTCCAGTGGAACTGCTTCGACTGGCCTGTACTGGATACGTGCAGAAATACGGACGAAAAGAACCCGAAGCACAGATGAAGAGCTCCATCCGTTTCTGGGTCTGTATGTAAGGAAACAACATTCTTTTTTGAGGCAAAGAAGAATTAAACTTTAAATTTAGATATTAAACAGAACATGCAAAAGTAGAAACCAACTGGAGAGAAAAGTGTCTGCAGTTATTAGTTCTAGCTAATATTGTGTGTCTATCACCAAATGCCATTTTAAGTTAAAGCTTGCTGACGTTAAGCACACAGAGGGCACAGTGGCTGCTTCACACTGTCTTTTCATCGCTTAACACATCTTCATCACATAAACGTATTTATAGTTTGAATGAGCAAAGTGTGGAAATGAAATCAGTGACAGCTCTCAAACAGTCATAACAAACCCTCATCATTAGTCAAAGTGCAAACCAAGGTTACAGTGATGAAGTCAATATAACATAACCACTCTGTGCTATTGTGAACAGACAGGTCCTATAAACATAACCTACAGTATATGTAGTGAATAGATGAAGACACGCACCGGCACTGCTGAAGGACCACAAACATACAGCATTGATGAGGTGTCACTGACTTTTTTATGAGTGACCTTGCTCTGTTAGCAAACAAACAATATGCATTCTTCAGCATACACTTCATTCACATTCACCTTGATTTCTGTGTGAGAAAGTTGTCTTCCTCATCCTCCCACATATTGTTAAGACTGATTTATTTGTCGGCTTACATATATACATACTAACCAGTTTCTTTTGCCTGCATTATTTCTGTTAAATGTCAGCATGTAGAGGTCTGAACACGAAGCTCATCCATGTTTCCAGGTGTGTCTTGTCATAGATGAAGACAAATTGATACCTCATGTCTAGATGAATGATCACAGGAGTTTGAAACACAGCTGAGGCTTTGGTGAGGGTGAGGAGTCAGAGCCCATAGTGAACACATGGGAGGGAAGGCGGCATGGGACTCAGAAACACTCAGGATGCACAGAGGGGGAAGCGGGGATTGAGAGGGCTCAGAGGTAAGGAACTGATGGAGAGCAGGTGAGTGAGCCTCCTTTACTGCAGCCCTTCACTTCCTCTGGGGTACCAGGCCTTATGTTAGAGGATAATGCTCCAGGAGCCAGGAAAAAAAATATCCAGGGTGAAGTGGGGAGTTAGAAATGAATGGAAATCCGCACAAATCATTATGACTGCAGATTGTGATGGTTAACTGAAAAAGATGTTTGTCATAAACAGTAAACAAAGTCTTCAGCTTACCTTCAGGCCCACCTGATGAAGTGATGAGCTGGCTTTCAGTAAGACGTCAAGAAGAAAAGGCATAAGACATGATTTGGACCAGCAGTGTCTTCTCAACTGACCAGCCTTGTGCTAAGAGGGCAGGATGATGTGAAGTGACCCAGTTCAGGGCAGTTTTTACCACCAGTTACTGAGCAACCAATCACTTAAGTTTGTAAAAGAAGACAACATTTGTCTGAGCACTAAATCTTTCTAGGTCTTTCAAGTAATAGCTTGAATCCCTGAACATATGCGAACTCCTCAGGTGCTGGTCCATTTACTGATATTCAGGACATGCAGCCAGGTGCTCTACTTTGAATCTGTTTCTTAGGGCAGTATTGATCCCAAAAATGGATCAAAAAGGACAACTTCCCTTAAGTGTTTTACATGCACAGAATCACTCAACCAAACTAGTACTCTTGGTGTCATTGAAATATAGATATTATTATTTATCAAATCTGTCATTGATGAACAAATTATCGTTCAGTTTCTCAGCTTACTAATATTAAATAATTTCAGTTGTCTTCCTGTTTGACAGTTTCAACTGCAAAGTCTGCAACATACAGTTTCTGTCACTCTCATAGTTATGATAATGGCTGGACTGGAGGTCATGGTGGTTTACATCTGTGACAAAGCTTCATTCAAATTGTGGCACCATCTTCTGGGTAAAATACCCTCTGCATTTAACTATAGTACTTATCAATTTATAAGATATGTATGTCTTAAACATCAGGTTTTATGGTTAAAATTAAGTCAGTCAAAGTATGCTGCCTCTTTGACTAACTAATCATTAGTAAATGTTGCTGAAATCATCTTACAAAAGCAGTCAAATAGGTTTAACCACCAACTGGGATCCAAACTTATCAAACACTATTAAACAGTTTAATGTGTGGAGTTTATTATCAGGCATAATAACAGCCAAATAGAATACAAAGACTACCATAAAAAGCACAAACTCTTAAATTTAGACGCCATATTTTTAAGTGTCAGTGCTGCAGTTTCAAGGATTGGTCCAAGACCAGGCACATGCCATGACACACAGGGAAAAGGTTGTGACCGTTCTTTTGGTCACTGTAAACACATGAATATTAATTCTAATTTGAAAGATGTTTTTTTGCAGTTAAAAGCTGACCAGTCACCAGTGAGCAAACAAAAACATAAATAGATAAACAGGGAGGAAGAAAACACGTAGGAAACCAGCCTGAGCTGTAACAACACCAAAGGAGCTGAGTAAGAGACACCAGCCAAACTGAAGAAAACAGACACAAAGCCACCATCATTAGAAAGGAAGACAAAAGAAATCATCAACAGACTTAAAGATTGACGAGGAGGACTCAATACAGGTATGGGAATACTGTTATTTTAAGCTCCTGCTGAGAATGCTTTTGTTTTGACTTAAATATAGGTAGGATATTAATTTCAATATGGATTAGTACAGAAAAGCAGAATAATGTTCGACTCAACCATAAATCGATTTGTCAAGTTGTCCTGTAAGATTGAAATAACCAAAAGTCTGCTGATAAGAGAGTTATTGCTCTAAAGACAGGGCAAAAACTATAACTCCACACCTATTCACAAAAGCAGAGGGCTGTCTTTTCCCCTCACCAATGGTCTTAACTTGGATGCCTGTAATCATTGTACAGAAGGGAGATTTAGGCTGCCTGTCACTGCAGTCAGTAGTTAAATGGAAAGAGTTTATTGAGCAGATTTAAAGAAATACTGATTGAATGGATTTGAGGTATGCGCTGTTTTTCAGAGGCAGAAAGATTCCAGTCTTCAGAAGCAGGTAAACATGCAATTTATTTATCTGATTCAGACGGTGAGTGCTCTGCTGCTCAGGAATGTCACTTTCAATTTAAGCACCTATTCAGCTGACCAAATTGTTATCCAATGGTCTGTTGACAACATTTATGTCTGAGCAGAGAGGTAAACAGACACACTGATGAATAGAAACAGCTGCTGGAAAGAGTTCAGAATAAGCATGTTTGAACGCACACACTCATATAAAAGTGTGTCTTATGAACCAAAACTGGTTCAATCAATCCTAAAGACTCAACCAAAGTCTGGGGAACACTTTCTCCTCTTGTCCTTTTGACAGTAATTTCAGAGTGCAACAGAAAAGGTGCAAACACACAGCTAGTTGGAATGAATTCACTTTCAGTTTTATTTGAAATCGTGTTTATGTGAGTTCTCAAGATGCTACCACACATCTTTACACCGAATGTCAATACATCCACAAGAGGGATTAACAAAGCAGTCTGGCATAAGCATCCACAGATCTTTTGCTGCCACCAAGTTCATAGTCACTTCTGGCCTGATGATAGCTGTTTCCATGCCCAGGTGAGGTGTAATGTATTTTTTGTAGCAGTGATTTCCAAACTGGAATGACCCAAGTGTGAGACCCAGTTTGGACAGGAAGAATTGGCATGGATAAATAAAAAATACATTTTTAAAAAGAGCTAGAATGGCCAATTTGTAAAAGTACTGCCAGGGCTAGGTAAACATAAGGCTAATTAAGTTACATTTGATGTTACAATGACAAAACAAAGACAAAAAGAACATATCACAATCCAAAACTAATTTACATTAATTTTGAAGGAATACATGGATGTTAATCTGAACATCTGTCAGGAGTCCCATGTTCCACCCTCTTTACCACTCCAATGGAAAGGGCTGCCATGACCCGAGTCTAGTGAAAGATTAAATCCAAACACACACTTGTAGGGATCTCTGATTATTTCATAAATAATAAAGTTATTTTAGTGCTTGCCTTGCCCAAATATAACAAGGACAAGGCAAGCGCTACAACAACTTTCGTAGATGTAACCATCTTGTTTCCGCCTCCGATTTAGCTTTTTTCCGACTCAGGTGTCATGTCATTTTCAGCTCTGACATCTGACGTCCGAGGTAACTCGAGCATTAATACCTGTTTTTATAAACCAATGTCCTCATTAGAAGCTAATCATTTAAAGCAACATGTCAATGGTTTAACGGACGTGTACTCAGCTCTGATGGTCTGTATGTAAGAGAAAACAACAAAAACGTTTTATTGAATCTTATTTTTCATAGAGTTTAGGTTCAGGTTTTCTGGAGCAATCTCAGGAAATATCACTTTTACAGGTTTCCGCCTCAGGGTTGGATTTTGTGGTTTGTGTTTTTCATGGCGTTCATGTGAAAAAATTGCCTCCATCTCTTGAGCACTATTTATAAGTACACAAATACAAATACACACCCCTACATACACAAATTTCAGCCTAATTTAATTTAATTACATCCAAGATTAATTCACCATAATGTGAGCTTTTCATCTTTTCACACTGTAAGCAAAATGGCACATCTATGAAAAGCATTTTTTATCGGCTTACTGGAGTGCAACAACATGAACACACTCCCGTTTCAGGGGTAAACAGAGCATATAATTAACCATTTATTTCCTTGATTAACTTACAGCGACCCCAGAAAGACCTTAGAATAATGGCACATCACTTGGCTACGTCATCCATTATCAGGCAGGAGAGAACATGTCAGCAGGTAATTGATACATTATGGGATCAGTACAAAATCTGTGACCTGTGTTATGAGCTCTTTGCTTCCTCGTCCTCTGCTCAGTGGTATTCAAGGCTTTAGGGAAACATTTTCACCTCCAGTCTTGTGCCTCCAGCTTGCATCAATTGTGCTGTCCTCAAGAAAGACACAGGAGTCTTTGGCTCTAATCCAAAGCAAAGAAAAAGGGGAAATAAGTGGCAAACTGTCATTTAGGTTTTTTTTATTAATCATGTTAGATGACAGACAGTTAAAGTAGAATACTCCAACCAGTGAAGAGATGCTAAACCTGACATCATAAATATACAACCATGAAAAGAAATTTTCATGATTCCCTAAATTGAGAAAAAAAGTTGTATAGAGTTGTCAGAAAATATAAAAACAAAGTCATACCAAATATGTCGAGCTTTGTTATCCCCAGAATCAGTTGTCAGCACACTCTTCAACACCACCAGAAACCCGCTTGTGTCATGCGGTTTCCTTGCTCTTTTAAGGGTTATGATCTCAGGATGATGAAGGAGCTCAGGTTCAAGGGTCCTCCCAAATCCCCATCTTAATCAATCAAATGCCCTCACGTGTGTCTATGAAGACTTGCACATCTTTGTTACGGGCCAGAGTCCAATGGGAGCAGAAATGATGGGGAGAGTGAGTGTGCTGCTCAAGATAAAGTTTGAGTAAGAGTATGGAGCAAGTTATAGCAAAATAGTGAAAATAGTGGTAAATGCAAAAGTAAACATTAGTGCTTAGTCCACAGATTACTTCATTTTTTATAGTGTGGGCTTCAAGCAACTTTAAATGTCCCCAAAATGTAAATTTGTGTCACTCAGGGACATAATGTTTCTTAATGTGACACTAAAAAATCCAAATCAGGAAGTATGAATAATGATAAGTCTAGGGGGCACAAATAGCTGACACATCTATTAATTCTATTCTAGCTAACACATAATACAGAACTTTTGCCTGGATGCGGAAATGATTATCACAGTGGAATAATAAACTAATAAGACATGCCCACTAATGGAGGGGATTACTTAAAAAACATAAGCAAAACACAGAAATTTCTGATAGGAATGAAAAACCTACTAAATCTCCTAAAAACAATAGAGATAGGGGGAAGGTAATCAACAAAAAACATGTAAAGGAAATATAAAGAAGAGATGAGAGGTGACTGATGTGTGTGTGCTGTGTCTAAAAACAAACAATAAGACTGAAAAAAAATGACGCATTACACCCTGGACATACCAGGAAACTACTTGAGTCTGTTCAGAGAAAACTTCTGGCACAATGCTCTGTAAAAGCTGCATCAATAAAAATTAGACACTCACTGCGTAATATCATTGCTTGGCGCAAAAAAACTCAACTCCTTCTAACACAGTACTTATAAATTACATTAAGGTTTGGTGGGGGACAAACAGACTAATTGAGCATTCTAATAATGTGACAAAAAAGTGGTAAAAAAAAAAATTAAGTTGCTCTTTTTATTTTATCTTAAAGTGCACATAGAGTGATACAGCAGCTCGAAAAGTGATTTGTTAAACTTAAAATGCCGGTTGATTTTTCCCCAAGCATAATCACAAATGTTACATAATTCATCTGTTTTGAAGGCAGTGTTGTAAAGCAATTGAGGGACAAATGTCACAAAAATTGGTTTGTTCAATTTAAATTGGGAAATTTGTCACAAAGTGATTGCAGTGTTTTTAATATACTCAGAAAAACTAGAGTGCTATGTGGCAATCATCTGCCAAATGTCACAAAGTGACATTCGTTAAACTGGTTGGTTTTATGGTACAAAGTGATGCAATTTTGAATTCGGTTATTCTTTTCTCTTCTTTTCATTTATTTCACACAGTGTTATGTAAGTGCAGTAGTCTAGTGATAAGTGGCACAGAAAATTGGTTTGACAGACGAGATAAAAGATTCTTTTGTTTGCATACTTGAAATAAATGGAAGAGGGGAAACAAATGTTCCATGTTTGTATGTCAATAGGTTCTATGTGGTCCTTATTCAGTTGAGCCTCTGACTTGCCAAATACGTAACCTTAATGTCTTTGAAACAAATGAAAAAACTGTAAGCCCATACAGTGTGTGCTGAAAAAGAACAGAGCGACTCAGCTTAACAAGCTTTGAAACAAAAATAAACATGCTTACAGCCTGGTTCAAAAACAGTGTTGTTGTTTTTTTTTAGGAAATAAGTGTATATACCCCAAGAAGACACTCAGGGGAACTGCAGTTTTTAGCACTCATGCATCAGCTTTATTTTTCAAGACTGGAGTTTGCTGGCCAGGTAGAGTTGGGCTACGGTCTGACCAGGGGCCTCATGTATCAACACTTGCGTGGAACTCATACCAGAAACGAGCGCACGCAAGGTCCGTCACGCTGAAAAAAATCCGTATGTATCAATGTGTGCGGGCGCCGAAATCCACGTGTGTTTCCTTGATAAATCCCAATCAGCGTGGAATTGAGCGCAGATGTCGGAGTGACTGGGCCCGTCCCCGTTACGCCCTCCTATAAATATGCAGATTTATTTAAATAGGGTCTCCCTGTCCTCGCACGCAGACAAAATGACAAGAAAAACTACATTTACGGCGTGCGAGGTGGAGGTGCTGGTGGCGGAGGTGGAGGAGCGACAGCGTGTTTTGTTTGGCAGCCTGTCCAGTGGCGTCAGTGCAAAACAAAAACGCTTGGAGTGGGAGAAAGTTTGTGAGAGGGTGAATGCGGTGGGTTCCGAGACACGCACCCCCGCGGAGATTAAAAAAAAGTGGTCGGACCTCAAGGTGGAGGTCAAGCGGCGTACAGCTGCCCTCCGGAGGAGTACCGGCCAGACAGGTGGGGGTCCGGGGGAGGAGACCCTCACACCGTTTGAGCAGCGGGTGGTGGCGATTATTATTATTGGGTAAGTGGCGTGTCACACAAATGTCCACATGCTTTGTCATCCCACTGAGCAAAAGACGTATATTAGACGTCTAGTCTAAGTTTATACTTCATTTCAACGTCGGGATTCTGTCTATTTTTAGACGTGATTTATACTTCGCCCTTAACTTCATTTTTCGATAACTTTTTATGCAATAAACAACTGTAATGTGCATAACTGACCTCGAAATACTGGATTACATTACCTATGATACCGTGGAGAGAGATGTAAACGCAACAGATACACAGAAGCAGGAATTGAAATGAACTAATATTTTTATTGTGTCACAGAAATTAATGTGTCGGCCGTGTCGCCGGCTTGCGGAACCCTGGCCCGCGGCAGCCCGTCCGCCGGCTCGGAGTCGTCGGCCAGGACCAGCGGCATTCGGGCCACCCCGGCCCCCGGCCCCAGCACCAGCATCAGCACCAGCGCGCCGACAAGCGGTGGAGCGTCCACCAGCCGCAGCGCTTCCGCTGGACCACCCGGACGCAGTGGAAGGGTCCTCGCGGAGGGGGTCCTGCAATCGCAGGAAGAAATCATCAGGGGGATCGCGGGGATCAACGAGCGGCTGGACCGGCTCGTAAATTTCCTCGAGCGTCTGGTGGAGAAAATAAATTAATTTGGCTCATTGAACTGTGTATTCACTTCTTACCCATTCACACTGTGGCGATGAGATTCTCCCGCGCGAGGACGGCGGCCCGGCAGGGATCAGCTCGCATCCCTCCGTCTGCTGCTGGTTCGTCATGTGGGGCGACGTGCTGCCCGGCCACGGGGATGTGGTGCACGCTTGTCACATAGTGAGTCACCAAACACCGCCACACAGCGTCGCCAAAGTGCGAATCACAGTCAACGCAAATATCCAGCTCACCGCCAATTTCTACACCACCTCCTGACTTTGCGTTGATTAGCGCTGGAACCGACGCTTGTTTCGCGATGATAAATCTGGACAAGTGCGCCGATTTTGGCGTACGCAAGGTTTTCTTGCGCCGCAAGCGTTGATACATGAGGCCCCTGGTCTTTTTTTTTTTTTAGCCCTTGTGTTTTTTAAGTTTTTCCTTTTTCTACATTTTTTCTGAATTATTACATTTATTTAAGTTCTTAATGTTAGGATCTTTATTTTTATAACTGCATTTTTGCACTCTATGTCTGTGATGCTGCTGTGACCAAAAAATCTCCCCCATGGGGGATCAATAAAGGAATATTCTATTCTATTCTATTCTAGAAAGAGCAGTGAAAGCTCATATAAGAAAGACACCCAAATTATGAGCAGTGCTTAATGTATGACACCCAGTGAGCCGTTTAGTATCATGTGCACAAAAATGATATTATTCTGGGTTTAAAGAGGACAATGTATATGGAAAATAGTAATAGACCAAAAAGTGATCCCTACCGTTGAAAACTGATCCAAAAATTGAGCCACATATGGGGGAACAGGGAATGAAATAAATGCTCTCTTAAAACAGAAGAGCTGTTTTTTTTTTTTTAGATCTTTGGCCTCAACTGTTAAAGAGCTGTGTCCTCAATGCCAGTAAACTTTTCTGTAGGGTTCAAACAAACTATACCAAATGCAGAGCTTAAGTCTTTTAGGGTTGAAAGTGAAGAAGCACCACTGTGAGTTCGGAGTAGCAGATCATTGGCAACTCTGATTATAATTGCATGTCTCATATTGGATAGGAATAAACTCATAAATAACAGCTCATAATGGAGAAAATTTGTGGACTAATGAAAAACATTTTGGAGGAACCAGGTGGGAATCGTGTCTCATTGGCATACAACGGTACCCTAGCATACAGTATGTGCCATGGCATTGTGGTGCACTGTGTAACTTGTAAATGGTGGATTGAGGAGTTGTGGAGAGATGTTGAGAGAAATGCAACCAAAACTTACATTTAACTTCTCTTAAGATAGTCAATTTAAGCCAACCCCAGAATCTGTTTTACTTTAGACTGAACTGTTTTACTGATGAGTTAAATGTGTGTTTTGGTCAGGAGGAGGGCAAGGAGCCAACAACACAAGTCCACCCCTGCTGTTCAGACTCTGGCTTTAAATACACAAGATGTCAGACCCTGTTAAAGAGGGGTATTTTGGCTTCTTTTTGCCCTACAGGGGGAGATGGAGATACATTTTCAATTATCTTATATAGTTAATAGAGTATCTACAAAGGCTAATGTTTTGTGAATACATGGGTGACATATTTGTGGATCAAACTGATGATCTTAACAAGTGGTTCTACATTATTATTATTTTAAAAAACAATAATTTACTGTTTATTTTCAATTTGGCCAAATGTTTATTTATTGGGCATGGGAGGGGTCTTGAAAGTGAAGAGTAGTGGGATCGGGGCCGAGAAAGGTACAACTAATGAAGACAGACGAAGGTGTACCAAAGAAAAAAAAGGAGAAAGAGGGGGCGGCTGATGGAGACTGAATCAGGGTCCCTGCCTTTCCAATTTAGTGTAGCTGTCATCCCATCTGGTGATTAATGAAGTATAGGATGCCATCTGTTTTCCTGGGAATTTCTCCTCTGCAGCCTGTGTGATATGCCCTTTGTGATACTCCCACCGATTCGGTTTCTCTCACTCCACTGTACCTCCAGAGGCGGCAGAGAGAGGTAATATGGGATGGTCCAATCATCACTGAAACAATCGTGTTGGTTAATGAGAAATTGAAGGCTGTTCACAGAGCAAGGGAGAAACAACTGGAAGAGTAGAGGACAGAGGCTGAAGTAGGTACTGCGGTAAAGAGGGACCACTGATTAAGTGTTATCACAAAAGGTTGAGGACCACAGGGCACGAGGGAGAAGCTGGGAAGATTGCTATGGGTTGTAAACATTACTGCCATCGCTGTCCACTGGGATAACTGGAGCAGTGAACCATAATGGACAACAAGAAACTGATTTTTTTTTAACCATCAGAGCTGTTGAGGGAATTCACCTGGTGGTGAATTAGAGGAATTCATTCAGTCTTCAGTAGTTTAAAAGAAACCTCGAATTATGATTTATTTATTTATTTTTTTTAAGCAAAACATTTACCTGCATATTGAGTAAAGAGATCATTTTACTCTCATTTTGTAGTCTGTAGCCTAAATTTCCAGTGTCCAGGACTGATTCCTGAAGGCACTCATAGCCTAGAAGTGATTCAAATGCTCCAAGTTCATCAAGTTGTCAAAAGTGTCTCAAATCTGTTTCACTAACTGCGTCCATTGCAGAGTTTAAACAGCTGTGTGCCCAAAGGTTAAAGTGGCCTTATATTAACGAGGTGGTCATTTTTTTGGCTTTTCATGGTTTTCATCAGAATGTCTCTGGAAGTCTTCAATAGGCTTTGCAAAGTTTAACAGAGTCTACTATGGAGTCACTACAGTGAACAGCAAAAGTAGCAGTGTTGACATGAGCCATTAAAATAACAGAAAGGAGCTGAACAGAATAAGCACAAAAATGTCAGTGGGTGCATTTACATGGACTTCAATTTACTGGTCTATCCTGGTTTTGATCTTATTTAGGATATACTCAGAGAAACTTGAGTATTCATAATCCCTTTTACATGATCAAGTCTAGTATCCCAGTTTCTGTTCAATGCAAGTTCTTGTTTCTTTTTCCCCTTTAAACATACCAGTAAGTTCTACAACGTATTGGGGGCTTAGCACTTGATAAAAAAATAGAATTGAGATACTAATACAGATAGAGTAAAGGTTGTACTTGTTCTTTTACGCACATGCACATGCTGTGCAGCACAGTGGGGCTGGTGCTCATGGACTGAGGTGATATGATTAAAAATATTTTAATGATTTGCATTCACATAGTCAGATTTTCCTGATTTTGGAGTTGTACAGTCTATCTCTGAGTTAATAACACTGCAAAGCAGACTGGAGTCTCTGATGACAGTGAGGAAGCAGATAGATGATCAATGTCTTTAACAAACTGACCAAAGTCATGTCTCTTCACCATGCAGCAAAAAACTCTCACAAGTGCCAGTTTTTCCTCTCTCGTCACATGGAGCATGATAAGGCAGTGGTCATGTATTATTCTGTATCAGGGAGTGCACTTAGACATACACTGAATAAACATGGACATCAGGCCTATCACAATTATTCATATTTATGTGGGAGGACAAATAAGCTAAATCAGACATGTGTGTGGGAGAAAAGAAAAGAACAGTTGTGGGCCATTGTATTTAAGTGCACCATTTGCAGAAAAGCTGTCAGCAATGGAAATACAGGGAAGTTTGTGTCCTTCTTGGATTTATGCAGCAGTGCTTGCATGCAGCCACCAGAGCTGACACTAACAATTTTGTAAGAAATCTCACTATAACTGGCTCTGGTTGTTATACCACCTGGTGTCAACAGGAATCTAACCTGAGCTGAATTGATGTGCGTACTTTTTTTAGAAATAGATTTCTCATGCAAGTTGATGATGTTTGCAGACTGAGAAGGCTCAGTTGCTTCACTGCATTTCATAAACTGTGTCTAGCAAAGCCATTTTCAGTACAGGCCCTCTACTTACCTCACTCACATCTGTCTTAGTAAACATGGGGACATATGGTACAGAGCAATTTCAAAGAATAGTCCCATTTTCATTAATGACACAAGATTATCCTCATCAGTGTGGCTTTTATTGCCAGTGGAATGAAATCAAACTGCGGTAGAGCCTGTGAAATCTTCTTCAATCTTACTTAATCCATACTTTCAGCCTTGTTCCCCGGAACTCCCAGCTTTCCTTAATGCTGCTGGCCAGAACCACTAATGACCAAATTATATTAAAGAAATGCATCTCTGTCATTGTTTACAGGCTATTGTTTGCAGTCTTTAAATACCACAGCAAAGTATACAAGCTATACGAGCTATACAACCCCTGTATAGCCCTCACCCTCCTCATCCTCAGATTATCCAGAGCATCATATGTGTCTAGCCTTGATGCTTCTTCCCACTTAACACTGGCCTCCCTTTTATTGATTTGCACAAGCATTATGTCAGTGGTTTTTGACATGGAGAGTTGCAGGGGCATGCACACCTGCCAGCAGCACTGAATTGTTGTGCAACATTGTACAATTAAAATTACTGAGTGCACATTTAATCTATCTACTGGTTGATGTATAACATATAAACATTTAGCCCTGTCTGTTTTCAGCATGTTGCTGTGAATATCTGTCCGTGGGGATTTCTCTGAGTGTATTAGTCTTTCAAGACTTCTCGTTTTTCTTCTATTGCCTACCATTTTATTTTTTTTCATTGAGGGGGAGGACATTATTTATTCTGGTGAAGAACCTGGATTTCTGCTGAAATGTAATTACAGGTTCTTCCTGTGGTACATATGATGGCCACAAGGACAAAAAGCTGAAGCAGCCTGAACATTTTGAATTTGTGGAGATGAGCTGATTCTTGAAGAATGCAAATATTTAATAAATACAACAGAAATGCGCAGGGAATGAAACATTGTCCTGGGAAAAGACAACAACAAAAAACTAACTGTTATAGAAAACTTCAAATCCAATTAACACAGTGGAAATCCTTACTGTCTCCACACACCAAGCTCAAGTAAAATCATCGACACAATTAGACGCTCCTACTACTTTGAAGGCATGAATGACGCTAATTAGACGTGAACTGAAAGTGTCTCAATTTGAGCGGATATTCGCAATAACTTATCAGCACGAAGGTTGCCAGGTGACGTATGAAAATGGACAGTTCGCTGGTATCTAAATGGAGGACAAACTGATTGTGTCGGTGTGTGAGTGACCCGAATTACATGATACCTTTTCTTTCAGTTACCGAAAACTGAATAAAAAGGAGCTCCCCTGTAGGCAAGTGAGTGAGGAGGTCAGATTACCTGGTAAATTGTAAAAAACCTTTGTCTACCACTTGATCCTGCCAGTAAAATTGGCAAGGATTACCATTGAAATTACTGCTGACGCGCAAATGAAGGGATTAAATACTTTCCATTTACGCGTCTAGATTTGCGTGAATTAAGCAAGTAGATGGTTTTACTCACGCTTGGTGTGAGTGCCCCATTGAGGTCTGCAAGAGTCTCACTCAGTATATTTTTATGTTGTTCAAAAAAACATTTTATTGCCTTAGTACAGATGAAAGTGAAATTTAAAAAATTATGTCAACACAGTCTGACTGAATTGCACAAAATCAAACTTCTCATCGTCAGACTAACATACCTTCTCTGTCATATATATGGCTCAATTAAACTGTTATTGGCCTGAGGGTTCTGCACTCACACACGCACTAAGTTTAAGCCGGAAGTTGAATAGCATGAATGCGTTGCTAGGAAGCCAGGCAGTAAACAAAACCTCAACAGGTCAAGAAAGGGCATAAAACGATCAACTTTCCTTGTGTACAAACTAATGATACAGAAGTGACAATGTTTTCATTGACGCACATCCCATGTGCTTCTTGCAAACAAGTTTTGCCAACTGATTGGATACATAAAGGGTCAACTGGGAGACAACGCTTGAGTAACAAGCTGATAACTTTTCATCAAAATCCCCTGCTTCACCTAAGCCCAGCACAGACTAAAACCTCAGCCTAGAACTGACTCTAAGGCCCGAACTACACGAATGCGGATATATTTCAAACTGTACATATTTATGTCCGATTAGGCCTCCCTACCACACCAAAACGGGAGTTTGGAGCACTCAAACCGGATAAATCTGAATCCGAAAAAACAAGTGGAGAAAAAAAAAAAAAATCTGTATCCTGTATCCGTAGTGGATTCGTGTGGTTGGACTTTTACAGATCGATGACGTCAAACCGCAGCTCGCGCATGCGCATTAAAAAGAAAAACAACAACAACAACGATGGTGGACATACAGGGTATTCTTTACGTTTGTTTTGCCCTTTTGGGGCTAATTTCAGCCTTGCAAGTGAACCTTGTTTTATACAATTACATCCACCAGTCAGCCAGCTCACAGACGCGTCTGCTGCGGCCAATACTTTTATTTGTCACATGGTCCGTCACATGGACCCAACGCACTAGCGTAGCTAGCGTAGCATGACGCATCATGCTGTTACGATTCATCGGCCAATCAGGTAGCTTTGTTCCTGATTTTTTTTTAAGCAGCACCAGATAGGATTGAGTTTGAAGGCTACGTGTGGACGCGGGTATTTTTGAGAACTAACACGTGTGGACAGATACATTTATTTAGACGGGAGTACAAAAATATCCTGATAAATAAATATCCATATATGTATAGTTCGGGCCTAAGTTCTGCATTATGCACTGTCACTGTGATACAAGTTCAGTAATTGACACTCAGCTATTACAGAGGCACTAAGGAATACAGCCATTTGATCCAGCTGTATTGATCTCTAATGTGGATATTGATACTGTCAACTTGTCTAGGATGTCTTTGAATAATTAAAGGAAGTTGTGCTGCTGTGCCTCAAGCATCAATATAAACATCCTAATTTTGAAAGACACTTTGTTTGGCTGAATAGGGGTATTACTTCAGCAGTAATGACATCCAGACTCGGATTTTCTTGTTCCATTAAGTGGCCTGTAAGTGTTCTGTGTGTTCCGTGGAAGCACTAACTATTACATCCTGAGTACAGTCACATTATCAGGAACATGCCAGCTTTCTAGCAGACTAGGCTGGGAGGTGTCACTTGACTGATATGAACCAAAAACAGAGCTATGAAAATCAAGGATCTTTAGTCAAAATGTAGAAAATGGACCACTGCTTATTTTCAGTCACTGATTTGTAAATGACACAGCAGGCCACACTGAGTGCGAAGATCCACAGGCTGCCAGTTGTCATTTTAGACACCAGACAAAAAAAATCAGAGGTAGATTGCAACTTGAATTCGCTGTGAACCCCACCTGCCTTCACACCTATTTCGACTGGACAAAATCTCCAGCTGTACCCACATTTTTTTATCTTTGCAACTGCAACTTTTATTTTTTCATTTATCACAAACTGCATGTATAGAATTGTTACCAGTGGTAAGACTAAAGTGGGTGCTTACTGCAAGTTCACTACTAATTTTTGGTAAAATAGTAAAATTAGTTACATTTCAAATTCAGTAAAACCATTACAATTACAGGACGTTGAAAGGACCTGTAGCTCTTGCACCAAAAAATTGACAAGTACCATAGGTTAACCACACAACTCAGCAGGCAGTCATAGCCCAGCACAGTAGCAACCATGGAGAAGGAATAATCTCATTTAGTTAACACCCACAGTGGCAAACGATAATTCAGGTGTGTGCTTTCTGTCTTGATAAAGGTAAAGGAGGTAAAGCACAAGAATTAAGTGATTATAAAGTGATGTTGGCTATGTGCTGTAAGGAAAATGTAATTTATAATCTCACAAAGGACCTAAACAAACAAACACACATCCATCTAGCTCATTGCCAGAAAGCTTTATGTTGCGAACTCCAGCTCAAATTAGCCTGGCAGCCCCTCCATCCGGAGAGCCAAGGCCTGCACCATGGTCTGTAAGTCAGGAAGGGAAAAACACGCTGGACCTCATTCATTAAACGTGAGTAGAATGATTTGGTGTGTTAACTAGTTGCAGAACAAAACCTATGGACATCAATATTTTAGAGGCTCCAATTTGTTTATAGCTCCTAACAAAATATACAGCTGTCTCTGACAGAGTTTATGGAAGTGAGGAGTACACTTAAATATCACTTTTTAGTATCAAAATTATAGTTTTAATTCATGTTGTGATCTGTTATGTTCACATTTGCAATAAATCTTTGAAACAAGTAATTTAAACATGATCAAATAAAGACTATAAAACAGTCAGCTAAATTATTTAAAATGGGCAAATTTGAGCTTCAGATAGGGTATAAAATGCAAATGTTTTGTGTGTGTGTGTGTGTGTGTGTGGGGGGGGGGTTCTTGTATTCAATAATGATCAAAATACTTAATACCTAAACAAATTGTAGATATATATGATGCAAGATAGTAGTCTAACTTATCCATAGGACACAGAGGCTTTGACTCTGTTGACCCCATTATTGCTAGTCCACAGGAAGCACATATCCACACTCCTTATATGGTGTTTCCTATCCTTTCATGGATGTGGGTTTCTGCTGATTACTGAGTTGCAGGAGTGTACCGTCACTTCACAACTGTTTGGCATGATAGACTGTATATAGAATGGACCCCGTCTGCCTCCTCGCCAGGTGAAGCCACTCCTCTAGCCATCTTTATGGAGATGTAGACAAACTTTAGAAATTTATTACACAAAATATAAATCTTTTTCCCCCTGGTTGTGATTTTGATATGCAGTTACTCAAAGACTGGTTTGTGCCCAAGTCCTCTTTTTTTCTGTACAGCTCCATATTTGAAAGTTATTAGGGGGTTCATGTTTTCTATGATTGACACTGGATACAGCCTATGGGCGTACAAAGATGTGTAGCTCACTCGGGGTTTACACTGTTTGGGCGGAGCATCATCAAAGGGACTCTCGCGCTGAATGCGTACAATGCTACTGCACAAGTGGTGGTTCCAGGAAGTGGAGAAAATCCCGGAAATACAGAGAGCAATCCAGCTTCAAATCCGTATAATGATGGAGGGCAGAGCCAAGTTGTCCATAGTAGGGGGGATCGGAGCTTGTTGTCACATGGGTAAGTTGTCACATTGCAATTATCTTTGCCACCAGAGGGTGCAACTAAAACGTGGAACTAGTTTTCTTCCTTTACATGGTCAGGGGTTGTGTCCTGTCTGAGAAGAGAAAAGCAGAGGACAGGATCATTAACCATTTTGCACAAC
Source organism: Xyrichtys novacula (assembly GCA_962446985.1). Lineage (NCBI taxonomy): Eukaryota > Metazoa > Chordata > Actinopteri > Labriformes > Labridae > Xyrichtys > Xyrichtys novacula. The sequence goes on from OY660877.1 coordinate 8,234,583, forward strand.
CCAAGGTAAAAAAAAAATAACTTTATATATTTTAAAATAAGCTTCTTCCAGATAAAAATCCTAGCAGCGATACATGTGAACTTGTTAGAGGAGAGATTAGGGCATCCTGTCATACCTCAGTCATTGTTCAGTTTTAAGATAACGTTAAGATAGAGCTAGAATTAGCAAATATGATAGTTTGGGACAACATGTCTCAGTCATTTTGGGGTTAGTTCTCACATGTTTAAAAGGGATTAAAATTCACATAGAGAGTCTGCTTGTCAGCAGTTGTCCTATTGAAACTTTGTCTTTATTTTTACAGTAAAAAGAGTGGTTTAAAGGAGAGGAGAAAGCGAGAAAACATGGTCAGGAATTACAAAAGAAAAAAAGAACATGGCAGTGCAGTGTAGTTCCTGACGTGATGCTGAGGGCAGTCAGGCAGGTGACCCGAGCTAATAAATCAATCTGGAGTACAATAAAGGACTTTAATGTCAACTACCATACCTTGGCTCGGTACCGCAAAACATTCACCCCAGCCGAAATACAGAGTCAGACAGCTCTCCAAACTCCAGAGCATGTTGCCGTTTGTTCAAGGGCTATGTTCAATGACTTTTTCTAGCTCAATGATGAACATTTTCAGTGCCTGACTTTGATGTTCACTTTCATGTAAAAACATGGGAACAACAATAATTTTGTCCTTGTTTTATTAGCTTTAAAATCCACTGTGACATCTTACCCCATGTAGTGAGACAACTTAGGCTACCCGATAGTGGGACAACATGTCACATGTACACACTCTCTATTTGATTGCTTATAACTCTGCACTGACACAAGCTATGAAAATAACATGGATACCAAATATATACCCGAGACATTGGTCTTTCATCTGGTACACATTTTGTTTATATATGATGTATTGATTCCAAGAAATATATAAGAGTGTAAAAAGTGTGACAACAAACCCCGGTCTCCCCTATACACAGTCTATGTTTGGCATTCACAAATTTACACAGGTGCCCACAATCAATTTGAAGGTTTTTAGTACTGAGGAGTTCTATGTGCCAATCTACTCTTTAATTTACTAACATGATGTGACTGCGACCCATCGTTTTCAAGGTGTGTGCTGTTGAAGACCTGCTCCACTCAGCAGATGCTGCTGAGTTTGGTACTTTCAGAAACTGATTAGCCAAGAACTGATGAGACCAGATGTTGAGTACATTAATGAAAGTATTAAAGAAAAAAGAAACAACACTTTGATTACTTACCCCAATTATATTTTAATGCTGAAGCATAGTAAGTTATTTAGTTTCTGGAAGTGACGAGTGATTATATCTCACCACTAACTGTTGGTGACAGACATGGTTTATCATGAAAGGACAGCTCCCGGTGTAATCAAAGCAATCATTAAATGTTTTCAATTTGTTTCTAGGAGATAAACATACATGCCTTTTTAATTCCAGTTTGGAGCATGTATAGAAAAGGTTGTATAACCTAGTTCAGTGTGTGCCCTTAAGTTAAATGCATTAGATGCTTCATACTGAATCAAAGACCTGATTTCATGTAAGTGCTCCACTTCATCCTTTAAGGATTTCTTAGCTTGACGGGGGAAAGCCTCATCCAACCCAAAGGTTACATCTTCAGCCTCTTTCAGTCTGCTTTATAGGCCATCCTGGTATGATAGTTGGGGATGATAATTTGCAATAATGCTGCTGGACTACTCCATCAAGCCAGACTGAGATGGCCTGTTACTGCTCCTTCTCTGGCTCTCAAAGTGAACGAGCACCCAATGCACTTTCCCTCTCTGTGTATACACTTTGTACAAGCTTTTGACCTGATGTTTTACTTTGCCGTGGGGTTTCTAGATATTATAGCTGTTTAGCTTTCTATCTCTCTGCCTTTCATCCAACTTTGTTTGTACCTGCATAGCAGTGAAGTTTTGTCCAGTGACAACATTGCACATTTCTAAGGAGAAAAGAGGCAGAAACCCCACTGTCAAAGTGACCTGCTTTGTTTGCACCGTGCAAACCCAGCAGGAGGTTCGAGCATCATTTTTCTCACTTGTTTGTCTTAGCGTTGGGTGGCCTATGTGGGCAAGGGCTGGGACCACCATCTGGCATGGAAGCTCATTCCTCTGGAGGTGTGGCTGCACAACAGGCAAAGCAATTAAGACAAAGACATGGCAACCTTTTTATTTATACAGCACAGCTAATGCACAAGGGGACACCCAGCTGCATTTGTCTTTATGGCAGTAAACTGACATAATAAGCAGATAAAGCCCCAGCATAAAGTTTAAATATATGTAATCACATTTGTTCGTCTGTTTTATTCTGTGATGTGTTTAAGAATAAAAATATTTTTATTATTTTATCCACTCTGTCATTTCCTTTAAGTATCCCTAATTACTACCAGATTTAAATAAAAATGCCATAATAATGTTTTATTTATTAGGTTTCAGCTGATGATACTGGCATACATTTCTGAATATTAAGGCTTTTTCAGAATCCCATTTGTGAAACAGACCATTTAGATTTGGAAGCCAGACTTTCCATCATAAAAAACAAAGGTCTGCTATTAATCCACAGCTGTTTAAACATAACTGCTTGTGCCAAGTCGTAGTAAACTGTAGAGAACTTAAGTGTGCTTTAAACAGCATGCCCGCACTGTGCTAGTAAAATCAAAGCATAGAGTTGACATAATCTGATTTAATAACCACAGAGTTAGTGGTTTTATGTTTCACATTTACTGCTGATTTTGAACAGAATTAACTTGTCATCTGGACATGTCACTGCACCATGATGAGTTTTTGTATGTTTAAGTTTTTTTTTTTTTTTTTTCTTGTTGTTTTGTACTTTAAGGATCATTTTCTGCTTTGTTTCCCTTGTTTTCATGTTCCTTGTGTATATTATTTATCATACCCACGTTCCTGTTCTCTTTGTGTTTTCCTTAGGTTGTTACAAAGTTCTCTGTATTTTCTATTTTGTGAGTACAGTATTAAATCCTTGTGTTTCTCCTCCAATAATACATAATATTACTGGAAAACTGGTTTATACTTCTGTGTTGAAACTTCCCCATGAATCCATAATAAATCCATAATAAATATATGAGTGGTAACAAGCGTTGTTGCAAAAGCAATTAATATGTAATTAATGACATTTTGAATGACATTTGCGTGTGTGTGTGTGTGTGTGTGTGTGTGTGTGTGTGTGTGTGTGTGTGTGTGTGTGTGTGTGTGTGTGTGTGTGTGTGTGTGACAGGCTAAGATTATTACAAATCCTCTGACATGGTCACACAACATTATGTGTCTGAGTTATCATCCGTGGACACATCAACACCAATGAGGTTAGGCATCAAAATATGACCAAAGTGGAAAAGTATTAAAATTCCCCTTAAAGCTCCAACATATGGAAGAGTGACATGCAGTACTTTTTTTATGAAAAGGATATAGGCTACCTCTTTAAAAATCAACTGAAACCATGAACAATTAAATTCAGTTAAACATGTTTTATTTCTGAGCAGAGGAGACTGGTGGCTGAACATAAAACACCACGATTAATTATCATTCAAACAATATCTTTATTTGTCCCCAAGGAGGCCATTAATTTTGCAGAAGCAGGAGCACACAAGATAAAATATACAAAACACATGGGTCTGTATTGTGATTTGATATGTATTGTATTTTATCATGCCAAGATATGTTAGGGTGGAAGGCTATTTCACCTTGACTACCTTTTCCTCTTACCTTATCCAGACCAGCTTACAGCCAATTAATCCTGGCTGTTAGCTGATCTGGAACAGACTGCACAGAATAAACACCCATGGTGACTTATATACCCCTGCTTTTGTTCAACAGAGCTTTAGCATGGATAAGGGAAAAATCCTAGCTAAATCTGTTATCTAGGTTTTGTGCAAAAGCCTCTACAGTACAGTAAATCCCAGATTACACTGTAATCTGTTGGATTTTGAACCTGGAGGGCCCAGATACAAATTGTAACAAGTAACAGTTTTCTAGCTACCTCACACTGTTTATTCAGCTTATAGCAGAAACAATCAATATACAGTAGCTTTAGCAGGAGACCAGATAATACACAACAAGCTTAGTTATTGTGAATCCCAGTGTTGACCGGATTTATTTTTGTATGTTTTTGCCTTAAATTGGAAGCTCCAAGCTGCTCATGTGTTCTAACAGATGAAAAAGCAGACTTTCCGTGATGCACTTTAAATGTAGTTATCAAAAAGTCCCACAAAGCAGCTGCTACATACAAAAATATGTCACCTTACAACCTCAAGCTGTATCACCGTGAATGAAAGACTGCCAAGAGTGGATATTAAAGCTCCTTGAAAGAGGGGCTCCTGAGGTACCGGCCAATCCTTTCTGCTTAATAGGCGTGTAAAATTAATCCAAGGCAGTTGTTTTAGAGAATTAGCTGTGTAATGCTCTGTAATATGTGGATTACACTGTACCACTGGCAGCTACCATGTCCTCCTCTGAAACTTTTAATGTGCCTCTCAGCTTAAGAGATGCTTAGTGTTCTTCACCAGCTGTTGGTTAACTTTTACCCTTTTTTGGTGTTTGTGGAGAAGCTTCATCTCACCTGTCAGTGCTTGTTTGCTTTAAACAGCTGCATGTAAGAGATGGTGAGAGCAGTGAGTTTTTGTGTTGGCAGGTGATCTCACATGATAGCAAACAAAGAAGAAAAGTGCACAAGTGAGTGGAAAAACAGAGATGCTGTTGATTTTCAGTGAGTTTGGCAGAACAAGTGACCCTTTCATATCACATGGACTCACTTCCTTCAGTGTTGCTATCAAGCAACGAGGAGCTCGATGCAACTAAAGAGAAAACTATGGATGTCAACTGATATGGTATGGGTTTGAGCTGGGTATTGACTGATGACCAAGCACCAATTGATACTGCCATGCATGACTTGATAATTAGGAAAAAGGACTTTTTACATCTTAACCAGGACTAAACTCAGGTTTTGGCCATTGGCACTGGGGCTCACTGAGAGAAACTGGATACTAAACTCCAAGAACGTTCTTTTAACTCATGTCATCAAGTGAAGAATCTAGGTGTGACATTTTATGTAAATCTCAGTTTTGAGCCTTGTATAAGAGAAACCACAAAAAAAAGCATTCTATCACCTGAAAAGCATTGCTAGAGTGCGACAGTTTCTCTCTCAAGCCAATGCAGAGACTTCAAGCTTTTATACTTGCAGAACTGACTATTGTGGTGCTTGTCATTCTGGTCTCCCTAAAATGAAGATTTCTTAGCTTTAGCTGCAAGGATGCCGACAAAGACTAGAAAGAGAGCCCATCCATCCATGCATCTATCCATCCATCTCCATATTTCGCCATATTTTTCAGTGAGTGTTTTAAAGAAAAAACTCTAACTTATCTGTTGTTTACTCCGACTTGTATTTCCTGTACTTCCCTCTTTGGTCTTGGATTATTTGTGGATTTCTATAATAGCAGATGGAACAATTACCATGACCTGGCATAATAACCTTCCATTTTTGTCACTTATTCTCGGTTAATCCCCATCAGTTGCTTTCTGTGTAATTAAATTCTATAAAGGAGCTTGGCCCGTGCTTGTGGGTGATTACAGAGACACTGCAACCTCGACATAAATCACTGTGACAGGCACACAAAGGAAGCTGACTCACTTATTTTTCCTTTTACATTTTAAATGGATTTAGTTTCAAACATCTTCAAATGCCTGACCTACTCGTGTATTAATCAAGCTAACTGTGTTATTTACACACACTAATGGAGATGACACGAATTCGAGAATAACCTCTATGTTAATTGTACTGCTGGTGTACAGAAGGTAACAAACTGTTTCTGGTTGTGTCAGGTAGGATAGAGGATAGTGGTTTCATTTCCCCGCACAGTGATTAACACAGATAGGCCTCTGTGTGGGATTTATTCACAGATAGTTCTTAAATTCACAGGACAGATGACCTGATACTGTCCACTCAGCCTCCTTGTTAGATCCCATGTCTCCAATTAAAGCCTTATAATTGGGACTGAGTGTGCCTCAGGCTCGTCGAACTACCTACAGCAGACAGCGGTACTCCAAGTCAGATAGTTTGTCAAATAGTCATGTTTGGACTAATAGTAACAGAATGGTGTCATTTCAGACCCTTAACAGGTCCCTGTGGTCAGTGTGAATAAAGCAGACATAATAATGGTCCTATGTCTATCAGTAACTATGATCCCATGATCCTTACAAAAGAATAAATATTTTTTATCATATTTAACTTTAGTGAATGTTTAAAGACACACTCCAATGAAAATCATGGTGATCTTGTTGTCTATATGTTCATGTGGTTTTAACTGGTTTTGGTAGATGGCATCACATCACTCCAATTTTAAGCTCCCTTCACTTGCTTCCTGTTAGTTTTAGAATTGATTTTAAAATTCTATTTTAAAATCAGATTACCTGATGACAACCGGAAGAGAAGGGAGGGGAGCATCAGTGATGATAGTCAGGAAAAAATTCTGAATTGGGGATCACACAATGGTATAACGACAAACGCTTTCTGATGGCTTCCGCTGCCCATGGGAAAGATCCTGAAGATGTCTGCACCAGATGGTCAAAGACAGGCAAATTCCAGGTCCAGGTGAGAAGACCTGCAGTCATTAGGTAGTACAATGACAACATGGGAGATGTTGACCTCTGTGGCTGCATGTTACCGTACCGTACTGTATGGCAAGCAGAACCAAGAAATGGACCATGTGTGTGATGGCTCATTTCTTTGATGTTGCCATCACAAATTCCTGGATTTGGCACAGGTCTGACCGCAGAGTGCTGAACTGCTCAGCTAAACACTGACACTGAACAGTTCGTGGACTTTAAACTACATCTGGAAAATGATCTGCTGAGCTACTTAGAACCTGATGATAAGAGAGAAGATGAGAGCGTAGACGAGTACAAGCCACCCATGAAACAGAGGATTCCACAGCCAAAGGCATTGTTGAGAAAAAAATGGGGCCAGGCACCTGCCAGAGATGGTAGACTGCAACCATGCAGAGAGGTGCCAAAACCAGGGTATCAAAGGCAAACCATACATGTGATGCATCCATTGAAGATGTTCCTCTGCATTACAAAGAAGAGAAACTGCTTCCTGGAGCATCATTGCAAAAAATTCAATAAATGAAGAAAGGAGGGGGAGCTAACACATTAAAACCTGTGCTGCCTAGGACTCTTGACTGTTAAGAGAAATTCTGTTCAGCAGTTCTACAAAAGATGCAGACCAAATGTTCAGCATAATTTAAAGAGTTTGATCAGAAAATTGATTGATATTCTTTTTTTGATGACATCCTATTCTGATTTCATAGTATCAGTTTTTTGCAGTAAAACCGTTTTGTTTTCCACTACAGCGGACATGTTGTAAAATCTAAAATAAAAATATTTCTATAAAGATCTAAATTGTAAGTTGTTGTTTACGCTTCAAAGAGGCTGGAAATCACACAAAAAAAAAAAAAGTTCAATTGAAAGATACTTCTTTTCCTTGATTCTTGAACAGCAGGTTCAGGCACTGTGGGATTTTCTATGTCACAAATTTATGCTCCGCTCCTGGCGCCCCGCTCTACAGGCCAGAGTCGGAGAAGTAGAGAGGGTGATTACGAAACAAGTGTGTGTGTAAGCGGATTGTAATGCTAGTAAAAAAGCTAATTATGATATTAACTTTCATCATGTCCCCATAGACATTAGTGTCCGAGAGCTGAATAGCTCCTATGTTACCTGCCACTTCTGCTGCACCGGCAATGTTAGGCTACAAGCTGGCGTGAAGAGGAGTGTGAAGAGGAGTGTGCAGAGCAGCGCCGTCTCCGCCCACGACTTAGACGGGAATTGCTTAGGAGCTAATGGAGCTCTGCAGACAAAAAGCCCTCGAAAATGACACAGGTAACATGATTTCCGAAAAAAAAACTTAAGAATGAAGTCAGTTCAAAGACAGTAAAGGATAACTCATATCCTCACAGTTTGACTTGATGAAATGTAAGGGAAAAAAAACACAACAAATGAGTGACAGGCATCTGTGTTTACAGCTATGTGATGTGAATGTTGGAGAAACATTGTCATGATCTCAATGCTGAACTCAAACAATTGAACAAATCAGTGTGTCTACTTATATTGATTCTACTTGTCATGATAAAAACTAATCTGCAATTATGAATTACTGAAAATGAGCTTATCTCAATCTTATCATTGGTAAATGATTGCTGTCTGTGGTGTGAGAGGCATTATCTTTTCACTCTATATAATATAATATAATACAATGTAATATAATATTGTATAATATAATCTGAAGTATAATAAGCTCTCAATTTACTTGTGACAAGTTGTACAGCACATTCACATAAAGAAAGTTATTCGATGATTAGGTTTAGAACATGACCAACAAACCTTAAACTTCCAGCTCCCCTGTAAAGACTTTACATCCAGTGATGAAAGTTCAGCTTTTTCTCAGCTGAGTGCCCACTCCTTCTCATAAGCAGATGGTTCGTATTTCATCTGAAGGTCATTATTTTCTGTGTTAAGAACTGAATTTTAGTTTGGGCACAGCATACCACCGATGTTTTATCTGATATTTTCTCTGATGAACTCAGAGCCACAAAGTGAAGCAGAAACAGTCAGTTATTGGTGGTAGAGTTAACCAAAACTGGCAAAAGTTACACCCACAGACCTGAAAAAATGACATTAGGGTAAACTTCTTTTTTGAGGGGGTTCAACACAAACTCAAAGATACAAACAGCTACAGTTTTTGGTTTAGCAAAATAGCAATGATGAATACAGTTGGACTATAAGGAGAGTAAAACCAGATCTGCTTGTTTGGCTTACTTTTTTCAGTATGTTTCACCTGTTTCTAATCATCGTATACCTCAGTGTGGCTCCTTTTTTATAAACAAGATCCCTGAATCCTTTCCTCAGTGGAGCAGTGCAGCAGCTTTCAATATATGCAAAGTTTGCCTAAGGCTGAGGAATTCCCACTCACTTAATATTTTATTTGATTAATGAGACTCATATAGATCAAACTGTCACCTGAGTTTAAGAGGTGGAGACAATAATTAACTCTGATGCTGCCAGGTCAACAAGTGTCACAAGGAACAGTGGAGTGTTTGGGGACCAGCAGAACAGATTAACACACACATCCATGATATTTTTACTGAAATACCTTACCAAAAGATGTCTGATTTAGGTAAATATAAGGACTATTTTAAGACTTGTGTTTATTAACAGCTAAAAGGTTCAGTAGGCGAACAGACGGCAATTTTATATAGCAATTTCAAGGTGAGGTATTTACACTTCTGTTAAGCCATGTCTGCGATGTGTAACAGTGTGGTAACAGATGCACCAGTGCTGCTTCACATGTCTGAAATTCTGCCGACATTCATTATGTGTAAATAATTAACACCTCAGTGTGCAAAGCATTCTGGGAGGCCCAACATTTCTGATGTGGCTGTCACACGCCTTGTCAAATGTGGGTTTTATAAAAATTAAGATTTTAAAGTTTAAGACAAGAGACACAGCTGAAGTGGGCAGGTGTCTCTTAACATCCAGCCCTGGTATGACCATAGGCGTAATGGGGGGGAGAAGTCATTCACCCCTGTTCCCCTGGGAGGTCGTTCCAGGGGCAGAAAGGGGAGAAGAAGGTGGTGATGTGTAACACTGAATTTGGCAGTGTGGAACAGCACAGTGTGTACATGCATGTCTGAGTGTGTGAGAATGTGGTGCTCCTGCTGTTTGTTGATCCATCAACCAATCTCAATCAATTATTCTGTATTTTTATAGTACCAATTCATAACAAACCATACCTCAAGATGCCTAATAAAAAGATAAGCTATAGACCACACTCTTCATGATAATTTAGAGGAACAGCATATCAATACTAATAGACAGCCCACCTGAAGGCGGCCCTATGGGGCTGACAACTATTAACATGTTGACCCATTAAGCGACGGAAAGCACCATCAAAAGTTTAACAAGACATTTATTTCAAAAACTAGAGGTGGGGGACTTCAGACCCATGACTTGACTCGAGTCACAAATTTGGAGACTTGAGACTTGCTTGCAAAACACTGATAAAAGACTCGATCTGACTTTGACATGGTCTTTATGACTTGAGACTTGACTTAGACTTGACACAGATGATAGTAGCAATACAAGCATGGCCTTGAGCCTGATCTCTGAATAAATAATGGTGCTGACTGTATCATGGTTAGGATGGCAACTCTCATTTTCTCAAAGACACAGCGACTCAGAATACTTGAACGGACATAAAGTGTAATAGTTTAGTGTAATAGGAGGAAGTCCTGCGATATTAGCTTTTGCACATGAACATGGACATTAAAGTTCGGTGGGGCTTGAGATTTATAGTTTAAGATGGTAGCTGCAACTTTATATGATGGTGCACTCTCTGCCTAATGAAGAACAGGATATAATATATGAGGTAATAAAAGATTACACAGGAAAACAGAATCACCGCTGGGGATCATCATGACACATCATGGCATTATTATTTCATAGGATCCAGCATCATCTTACAGACTAAGACTCAGTCCTGTCTCATCTGAACCCATTACAAGGAGAATACTTAGCAGCATTTAGCATGTTACTGTGATAAGGGACCAACAACAAAAACAGCTGATGCAGCTCGGTAGTGTGATTATAATGGTAAAAGTATGTGAACAGGCTGATACTACTGTCTGTGGCAGTCAAAGTCAAGATCTCATATTAGCAAATAGAATAACAGAGTCAAACATTCATGACAAGTGGTCAACGTCTGGAAAAAAAGAAGGCATATCTAATTGTTGAGGAAAAACAAGACACCAAAAGCTATTGTTACGCCCCACCCGAAGGCCCTATGGGTCTAACAACAATCTTCACCTTTTGACCCATTAAATTAACAAAACACCCTCAAAAGTTTAACAAGTGATTTGTTGTGACCCAATAACAAAATTACAAACTAAACACAAAGAACCCACAACACAAATGAGAGGCAGCAGGGCAGCAGTTCCCCCACCAATTGCCTCTCCAGACTGCAGGCAACTCTCGTGCTGCGTCCGAATTGCCCGCTCGGATACTACATGCTACTGCTACATACTACTGCTAGATCCTACTCCTACATACTAAACACGTTGGCCCAATTCGGACACACTAGACGTGCGGTGGGGAAAGACGACCCCCGCAGGCAGAGAGTAGGTACTGCGCCCGTGTAGACAGTGGTAACTGAAGCCCCTCATCTGCGGGCCTGGCTGTAGTACTGCAGCTGTGCAGTTTAATGATGGAATAAGTGAGCTTTACCTCCATGATGTCGCCACATATTTGCTCATAAAATGATTACTTGGGCAAATATGACACCATGACATGACAAAGAGATACAACCGCACATTTTTTAGGACAGTGTGTGAAGTTAGATGAAACTTACATCTGTACTGCTGCGGTCCCGCCTCTACAACTTTTAAGAGGACGAAGAAGAAGCCCGCGGTGCATTTTGGGTCAGTAGCATGCCCGTAGGATGCACCGAGACCGACCTACAATGTGGGCGTGTCTAGTATCCGAAGTAGTATCTGAAGTAGCATGCTACTCGCTCCGGTGGCCAATTCGGACATGCTAGATACTACTTCGACTACTACTTCGACTACTACTTGGCAATTCGGACGCAGCTTCGGTCTTTAAAGTCCCAGCACCAGGTGAATCTGATTGTCACTCAGTGACTTCACCTGGGCAGCTATGGGGAGACAAAAGGGGGAAACACACACACACACACACACACACACACACACACACACACACACAAAACACACAGCCGTAACACCCCCACCCTTAAGACAATGAATAAATAATTGGTACTGCAAAAATAAACACCACTATTGCACACCATAAATCTAAAAAAAAAAAAAAAACAATTTTCATTGAATTAAAGTGCATTGTGCCAACTATATTAACACAAGAATTTAACTAAATGGGTGTTACTTACCAAGGCTGTGTGTGACAAAACAAAGACCACTGCACAAGCTTAAAGAAAGAAAAAAAAAATGTTGTTTTGCCTTTCTGTGGTCTATTTCCTGCTAATTTGGTTGTAATTCAGTGGCTGTTGAGCCTCTAAAATATGTGAAAAAGAAACATGTTTTTACAGTTTCAGTTTCTGCAGGTTTACTCGTGTTTAATAAAGTAAACTTTGTTCCTTTATGCTGTGCTGTTACCTTCAGAAAGAGTTAGCAGTTAAAAGTCCTGTTGGGGTCCACGTGCATCAGGGATTGACCATATAATTGTTCTCTGTTACTGATAAATCCATAACCAGGAATTATTTCTCATCTACATGAGATACTGATACACAGTCGGGAGTCCGCATATGGTGTTTTATTTTGAAAAATCAGATGACGTGGTTTTTGTGCTTGACTTCCTGTCTAGAAAGATCTTTTCTGTGTATATTGATGTGTATTGGAAGCGTAGTGCAGCAAAAATAGACTCTATGTGTATCTTTAGTAGAGCTGCGCTTGATTATGCTTCTGATATGGAGCTAATACGCGTCCTGTAGCTCGTCCCGATGCTTTATTGATTAGAATGGGAACCTTTTTGCTGCATGATACGCGATGCTGGCATTGCGCACTCAATGCTGATCCCGTATGTTTTAGCCTTAAAGGTCCCATGGCATGCCAATTTCACACAACTTAAAATAGTCCCCTGGTGTGTTAAAAGCATATCTGTGACGTCCTTCGGTCAAAATTCGATTTGGATCAATTATTTTAGTGCTCTTTTTATCAGCTAAAAACAGCTCCGCTCATAATCCTCCGTTTTGGGCCATGTCTCTTTAATGAAATGAGCTGCACCTAAGCCACGTCCACTTTACATCCATCACTCTGGAAGGGGCTGTGGCTGTGCTCTGATAGCCATGTGCTAATGTTTACACTGGCTCGGTCATGGCTGCAAGAAGATCGCTCATACAACCCTACCAGTTTGAGCCAGAGTCTGACCCAGAGGGAGAGGCTCTGGAAGAAACTCTTAGACAAGTTCAGACCAAATGCGACTTGAAGTGACCTAGTCGACACATCCTATGTATTATTCAAAGCCGCCAGGAGGGTCACGCTTAAGGAGGAAGATATGAATGTAGAAAAAATTACAACCAGAGCTCTGCTACAATGTAAGAGTTTGGTGCTCTAAAACTTCTCTGAAGCCTTTGCTAATTAATAGGATGGCCGACCGTCCAGCATTAGCCGGGACGTCCCGTATTTGAGCCAAAAGAACCGCACGGTTTAATGCTAAAGCTACATGCTGCTCCGAAGGGGGATTTTATCCCCCGCCGCCTGAGTTGTCGGGGAAGAAGCGAGCGGCTAAAATACGGGAGGATCCGGTAAACCGGCGCGAATCCGATGTGTTTATCAAAGCGTGGTGGCCGTGTTGAGGCACCGGGGGGAATTTAGGCTAAACAGTAAGTCAAAATAAAACGTTCATACTTACAGATGCTACGTTTGTAGTAGGATCACGGATAGTTGGTATGGATCCATTCTTTATCTTCAGACATCTAGCAAATCCAGCGTTGAACTGTCATTCGTAGATAAAACAGTCCGAAGTGAAATGGTGCGCACATACGTACAGATATTTTGGAAGTGCCGTGGGTACATTCCCATTATAAATAAAATCCACCCATTGAGTCCTCAAATCCTCCGACGAGGGAGTTTTCAAAAGAGTTTTGTGCTCGTTTGTGCAGCCAACAACAGAGCAAACGCTGCCTCTTTTTCAGGTCGTACTTCCGCCATGGTTCTAACCGGAGCAATGCGAGCGAGCGGCCGGGAATAATGGCGGCGTTTTGATAATTTTGTGGGCAGGGCAGTGGGCGGCTCCATGGGCAGTACCATCGACCCGCCAGCACTGACATGACGTCATATCAGTGGAGTTTTCAGAACGGCCGGCTCTGAGCACACAGTTCCTAAATACAGAGATAACTAAAAAACGACTGGATGGAATTTTTTCGAACTAGGGGGATTGTAGCAGTTTTCTATCCCTGATATGCACCCCCCTCATGTTAACAAAGTCAGTTTTTCATGCCATGGCCCCTTTAAGGATCACCCGGTTGATTCTGATTTTTGTGTCTCTAGGAAAGGGTTTTGTTTTTTTTAAATGGAGATTTACCAGAGCTGTTTTAAGAGACTGAAGCAGCCCGTTGTGCCTCCTACCTCTCTGTTAATATTTTAGCGTGAACATGTAATCTGTTCAAGCAGCAACGTTTCTTTTCCTCAACATTAAAAGATTACAACCAGAACACCAATATTCTGTTTGGTGAGAGGCCAATTTGTTTGCAATCAGCTTGCTAAATAGAGAGGCCTTTGGCAGCATACCAGTCAGAAAAAGAGGGAGGAGGTCAAAGAGAAAGAAATCAATTTTAATGTGTGCTCTCAGTAAGCTACTATTTAACAAGTCAGCAAACTGTATTGTGTTTTTGACTTAAGCCAAACAATGGTTAACAAAAAGGTCATTTGGATCGTACTCACCTCACTTTCAGTCCAGTCTTTAAGCCATTCAACTGGTTAATCACACAGCACCTCCAAGGGCCTCTGGTTAATGGAGTCCATCACAACAATGCTGCCTCACAGCTTTGTTCTTTATTGGAACGTTTCTCTTATCTGTGCTATTCAGGGGCTTTGTAGTAAAGAGTGAGGACCAAAGAGATGGCATTACTTAAAAAAACAATTAGCACAACATCCCTAAAGACACACACACTGAAGTCTGAATGAGGATTAAATCTGTGCTGAGAGTGAAGGTTGTTTAAAGCTGGAGTCCCTAAACAAGTTCAGACCTCAGAAGATTGGTTTACTGGTCAGTTTGTTTCATGAATATTTTGGTTTTAGGCACCGGTAGCACGATGGTTACATAAGGTAAACTTCTTCTAGTCTTTAATATAACATCTTGTCCTGGATGCTAATTACCATAATGAGGGGAAATGATACCAGTTCACATGGATCCACTTCCTCAGACACATTGTACATGATCCAATTACTGTTTGCTGCCAGATGCTTCATTGAAACTTAATTTACAACAGGCTCAAAGGAATTATTCATTGGTTACAAAACACCAAGCAGGTTTAGTGGCTTCTCACATCCTGCTCTATCCCAAAAAATAAGATCAACAAAAAGGTTAAAGGATTGAAAATAAGAGATTGATCAACAAATCAGGACTTGTTGACATCAGAACATTCATTCAGAGTGAGTTACAGGATATTCATAGGACTCTTTTTAGCGTCATGTTTCTGTGTGAAACAGCCTGAACAGGGATCACCAGCAACAATAAAGCATATCTTGTGACTAGGCCATATATAAGTTTAAATCAAATATTCCACTTGAAAAGTCAAGGTTTATTACATCAAAGGCGGTAACCCAATAAAGATCTAGCAAACCGGTTGTACCCAGGCAACCTTTACATAACAGTGTTTAAGTAACATTTCTACTGTGGATTTTTCCAGTGTTTACATTATGTTTCAACACTGAAGTGCTTCAGCCAATGGTGATGCACTCGTACGGGCTGCTTAAGTACACTTACGGCTGTTTAAGTATAATGCCAATACTTCACATTTTTCTCTCTTTTTTTGTCTATGAGATCAACCCTGATGTTTGATAATTGCGACAGTCTCTTGTGGTTCTCTGCCTCTTGTATCTGATGACCTGCGGCCTTTGAAACATTCTCTTAAGGTGATTCGAGACAGAAAGAGGTTCATCAGTATGCCTCTCCTGTTAACGTACTGAAGCACAGCGCCTTATGTCAGATATGAACCTTTCTTTACACCTATTTAAAGCGTATGTGCAGCCGGTTGTTGCTGTCCATGTCATTCTGCACTCTGAGTTTTGGATAATCACAAAATACTGGGTCACACTTTGTCCACGGATAGATCAGCCATTGTGACAAAGAAATATCAGGCTGTTCAATGTGTGGAAGATTTTAAAAGTGCTGGTTGTGATTTCTGGGGTACAATGTGCTGCTAATGAACACTGACAAAAGATCAGACACATACAGGCAAGACAGATGGTATGAGGAAGGGCGGGACCTGAAGCTGTGTTTAAAGAGAGGACAGCTTATGTGCGTGTGTTGAGAGAATAATAGAATAATAATAAAAAATAAAAAGTTGAACAATCAAAGTGGTTTGTGTACAATCCCTACCATAACTCACATGAAACATTTACACACACTCACTGAATAACAGATTTTATTACTTCCTTTCATCCACAGGTATGTGTGGAAACAATGACCATTCACCCTTCAATGCTGTCTCTTATAAGCCATGTTTTTTTATTTATTTATTTATTTTTAAAAAGTGGTATAAATAAAATGTACTCATGAAATTGACAAAAGCAAATAGGCTGCATTAATAAAGAGCTTTCTCTGGTCTTCTGAACTCACAAAGCACTTTTACATTACGTCGCATTCATCCATCCACACCATGTAACACACTTGCTAGTGTTTTGTCCAGAGACACTTTGGCATGTGAACAGCAGGACCCAGGATCCAACCCTGGCCAACTCTGCAGCTGAGCTACCGCATACAGCTAACCCTTTTCGCAACAAACAGACAAACAAACTTAATTTATTTCCTTCTTTCTTCCTCTCTGTCTTCCTGCCATTCTGAGCTCAGAGGTTCTGGTTGTGTCCATCTCCCCAACTGATCTTGTGAGAGGTCTGTTACACATTTAACCTTTAGAACCAAAACTTACAATACCCTTGAAATCCAAGGGTGTCCAAACCATAAACAGAGTGAACTTTAACAAATCATTTGAAATGATTTTCATCCTTTATTGAAAATATTGCCATTCATCTCCTGAAAACATGACAGGTGCTGTGTGTTATTAGTTGTTATCTTGCTGGGATAGTTATTACAATATTATACAATTTGAAAAACAGTTCGTTACAAAAGTCACACAGCAGCCATTCAGCTTGGTACATCATTGGGAATAGTCATTTAATTTTACATCCAGTAGTTGTTGTTTTCTGTGGGAGTTGAGAGCGCTCCATCTTCTATCTGTTATCCTGTGGCAGGTGTTGACTCTCAGTGATGGCTCCTCATTTCTGTAATGATATAACACAGCTTAATTCACAGAAGCATCATTAACACTGCATTCATAGCCTTAAGAACAAATAGGGGCATCTTAGCTGAAGTTATGTGTGTATGTTTAATATTCTATTCAGGGGGATAGCAAACCAATTGGTAGCCCACCTTTTACCGACCAATTTCAATGATAAATGTCCAGATGGCAGTCCTTCTGCTTCCTCCTCTGCTCTCGAATCACACAGCTTGAACATAAAGGGCTAAATTATGCTGATTGTCGGTTACGCTGTTCGGTGTGTGGAGCTCTCCCGACAGAGTTATTGACCAATTATAGTAAAGAAAACGGTTAATAACATTTATTGATGTTGTTACTTTACATTTGAAGCTTCAGCTAAAGTTCAGTCTGTGTGTCCTTAATATGCAGGTTTTACATACACTCTCCTCACCTTTGTTCTCTCCCTGCAGCCCTCAGCTGTTTTCATAACCTGTTCATGTCCACTTAACAGCACTACTCTGCGGTATACGCCCCATGCTTTTTACCTGCAGGTAGGAGGAAAGATGATGTTTGACTGGTGATATGTGCTGCAATGTTGTGTAGTCATTTCAACCAGTCATTGCTCATCGTTAATTTAGTTTAACAATGTATGATTTTATTTAGGCAGAGCAAAAAACACTGAGTATTTATTTTGGAAGATGCATTCATGATCTTAAACACTTGTATTTTTCCTGCTGTGTGGAAACATGCTATAAGTCTATGATTCTTCTTTTTTCCCCCCCTCTTCTTTTTTGTAAATGCACTTCATAGTTATTTTGGCACATTACTGCTTCTATTGTGGAGACTGAATGGTCACTCACCTTTAAGGAGGGTCTGGGGTTGTAAGAGTTGTAGAGAGTCACCAAGCAGTGTGTGTTATGTCATCCAAAGTCCCTTCTGACTTCTAGCAGGTGTAGTTAGCAATAAGGATGAAGCTAGCTCTTTTGACCATTTAAATGAGCTGTATAAACAAATCAGTTCGGTCCTCAACAGACTAAAAAGCCATATGGATTGAGAGGGATGTCACTTTAAGAGAATGGAGAGAGGTTCGCTATTTGTGCAAGATTGTTCAGTGTTTCTTAACCCTAAGCAAATTTATTTTAAGGGGTGTGAAAACCATCATCATTTATGGAGCAGATTTTCCGTGTGTTTTCATTAAAGTCTGAATCAAGGTGAACCAAATATTCTTCAAAAAAAAACAGGAGTTTTCAAACATGCCAACTTTTCGTTTTAATTGGCTAAACACATTGGATCAAATTATTTGGTTTATGAAAAATCAGTTACTCAGGATTAAGGAGATTAGATTAGGAGTAATAAATCTGAAGTGCATTAGTTCTTTTTTGGACTATAAACTTAGCTCGTCAATTCATTTTTTTTAGAAAGGCACTATGAATGTGAGCAATTTTTTTAATCCATGTGAACGAGACCTGCAGCAGTCATGCTATGTTGTTTTAGCCCATTCATTCAGGGTGGACTGTTCATTTCAGTAAAAGTTTTTTTTTTTTTTTTATCCATCAAGCTCACTATTTTATGCCTTCCTTGGCAAGTTGCGCAACATTCGATTCAGCACTGCCTGTTTTATTCCAGCCAAGAAAGCAAGCATTACTTCAGTCATGAGCTAATCTCATCATCAAGACATGTCTGTTCAGCTGCTCTGCAAAACTTCTTCATGGTCATCTACCTCTGTCTAAATGCTGCACTGAGACTTAACTTTTCATTTACAGTGTGGTTTGATGAGACCTTGAATGTGTCTGGTGTAAAATTGTTGTCACCTTAGATGAGGTAACTGGCAAACACATCCACTGTAAGTGCCTTAAGTGCTCAAAATCAAATGTCAGCCATCCATCTCTTTTACAGGGACCTTAAAACCTTCCCACTGAGCAAAAGACGTATATTAGACGTCTAGTCTAAATTTATACTTCATTTCAATGTCGAGATTCGGTCTATTTCTAGACGTGATTTATACTTCGCCCTCAACTTCATTTTTCGATAACTTTTTACGCAATAAACAACTGTAATGTGCATAACGGACCATTTAATACTGGATTACATTACTTATGATACAGTGGATAGAGATGCAGCATAGTATAGATGTAGACGTCATTTACACGTATAAATTTATACTTCATTTCAACGTCGGGATTCGGTCTATTTCTAGACGTGATTTATACTTCGCCCTCAACTTTATTTTTCGATAACTTTTTATGCAATAAACAACTGTAATGTGCATAACTGACCTTTTAATACTGGATTACATTACTTGTGATACCGTGGAGAGATATGCAGCATAGTATAGATGTAGACGTCATTTACACGTACAAATTTATACTTCATTTCAACGTCGGGATTTGGTCTATTTCTAGACGTGATTTAGACGTATAAATTTATACGTCATTTCAACGTCTACATATAGACCGAATCTAGACAATCGATTTTAATCCACAATTCAAGAGTTGATTATTTAAAATGATAACTGAACGTTGCAGAACTGATCTCAATCTATGGAACTATCATACTCCTGAGCGTGACCAGTGTTTTCGCCATATCCGGCAAAAAAAAATAAAAAACAACTTCGGATCTTAAAGCCTGGGTCCTGCTGAGTACTCGACAACAAAGTCGGTCGCTGAAATTCAATTTGATTCTTAGATTTCATGTGTTTTATCCGTCTCGGTAACACCGGCTGCCACCGTGACAATAATCCAGCCACCTTATTGGTGGAGCACGCTCACGTGACCCACCATGCAACCACTTCGGGTAGATTCTTATTCCGCCAAGAGCGAAGTAGTCCCTGATAAAAGTTATCGGCATAGCCGTAATACTACGAGATGAGCGACAAAAAAGTATTTGGTAGCTCTGCAAGAGCCTAGCTTAACACCCATATGGAGATCGGATCATAATCGGACCATAACATGAAAACGGCTTCAAATTGTGGACCGCACAACATCCGGCTGAAGCATTGCGCTTTGTTCACTTACGACCTCACGACCGTCGGAGTACAGCAGACGTTCCAGGAGTCGCGGAGTTCGGAAGTTATACATTCTGCTAAAAAGAGGCAGGTGCTGAAGGAGATATTATAGAAAATGTTTATTTGTGCAAGCTTGGGTCCCCCCACCGTCGTGCATCATGATGTGTGACGGTGAAATGCGATTACGGCAAATGTTAAACTCGAGTTCGCATGTAGCCTGGTTGCTACTACGAGGACTAGCTTGTGGCTAATTTAGCCAGCGTGGGCCCAACAGCATCAAATAGTCCATGCTAACGTGTGTTGTCGTGAAAGTAAAGAAGGGCCGGCTCTCTCTGTTGGAGCCAAGGTTAAAAGCTGCTAGTTAGGCTATCCATTTAAATTAGACAATGAAGTCTATTTTGATGCAAGTACTGTTGTTTTTGGTTATCCAGTGGTATTTTATCGGACGACTAGTCGACAAAAAAAAAATAGTTGTTAGTAGTGCTGCAACTAACAACTATTTTTTTGTCGACTAGTCGTCCGATTAATCACGATTAATCACTATCTTCTTTGTTTATAAACACCTATTTCAGGGGTGTCGGCGTTTCAGGTGCTCATGCATCGCTGTGGTGCTGCCATTGTAGGAAAGCTGAGCTTTGATCAACGTGTTTTTTTGGTTTGTTCTCCGTAAAATGTTCCCAAACTTTTGAAGTTTTGGGTCGGAGTTTTGGAGCGTCTTTTTCGGTTTGTCCTGCCATAATGTGTGCACTCTTCTTCTGTGTTTACTCGCGGGATGTAAACAGCGAGCGCTACTGCCCCCAGCACATCCTGTAGTGCACTGCAGTTATAGATGAGCATGAGGCACCGACATGTGATTCTTAACAACAATAACACGACGCGTCGACGCTTCGTTTTCGTCTCGATGAATTTGTCGCGTCGACGTAATCGATTACGTCGACTAATCGTTGCAGCCCTAGTCGTTAGTTGCAGCACTAGTTAAATTTGTGTTTGACTGTGATTTTCATAAATGTTTTTTTTCACTATGTGTGGTAGGATTGGGATGCATTAGTTGAATTATTCCAATAGTACTTTGTTCATGCATTAGCAGTGCTATAGGAAATGCTAATAGTAAAAATCTAAAAGTATTGGTATTGACATTTTTTTTTTTTTTTTACCAAGAGCGAAATGTATTCATTAGGCCTGCACGATATATCGTTTGAATATCGTCATCGCGATGTACATGTGTGCGATAGTCACATCGCAGAGCCTGCGATGTCGGAGGTGAATGAACTCAGTTAATTTCAACAGTAACTGACTGAGATACACTGCATGTGACTCTGCATGTGCTGTGCAGCGATCCACCAATCACCTTCGTCCTTAACTCAGTTGCCAATCAGACTCAGTTCTCAGTTGCCAATCAGACTATCCTGCCAGCTGTCAATCAAAATGAGATCGGAGGAAACCCACCCCTGCACATGTCCTGCACATGTCCTGCACATGGAGTGAGACGCGTGCTGAGAATTACTTTCGGAACATTCTTCATCACTGTTTAGCCCAACAAATAAGAACTGTATGGGTTTTAAATGGTACATTTCCGTGGATCACTCAACTATAAGCAGTGCGCGTTTTGTGAGGTGCATGCAATTCTCGGAGGACATGCGTTTCTCAGCACAACCCCGTTAACAACAACAACAACGATCGCAAACTAAGCAACAAGCAGAGAAAACCACAGAAGATTAAGACTTGTTGCCAAAAAGAAAAGGAAAGTCAGTTATCTGGAATTATTTCGGTTACAAGATGGATAATGTCGACCAAAACACGTGTTCTGTGTTCATCTGTTTCCACAATAACGTCCCTGAACAATAAAAGCTAAAAATATCTCTAAGACAGACAGAAGCGGTTCTACAAACATTCACAAAAAGAGGTAAGATCAGTGCAGGTTAACTGTCCTCAAGATTTCAGCAGTGCAGCATAACATTAAGTGCTATTCAGGTCATCTGGTGAAAATTCCTCTATATTTTAATATCGCAATATATATCGCAGGGTTGAAAAAAATCGCAATACTAATTTTTTCCAATATCGTGCAGCATTAGTATTCATTATGCCGTGCTTCACAAGTTGCCAATTGTACTAAAAAAAAAAAAAAAAAATTTGTAATGGTTGGTCTACAAGCTCACACTTTTCTTTTTCCATGTGTTTTCTTTCCAGCCATATTGAATATGGCCTCTAATTATTTGAAAGAGTGGCGGAGAAAAAGATCTAGGGAGGGTGATTTCTTGGATGAATTCACTAGTGATGAGGATGTGTCACAGGAGGACACAAAAGAGGAGGCTGGGGCAAGTCAATCTGGCCAACCACCAAATGAGACGTCTTTTGAAACACAGCGTTTGGAGGACACGCTAGAGGGTGTGGCAAGTCAATCTGGCCAGTTAACAGACGACACTTTAGGAAGTTCTTCTTTTAATACAACCTTGGAAGAAGAGCCTGACAATCAAGAGGACTACGGTTATAGTGAATATCCGGACACAAGTGATGAAGAAACTGAGCTTGTTGACTTGGAATCCCAAACTGAAGTTGAACCGTCAAGCCTAAAGCCGCGTTCAGACCAAACGCGACCAGGTCGCGTCGCGTCGCGTTGGTCGCTCAGGTCTCGTCGCGTGGTGCCCTGGTGTGTCAACACCGGGTCCAAAGCTGCAGTCACGGAGGTCGCAGGTCGCGGCTGGTCGCCGATGACGTCATCACGTTAACGTCAGTAGCTCAGTTTTCAGTGCGACCAGTGTTGAAGATGGACGACATCGTGACCTGTGCTGCCGCATACCTTCGTGTCCGACATAGACGCCGCCGGCGTGTATGGGTGCATGAAACCATCCGGAGGAGGACGGAGCTGGGTGAATATCACCGTTTGCTCCAGGAGCTCCGCCTCGACGATGGCCGTTTCCAGCGGTATTTCTGTTTGTCGACGGCGCAGTTTGAGGACCTCCTCGCCCTGGTGGGAAGCAGCATCTCCCGCCAGGACATCAACTACAGGCGCTCCATTCCAGCTTCGGAGCGCCTGTCTATCTGTCTGCGGTGAGTATAATCAAGTATAATTAATTTAAAATGAGCAGATACACTGGGCAAATAAGGCAAAACTGCAAAGTTTATCAGCTTTCTGTACACTGAGTTCCTCCTGTGAGCTGCTCTTTGCCTCTGTCCTTTAATATCCAGTCAAAATAAAACTTATCTTGCACACACTAATGTGATTTAGAAATTCTGTGAATCTGATCAATTTACTAAAGACAGATAATATAACTCCTGTGAAAATAATCCTATCTGATCAGACTGATAAGGTGCTGCTAAAGAAGTAAACAGGATTGGTCTGTGTCCTTTATTTGATCCACTCAGTAAAGTAAGAAGTTACACTGAAAAAAATTAACCCTTAACACATTCAATACATACTGTAAAAAAATTACCTGGAAATCAATTACTTTAAAATGACCAGATACACTGGGTGCTAGCATAAATGTTTGTGTCAAAGAGGATTTATGGACACTCAAATCTTCGGTTACGTTTCTATTTCATATGGCCTCATATTTTAAATAAAATTTGTAATGAAATTAATTTTTATGTGCTTTAGGTTCCTGGCTACTGGAGACTCCTTCAGGACCATCGCATACAGCTTCCGGGTTGGAGTTTCCACCGTGTCGGGCATCGTGGCAGACACCGTGTCCTGCATCTGGGAGTGCTTGGTGGAGGACTTCATGGCTGTGCCCACCTGTGATGAGTGGAGATCCATAGCACAGGGTTTTGAGGAGCGGTGGAACTTCCCCTTGTGTTGTGGTGCAGTGGATGGGAAGCACGTGGTTCTGAAGGCTCCTGCCAATTCAGGATCACAGTTCTATAACTACAAGGGAACATTTTCTATTGTTCTCTTGGCAGTTGTAGATGCCAATTATTGCTTCCGAGTGATCGATGTCGGAGGCTTCGGGAGGACCTGTGACGGGGGGATTCTGGCCAACTTTGCGTTTGGTCAGGCCCTACGTTCTGGCTCCCTCCAGCTGCCTCCGGATCGGTCACTGCCTGAAGCTGAAAACAGGGGACCCCAACCTCATGTGTTTGTTGCAGATGAGGCCTTCCCGCTCCGGAGAAACCTCATGAGGCCGTATCCAGGGCGCATCCTCCCCAGAGAGAAGCGCATTTTCAACTACCGGCTGTCCAGGGCGTGGCTGGTGGTTGAAGATGCCTTCGGCATTCTTTCCACTCAGTGGAGGATGTACCGACGTGCCCTTGAGGTTTCTCCAGATGTTGCAGAGAAGTGTGTGAAGGCCACCTGTGTCCTTCATAACTTCCTGCGAAGGTCTCAGCCTGAAGCTGCCATGGGGTTGGGTGCCATCACAGGTGGTGAGGAGCCTCAGGCAGGGCTGGGACGTGTCGCTTCAAACAACCCGTCCCGGGAGGCCATCGCAGTCAGGCAGTCCTTCACCGAGCACTTCTCAGCTGAAGGAGCGGTCTCATGGCAGGATTCCATCTAGTGCACTGCACCCCCACAACGGTTCTTTTCAGAGCCACCACAAACAACTGTTGAGCAAATGTCCTACATATATGTACAAGAATGTCTCCATAACTGTGTCTGTGTCCTGCCTCTCATTCTGCTCAGAGTACTGCAAGATACACACACACACACACACAGACCCTTTTTATGCACCTGCAAAAACATGCTATTTACATATCCGATAGGAATGCGGAGGCTTCCTTTTGCCCTAGAAAAATTTAAATTTTTAACACAACTTGGCTGGTCATTTCTCCAAAACACAACCATGAAGCGCCATCTAAACCTGAAGCAGGCAGTTGCTGCATGTACAGTCACCTGAGGGGAGTGAGGTGAGTGCTTCTGAGGAGAACATGAGCAGTGAAGATTAACCTTGGAGCCAGTACAGGGACATGCACATGATTATACAGGGGCAGGGGCTCAATTTTTTTTCCAGTCCCTTATACAATATGGAAATTAATGTAAAGTGAAAAAACTAAGTACTAATTGAAAGCTAACGAGTGTCCTGTGTAGGTGAAAGTGATATGCAATTGCCATTTCTTTTGTGTCAACAAACTATTGTCAACATGACATGATCAAGATGGTAATATTTCAAACACAGATTACCTACATGCTGAAATTACTATCTATCTAACTATCTATTTACTAACTTTATTTCAGACCCAATAAGTCCATATCATTCAACAAGATCAGTATTATTATTATTAATTTGTTAGCCCAGACAACAGTAACGGTGTCATTACATTTTAAGGGGTGCACAAGGGTTAAGTAAAGTTTATACATCGAAGCACTGCAACCTAGTTATTTTACTTCATGACTGCATGTTAAAGAAGGAAACAAGGCAAAGTTGAGAAAACCTTATAATAACAATATTTATAACAACAAATATAACAATAATAATGTAACAATAATAATACTTTTTATAACAACAAAAAAAACAAATTTTTGAACGGCTGCAAAAGCAGATATAAAAATATAATACAATAAAAAATTTCAACTATATACACAAATTTACAAGTTGGATGGGGGGGGGTCATGGCTGAAACAGAGGAGCCTGGCTCGTTCCCCCCCGAGGCTGTCACCCCAGCTAAGGTTCCACTGGTTCCAAATTCAGTGTGAAATCCTGAGCTTCAAAAACTAATTTATACATTTGAAATTTAACTTGCTCCTTAGCCTGGGGTGACAGCCTCGCGAGGGAAGGAGCCAGGCTTAGGAGGAAATGCTCCTCCTCGGGATAGCGAGATGTGGGTGGTGGTGGTGGTGGTGGTGGAGGGGGAGTCTGCTGCCTCCTCAGGGCCTGACAGAGGAGCTCCTCAATCTCCTCCAGTCGTGAGGAGGGAGGCGTCCTCCTCTTCCTCCCTGTCATAAAAAAAAACTAATCGGTTACTATTTGTTTTATAATTTCTATGTGACCTTGAGCAATTTCATTGAATATATGGTTAATATTTAATTTCTATACCTCTTGGCCTGGCTGCAGTGGGGCCCGAGGCATCACTTGCCGCAGTTGAGGGAGCAGGAGAAGCTGACGGGGCAGGAGAGGGAGCTGAAGCAGGAGATGGAGCTGGGGCAGGAGAGGGAGCTGCTGCAGGAGAGGGAGCTGAAGCAGGAGAGGGAGCAGGCTTATCTTTAGTTAAAGTTGTGACAAAAATGTCTGAAATCAAAACTCTGCAATCAGGCAACATTGTTATTCAAATAAAAAATGTTCACACATTACATGTGCATGACTTGATCTGTCCATCTTAAATTAGACTACAATGGTGTGTTTAAACCATGAGGGGACTCAAATTTATTTGCTATGTTTTTCACTCATCAACCAACCGTCAAACTCCACTCCTGAGGGGCCTGCTTCCTCCAGGTCTTCAGGCATCCCAGCAGAAGAAGCAGCATTATCTGCAGTGAAGTCTTCCTCGACCTCCCGAGACATGTTGCTTGATGTGTCCCTCGGGGCAATAAAGGGGTCGAGGAAGGACATCACCGCAGTGAAACGCCACTTCCTCTGCTGGGAGGCCGCCGACCCGCTTCTCCCGCCTTCTTTCTCCCTCCTTTTCTCCCTCAAGTAAACGTCCCGCAGCCCCTTCCACCACTTGCGGCACACATCCACTGCAAAGACACACACACATACGTTGAAACATGTAGCCTAGCATACAGGGGCAGTTAGCTATGTTTTCATAAAACTGTCCGCTCACTGAAATAAATACACAAACAAACTTACCTGAAAGCCCGACATCATGGACCACCTTCACCCATGCCTCGTCCTTGGAGGTGCGGTCCCGGTACAGTCCGCACCCCACGTCGTACAGGACCGGGTGGAAGCTTACCGCCGTGATTAACTGTTCCTCCATTGTTTGATTTTTGATTTTCCCCGCCTCCTCCTTGCTTCGCCGGTTTGTTGACGTCAGCAGAGCCCTGATTGGCTGTCGCGGCACGGAGTCGCGGCTAGTCGCTCCCAAAGTTCAAATATTTGAACTTTGGGAGCGACGCGACTTGGCGTCCTGCGACCTCGGCGACGCGACCATGCGCGACCTGGTCGCCCGGTCGCGCATGGTCGCGTCGCAGGAAGCCGGCGGTCGCCAAGTCGCGTCAGGTCGCGGCTGTTCATAGACTTTGCATTGGGAGCCGTCGCTGAAGTCGCGGAGGTCGCGTCTGGTCTGAACGCGGCGTAAGAGAGGATGTGGCAGCTTGGGCTGTTGAAACAAAGCAGACTCACAGTAGTGTGAATAAGATGTTGGCAATCCTCCGCAAACATGGCCACAATTTGCCCAAAGACGTCCGCACATTATTGCAGACTCCATGTTTTGTGGACAGTAAAAAGAAATGTGATGGGGACTACATTTACTATGGATTAGAGTCAGGTATCCGCAAGTACCTTGAGCAGTGCCCAACTTTCACAGGAGCAGTCATCTTGGACATTAATATTGATGGTGTTCCTCTGTTCAAATCGAGTCAGATGCAGCTTTGGCCAATTTTGGCCAAATTTGACAAGTCTGAGCCTTTCATTGTGTCTCTCTTTTGTGGCAATGGAAAACCTGAACCGGTAGAAGATTATCTACAGGATTTTGTTCAGGAGTTGGTGGACCTTCAAGAAAAGGGCATTGTTCATGAAGGGATCCAGCTTGAGTTCAAGATTAATGCCTTCATATGCGACTCTTCTGCAAGGGCTTTTGTTAATTGCATCAAAGGTCACAATGCGTATCAGGCATGTGAACGCTGTGAAGCTTTGGCCAGCCATGTTGACGGCAGGATGGTGTACACAGACCACGCACCTTGTGAAAAACGAACTGATGAAAGGTTTAAAACAGTTCAATACACTTCCCACCAAAAAAAACCGACACCCCTCATTAAGACTGGAGTCGGATGTGTCAGTCAGTTTGTCTTGGACTACATGCATGTGGTTTGCCTAGGTGCAGTAAAGAGGCTTCTGACATTTCTGATTAAAGGTCCTGTTGAGTGCAAACTGCCCAGAAGCTCAGTTGAAGAACTCTCCAGCCGATTAATGGCACTGAGAGGGAAGATGCCATCAGAATTTGCCAGGCAACCAAGATCATTAGTGGACCTGGATCGGTGGAAAGCCACAGAATTTCGGCAGTTCCTGCTCTACACGGGCCCAGTTGTGCTGAAAGACACTGTCAGATGACCAGTACCACCACTTCTTGTGTTTGACAGTAGGCATGTCTATCTTGCTTGACTCAGATCATGAGCAGAGAGAAGCATATCTGGAGTACTCAAGGGATGTCATTAAGTACTTTGTAGAGAACTCTGCTGAGTTTTATGGCAACACCTTTTGTGTGTACAACATCCACAGCCTGCTCCACCTGTATGAAGATGTAGAGAATTTCAAATGTTCCCTGAATGAAATATCAGCATTCCCCTTTGAGAACCATTTGCAGTCAATCAAGAGAATGGTTCGAAATGGCCAAAATCCAATTGCACTGGTCACTAAAAGAATTGTGGAAAAGGAGCAGGCAAAGCCAAGACAAACATTGTCCCACAGGAGGTTTTATGTCTCAGCCAAAACTCGAGACAGTTGTGTCTTCCTGGAAGATAAGATCGAGTTTGTGAGGGAGAAGAGGGCTGATGGCAAGCTGGTGGCTGATGTCATCACACTGGGTGATGCAAGTGATCTATTTGAAAAACCATGCAAGTCCAAGATCATCAACATTGCATATGTGGACAGAAGAATGGACCAAGCACATCGGCAGTTGGTGGATAAGAGAGAAGTGGTGAAGAAGGCTGTTTGCATTCCACATTCAGATGGATTTGCCATCTTTCCTCTGCTACATGGCATCAACTAATTCAGCAGTCATCTTAAAGGACTTGATAACGTAGCAGAACAGATCGCATCAGCAGCAAACTGTTAATTCTCACAGTCCCCAAATGCTGCTTATAAAATACTGATTGACTAAATGTTCAAGGAAAAAATGAACCTGCACAACACACCTGTCAACAACTTGCAGCACAACAGACTGTTAAAGGCACATTACAGTTTGAGAAGACACATCAAAGAGCCCAGCTGCCACACACTTTCAACCACCTGCAATGCCGATACCATGCTGGCAGCCCAATGGAAATAATTGTCTGTTACAACAGTATGGGCAAAAAAAGAGGTATGACATTGCTACTTTGCTGTTCTCCAAACCTTTTATTCCCTCAAAATACTAACAACCCAATGATGTGATTTTAATCACAATTGATCAATCCATCTGTAACTTTCTCCGTAAAGTTGCTAACAGACAAACAAACAAACAAACCAACGCTATGAAAAACATAACCTCCTTGGCGGAGGCAACAATCCTCTCTCAAAAAGCCTTCAATATGATTTCACAGACAAAGTACCCCGACCCACCAAGCCTGTGATAGCCAACACCAATTTCAATATGTTGTCATCTAACACAGATTTTAAGCATTATGGCGTGCAGCTGCTTATTTAGAAGATGTATTGGGCCAACGTGCACCCGGCCACTTATGTTTCTTTTCCACATTTTCAGCATTGCCATTTTGAAATGTGTTTACTATTTGTCAACTATTACATATAGGGCTCTATTTTCGTGCGCGCCGGTGAGGCGGCGGAGGGCGGCGAGCCCCGCGCAGTTGTATTTTCGTCCGGCGGAGCCCAGCGTAAGGCCAGTTTGGTATTTTCGTGGCATGAGCCGCACGGAGGCGAGCCGAGATCCGCCAAGCTGGGCGTGGTGGCGTGGCAGGGGGAGGTTTCGACAGAATCAGCTGGCGCAGTGACATTTTCGTGCTCGCCAACGGCATGTAAAGTGCGCTGAAAGCTCGCCGATTCAAACCTGGTCAGCTTTCAGTGCAAGGCGGAACGCAGCTGGTCTTGTAGTATTTTGGTAGACCGGCGGCGTATCGACATACGTCACTGATGCCTCACCGGCAGGTTTCCACAGTGTCAGGCAGATTTCAGTGCAATAAATAATCATCATCAACTATTAATCTGAGTCAGCACATATATTTAGATCTATATAGATATATTCTGATCTATATCTGATCTGATGAGCGCGTTTGGCACGCGTTTGGACACACAACCTGACCGAATCAACACAGCTGAAACCGCACCAAATTAAATTAAATATCTAGTAAATATACACACATGATGAAGTTAACAAGATATGTAATTCGTCTCCCTCCTTTTCTTTCTTCCTCTTCCTCTTATTTCTCGCACAGCTCGACCTGGACACGTCTCCGTGTCCTCTGTCCGTCTTGCTGCTGCTGCAGCTGAACAGATGATTTGTTTCAGCGCTCAGATGCGTTATCTACTTTAAGCCGACATACGGATATTATAATATTCAGTTTTGTGAGCCAAATTTATTTTATATGCCAACATCTATGAAAGAAAGAGCCAGGCCACGGAGCGCGATGGGTCATTTACGCACAGATGGTTCTGATTTTAATGCCATTTTTGGAGTTTATGTTGTGATCTGTGCGCTCAACCCACCTTTGTCACGTGAGGTTTGAATATGAGCAACTTTATGTGAGTGTCTTTATTTGTGGAAACGGGTGTTTGTCTTACCAGTGGGTCCAACATTACGCACACTAAATCCATCTGTGCTCATATGAGAGAGTGTGGAGGACACTTGTTGAGGAGCTGCCCTCTGTCGCCATCTTGTGGCATTACTGTCTTAAGACATCTCTTGATCTCTTTGACTACTCCATGAAAATAGTAATACGCCTCGCCTGTGGCGGATTTAAAGGCGAGGAGAGGAGCCTATGTGATTGGTGAAAACAGGTCTTGGCTGTGTTAAACCAACTACACGCCCTTTCTCCTCCCCGTCTATGACTTATGGTGCTGGGAGGAGCTGAGTTAGGGAGGGGGGATACTTACGCCGGGCTGCGCGGCTCACCAAAATACCAAAATGTGCTTGGGAACGCCTTGTCAGCGCGGCGGATCTGACTGACGCTGCGCTTGCGGCACGTCTCCGGCGAGGCACCAAAATAGAGCCCTTAGTGTCTCAAATCTCGGTGTTTGAATATCAGTAATTGATGACCAGTGGTTAATTGTACATTTTAATTTTCAGAACATGTCACAGCGGGAGACAACCCGGGTCTCTAAAAAGAAGACCTTCCCTGATTTTGTTCAAGGTAGGTGCCTCTTGTATTTTAGATTGATATCACATACTGTACACATTTTGTCTACTCATTGCTAGCTTTGTTTTTTTTTAGTCTAAGCACATGCTATCTGTCTCTAGGGCCCACGTATCCATCACCCCCAAAGAAATACATGAAGGGTTCCCACACAGTGCCCTCAAATGGTAATTATAAATACATATTCATTCATCAAACAACAAACGGATTATATATATATGTGCAATGTTACATATGAGGTGACTGGTTATATTTGTGTTGATTTTGAGTAATCCCATTTTTTCCCTTTCAGCCCCTGGTCCATCTCAGCAGCCACAAAAGGCAAACGTGGCCACCACCGCAGGTAAATATCAATGTCAATTTTTTTTCCCCATTTTCAACTATAGCAAGCGATGAATGTATTTGTCTGTCGTTGTTAAACTACACAGAATTGTTTGAATCTTGTTACAGGTCCTCAAAATGCCCCACGGAAGAGAACCCTACCACGGCATGTTCCACGTAAGGAATTTGCTTATGGCAATATTTTTTAAATTGTCTTATGATTATCCTTGATAGTCCTTTTTAATATTAGTAATCATAACTGCTTTTGCACTTACAACCGCATATTAACTCCCAAGCATATTCAAGTGGTCTGAAGAGCCACACCCACACATATCTTTGAAATTATTCAAGTGGGGAATAAAGGATAGAGTTCCGAGTTTCCTTTTCTGTATATGAGAAGTAGAGCTGGCTTTTTTATATAGACCGATGTCAGGCAGTATTTAACTTTGGATCCTACCATGAGTGGAAGCCATTGTGTGTATGGCTTTTAGATAACAAGTCATGATCTTTTCATTGTTTTGTATTAGGTTTTCTGCAGAGTGGTGTAGCTTTTTTGGATTATTTTATATTTTATCTATAAATGTTGATTATTCATTTTACCATGTGCTGTCCTTACTTTGTATAAAGCCCTCTGGAATGAGAGGATCTGTTAAATGCCAGAATTGTAAAAATTTTTTTTTAAAAATTCAATTTATGTAGGCAAAGAGGACTTGTTCTCCGAGGACTTGTTTGCCGATCCACCGGAGACATCAACAGAAGTTTCCAAATGTAAGACTATGGCAATTTTCAAATAGTATGAATTACAAGCATTGCTTCGTCAAAGGTGACTATTTATTTTATCCTCTGTTATTAGCTTGGCAGCCATCACCCGACAGCTCCCTCACACAGATATCCTGTGAGTTAACAATCTTCCTCTTTATTATTATTTTTTGTTATTTGTATCAATACTTCTTAATTGAATTAATGAAAACGATAAACATCTAAAATAATAATGTCTTCCCCAGGCGAGTCACCAGCCTCTTCAGATTTAAATGCACCTCTGCATACATCTACACCAGGTATAAATGATTTTTTTTTATTGGACAAAGTATTAACGCCTAGGTCAGAGAGAATATAAATTTTTATAATTTTCATATCCATTTCCCAGCTATGCAAGGTCACACAACATCAGCAGTCCCTGAGAGTGGCTGTTATAGAATAAAAGTCAGAACACAAGATGTTTTTGACAAGTACAGCAAATACACAGGCACCATTGTGAACAACTAATGAATATTTTAAATTATTTATCCTCAACAGCGAATGGGTGAAGTAAAAAAAGTTTAAGTCTACGCATGCAGCCAGGACTGTTGTAAATTTCATTTGTTTCTCTCACCGCAGTTGATCAAGCGCCAAACACCCCAGTAGGACCTGGGAGGGCCCGTGGCAGACAGTGCAGCCCGGTCCTGACCCGTGCCCGGACCCCACAGAGTAAACATTGAAGATTATAGCACTGATCACAATGATGATGGAAGATGAACTAATTATATACCTTTGCTTCCCCCACCCCTGTGTACATTGTTATATAATATAGGGTGTAGACATCTGAAGTTAGAGATAATAACATTGTTTTAAGCCTCTACTGAATATACCACAAATGTCAGAGTGCGAGTGAAATAGGCTTAATTTGAATGTGCTTTCTCTCTTTTCTGACTACTTTATCATCCACCCCCAATAGCTTATAGTGGTGGCACAAGGACTGAAGTCCTTGTGTGCAGCCTGGACTGTTGTTAATTTTATTTGTTTCTCTCTCAGCACTTGTTCTAGTGCCAACCACCCCAGTAGGACCTGGGAGGGCCCGTGCAAGACAGCGTAGCCCGGTCCTGACCCGTGCCCGGACCCCACAGAGTAAACATTGAAGATTATGGCAGTGATCACGATGACGGAAGATAAACTAATTTTATACCTTTGCTTCCCCCATCCCTGTGTACATTGTTATATAATATAGGGTGTAGACATCTGAAGTTAGAGATAATAACATTGTTTTAAGCCTCTACTGAATATACCACAAATGTCAAAGAGTGTGAGTGAAATAGGCTTAATTTGAATGTGCTTTCTCTCTTTTCTGACTACTTTATCATCCACCCCCAATAGCTTTTAGTGGTGGCACAAGGACTGAAGTCCTTGTGTGCAGCCTGGACTGTTGTTAATTTTATTTGTTTCTCTCTCAGCACTTGTTCTAGTGCCAACCACCCCAGTAGGACCTGGGAGGGCCCGTGCAAGACAGCGTAGCCCGGTCCTGACCCGTGCCCGGACCCCACAGAGTAAACATTGAAGATTATGGCAGTGATCACGATGACGGAAGATAAACTAATTTTATACCTTTGCTTCCCCCACCCCTGTGTACATTGTTATATAATATAGGGTGTAGACATCTGAAGTTAGAGATAATAACATTGTTTTTAGCCTTTACTGAATATACCATAGATGTCAAAGAGTGTGAGTGAAATAGGCTTAATTTGAATGTGCTTTCTCTCTTCTCTAACTACTTCATCCTTCTCCAGCCCCAACCACCCCAGTAGGAACTGGGAGGGCCAAGACCTGGGTCCGGACCCCACCAGGTAACAAATATTTGATAAAATGATGACTGGAATTAAGACATTTAATCACCTTTGCTGTCCCTCTCCTGTGTACATTGTAATTAATGTCAATGGCCTGTACAGAATATAACACAAATGTCAATTTGACAATAAGTGGAAATTTTACAATATGCTGGCTGGTACTCCATGTGGTAACATTTTATTGACAAAAGCAGTGGTGGTTGTACCAACAAGACATTGGATTCCCTCTTCTTTTTACAGGTATCGCCAGTCGGCTATCCCAAGTAGCCAGGCAAATTATTACCCAGCTGTCAAACGGTAAATTTGAGCACAAAGTAGAGATAATTTGAGATGGCATTGCACACATTTTGATTAGATTTTTAATGTGATCGTTTTCCACCACAAAACAGTCAACCGTGGCAACTCCAGAGCTGCGACAACCAAAGGTAGACTTTTATTTCCTCCAACTAGGATGACATTGCTGTTTAAGTAATTATGATGTGCAATTAAATTTGGTTTGACCCCAACAGGTGATCAGCCTGGTAGGGCAGCAACACAGCAAGGTAAGATGTGTTGTAAAGTCACAAAAGAACAGTTGCGTTTGGAAGTGAGATGAGTATGCTCCTTAACTCCCTCTGCCAACAGAGACTCCGAGCCCTCAGGCTGGACCCTCAGTGAGCCGTACCTCACAAGGTACTAACTGTCTATAGTGTTAGTATTAAATAGTGATGTTGCCCATGTGACCTGTAATTCCCTTTTCTTTCACCCTCAGCTAAGCGGACAAAAAGTCCAAGGATTCAAGGTAAGGATTTATCAGGTTTAGCAGTGGTTTTTAAGTAGGGTGGGGGCTATTTTAAAATAGTGCAACAGCTAATGATTTTGTGTTTAACAGCCAAAATTAAGCACCACACTCATCGTCCATTTATTGTCTCTTTCTCGGATTTTGCAGCGAGGAAGAGGGTTTATTCATACCCAATGCCTGAGAAAAGTAAGAGTGGCATAACTAAAGTACAAAATGTTATGTAATGTACTGTAATTATTGAATTGAATGTTACTAAATCATATCTTTTCACTAAGAGTTCCAGCGGGTGGTCGTGGAAACGCTTATGCAAATCCGCGATGAATTAAAATCCCTCAACCAGCAGGGGGACGTTGACGATCAGGGTGAGCGGATAGGTCCGTTGCCATTACGGACTTTGGAGGATGCACACCGCATGTCAGCGGAAATTGATGGGCACCCCAGCATGAAACGTTCACTGGTAAGTCAAATAGAGATGCCAAAAATCATAGAAATCTATACATTAGACACTCTTGATAATTTGATTATATCATACAGATAAAACAACTGTCACACCTTGGGGGTAAGGACATCAAGACCTGCACATGCAGGATCCTGGACAGGTATGAATATGAATACTTGAAAATGAATGTAAGACAATATAATGGTCAATGTTATTAATATAATCATGTATTGTTGGTGTTTATCAAGTCTTTCTAGTGAATTGCAAGAGTAAGCAGTATTAAGGTGCGTTCACACAGGCACTTGCGCAACAGCGGCGAGGGTTTCTCTGACGTTTTAGGGACTTGTTTAGCAAATAAAGAGCAGTGCTGGACACAGTATCCGACGAGATTGAGGGGAAACCTTGAGTGGGTGTGACGTAATGTGCAACGCGAATTGACGGTGGCAAAGTGACACGTTTAAGGACACGTGACGCAACGTCCCCTCGAGACGCGACAAGTTGCATCGCCTGTCCGGTGTGAACGCACCTTAAGAGATTTATTTGTCATGGATATCCATTTCAGAATTTTACACAATGATGTTCAGAGGAATTACAACCTCCTGGGGGGAGGACGCCAGGGGAAGAAAAGCTTGAAGAGAACGGCTTTCTTTGCAGTTGTTCTTGGTAAATAAATTATATCTCTGCAAGTTATTACTTATTCTTGGTCATGTTACTGACTCATTCAAAGCCTGAAGCTGTAAAAAAGTGAAGAATCCTTCTGGACAATACTAGATAATTTCTACACTTACTATGATTCAAGTTTCTTTTTTTTTTTTCCTTTTTGCAGAATGTTCGCATCAACTTCCCGACTGCAACGGAGGAACTGTTCAGAGCATCGATTGGGGACCATTTAAAGCAAGCGCCAGCTCGACGAGGTGGGAGGGGCACCACCACAACACCACCCTGCTAATTCTTTTTTTTTTAAATACATCTTAAAATTGTTAATATAGTTCATTTCAGTATTAGTGTTAGTTAAATTTTTCTGTATGTTGTTGTTCTTGTTCATACTTTGTATATAGATTTATAGATTTTTTTCTTTTTTAAATGTTCATTTTATTAGATGTGAAATTAAAAAAATGTTTTTCCCACTCCATGACTGTAATGGTTATATTCTGAGTGAAAAATGTACTGCGATTTCAATTACAGTGGACTGATCGTTGCCAAATGTAGATCAGTGTTAAATTATGAATGAGCATGACTGTAGAAGCTAAATATTCTAAAAGGTCCAGGAAGAGAAGCAACATTGCCAAATTAGAACATCCTGGGAGTATGTGTATCAAGGTAAGCAGCAGGTATCTTTTGGTGTTGAGAATCTGGCTCTACAGATGGTACCAGTGAGCATTTTGAGGTTGATTATACGTCTAAGATACGTTTAAATTTAGACTAGACGTCTAGTCTAAATTTGGTATAACAGAGGTATAGAAATGAAAATTTTTTCAACGTCGAAACTTATACGTTGTTTAAACGTTTTGATTTATATGTTGTTACACGTGTTTCCTGTGAATATTTTCTTCAATTTACATATATCAGATGCTTATGGTAATATGCATTGTTTATATCTAGCAAATTTATTAAAATATTAACAAGAAATGATTGTGCCTTTAGGCGTCCGTTGGACCTGTAGTCTAATAATGGTTTAACAGTGGTATAGAAATGAAAGTTTAGTAGACTCGTTCGGTCGGCTCCGTAGGCTGACCGGGGACCTGCGGGCTCCAGCGGCCGCCGCTGCCGGGACCGTCCGCGCGCGGGGAGGCTTGCCCAGTCCCCGCCGGGTCGGCCGATTTAGACCAGATGTTTAATAAACGTTTAATCAACGTCTATGTCTATACCGGGGTTTATATTTGGTTGAAGCATGAACGTCTAACATAAAGACGTTTAAATGAAAACGTCT
This sequence comes from Xyrichtys novacula, assembly GCA_962446985.1. NCBI lineage: Eukaryota > Metazoa > Chordata > Actinopteri > Labriformes > Labridae > Xyrichtys > Xyrichtys novacula. The sequence goes on from OY660877.1 coordinate 8,271,762, forward strand.
ATTGGACGTCATTTCAACGTTATAGACGGAACAATGAAGAACAAACACGTTTAAATAACGTATAAATCAAAACGTGTAAAAAACGTATATAGTTCGACGTTGAAAAAACGTATAAATTTCGACGTTGGAAAAACTTTCATTTCTATACCTCTGTTATACCAAATTTAGACTAGACGTCTAGTCTAAATATAGACGTATATTAGACGTATAATCAACCTCAAAATGCTCGCTGGGTTGAATGTTGCTCCTTTCTTGACAAGCTTCTATCGAATAAAAACAACATATTTATTTAGACTCAAAACTTTATTGAACAGCACTTCTCAAAAAATATTAAAAACATCTTTAGCTTTGGTATCAACTCCTGTACATGAACGTATACAAGATTTTAACAGCACATAGAAAACAGTCAGTGTGCTCAAAGTGAATTACAAAAACTGCACAGACTGTAGTTGTATGCAGTATTCAAAAGTACCACACCACTTATAGCTTAGACATTCACTAACAACACAGCACTGATGCACTGCTCTCAGAAAACCCAGTTTCTTTGTATTGCAAGACAAAAAAAATAAAAGTCAAACCAGTCATCAAAAAAGCGAACAAGATGCAGACAAGCACATGGCAATCGATATATACAGAACCAACTGTTCCTTCTCAAAGATATTTGCTGCCTCTTTGTTTTGATCCGGGGATGCTTAAGAATATTATATTTTGTTTTTGAAAACTGTTCAACACTGTAAACTTGCAAACTGTTGTATTTTGATATTGTAACATTCAAGGGGGTTTGACCTCCAGCCTTTGGAGCACATTTTAAAGACAACAGACCATGTCCTTAAGGAGGCCACGTTCCTCTGATGCAACGCTCAGGTTGAGAAGCTCAGATGTTTCGCAATGCTCTGCTCCAGGTTGTTAGTCATGTAATGTTGAAAATCTGATGAGTTGTTCCTTTTTTTACTGCTAAGACTTTAGATGGTAAAATTTAAGTCAGAAACTGCATTTGTTAACCTCTAGCTACTATTAAAACACAGCTAAAATTGACATTCATTCACTTAGGGTACAAAAGGAAAGGGTGTCAAATAATCCTCTTGGAGAAGTAAAGAAGAATAGGCTGATGCAAATTCATAACAGAGGCTATCAATTTGAGCTAGTTGTGTTTTTTGAAAATAAATACTGAATAAAGACAGGTGATTTTGTGTTTACACCAAATGCAAATAAAAGCATGAGTATGAGCGAACAACTTGTAAAGTCAATGTAAAGTCAAGATCAGATGAGACTTTTTGGATAGAAGTGCAAATGACACAAACATGACGTGTTCAATGCATTGCTCACTTTTATTTTACAAGTATAATTTGATAAAATTTGTGAAGAGTTTAAAAGGTTAAGAGTTAAGAGAGATTGATAACCATCAAACAGTATGGACTGTCCCTGGAGATGTATGCCAACAACAGACAGGCAGGTATGTTCGCTCATACTAATGCTTTTATTCGCATTTGGTGTGAACACAAAATCACCAGTTTTTATTCAGTATTTATTTACAAAAAAAACAACTAGCACAAATTGATAGCCTTTGTTATGAATTTGTGTCAGCCTATTCCCCTTTTTTCCTTTCCAAGAGGATTATTCATTAATCTGTTAAATGGAGGATAAATGGATTGTGATAGTCAACGGCTACCTGAGCTACAGACTGGCTTGTTTTTAATACAGAGGCAGTTATAAAAGAAAGAGTTTGAGGTGGTCGGATCAGAGTTGTTAAAACACAACAGATCCTCACAATGTGGTCAACCCCTCCTCCCCTGTGCTTACTGTAGTGTGGGCGCTCCTACAGACACAATATAAACGTGAATGCAGTGAGTTAATATCATTCCACCTTCTATAGACAAAAGGGACAAACATCCTGCTACACAACTGCTTTCAATTAAGAAAACAACAGTAACAGAAATGTTTGCTCATATAAAAGCAGTTGAAGTTAACAGAGATTCCTACAGTTCACCAAAAATGCAGTAACCTGTTGAAAGAAATCGAGTTTCCTGACATTTATATTTGCCTGATTTATAGGCTGAGAAAGCACACAAAGCCGAGCCTGAAGGAAATGATCCCGTTATTTAGAACACTGATACATTGATCTTCACCCTTGTAAACTTTCATTGGCTCTTATTTCTAATTTTATATCTACACACAGAAAAAGTATTTTATGTAAAGCTGATAAACGTGATTTTGGCAGTACGGACAGTTGAATCTGATGCGGTCACTTTATAAGATTTTTTAAGATAAACAAAATTATCTTAATAAATGTTTGTCTTAGTAATTATTGATTTGGTTTAATCTGTAATTAATTCAATTCAAACAATGTTATTAATTCCTCTAGGGATAATTTGGACAGAAAAGCTTCAGAACAAGTTTCATGATGCTGTGATCAGTATTTCACTTCAATCTGTTGAGGTGTAAAGAATTAACTTGAAAAGGAAAGGTGGAGGACTGGAGTTCAGGTTATGTCCATCACGAGCTGAGGCTTTGAGCTACTGTAAAAGGAGGTCTTTGTTCCGTGGCTCTGTTCACATAAAATCACAGTTTCAAATGTATCTGTCTCATAATTTATTTCTCCCCGAAGTGCTCATGTGATAATAGGTGATAGCATGGAACTTCTTTTTGCCTGTTTAAAGCTGAAACTCCATTTCTATTTAAAGCTTTGCTAAGTTAATTCTCACTTGCATGGTGATTTAGCCAGTTTCAAGAAAGCAAGATTTGTGACGCACACACACACACACACACACACACACACCACTCTGATTGAAGGATCAGTAGTATAAATTCTTGATTTTGCTCAGTTGTACAACCCGTCAGCTCAGAATTAAGAAGTTTCTGTGTTTTCTGGCTCTTAACTGGCTAAATTCTGCAAAATGTTTCTCGCTTCGTGCCCATTGACTCCACCAACTGCGATGTCACATGGATACCATCTTTACACACCTCTTCCTTCAAGTGTAAATGCTAGCTTGGAAAATGATCATGTGCTCATGTGAGCTGCAGCATTATGTGCAGACATCTATACACATCTGCTTAGTTGAAATTTAATGTTTCCTTGGATATCATTGAATGTAAGCTGCGCTGTAATAGTAGCTAATGAGTGATTGAAAGTATTTTTTTCAGTTGAAAAATGGCTGGATGTCTCTGTATTCTTGTTTTCCATCATTTTAGCAGTTTCTGGTCGATAAGGAAGTAACAACGTGAAAATATTTTTCCGATCCTCCACATTTTGATGACGCACAACTTGGAACAGTAAAATATGAAAACAATCCTGAGTGTAAAATCACAGAAACATAGCCACCACAGAAATATGGTCTGTTGACTTGATTGTTGTAAGTAGAGTTGGGAATTCCAGATCAAAACTCATGAAATTATAATCAAAGGCAGTAAAGTTCAGAGTTTTGTAGATACCAAGTATCTGTGATTCACTGAACATAACCGCATTAGTGCACATGCACAGTCATTACTGAAGGAACTCGATCGTAATCTTCAACATGCACGTTTCTTTGACCTTAAATTCACAATTCCTGAAAATATTTAGGATGCTAGGGTGCTACCGATGCTACATATCCCTAAAAAAGCCTACAAAAATGCCCAATGTTAAACTATATTTACATTTCAAAGTGACGAGTGATGCGATAAATTAAAAACACTGGCAGGGTCTAATAGCTTAAATGAGTCTCACTCTAAATCCTTTTCAGTGCATTCCTGTTTGTCAATTCTTGTCCATTTGATCTCCAAAGAAACATCAAAGTGTTTTAGCTTATTCACCTCATCAGTTCTTCAACCTGCTTTTGTTTTGCCAATCAGTAACTGTTCAGTACAAAAATACATTTAATCCTTCTTTAGGCTCCCTGAACACCTCTTAATGAAAAGGGTTTATGAATGAATACCTAACTGAAGACATTGCACAAAAATAAATGATTCCTTTATTCCTCCTCTATCTCCATAACAGTCTGACTGTGTTTAATTCAAACTGTGTAAAGAACATTTTTTTTATATGTTCATTCCTAGAAAGACGGACAAGCGCTTGTATCTGCAGGAAAACACAGACTGTTAGCTTCTACCGCTGGTTTCTGCTCACACTGACTGTCAAAAGACAATCTGAGAGTTTGCCTTTGTTACTGGCCCTTCATCCAGTCAGAGCTGAGCTGACGCAACAGCTGTGTTAAATCCACTTGGACTGGCAGGCTGCGGCTCTCCGAGCCCTGGTAACACAGCCTCTCTCATTATTAATGGTTTCCTGGCAGGGGGTGTAGAGAGTTCATCCAGTAGCCAACAATCAGCCATCAAAGTGGGTCACGAGTGATACGATGACAGGTTTGTTTATGTCTGAAGACGGCGGTCTGGTGACATCAATAGTGGGTTCATAAGAGGGTCCCAGCTGGGGAATGGTGGTGGCCGGTTGACCCAGTGAGGCTACCATAAATAGGAAGTCGTTGGTGCGTCTGGGGCTGGTGACTGCTACGCCCTTCATGGCCTTGGTGGCAACCTTGGAGGAGCTCTTTACGCTGGAGCCTCGTCGAGGAGTCTCACAGCGCAGCAGGGCTTGAAAACATCTATAGAACTGGAGCAAGCACAGAAGAAAAACACGTGATCAGGAGAGAACTGCACTGAAGACAAGACAGGAGGCTGCCAAGGATGAAATGATAAAGACTGATCAGATTATTGCTGTAATATGATGGTGACCCTTCTAATTACATGGGTCTGAATGAGTATACGTGTTACATTAAAAACACTCAGCATCATATTTTTCAATAAAGTTTCTAATGGGAAGTTAATTTCAATCATAATTTATATCTGCCCCTCTCTCTGGTGAACCTTTAGGCAAATTACAGATAATTATGAGCGATCAGACTCCTCTTCTCCCTCTGTTCCCTCATCTGTACCCACAGTGCTTTTCTTTCATTCCTGTAATTGTGTCGCCTGCCTTTCATGTGGAACAATATGTCGAGGGCACAAATTATAAGTAAAGTTTCAAAAGTGTATTAAACTAAACTAATTACATCTTCAATCAACACTGTGAACTATTACTCTGTTTCTGATTGGATGTGTACTTTTGCTTTCGTGGGGATGACATGAGAGAGACAGAAAGAGACTGAGTATGTTAAGTTTTTTCTTGTAAAGCTCCAGTGAGGAATTTAAGCAGGAACTTTTGTTTCTTTGTTGATTGATGTTGTCGAAAATGTTCCCAATGTAAATGTTCATTTATATGCTGATGACAGTGTCTTTTACTGCTCTGCTCCTGCTCAACATCAGGCTCTCTGTCGCCTACAGGATGCTTTTGACATGTCCAGGACACTTTGTGTGTGCCATGATATGTTCTGGTATTTAGTTTTCCCCTGGTTTTCATTATCCAAGTGTATTTTCTTCGTGATTTTCCCTAGTGTTTCTGCTCCCCAAGGTTCCTGTTCCCCTGTAGTCCTGTCTTGTGAGTTTTCAGTTTGTGTGTGACCCGGTTTCCCTCATGTTCTCAGAGTTCTATTCTCTATTAGATTTCAGTGTTTCCTGTTTTATTTTGTAGTAGCTTATTCCCCGTCTTGTTTTACTTCCTCAGTTTTCCCTCCTCTGTGATTGTCTGCACCTGTGTCTTAGTGCCTCACCTGCCTCTCGTTGCTTGTTTCCCTGTGTATATATAGTCCTTGTCTTCCCCTGTTGCTCTGTTGGTTCATAGTGTGGTGTGTTGTAAGTCTGCATGCAAGCATGCCATGGAATATTTTCCTCTGTGTCTTTTGTTGGATTTTGTGTTTTTGTTTTTTTGTTCCTTGGATTTTGCTCCTTGTGTTTTTGCCTTTGGGGTTTCTTTTGGTTGGACTATTTTGAAAGTAAGTTTTTATTGCTCCTTATTTATTTATTTTTTAAATGTATATATATTTTTTTGTTCTGCATTTGAGCGCTTTAAGTCCTTTTATTTTCACTCTTGACTGTGACAGTCTTGATAGTGCGAGTCAAAATTGGTTCTGAATACTAGTGATGGCTCCTTCAGTGTCAAGGCCTCGATGGGTGTGTCGAGTAATGCAGGAAATCTTTGGTGAAGCGGGTATTGAAGCTTGTGTTGGTGATGTATGTGATGACATCCAGAGCCTCGTTAGTCAGCCGTACCATGTGACTGGTATGTCTGTCCTCTCATTTTAATAGGTGAAGTGTCTATTTTGTGCCAAGGAAATGGGATACAACAACAACACCTCATCTATGCTGAGGCATTATCAGGCCTTGCATGAGAACAGGGAGACAGCCAGGGTCGACCAAGCTCAGGTAAGGCATTTTAGGTAATGATATGACAGTATGCAAACATAAAATAACATGGTAGGCTTTGTTTTTATTAGTCAAAATTAACTTGTACATTAAATGTGGCTAATTAATGACATCTATAACAAAATATAGCATTCTCTTTCAGTAGGGAGGAGTGAGGTGGATGAGGCCTTGGCCACCATGGTTGTTGAGAATTCCCAGCCCTTCACTATTGTGGAGGACAAAAGGTTCTAAAAGCTTGCTCAAGCTTTGAAACCTGGCTATGTTCTCCCCACATGGCAGGTGCGTATGTGATCATGAGGCATTTTTCCTCATTTCCTCATATTTGCCAATCTGACAGCATTCGCTTGTTTCCGTTAGGCTTTGAAAGCCATGGTGGAGGACAAGTATAGGGAAAAGGTTTAACCCTTGTACCTTCTTAAGGTTTCTGGAGGGGTGAGGCCTTGTCTTTGATGCTACAACTTTTTTTCTATTAATGCCCTTGCAAAGAAATTCCTAGAAAATGTGTATTTTGTGATGAGGCATGATATACGTGAAATTGAAGAAAAAAAACCCTATGGTTATGTGTTTTTTTTTCAAATATGCTTAATCTTGCCTTAGCGCCACACAAGTGCCCCATGCATTCCAATGGGAAACCACTTGTCTTTTACATATACCCATATCAGTGGGAAAAAATGAATTTCAGCAAAGACTGTTTTCCCCCTTTTCAGAAGACATTAAAGAGGCACTGTGCACTTTCAGCCACAAGGTGCACCTTTTTTTTCATGAATAATAGAGGCTGATCTAGCCAGGTGGTCAAAACCCCATTATTCCTTATGGGAATTTGGCAAAAATTACAATATTCAAAAATCAAAAAATGCACATAACTTTATCACTAATAAAAGGAAGCAATTTTTTATTTTATTTTTACCATTTTACTTTATTTGGGCATGAAACTGTCTCAAATTTGTTATTCTGGTGTTTTTTTGTTTTTTTTACCATTTTGGTCAGTTTGACACACCCGTAAACTACAGCCTATGATAGATGCAGTCTTTTGGAAGGAAAATCTGCTACCTGTTTGTAATATACTGCCACAAGAGTTCAAATCAGATTTTACCCCCCATTTTTTTGCATTTTATCTTGAGTCTATTTCCAATCCAACTTTTTCAAATCATGAATGCTGAAATTTCATTTGTTTTCATATCAGTTATTGGCCTTCAGTGAGAGGCCATTTTTTGCAAAAAAAACAAAAGTGGACTGTAGAAGTGAATAAATCAGGTGTGCATGTATTTTTTTTCATGTGTTAGTGTTTTCCATGTGTGCATGGTCGTGTGTGTTCGTGTGCAAATGTTTGTGCACGCGCATGATCTTGAGAAGTCACTGATGACAGCCATAATAAAAAAAGGGCAACTTTTCATTTATAGATGATTTAATAGGCCACTAAGTGACAGTGGCAGTTCCGTGCCACTAATGCCAGATTAGTCGTTTTTTTTTAATTTTCTGCTGTGACACAAAAACTGAAACTGCAACTAAAACTAATTTTACACATACTTATACCACTCATAGGTTCTGATAATCTTGCACATAGAAATTTGATTTTGCAATACTCTTATTATTTTTTACCACTTTTTAAAATTTTGAGCATTTTTTACGGTGTGTTTAGACTTAAATTAAAAGGGTTAAAAGTTTGAAACTGAGTGATTTTTTCTTTTGAGTGGTTAGAGCAGAAGTCACTGATGACAGCCATGATAAAAAAAGGGCAACTTTTCATTTATAGATGATTTTACAGGCCACTAAGTGACAGTGGCAGTTCCGTGCCACTAATACCAGATTAGGGATTCTGAGGAAAGAAGGTACAAGGGTTAATGGACACTTCACCATGATTTTCTATCTGTACACCACATCATCAATGAAACAGTCTTTGTCCCATTTGTCTAGCATGTCTACAAGCCAAACTGTTAACTTCACAAATTTATTCCAGGTTTTCCATGGACCAAGAGTTCCTCCTAGTGGTGTTGTCTGAATATGGTTTGGTCAGAACCAAAAATGTATTCATTGAATTTAGTTATGTGCATTTCTTTTATATACTTCGTAGTTTAGTAAATGGTATTCTCAAGATAGGTTAGCAATTTTAGAAGTAGTAACTGGAAACTCTTTTATACTCGAGTTAAGAGTGTTTGAATGTATAAATGCTATGTTTTATCTACCTCACCCGAATATATATGTTAATCATTTACGAAGTATCGATTGACAAGGTTATATTGTTAAGTATCATCCCGTATGTGTTTCTTATGCTTGATGGTGTTTCTGTTCGAATAGATAATTTGATTTTCTGTCCCCCTCTAACTTTCAAAGAGTCGTTAATCCTCTGGTTATAGATTATCAAGAAAACGGCTGATCAAAGTTTCTTTTGGTTGAATATTATGGTCTAATGCATCTGCTCATAAGAAACAATGAAGTGAAATGTGGTCGTATGTGATTTTATAAACGGCTTTAATCATAGTGAGTGAGTAAATTAGATCTAGCTCGCTCTTAAGATCAAGTTAAGTTTAATTCGCTGCCAGACGGGCGGGCATGGGGAAGAACTATTGCATAAATAATATTCTATTATTTTAGGACATTTATTTTGAATTCAAATCGCTACAAATATAATTGCTGAATGTTCTCAAACTGCTGTCCGCCCTTAATGATGCCTGGAAGACCTGGAAGCAGACTTGCAAACAAACACAACTAAGTTCAAAACTGACTGAAAACACAAACTCTAAACAACTCAAAGTCATTCTCTCTGAGAGAAAAATGACACTAAACTAAAATGCTGGGAGAATGAATGTCTCTAAATCTAATTCACAGGTCAGGCTAAGGATAAAAACAGGGACTTCTTCACAGGACAAAGAACAATGATGTTCTGGCAACATGCTGCTGCCAGCTTCCCACCTATATAACCTGCTGATTACTGATCTGCATCAGCTGCACTCAGCAGGTGCTCCATGATTAGTGGCCACACAGTTGTGCTGCCTTTGTGTTCACTGGGGGAGGGGGAAACACAAAATACACAGGCAAACTAAAAAACTACCTAAGCTTGATACAATTAACAGAAACAACACTCACGGAGGTGGGATTGTGACATTTTAATACTTAAATATGTAACTCATCATATAAAGTGTTCAATAGTGCTGTTTCTCAGGTTTATAGCCAAAGATTTTAACTGACCTCTACCCACTGATAGCAGTTTCAGACTCCACAATTTATAAATAAATAATCCAAATTGAATGGTCTAATTCACTTTTGGAGGTCATGAAGAGGTGTATTTATTATTATTATTTTTTAATCCAGTCTTTTTCATGATCAGTGAGGAGCTACAAGTCTTGTATTTAACCTTTGGTTATCTAAAATCTACATCATCTTAATGATACTGATAGAGATTATTTAACGTTTAACATTTGTGTTGTCGATGTTTTGGTTTTATTGGTTGGAAAGTTTTTACAGGACAAGTCAGAGCTGGATAAAGGCAAAAAAAAAAAAAAAACATGATACATTGAAAAAACAACAGAAAAAAATGAATAAAAAATACGGTTAATACTCTGGACTTCTGTCTACTTCACTCAATGGCAAAAAAGGCAGCGACACCAAAGGAAGCAAAAATGAAACAATAACTTTGGTCATATTTGTCTCGTATGTTTACATGCCCATTTAAGATGAGCTACAGTCATAGTTCAGTCAATTGAGTTAACAATTGTACCTGTCCCAATTTGGAAACACTGAAAAGAATCAACTTATTGACAGAAGCGTGTCCACCTCTGCCACGGTGGGTAGTGCATCCTTTCAGCTCATTACTACCATCTACAGGCTTTCAACCAATTGAGGTATTTAGTATTATACTGTCCCATCATTTTTACGTCCTTTCTTTGTCTGTCTTGGTTTTGTTTTCTACCTGGCAATGCAATCATGCTATTCAACTTTCTGCTCAGAGCATGGCAGAGAAAATGAATCCCAAACTGCATTAACCAGGTATGTAACTCATGAGAAGTTACTGTTACTCATGAGACCATGAGAAGTTTAAGTTTGTGCAATTCCAGTTGGACTGATTGTTCTTTAAGGTCCAGTTTTAGTCAATAAAACCATTTTATTGAAAAACATAAACATACTTGCTCTCATTTATCAAACGAACATACGGCAGAAAACTGTCAATACGACCATTTCTACGCAAGGATCGGCATTTATCAATTTGGACATGAGCGTTCGATACAATCAAATCTCACGACTGGTCTCAAATTGTGTACACAAGTTTGAGTAAGTGCAGATTTGCAGTGCAGCAAATGTCTGTCTCAAAATAATTAAACCTCAAACCTGTCATTAAGCACGAGCAGCCAGATTTAATCAAAGATTAATACATAAATAAAATAAAATAAAATTGTTATGTCCTTAGTAAACAGGCCTATTTGATAACCCTGCTGGCAAACAATGCCTGAGAGCTTGAGCGCTGTTTTAACACACACCCAGACACGCCGGTAGCAGGAAGGCAGGTAGCTCTGTCTTGGCCCAGCGGCAGGAATGTTGTTGTACACTCCTGAAAAGGTGTGGCACATCATTTAGGCCAGTACAGTTTTGCACAACATTGCACTGGCAAATGGAGGGCCGTTTGATGTGGTGGTGCAACATAAGGACCCGATGCCAGGAGAACAATAATGAGGAGAGACTGCACAAAAGGTGCTGTACGTAGGAGACAGGACCTTATCAATGGATTCTGACAAGTAAAGTATAAGTTTAGAAAGTGCTCTTGCTATTTAATCAGTTCAATAAAATTCAATAAAAGTCCATAAAAATATGCCTCAGGGGCAGCAACACACCCTTAGACGATGACAATAATTATTTTTGTTAAGCCTCTCTCAGACTCTCCAGTCCGCTCTACATTACAAAAAGAGCAAAAAGTTAAAGCTAAATACTTTCAATAATAGTTTGACTAATGATTTATTCAAACTTCTGCTACTGTCCGCTATTCTGCTGCAGCACTGTTCACAGCCATGGTAATCTTGCTCGAGATAGGGTTTTTCTGGACTTCTTTTACACCAGTTTTTGATGCCCCCAAAGAGCAAATCCTTGTTAGTTTCCAGACATGAGGATATCCACTTTCAGGTCGAAAAAGTTTTGCATCTTTCTAATATTTCTCCTCTGTCATGTTTGACGTCAGTGGACGAGGCTTCTGAACCGCAAATATTCAAGGGCGAGACATGTAAATGAAGATGGATTTCAGCCACCGCATTTATTAAGACCCAATCATTTGTACGCTGGGATTGGTCAGATACAAACCCTTTCACGTGTCCTATCGTACGATGAATCCTGCCCTCAGTTCTATGCAAGATTGATAAATGAGGGCCACTGACTGTCTCTTGGTTGACCAACTATGGCACGAACTAAAACAATCGGGAAACAAGTAAGGAGCAGACCACCTGGTCGCGTGTTGAATGGTGAAAACATGTACAACTTTAAAGCTCTTTTTACAGGTATAATACAACTACTTTGTAATCCTTACTAGCTTTGCTTTATCTGCTCTTGTTGAGGTTTGCGCACTAGGCTACCCAGCTTCCTTTATTTATTCCATTTATGCAATTTGGCTTCCAGGTCACAGCATGGGATGCAAACTACAAAGCCTGCCCAGAACAGTGGGTTAAGACAAACCCCAAATTACACTATTAAGGTATATCAGCCCAGCATCGAGAAATATGACCTAATGCAAATCTGTGATTTGTGACCTAGATGAGAGAGAGCAGTCTGAGTAGCCACTAGTCCCTAAGCATACTCTATAACAGAGTAAATGGGAGCAAGATCCTGGCCTGCAATCCAGGCAACAACAGCAGAGCAGGGGCCTCATGTATCAACGCTTGCGGCGCAAGAAAACCTTGCGTACGCCAAAATCGGCGCACACGTCCAGATTTATCATCGCGAAACGAGCGTCGGTTCCAGTGCTAATCAACGCAAAGTCAGGAGGTGGTGTAGAAATTGGCGTTGAGCTGATACTTGCGTTGACTGTGATTCGCACTTTGGCGACGCTGTGTGGCGGTGTTTGGTGACTCACTATGTGACAAGCGTGCACCACATCCCCGTGGCCGAGCAGCACGTCGCCCCACATGACGAACCAGCAGCAGACGGAGGGATGCGAGCTGATCCCTGCCGGGCCGCCGTCCTCGCGCGGGAGAATCTCATCGCCACAGTGTGAATGGGTAAGAAGTGAATACACAGTTCAATGAGCCAAATTAATTTATTTTCTCCACCAGACGCTCGAGGACATTTACGAGCCGGTCCAGCCGCTCGTTGATCCCCGCGATCCCCCTGATGATTTCTTCCTGCGATTGCAGGACCCCCTCCGCGAGGACCCTTCCACTGCGTCCGGGTGGTCCAGCGGAAGCGCCGCGGCTGGTGGACGCTCCACCGCTCGGGGTGGCCCGAATGCCGCTGGTCCTGGCCGACGACTCCGAGCCGGCGGACGGGCTGCCGCGGGCCGGGGTTCCGCAAGCCGGCGACACGGCCGACATATTGATTTCTGTGACACAATAAAAATATTTGTTCATTTCAATTCCTGCTTCTGTGTATCTGTTGCGTTTACATCTCTCTCCACGGTATCATAGGTAATGTAATCCAGGATTTCGAGGTCAGTTATGCACATTACAGTTGTTTATTGCATAAAAAGTTATCGAAAAATGAAGTTAAGGGCGAAGTATAAATCACGTCTAAAAATAGACTGAATCCCGACGTTGAAATGAAGTATAAACTTAGACTAGACGTCTAATATACGTCTTTTGCTCAGTGGGATGACAAAGCATGTGGACATTTGTGTGACACGCCACTTACCCTGTAATAATAATCGCCACCACCCGCTGCTCAAACGGTGTGAGGGTCTCCTCCCCCGGACCCCCACCTGTCTGGCCGGTATTCCTCCGGAGGGCAGCTGTACGCCGCTTGACCTCCACCTTGAGGTCCGACCACTTTTTTTCAATCTCCGCGGGGGTGCGTGTCTCGGAACCCACCGCATTCACCCTCTCGCAAACTTTCTCCCACTCCAAGCGTTTTTGTTTTGCACTGACGCCACTGGACAGGCTGCCAAACAAAACACGCTGTCGCTCCTCCACCTCCGCCACCAGCACCTCCACCTCGCACGCCGTACATTTAGTTTTTCTTGTCATTTTGTCTGCGTGCGAGGACAGGGAGACCCTATTTAAATAAATCTGCATATTTATAGGAGGGCGTAACGGGGACGGGCCCAGTCACTCTGACATCTGCGCTCAATTCCACGCTGATTGGGATTTATCAAGGAAACACACGTGGATTTCGGCGCCCGCACACATTGATACATACAGATTTTTTTCAGCGTGACGGACCTTGCGTGCGCTCGTTTCTGGTATGAGTTCCACGCAAGTATTGATACATGAGGCCCCTGGTCTCCAAGTTGCGGATCACTCCAAAGTAACCTAAAACAAAAGCTGCCTGATGGTGATAAGGTTGTGATAAAAGAGTAACAGTGTTAAGACGTGCATTTCTTGTGTTTGAGCTCCAATAAGAAGAGCCAAATGGGAACAGAAATACCAACACAAATATTCCCACACAAGTCCTGTTCCCATTGTCTAACATTACCCTCAGGGGTAAATGTTCAGTTTAATGTAAATCAGAACAGAAGGTTATGAGAATGTGAACCTCTTCAGGTGAGATGAGTGAAGGGTCCATCTTAACCCTTACTTGTCCCTGTGTTACTCCACTGAAGCAGCCCTCTGGCTAAATCACCTCTGCATTTTTTCACAAAGATTTTTCATAGCCTAGATAGCTGTAGGTGTAATACATGATTTGAACAATAACATTGTAACTGCTCTTATGGCCTGAGACAATTTCTGTGTCCATAAAGATCATGAAGACATCATCTGTCCATCATCAGGCTATCTCCACAAACAGACGTCTGACTTTGAATGCAGAATCTGTTAGTTTGGGGCGGTGTTATATCAGGTTTGTTGGTTTCCATTGGATTTTTACCCTTTTTAAAAAGTGTTATTAAGTAATCACAATCACACAGGCTTTGGTTGCATGAAAGAGAACAGTCCATGTGTGAGCCAAAACACCGGCCAGACAGCTATCTCTGAACCCATTGGCTAATGTTTCGTTCTTTGTCTGACCTCTGCAGACTTGGCTTATCAGTCATTGTGTCTCCCTTATGCCCAAGGGTGTCTGATGAGCATGATTGCTGAAACCAGCCAGATTCAGCACACCTGGGACTGACACTCTTGGGCATAATAGCTCGACCTCACTGATGTTCTGGCTCTCTCTGGATTCATCCTGCACAGTTTTGTCTTTCTTTAACAACTCATGGTCAATTTTGCAACACATCCATATTAACAACATTTAGTTTGACTCTCCACATTTGTAGTATATTCTTTAGTTGTTCACTTAATGTTAACAAACAGTACTGACACTCAACCATAATGTCAATCCAATATTTGCAATGGCACTAACATCTGAGGACCTATTAGCCTCTGTCAGAGAAGGCCATCTATTCTGTGCTTATGTGGTGCAGACAGCAGTAAGCAATAAAGGATAGCTGGCCTGGGCTACAGTATGCATTACAACTATTAACTTGTGAAACAAGACTGGATTTTGAAATTAGCATTTGTCAACTCTTAATCACCATATGGAGAGTTTTATTGCATACAACCAGTGCTAGGGGAAATGCAGACAGACAAAACTGCCTGGACCAAACAGGAACCAGAACACTTCCAACACCAGAAAGCATATGTCACTTTCCAGAGTCTGCACTCTAAAGCAGATATCTGTTTGTAAGATTAGCTAAAATGCTATTTTTTTCTTCTTTTTTTTAATGTAACCATAGATAGGTGAAACTCTTCTCTTGCATCTCAAGTTCTTGGGTAATTAAGGATGCTAAGAATGTATGTATTCTTCCTGTTAAAAATAACCATGACATTGAGGAGGAAGTCCAGGCTTAGATATCTCATTTATTATTTACAAATCTACTAGCTACACCCAAATCCCAAAATACAAGCTGATGCCCCCCGGAGGCTTGAGCTTCGTCAGCTGATATCCAGTGAGTTCAGAAATACTCGTCCTGTACTGTAATCCACAAGAAAATCAGAAAACTCAGACTGAGTGTAGAAAAGGACAGAAGTGGAAATAGACCCTATAGGTGAGCTTTACATATCAAGTGTGGATGGTTGGCGTCGTCCTCTGGTTTTCTTAATGCCACTATGAGGCCCTGTACAGCCTGGAATTACATCGCTACTGCGCAGCTCTGGTTTCAAGGAAGTGGAGAAAAACCCAGAATTACCAAGAGCTTTTTGGCTTCAAATCCGTATACAGGCGGAAGGCGGAACCAGGTTGTCCATCTTATATACAGTCTATGGATGTGATCTCCAACTTTGTAAAGTTTCAGAGTAGCAAGGAAAGCTGACAAGGTAAACCTCAACCATTTAAGGACCTTCCTAGAAACAAGAGTTCAAAACCCTGGCCTTGTAGTCAGCTCATAAAGACATTGATATTGTCCTCATGCCAGGGAGGTTTTTGCCAATATACTAGCCCAAAATTCCCATCACGAAAAGTATCATTAAGTTTGTTTTTAGCAGAGGACGGTTCAAAACCCTGCCCTTTTATGGTAAGATGGATCACAGACAGCTAGAGCAAGAGCATGCAACCTTTGGATGGATCTTTGTAGATGGGATATGTTTGGTTTAAATCTTTTACTTGACTTGGATTATCAAGACCTTTACAGCAAGAGGGGTTTAGAGTTTCAACAGGTTTTAACATAAATGTTGAACCATTTGTTAGGAGATTCACTGTAAATGAAGGCCTTTGCTAACAGACCAATGGTTGATTGAGTTACATTTTTAATTTATAGCGCCTACCTCTGGTTCTAATAGAGAACTGTCAGAACCCTCGGTGCATCACAGCTTGTTGCATATGAGGTTGTGTAGCTGCAAACAGGTCAGGGTGCTCATGCAGCGTCTAACTGGACAGTGGCGCACTAGCAAAAGGTGACCTTGGAAAACACCACTGTGGTGATTTGTTCTCTGAATTCCCCATATTTCATTCCAGTCGCTTATATGAGAGATGTGCTGGACAACCAAATCCGATCTATAGAGACCCACCTTGAAACAACCAGGATTTATAGAAGACCTACTGCTTGTACCTTGGTGTCAAAACCCAGCACTTTTGTATTGTAGATTAGATAATTATGGCGTACAGCTTAAAGTAAACTGCTAAATACTGGAGTAAAAATACTGAGTTTGTTTTTTTGTATTTATTATGTCATTTTTTCTTTCAAATCAAGTTTGAAGTATCTTTTTTAATATTTACGGGTGTTTGTATTTTTGTGTAGAAAATATCAAGGTGTAACGGGTATTGTAGGAACCCAAATGCAGTACAAACAAGGCACAGAATCGATGTTTAGTCGATAGCTTTATTGTCAGGAATTTGGCACATAGACAGTTCAGTGGCTGGGCAGGTGGCTTGGTCGGGGCAGGTAGAAGTTCAGAAACCGGGAGGCAAGCAGACCAGGCAGACAATCCAAAGGGGGACAGGCAGAACTCGTGGTCAGGAACAAAAGGCTGAGGGAATTTACCAGGAGGCAGACAAAGCAGGCAGGTCATAGACAGGCAGGGTCGGCATCAGGAAGCCAGACAGAAGAACGCCGGAAAGTCTCGCATGGCAAAGAACAATCTGGCACTGAGTGAGTGTGAGGCTGGAGAATATATACTGAGCAGAAGGCAGGGGCGCTGATAAGTGAGTGAGGGCAGGTGTGTGATTACTGAGTGAAGGCAGGTGTGTGATCAGTGACTGAGAGTGGGTGTGGTAATCAGGGAGTGGGTGTGGTGTGAGCAGGGCAGTGGAAAAATACTGAGTCCATGGGGAAAGGCTGGAGCAGACTGTGACACAAGGTCCTTAGTTAATTCTGATCACATCAGCTTTACACATTTTATGAGGATGAGCGTAATATCTAACGGTAGCTTATAATTTTTATCAGCTTTACCACTGGATTGAATGAAACCTGACTTTTATGATAACACAAAGAATCTGTTTAGCTTCCCATCTTTTAAAAAACCAACCTCCAGACTGGACAAAAACAAACATAACTTGGAAATGAGACAGCCAAATTCAATGATTGTATGATTTTACGAATGAAAATGACCTTTTAGCTCCGTTCCGATTCAGTGGCTTGTTATCCGAGTCAAGAACCATCAATAAAATGATGGGATGTCAGTGTCACTACTTTAATTAGCTCAATGATGAGCTGTAATGACCTCCTAAACTGTGACTCCTCCTCAGCAGTAAGATTGACTGAGATTAAGAGAGTTTATTATAACGATTAACAGCCACAAAGGAGGTTTTATTGTTTCAAATTTTACTGTACAGGATTTAATTTGACAATGATTTAAATCATGTTCAGACAACTTGAGTATTACCATCAACCATTTCTCTCAGAGTGATATTTCACTCAAGCTGCACCTCCACATATACTGTATTCTCAAATGTACTGAGAAACAGATCAGAACAGAGAGAAAGGGCTGTCTGTCTCTGAGGTACAAAGGAAATGCAATGAAATGTATACACTATCTGTCAAGGTGTAATAAATAGTGAATGGACCCCTGGAAAGTCTTTCCAATTGAAGACTCAGACCTGAAAGTCTCAGGATTATTGTGATTTCATTAAGATCTCCCTGTTTTACACCAACCTCTGCACATAACAGAGCCCCTGTGCTGCCCAGCTCAAAGTTCGGGGATCTGCTGATGGACAGATGGAGAGATTCTGAATAATTGAGGGCCCAGGCTGCAGGTTCAGAGCATAACAATGCATTCAGGGTATTTGGCTGTGCTTAAAATTCTAGACATTTCTAACCTTAACCTGGAAATATTCCCAACTCTGACAAGTGCTGGACCACAATTAAAACCATTTTAGGTCTTCTTCCACAGCTCCAGTTGAGATGCAGCTCTTAAGTAAACGTAGTATACTTAGTATACTGTTTCAATTTCAGGTATACTTATAGTCTACTACATTTTCTCATGAGTGCAAAATATGATGAAAGTCTTTCACAGCATTGGGTTAGAAAAGAGATTCAAAAACAGTAACATACACTTATTACAAGTATTCCAATTGAGAACAGAAAAAGCCTACACATAGGGAGCTGGACAAATTACATATTAAATGGGTGAATAGGTTGATCAGAAAATATTACAACAACACACACAGAGAAAACTGCGTTAAAACTTACAGATTTGGTCTAAATGTTGAAAAGTAAATTGGCACATTTTTGTTGTTTTAGTAACAGCAGTTCCAACCAGCATAGTCTCATCAAAGATGAAAATACCTATGAAGGTGTTTTCATGGCTGTGCTAAGCTTCCGATTGGTCAACACTCCATCGCAACAGTATGTTTTTTTTTTTTTTCCATTGATTTAACAGAGCACTAAAGAAAACACTTCACAGAATACAGTATGAGATATGACAGATATGACAGTGTATAAGGACTGATAGACAGGAAAAAAAAATATGTCACAGACTCTGACAGTGACGAGTCAGAGAAACTCAATAATTGATACTATACTGTCCACATTTTTTGTCCATTTCCATCTGCAAAAACAATAATGTCAGCGACTTTTTTTGCCCCATTTATGAATAAAACTCACCTTTTTTACCAGCAATTACCTAGCCCATTGTACCTTGTTCATCAGAGTTTTGTTGAGCTCCAGTGTTACTTTAAAGGCATTGTCTGAATGGCAGCATATGTTGCTCCAATTCCATTTCCACTTTACCTCAGTGTATCAGTTTCTAAATTGGTCCTGTTTAAGCATGGTGTCCTCCTTGCATGGTGCAGTTAGGGTTATTTACATTCTCATGAGTGCAAAATATGATGAAAGTCTTTCACAGCATTGGGTTAGAAAAGAGATCCAAAAACAGTATCCACAAATTTACATTCGTGGATGCAGCAACAAACTGTTACTAAACAATGGTTTTTATATGTGATTTTAAACCTATGAAGTGATTTCCATTAAAAAGTCGTACCTTTTTCTTTTAATGTAGAGTCACCAGGGGAGGATTACTTCTGATCCCTTTTTTCCTAGAATATTCTTAGAGACCCAGCCACTATGAAGTTCCCCCTTTTATACCTGGTCATGTTAAAAACCTGTTGCAAATTACCCTCATTTATTGGGTGTTTTTAATTTTTAATTTTCTTCTCTTCTTACACGAGAAAACTTATTCAGTTTTATCGTCCCTGACCCGCTTTTCTTCTAATCGTGTTGCTGAGGTCAGACTTTAAAGGAGCAAATTCTGTCAAGAAAACAGTAATAGGGTGCTCACACCGAGCGCAAGTAAAATCATCTACTTGTTTAATTTGCGCGTATGTAGACGCGTGAATGAATAGTATTTACTTACTGCAGTAGCGCGTCAATGGTAATTTCAATGGTAATCCCTGCCAATTCAACCAGCGGAATCAAGTGATAGACAAAGGTTCTTACAATTTACCAGGTAATCAGACCTCCTCACTCACTTGCCTCCAAGCGAGCTCCTTTTTAATCCGGTTCCGGTAATTGAACGAAAAGGTATCATGTAATTCAGTGCACCCGCACACCGACACAATCAGTTTGTCCTCCATGATAGATACCAGTGAACAACCCTCTGTTTTCATACGTCACCCGGCAACCTTCGTGCTGATAAGTTATCGCGACATGAATATCCGCTCAAGTTGAGACATTTTCAGCTTCTGCCCAATTCTCGTCACTCGTGCCGCCAGAGTAGTAGAATGGTCAAATCTCGTCTTTGCATTTTCTTGACCCTCCTATTATCCTTGGGGTCAATTTGACCCCAATCAGTGTTTACCATCCAAAAATATATAGTTGATTTTTTAAGTTGATACTTTTGAGGTGATACAAGTGTGAGGGGGGGGTTCTCCCTCGAGAACTCTGATATTTCCTGTGCGGTGGAGAGTGGGGTATTCCCACAAGGACACTGGTAGTTCATACAAAGGGGGCGAGGGGCAAAGCATGTAAAAGCTTGCAAAGTGTCCCTCTGCCCAAATCATTCCTCATTGTGCTCTGTGTATACTGCAATCTGCATGCTCCCTCAATTGACAATGTCCTTTGGGAAAAGGTTTCATTTCAACAAGGTTTTGGAACAGCTCTTTGATGGTGAAACTGACATAAAGGAGAATGTTTCTGTGACAGAGGATTGTGTTGAGGAGGACCCTGATTTAGAGGCTTTTTCATCTGATTAGAATGAGAGTGTTGACCCTCCTGTTGTCTCTCAACCACCAATCACTTCCAAAAATGGAAAGATAAGATGGTCCCTTTCCCAACTAAAACAGCAGGGTTGACTTAGCACAACAGATGTTATCAAAATAGTTCCAGGTCCCACAAGGTATGCAGTCAGCCATGTTGACGACATCAAGTCATCATTAGAGCGCTTCATAACACCATCAATTGAAAATATTGTACTTGGGATGACAAATTTAGAGGGGAAGCGTGTGTATTGGGACAGTTGGAAAGATCTGGATGTAGTTGACTTGGAGGCCTACATTGGCTTGCTCATTTTGGCAGGAGTCTATAAATCTAAAGGTGTGGCAACAGCAAGTCTTTGGAACGCTGAGACTAGAAGGGCAATATTTCCAGCCACCATGTCTCTGAAGACATTCCAAGTTTTGTCCCATGTCATACATTTTGATGACAAACAAACAAGGCAGGGCCGGACTTGCAGCAATAAGGGATGTGTAAGACAGCTGGGTGCCACGTTTACCCCTGCTTTACAATCCAGGCCCCTATGTGACTATAGATGAGTGTTTGGTTGCGTTTTGTGGGCGCTGTCCATTCTCAGTAGTGGTTCTAGGCACGGGCGAACAGGGCAGCCGCCCAGGGCGGCATTTGTGTCATGACTCATGGGGGGCGGCACGAGCACTTTCAAAAAAATAAAATAAAAGATAATAGTAATAAATCTGAACTGCAAAGCATTTTTTTATTAACTCTTGTTGTCAAATTGGCGCCCCTGCTTGCTGCGAAGGTGCTGCACAGAGGCTGACAGACTGTATGAGACGAGGCGGGGAGCTGTCAGGGGACAGCTCTGCTCTGTGTACGCATGTCAGCATATCAGTTTTCCAAGCCGGTAGTGCGGCTGCGCATTGCTACTCTTAAGCCGGAAGCGCGGAGACGTCATTTTGTAGTTTTTTAATCATTTCTGGAGTCGTGGTGAATCAAATCACCGTACCCGTCTGCCTCTGATAGGCGAATAAAGCGCTCGGATCTTGCTCAGTGCTTCGTGAGTAAAGTAAACAATGACGGAGGCAGAGAGCAGCTTCAGAGGAGAAACATCTAGCATGGGGAGTAATTTAGTCTAGAACCACCACTGTCCATTCTGCCAGTATATGCCAAGCAAACCTGCCAAATATGGCATCAAAATATGGGCAGCATGTGATGCACAGTCCAGCTTTGCCTGGAATATGCAGGTTTACATGGGCAAATCTCCTGGCAAAGCACCATAAAAAAATATGGGCACAAGGGTTGTGCTTGATATGACTGAAGGACTGCATGGGCATAATATTACATGTAATCGTTTTTTCACATCTTATACCCTGGGTGAGGAACTGCTCAAAAGGAAGCTTACGATGTTGGGGACAGTGAGTAAGAATAAACCGGAGCTTGCCTCTGAACTTCTTGCTGTCATTATCAAGGGGTTATGTATGTAATCAACATATGAAAGTGCCTGACACAAAAACTTGGTCAACAATTTTATGCAAATCAATTTTTGGAGGCAAGTATCCCCAAGGGTAAAATGTGTTTGTAATATTTGAGGATAATAGGAGGGTTAACATGTAATTCATTCACGCGAATGATTCTACTCGCACTTGGTGTTTAAGGACTTTAAATGATTTTCAAACTGTCCACATGTTACATTGCACCCCAATTCTTGTAAAATTGGGGTTGTAGTTACATATCAAGCTGGAAACAGTGAAATAAGAAACACTCAGATTCTCAGTGTGGATATGAGACACAGCTTGGAACAAGCAGTATGACTTAATAACATTTGAGCTTTACACCTCAAGCATGATGTCCCTTGCTGAGTAAATATGGTTTTTAGGGGGTGCATGTCTTCTTGTGACATTTGTGAATCTAAAAAAGGGAAATACAGAATAATTTAGCTTATTAGATTTCATTCCTGGCCTAAAAATAAATCACAAAACCAGATATTTTTGTCAACACGAGAAAATTATCTGGGAAGACTTTTACAGTCATTTGACTTGACATTGAACTCTTCCTGCACATCGCTGTCTGTCAAATGTTAGCTTGATATAAAGACACGCAGAGAGGAAGAGACACACAGAAAAACGCCTCGGGACGTCATCAAAAATTCTGCTCACATCGTATCTTTGAAATGCATTTGTCTCCAACGTCAGTCTGTTCATAACCTTCAGGTCATCAGTGAGTGAAGGCTAGCAGGGGTATGTAAAGAGGCAGGATGTTCAGCACCTCTCTGAGCTTTGGATCCATCAGCTGTCCAAACAACACACTGAAGAGTTGCACGGTGAGGAAAGAGAGAGGAATGGGAAGAAAATATAACAGATGGAGGTTGAAGTTAGTGCAAACAAGTTACTGAGGAAGGTGGAGGCAATGACAGAAAAATAGATAAAGCGTGGCAGAGGACTGAAAGAGCGAGTGCACTGACAGCATATTTGAGGGAAGGTTGAGTTGAGTCAGGAAGGGTCCTGTCACACTCTTGCACTGATAAAGTTCTGGATGGTTTCTTCAACAAACTGAGCAAACCTGAGGGTCAAACAGCAGGCATAGTCCCAGACAATTACAAGTCATGAGAATCTCTCACTGACAAAGAAAATCAAAAACAAATCTGTGATCTGATTTAGGAATGATACATAAAATTAGGGTGTAACTGGATACATACTGATCATTGAATTTCACTAAAAATGATCACTGGTGGTTTTAAACATTTACAATAAAAGAGGCTAAAGTTGTTGTGATTCTATCAAAGCCTGATTATATATAGCCTAATTGTGGATGAAAGTGTTATCTGTTTGAATCTGCTTGGTTTGCTGGTGCTAATGGTAGCATCAAAGCACAGGTTTCACTACACGGTCTCATTAGGTTTGTTTGGTTGCCATTGTACTTATCAGATTTAAACATATAGAGTTTTGATTTTAGAGGTAGGGTGACCATATTCTGAATCCTCCCAAAAAGAGGACTCTGCTACGCAGGGCAGAGCCACGCGTAGTATATTTTGAGAGTTTTTCGGGTGGGGTCGAGTGTTTTTTACACGACACAAACTCAAAACTTCTGTACAAAACCCCAGACATTTGAAGGATTTTATAAACTCCCCCAGACAGCCCCCCAAAAAGAGGATATGTCCGGGTAAAAGAGGATGTATAGCCACCTAATTAGAGGTTAACCAGTGAAATGATAGTTGAATCACCAATCTTTGAGTCTAGTCCCAGGTGCTCAAATCATAGTCAAATCATAGTCAACATTTGGTGCTTTTCTCTTAGCACCCCCTTGGCTTTACTCTGCTTAGGTTTTACAGTTTCCTGTTAGGTGATAGTCCTTTTTTAGTACCCACTCTATCCACTATATCATACTCAACTGGCTGTGTGGAGATGTTTTGTATGTGCAGAACAATTTTTTCATCCTTTGTCTGATTGTGACTGACCCTGTATGGATGAATAAGACCATTGACATGTTTGATCGTTCATGTTCACAAGGACCAATGTAACAAGGTCTTCTTGTAAGAATCTGTCATTGCTTTAGCTGAGTGACTCAATACACAACCGGTGTTTTATCTATTTGCAGAAACAGTGACATCTTCTAAATCATTTCTGAAAACTGACTTGCTTCCTTTTTCCTTCATTTCCCTCCTTTGGGAATCTTTAATGTCTCTAAAATCTTGTTTTCCTGTTTTGTTTGTCCTTGTATTTGCTATGATTTTATGGTCTTTTTTTCCTCTCCTGTTATGATTTTTTTACTCTGTTTTGTCAGCCAAAGCACTTTGTTAACTTTCTTAAAGGTGTTAAATAAATAAAGTTATTACTGCCATTGTATTATTTTTCTTTGGTATGTGATGTTTGTTCAGAGCGGTATGATTCAACTAGACTGTATATGAGGAGACTTCTCATCAGAGTTCACTTAAGAACATAAATGCAGTTTATTTGATCTAAATGAAAAGGGTCAGTGTCAGGAAGCATTAAATGCAGTTAACCCAGGACTTCATCCCATGACCCTGTGACTTAATGTGATCCAGTAAACTCCCATCTGCTGTAAGGTGCTGTGCAGACTACAGAAATCAAGCAAAATGAAATGATCTGAGAGCCATAGCAGGAAAAATAATGAGTGCCACTTGGGAAAATGTGAACAGAATGACAATGGGCTGATCTCCTCTTGGGATTTCCCGGCACGCTCTCAATTCAGGAAAAGGCTTGGGGTGTGTTTATCTTGTGTGTACCATTCAATTTCTTATACTATCAGTCTCACAGCCTAGATTTACTGCAACATATCATCCCTGAGATTGGGGAAGACACTGCCTTCATACTTTCTCACTGATCAGTCTTAAAGATCAAACTTGTTTTTAGCAAATAAATCCAGTTTCTTCTTTGCATTAGTTTAAGGACTGAAACCCAACAAGGGCAAAACTTTATATATATATATATATATATAAAAAAAAAATGCCTCAGATGCCCAACACCTGAGTTTTGGTCACTGCTTCCTATCACCACCCTGACCAAGACACCAGACTTACATGCAGCAAACAACCAGTAATAAGGTTTAGTTATGTAGAGGCTACAAAGGGAGCCTTCAATGTTGTTCCTGTGTCCGATAAACAACAACAGTTACTTTGCCTGCCAAGGTCTCTCACAAGAGCTGACTAATCTTTTTATAACCTTAATATTTCATGTAATTTTAAGCTTGATCAGTTCTGAATTTTGAATAAAATGGAACAGAAGTTTATAAGACAGGGTGTAACTTTGTTATGAGTTCTTGTTAGGGAGGATTTTAGTCCTGAGGCCAATTCATTTTTCATAACCCTGCTTCATTGCCTTGCACAGACAGCCGTTCATGAAAACTCCTTCAGTGAAAACGGATTATAGAAACTAATGAAGAACCAGAACTTCATGATACCCTGCTTTTAGATTTATTATCTGGCTGTGTAAAGTACTGGATTCTAATTGATAAAAACTTAAGAGTCACTCTGAACACCAAGAGTGATGGCAGAGGCAACTACATCTATTTCATAATAAATAAATCCATGGAAAGGAATTTAGGCACAATTTAATCTAATTTAATTTAATCAATCTTTGCCAACATCAAAAGAACCATTGAAAAAAAAGAGAAAAGAGGAGCGGGCTGATCAGGATGATTGTTACCAACCATTGAATCTGATGGTCCACTCTTTACAGCTGTGTAAATAAACCGTTTGAGCAGGTTTCCTGTCTGGGTGCTATTTCCCATCATCACCCTTTAACCATACATTATCTCTAAGGTGATGCTGGACTGGCTTAAACACCTACACAAAGACCCAGCCACACAATAATGGGATTCCCACTGAGGATATTGTTGGCTTGTCTTGGCAGTCACAGTGGATTGATCAATGCCATTTACAGAAAATACTGTAGAATGAGATGTCTCACTATTCTGGCGTCAAACTATGGAACAACTTACTCCGAGGAGCTAGAAACGAGACCCTGACTGTTTGTTTAAACCTCAAATTTACATGAGCAGTGAAAAGTCCATCTGGCCTCTGAGTAATAAAGGAGTTTGAACATTTGCAGGTAAGTCTAAGTAGAGCTGCTACCCCCTTGCATAAAAATGGATCTACCTCTACTCGCTCTAAGGTTATCTAGGCACACCCTAACAAATAGAGACCCCAGAAAACCCCTTGAACTTACTGAATGGGTTATATCATCTGTCATTGGAAGTCTTCACAATTCCCCAAGAGTATTTACTAACAACAAGGTGTGACTTTCCCTGCTCACTTTTCTGAAGCCAAACCCCACTCAGTAAATACCACAATGGAGGAAAATGTTATTTTAAAATCATTGTGTCTTCTCAGACAGATTGTGAGAACGTCACAGGGCCATCAATACAGGGAAGGCAAAAACAAGAAACCCACATTAAGATTGCTGTAACAATTACATAGTGAAAGCTAGTTTTATTTTAATAAACATTCTTGTGATGTTCATTCAGGATAAATATCAGATAAGGTGCCCCTAATGAAACCAGGTTGTATTTATACATCACAAAGCTGACAGCCTGAAGCTCTAACTAATAAACTCTGACATAAACCTAATAAAATAGGACGTCAGAAGTAAATGGGAACACTCATTTGTAATAAACTTCAGCAAACCTAATTATTTGAACAGTGATGTAGTAGATCATTCATACAATCAGACAGCCTGTCAAACTGTCAGTCATGATTAAGATATTCCCTGTAATGAAACGAGAAAAAGTCACTGTACACCACCTGTCTGATTTATTTTTGACATGTTATTTATGAGACTGCTCCTCTTGGCAGCAAGTTATTAAACTAGAGGTGATGCAGCTGGAGTGTGCAGTAGCTACAGGTCTGCTAGTGTCTGAATAAAGTTTGCCATGGCTAAAGAATACCCTTTACTAGAAGATACTTGAGTGAATTTTGACTGTTTTTTAAGTCAGTTTTGGGGAATAGTTTACGCATTTTGTACTTTTGTAAAATGTGTTAGTTCTTTAATTGAATGTAGCTGGATGACAACGTTGATACTGATCTTATATCTGTCCACTAAACTCAAAGATCAAGCTGGTGGGGCTAGTTTTGCAGATAAAAATGGAAATCATTATCTTAGGCTAAGAAACAGTTTCATACATACCCTGCTGTAATATTTCAAAATGGCATTTTACACTTATAGTTCAGGCAGATTATACAAATAACCTTTAACATGTAAATTGGTAACTTTTAGGGGTGCTTGTAGGTGTTTTTACCTTCGGAGAGTGAAATAAATCTGTATGGTTAGCGTAGCTTATGTGTCAGGTCTGAAAGGTGCCTAAATTGTGTCGTCTAAACCTTTAGGAGAAAACAAAAAAATCTGTTGCTTCTTAAAAAAAAATTGATGTCATACATTTTCTTTAGGTATTTGCTTTTGTTTCCAAAGCTCGACAGTCAGTGGCTGTAAAGAACATAAACTGATATTTCTGGTAATAAAAAACTATTCTGAATGGGAAAGGTTTTCATTTCATCTCTCTCTCCCTTGTATTCACCAAGTATGGAACTGTTAGTGTATTTTTTATGCAATAAAATAAAATAAGTCTGAAAGCAAAACTTTCCACTGAACAACCAAAATAAATCATTAGAATGAGCAAGGCTGCGATCTTAATTTTATTTCAAATAAACATAATGTGTGATTATCTCAAAGTTTTGGTTGAAAATAAGAGTTTGGTTCACCTTTCAAAAAGAGGTCATTTTATCTTTATTAAATCAAACAAAACACATTAAGGGGAAAACTTTTTAAATTGCTTTTCTGGAACAGGTTTATGAGCCAAACTGGCTGTACAGCAAACTTTTCTATAGTTATTCATGCTGTTTGTGGTTTCCTTTAGTGTTTGTTTCTCTAATGCAGATATTGTTGTTTTTTTAGTGTCTTTATTTAATGTGACCATTGCTATTGTTTTTTTTGTTTGTTTGTTTGTTTTTTATACCTGTTATAACGTATCTCATCTCAAGAATCATTTAGTGTCATATTATATCATATTTCATAGTATTGTATTGTGTTGTATAATATTGTATGGTATTGCATAATAATGTATTATATTGCATTATACTATATCATATTGTATCATCATATATCACAATGCATAATATTCCTTTAATAATGCATCATATAGCATCCTATTGTCTAATATGATATTCCATATATATCCTTTTGTATCATATCATGTCATACTGGATGGTATAGTACTGAATCATATCATATCATCTTCTATTATACAGTATACTGTCATATCATATCCATCATAGTGTGTCACACTGGACAGTACTGCATTGTATCATATTAATTGTAGTTAATGTAGTTAGTTAATTTAATTGTAGTGTCATATGTTATTATATCATAGCATCCTGCTTTTTGCATTTGTTACAGTTAGGTATGAAATAAGGGTTTCGTTAAAAATAAAAAAGCAAAACCTTTGGAAGCAGAATAACAGTTTTGGATGGGATTGTAAAGTATGCAACGTGCCTTTGGCTTGGCCAGTGTAGATGGAAGTGACAGCCGATAGGTTGTACGCTGTTGGTGTTGCTGTTGCATTACCAGTAGACAACTCTGCAAAATAAAATCTGTTTCTTTTTTGCAGCAGGACAGTTTCTCTCACTTTTTGATTGCAAAATAAAGACACGAAATACTTAACACCAAAAATCCTCAAAGAGGAACAGATTTTGAATATGCTCCTGCTTTTTTCAGTGTTTTTACATATGTGTTTTATCGGTCATTGTATAAGAACCTTTGAAATAATGCAGCTCCAAGGACAAACTCTTGGCATGAGGCTGAATGGACTATTTCAAACAACACTGGCAAAACATAATCTATAGCCAGACAAAGCAGCAGTTGTTTAGGTCTCCGGTATCAGATCTGTGTGTAGTTCCATAGATTTTGGGTTATGTACTGAAGGAACTGTTTGATACTCACAACACAACTCAAATTTTGTATGTCGCACATGGAATTTACCTCTACAAAGCTGTAAAAACTTCATTCACACCACTGTCTTTGTTCTGATCAGTATATTTGTGAGTGAGAGTACACAGAAATTAACTGAAAAGGCCACAAACTCTTAGTTTATTGAACATTTGTAATTTTACAGGTCAACTTTGTTCTTCTTTGACACAGAGCCCCAGTTTGCTCTTAGTTTACAAAACCATCATTAATACATACAAACATAACAGCACAGGATAGACATATAAGGTAGATATCAATGTAAACTTACCCATAAGTCCTCAGTATTTTTGTGCAGGTTGGTCACTTCCCCCTCAGGCCTCGTGTCTGTGCATGTTGCTGATCGTTGATGGGACAAACACACACCAGCTGCTACTTGTATCTGTACAGCATTTTTAGTCTTCAACTCGCCTCAACTCACAGTTTCCATAGTAACGGGCTGGGAGGAATTGAAGACTGAAAAAGACATACAGGACATTTGGTGTCCCTCTCTCCCACTTTTTCGCTCTCACGCTGTCATGAAGGAGATGATGTGTGGGCTAAAATGTCCCTGTAAGGTCAGTCAGCTCCAGCAAAGTCTGGAGCAGGAAAGGAGTGTGAGGAGGAGCAGACGGGAGGCTTAGCTGCCTCCACATGACAGGGTGTAATTTTTTTTTTTTTTTTTTTTTTTTTCCTGTTGATTTCCAGCCTTATGAAAAATAACTCTTGACAGTTACTCTGTGGAGAAAGTTAAACTTCAAAGCAAACTATTACACTTGAGTGGCTTTGAATGCCAATAAGAAATGCTCTGTGGTATTAAGCACTGTGAATAGTTCTCTGTTTAGCCCATAAAATCTCTCTGGCTGAAACCGAAAGAAAGAAATCTCCAAGCTTACGCACCATTTTGTGCTTCCCTTTAATGTAACAGTATGAGATGATTAAGATTGCATTGAGAGTACTTTTATCGTCTGCTCCAGTGGAAGAATTGTAGTTATCTTCTCTCAGGATAATAAAGGGTGTTTTACAGAGGAACAAAACATCTTAAATCTTTAGAGTAAATGCATAGTATCAAATGGAGAGTATTGTAAGCGTTATCTGAGGCAAGAGTCACATAAATATACGTCCAAAATGTACTCAGGAATCCAAAGATAGGCATTAAATGTCTTAAAGAAATTATATCCAGGCATCCAAGTACAACATTAATGTATTTGGTGTTCTTGTAATTTCACATGTTTTAAGAAGTTCTTTATATCTTGTTAAAGGTCATATATTTTCTCTGACACCTTTGGTCTCCTATAAAACTGGAGTAACACTCAAAAGTTGTATGTCAGCAGAAAACTTAAGATATAGGTAGAAACAAATCACATAGTTAAAGCAGCTATTTGTTAATGGGGTCTTCTTTAAGTTGGATGTTAGAAAATCCTGCAAGCAAAGCAGTACTGATAGTACATACACAGTACAAAATTTCCACCGTCTAATACAGTGCAGTATTTTTAGTTCCTTCATACTTCATATTTTTGTCATCTCAATTATTTCTTTCTATAGTCCTGTTGTTTTATTGTTATATTATGCATAAGGGCAACGCTTGTTACATTTCTTTCTGGCTCTATTGTTCGTATCTGTATAGCTGATCTGTCAGTAATTTAATGTGTATTGTTTGTCCACAATAGGTCCTTTGTGCTGTGTGCCTGCCACTCATCTTGAAAACGAGACTCTAAATCTCCTTAAGACAACTTGCATAGACAAAGGTTTAAAGCTCCTGTAAGGAGTTTTTCAATGCTTATAAAACATTCTAAAAAAACAATGATGTGTTTCTACAATGTATCTGTAACTGTTGTGAGGGGGTAGGTACACTGAATAAAGAGCCTTAGTGACTTTTTCCAGAGCTAAGGTCAATCACACTTTGAAGTACAAACTCCGCCCCCCCTACTCACGTTAGCCAGCTTTGCTCTCAAATACAGACCCTGTTAGTGACAATGCTTTGTATGTTTCCTTGGGTACTGCCATTTCTGAAAATTTCATAGGACACATCACAACTCATGAACTAGAAGATTTTTTTGAAAACTTACGAATATAGTGGGACAATCATTTATCTTACTTGAATAAAGCAAAAATTAAACTGTATAAATTGTTTTGTATATATATATATATATATATATATATATATATATATATGTATGATTCATAGTAAATGTAGTACATGTATGTAAATATGAAAATTTTATGTTGCTATTTCTTCTAAACCGACATTCTCATATATCCTGGGAATGTATGCATGTACTGTATTTGCCATATATGTAACAATCATGGCAACACACGTCATATTTGAGACTTTTGTCTGGGATCTCTTTACAAGCAAAAAGTTTTAAATTGCTTTTTCTGGGAGCTATATATGAGTTCTATTCTCATTTTATTACACACCAAAGATGATGACTGAATAACTTTGAGATGTTGGCTCCATGTTCACTGAGGTCAAGTCATCAAAGAAATTGTAACCATCAAACATTTTTGTGTTTCAGTTTACCGATCTCAAATACATGCTTATTGTTGCAGTTTATATTGACAAACTCAGTTTTACTCATCATTTTTTTGTATGTTACCTACATTTTAAATAATTAAAATCCAAACCTGAACCCTTTACTCCCCTCACTCTGCCAACCTTTGTGTCTGTTGGTCTCTTTGATACAGTCTTTTTAGGACCATAATTGCAGCCGAAAACACCAGTTTGGACTGTTACAACCTTTACACCAGAGTAACTGTATTTCCCCAAAAGTTGTTTATTTAAACTGTAAGGCAGTTTTTAGGTTAAGGAACAAAAAAGAAATTATGCAACAAACATCTAGATTCAGTCTTGAGAAGCTCAAGTAGAAGATGACTCTATGACAGCAAGTAAGCATGCCTCTGTGAATAGCAATGCTAAAAACTCAATGAGAAGTTAAAGCTTGATTTTAGTGACAGTTTAAAGGTGAAATCCATCAACAAACATTTATCAAAGAATCTCTTTGAGTACCGTGGTAGCTGCGCCTGGAGAAAACAGCATGTTACAGTTTTGAAGTTGACAAAGTGATTTAAATGCAGTCCTTCACTGTGATATAAAGGCACCAGGCGGAAAAGCCGTGATAAAAGGAACTTGAATTATCCATTAAACAATACCTGCCTTCTGAACATATCCTTTAGGGTCAAAAACTACACCAGCACTCCGAGTGGTGAGGCGATGTGTCTCATTAAACCTGATTTAAATTCACCAAAGGCCTGAGCTGGAAATAGCCTAATTCAATTTTCAGGAAAGAGCATCTCACATCTATTTCAAGTGTGGCTTTTGACTTTGAGCTCTGTCGGGGTTAAACCTGAAACTTTGAGTCAAAAGACACAAGCTGACAACAAAAACATGTTGTTTACATTGTGGGTCTGTCGGTTCAATAAAAAATAAAAAAAATAAAAATAAAAAATAGACACTGACATATGAGCGTTGCATGATAAATCTGACACTTCTGTAAGGTCCACTGTGATTAATTATTTAATTATTTAATTATTAAATCTGACACTTCTGTAAGGTCCACTGTGATTAATTATTTGGAGTTGAGGGCCATGTGTCCCCCCATATTTAATCCATAATTTAGTGTGTATGTAAAGCTGGTCCATAATCAGACATGGTTGCCCACATGTTGGCGCAACAGAGGCACAACACGCGGAATGACTGATGTAACATGTCTGATGTTGGAGCTCACTTCCCAGCCCTGACGGCCTGTTGACTTTCATCCTGTCTCCTGTCTCTCTGGCCCTCCAGCCAAAAAGCACAAGCATGGCTAACGCTGTCAAGTTTGGTATCTGAGGGCCAAAAGTTTGTCTGTGTTCCCTCTTGCATGTGGATGGACAGCCACAAGTGTTGCAGCATTTCTTCCTCTGCTGAGTTGAAGAGTAAAAATCCAAAGTCTCTGAAAACTTGTAAAAGATTCCATTTGGATGCATCCAGTTTTTCCTTGGCTCGTACTGTATAGTGGTTATTCAGTGTTTTAAAACTTCTGTGATTAACTCCTAGTTTTGGTAGTTTTGGCGCCCGCCATGGAAAAATTGTCCCTGCTGACCTTTACTACATAAAACTTAAAATGGAAACTGAACTTTTTCTGACACACATCCTGCCACAACATGAAAATAAGTATAGAAATACTCACTCTTTCCTGATGTTTTGTTCTGCTTTGATATGTGGTAGAGGCATGTTAATATCATAAGCCTCTGTCTTAAACATCCAAAAAATCCTCACTGGAGCTTTAAATCCTCTCTCCTGATTGTGCTCTGATTGATCTAACTACCACAAAAGATGCTGTTGTGTGTCTCTATTTCCCGAGCAAAATTAAGGACTGTGCAGGTCCAGATCATGTGATCTCTGTCAGTTGGACCAGTCATTCACTAATTCACATGAACCTTTCAAATCAGATAAGAAGTTTTGTTTTATGCCAAAGTCTTAAATACTGTTTCAGGTTTTATTAGTTAAAATGATCAATAATTTGGAATAGTCTGAGAAATATGCCACGCCAAAGGCATAAGGTTCCCTAATGGGGGCTTCAAGAATCTAAGAATTTTTCAGCAGCACTTAAAATAATTTTTGCCATTGTAAAGGCGTCTCTATAAATGTTATGTTTGTTTATTGTTACTAATACAGCATGTTGGTTTTGTGTTTGGAGCTGCCAGGAAAACCCGGACAGGATTAATCTGCTGTTTTTTTTTTGTCATTTATTTTTCATTTAAGAGTGAACGACAATTTTTGAAGCCAGGGTACAAAGTGTAGTCTGAATATTTTGAATACATGTACTTTGATGAACCTCCTTTCTGGCTAATATTTTACATGTGTAACTCTTAACAGAGACAGAAATGAGCTAAGATAGCTCACTCACATCTAGTTTTTTGCACACTGAATGTGCAGTTAAATCATTTTTTTCACACAGTGGATCCATGTATGCTGGTCAGGCCTGGGCCACTTGGAAGTTGCCTGCAGGCTGGATTTGGCCCAGAGGCTTCCAACTAGAAGGTTTGAATAAAAATGTTAGATTTAAAGTGAATTTAACCTACATGATGGCTAATAAGGATACAGTTGCAATGAAATCTAGGGGACTGTTTTGGGCTTTATCTGTTTTTAATCATCTTGCATTAAAACTTTATGCCATCCTGTACGTCTCCCCTGCTTAATGAAAAACCTCTGGCTTTCTACATTATACTCTACATAATGAGATAAATTTATCTGTGTAAAGGGAAAAACAGCTCAAGCACTGAAACTATTTGTTATCATGAGCAAAAAAGGCAGGTCAAATGTTTTGATGCATGTCTACTCTTTACACATAAAGGAATCTGACAAACACAAATCATGTTGAAAATGACAGAAATAACATTGATAGAAGTTTATGAGATGTGAAATATAATTATGCATGCATCATGGACTCATTGTGTCTGTTTTTTTAATGTCCTCACAGGATATTTTAATGAAGGATAACAAACTAGTTGGGTGAATAAGCCTGATAATTGTCCCTGGACACAACAACAATCTCTGAATAGGACCTCTCAATTAAAGATAATTACTCTCAAAGTGATTCATCATATTTTCTAAAGTGGACACAGACCAAGGTCATTTAGGACCGTCTGCTAGTTTAATTATAACACTTCAGGCCATGGGTGCCTTCAGGACATCGCATACATCTCCTCTGGTTTGAAAAGCCAGTTCAAGCACCAGGAATTAGTCAAAATCACATGAACAGCCTGAGTCAGGAGATTAGAGAAAATATTAGATTTGTTGAACATGGCCTGATATGCACCCACACACTGACATCAACAAGATGGAGTGAGGGTGGACTCAGGTTGTCCTTCCTTATTGAATTTGTGTAATCAGACTGCCTATTATGGGATTCTGTGATGTTTTTGATACTCTTGGCATATTCAGAAAACCCATCACTCCAAGAGCGATGTATTATAGTCTCAGTGTGAAGCTAAAGAGAAAGGTTGTGCCTTTTTTTCTCCAAATGCAAAGAAATACCTGCATTCAGATGTGGAAGAAGCAGCTATTAAGTACATAATTTAGATTAGTCAGTGTCAAGAAGGCGCCCTGATAACATCCGATAGGAATACAAACAATGACTCATTTCCATAATATCAAACCAGCGTGAAAACAATCCAGACAATCGGCCTCAGAAGGCGAGACGACCTCAGCCCTCTGCTCCGTGACAGTGAAAGATAACAAGGGGATGACCTCAGGCATAGACTCCCCTCCCTCGCCTCCCTCTCTCACCTGTTTATTCATGAAGACATAGATGACGGGGTTGATGACCGTGCTCGTCTTGGCCAGCACAGAGGGGATGATGCTGGCCTCGGGCGTGACCAGATCTGGCGGCCCGAAGGTGGCGAGCAGGGCCATGATGCCATATGGCAGCCAGCACAACAAATAGCAGATCACCATAATCACCACCATGAACAACACACGCTGCTCACGTTTCCTGCTCATCGATGCATTAATCCCGCTCACCTGGGGGGCAACAGAGAAAAGAGAGAAAGAAGAAAGAAAGAAAAATGAGGTTTCAATGAAAGAGCAATCCCCTGTCACTGTGTTCAGACATAAAGGTCTTTGACTTTTGCTGCTAAAGGGCGTTTGAGTTTTCCCCAAAGTGAGAAGAGTCTCGAAGTTGGATGCAAGAGTGACAAAACGAAGTGCAGGTCAGACAGGGTGAAGAGGGGGATTGAAAGAGTAAAGGTCCGATGGGGTGGAGTGAGAGATGGAGGGTTGAAGAGGGGCAAAGAAACTCATCTCAAAATCCACAGAAGGACTTTAATCAGAGAGGAGACAGAGGAAGGAGAGAGCACTTTTTATCCCTCACTATGAGACTTACTAAACACTTGACCTCAAATACGATCTTTTACATAGACTTATTTCGGTGATAATAATATGTTTTTATCTTATTTCCACCCTCATTAGCATTATGATAGTCAAAAGTTTAAATTAATAGATAGACACTCAGGGTAAATCTGTTTCCATAGAGTTTTCATTATTGTATCATGCATTGACAATGAACCCAGCCTGACAGGCTTACAAACACTGTTTGTTACACATAAAGACCAGAGACCAAAGTAGAAAAATTAATTACTGACAAAATGGTACGAAAATTCATTAAATGATGTTTCGCATAAAACAGACCAATTTGTGGTATTACAATAAAAGACTCATTGAAATCTGTCATCATCAGCACAAAAACACATCGGGACTTTGGACAGACCCTTTAAAGCCACTGTCAAGAGTTTTTCACCTTTTTTTAACAGACCAAAATCAATTCTGAAGTCACTTTATAACTTAAAAAACACAACCTGAGCATCTTTGAAAAATGAGATTTTTTTTTTTCTGATGTTACTTACAATGCTGTTGCAGGGTAAAAATCAGCCAGAAAAAGAAGAAAAAGAAAAAAAAAGGCCGGTGTTAAAGGTGTGGTAGGCAGGATTCTGTTAAAGAAGATCTTTTTTTTTTTTTTTTTTTTTTTTGTGGTGTATATACAAAAAAGCTTTTAATATCAGTCAATAGCTGATGTTTTGTTATGCCTGTGTAGTCACACACACAGACATAACATAACATAAAAGACGCTGCTCCTTAGCGCTGATTGGTTGTGAGGCAGACGCTGCTCTCCTGTGTTGTTCACAAGTCCAAACAAAGTTAGCATGCTACAATATCGGACAGTAGAAACCAACCAGAAAGTACAGAAAACTGTCTGAATCCTCCTTTGGCCACGACTGCCAACGCAAGCAAGAAAATGAAGTAAATACCGGAGACTCTGGTGGAATAACGGGCGCTTAAAAAGGAGGAAGACTTGACAAGAGCTAAAAAGCTGGGTCAACTTCATGAATCATTAACGATTGGGATGCTTCGGGATCTTACGGACTCTGTAACCTTTCTGCTGGACAGGTAAACTACTTTAACAAAGTAAGCCAAGCATCTGTAACAGAAGTGTTTCTTGTCAAACGGGACCTGCTGCGTGTTGTAGCACCACTAAACTGTTTACCTCGGGTCCTGGATTATGTCACTTTATGCTAGTTTTAGAGGTCCTGCAAACATTGTGTTTGCTGGTAGTCTGTTGGCATCTACAGTAGCACCAATGCATTTTAATTTCACGTTGACTGGGCTCCATTTGTAATTATTTAAAGTATTTATCTGCATTATATCTGAATTTTATTGAAACGATACGGGCGAGCAGGAGTGTATGTTTGTGGGCGGGGCTTTCTGGAGCAGAGAGGGAGGGAGAGGAGCTGAGGGGAAAACTGGTTGAGAGGGGTAGTGTTTACATTCAAGATTTCTCCCAAAAACTGACCCTGCCTACCCCAACTTGAAGATGAAGCCGAACAAGAGTAAAAAAATTCAAATGATAATAAAAAAAACCCTGCAGTTTTATGGTACTTTGTGAATAAAAAAATAGATAAAGACAAATTGGAATCACTATTAATACTAGCAATCACTACTATACTAGCAACACAACAGTTGGAGTCAATGTTACTTTTGTTAACACAAATTATGACTATAAATGTTCATAAACAACCCTTTTTCCAAGAAGATGAGACGATGATGAGCCAAAATACATCACTGATAACAAAAACTCAGAGAAATGTCAGACATTTGAAATCCAACATATTTCCCCTAACTGCAGATCTGATCCGTCACCTAAAATACGAGCAGTGATTCCTGTAACAGACCGAGTTAGTTAGTTAAAGGGCACAGTATTACTTTTGCCCCTTGTCTGCAACAACCGCATCATGATAATCTTTTTCTCTTTACACCTTCCTCCTCTTAACCAACTTTCCCAGCTGTGTGTTATTAAAGATTTACAATTTGACTAAATGTTCTGACTTGTTATCAACAGTTGGTCGTATATGAGTAAAATTGTCTAAAAGTGAAAGACGTTTTGGTCTGAAGATGGACACTAAGACTAAATCTGAAATAGCAACCCAAATCAGCACTGGCTGGTGTGTCTTGCCCATAGACTGTATATACTATGGACAACTTGGTTCCGCCTCCCGCCTGTATATGGATTTGAAGCCAAATAAAAACATGAACCCCCTAATAACTTTTAAAAACAGAGCTTCACAGAAAAAAGAGGACTTGAGCACGAACCAGTCTTACAGTAACTACATGTCAACATCACAAGCAGGGGGGAAAAATGTATATTCTGTGCCATTAATTTCTAAAGTTTGTCCACAGCTCCATAAACTTTACTGGCGGAGGCGGGATTTATGACCTATACTGCAGCCCTTCAACAGGTGCTGTTCTCAGAGTGGCTTCACCCAGAGAGGAGGCAGACTCTGTCCATTCTTTATACAGTCTATGGTCTTGCCTTAACCTTGGACATCTTAGTTCTATCAACACAACAGTGTAAAAAGAAGTAGGGTGAATGGGAAGTCATTTTGCATGCATGTCAACAGTATATGGTGAAAGGACTATGTCTACACAGCGCTTCCATAACTCTTCTGAGCATTTATCTCATTAATGACCCCGAGGTTTGAATCTTCATTGTACAAGTTTAGTGCACTGAAATGTCATTTCCTGTCAAACAAGTAAGATTCTGTGGTCAAACTGTCAGCTCATTTAAAACCTGTGACACTGTCTGACCGCTCTTGTTTCTTGTCTGATACTATATCTGATGGAAATAATGAGAAATATCATGATTTGTGATGAAAAATATATAAAAATTTTGCACAATGACTTTTAAAAATTGCTAACGTACATAATTGTGGATGCATATGCTTACACACTCATGCAGTAGTGTTTTGACAATTACACACATAAAGACACAGAAAAGCTGACACCTTTAACATAAACACCATCTCATGGAGACACCTGCAACTCTCTCCCAACTTGCACAGTCTCCATTTGGGCTTCTACCTGACAGCCACATGTCAGCAGCTGTCACTCATTTTCATCGCCATGAGGACGCTCACCAACACAGAGGTGCATTCACAGTAGCAGTGGCAGGTTTTCTTTTTTTATATGTTGTGATAAGGAAGCAAAAGTGAGGCGCAGGCACTCTAGGAAAGTACAGCACACTGTTGCACACACACAAGTCAATCACTCAAAGCAGAAAATGACATGACAGGAACAGAAAAAAAAAACATTCAAGTGTCCTGATCAGCCATCATCACAGCTCATCATGCAGAAAATATATTCCTCGCTCTATCCCGGTCTCTGCATGCTCCTTAATGAAACCGGAATCCTCTCTATATAGCCATATTTCTATTTTCCATGCAGTACATGTGTGGTGTGTATGTTTATGTATGCTGTGAGGACCTATAGAATACTGTATGACACATTATGTTTAAGTACTCTTCTTCTGCATATTTCAGCTCTCATTATACAGTCCATGTATCCTCGTAGACTCCGATGCTGCCACTCATTCTGCAGCATTTGCATTAATATGAACACATTAATAAAGAGCTCAGTTTCCACCAGACTGGCAGAGAGTTTGCATTACAGCCAGAATAAACACAGAGCAAATAAGTGATTTTCTATTGTAGCAGACCAATCAAGTCGTGCAGGTGATTGGCAGACTCTTTACATTTAGCTCATTTACCCCCAAGAGGCTTCCACTGCTCTGCTAATGGGACTTGAGGGTGTGCTCAGACTTCAACATGATGGTACCATTTTATTTGAAATCCCAGGTGCTTCCTGTCTCAGCTGACTTTATTTTTTACAGGTAAAATGTGTCAGGTGCTGACAGCTGGTCTCAAATTCAGACAGAAGCACTCAAACCAAGCTTCTTGTGGCTCATTTTATTATCTGTGGTCAGCAATGGAAGCTAAAAGTGTATCTTTAAATGTTTAAAGTTTGAACTGAACTCTTAAGAAATATTTGAATACAGCCTTTTAAAGGGGCTGAGATACTGACGTACATAAAAAAAGAATAAAAAAATGAAAATTTGAGACTGAAATGAAGAAAACGTGACTTGAATCTAACTCAAAAAAATTGGTCCAACATTTTCCACTCACTTTTTTTGCAGTTTATATTAAGTTACATTGAATAAGGAAATATGAAAAAGTTAGCTATAATTTTAGCAACTTTTTTCGTTTTTTAAAGTGTCTTTTAAAATAGTTCTCAGTTATAAAGTTATAAAGTGAAAAGAGTGGACATTTGTTTCAAACATTTATTTTAAGAAATGCTGCAATCCGCATGCAGGGATGATAAACCAAACAGAAGTGAAACTTTGACAAACATTTGCATTAAGTTAAAATTTTGCTCCAACACAATATGCTTTAGATTTTATCTCTTTACCTTCTCTACCCCCACTTGAGATATTGATTTTCACATTTTCTGAACATCCTTCTCTCTCTGTCCATCCTCAAAGCATTAGCATTGTCTGCCGGCCATTAGCATTTTCTGTGTTATGTGCTTTTAAAAACAAGTTGCAAAGTGCTTAGTAATTAAAAACTGTAAATTTAATCAAAATAAAAAAACAAAGCAGTTATCAGCTTTAGTTATAAAATGCAGTATACCAACAAAGAAGGTTAAAATAAGATTTAGACAAATAAAGACAAGATAATAAGTAAGATTCAATACTTTAACAATAGTTTAAGGCCACAGACACAACTTTGCACTGTCCATTTCACTCAGGCAAGGGAGCTCCAACCCCCTCCCACAAGGCCGCCTAAATAAGATATTTTAAGTAAAAATAAGATTTAAAAAAAAAAAAAAAAAAAAAAAAACTTCCTTAGATTTAAAATTTTGCATTGTTTGCTTTTCTGTTGGAAATAATACATAACCTGAGTATTTATCTTGTATCTCTCACAATCTCATATATAATGTTTCAGCTTAAGGTCCATCACACTAAAGCCACTGGTACTGAGTGGATTTGCTTTGACTCTCTCTGCTATCAAATCTAACTTGGCAGGACAAAATTGGAAGAAGTCTAGCAAACAATCCCCTGAGGAGAGAATTTGATATTTGGTCTGGTTTGCTCCAAATATTCCTGTGTTAAGTCAAACAAACCAGTACCAGATAACTTTAAATGTCACACCACTGCGAGGCTTGCTGCCAAAAAATTCAAACTGCACCTCCACTGACACACTGGATCTTCATAACGAGACATATTTGGCTTTAAGCTGTGTCTTAAAACAAATAAGACTTTGTTTAAGGGAATATACTGTTGTTCATAAGCTGCAGTAATCACTTTAAAGTTGTCACAGGTTCGTTCGTGATAAAAATGATGGCGCAGTCGAAAATCCAGCGTGGTGGGTTTTTATTTACACCAATTCCTCAAAACCAGTAAACAGTGGTAAAAATGTTTACAGTGCAGGAAACAAAAATAAAAGACAAGCAAATAAATGACGTATTTACGGCAGGTTTTCTGAAGGACTTACATTTGTTCCCTTGTAACCCATGATGCCACTAGGCCAAGAGCTCCCTCTAGAGTGCGCAAAGCGCTCTTTAAATAGCCCTTAGCCACAAAAAAGTGTCAAAAATAGAATTTTATCAAAAACCCAGTGTGTATTTACAAACCAGTTTTTCATTTTGTTGAAAAATAAAATGCAGATTATTTAAAATCATATATTTTGCCAATTCTTTCATTTTGGAAAAATGAATTTCCCCCAACTTTTAAGATGTTTCTTGAGCACATTTCTACCCTTAGACAGACTGACTTTAGAAAAGTATAACAAAGGCTACATTTAGTAACATGTTAAGAAAATTTATGTACGTGTCCCTAAGGGACGTACTGAAAAGAAATAACGTGTGTCAATCTATATTTATGTTGTTGTTAAAAAATGTTGTTGATGGTCTCGTGTGGGTTTTTTTGTTTGTTTGTTTGTTTTCAGTTTATTCTGCTTTATTCTACTTACCTTACTCCACCGGAAAACGGAAAGATTCATCGCCATAGCAACACAGAGACGTGTCCTGTGCATGGCAACGTTTATTGTCTTAGTAAACGAGCATCATGTACAGTTCTGAGCCGCACTGGCTGCCTCATTTTTTCATCCTCCCAGTAAAATTATACATCCAGCAACCATCACAGTGACAGGAGCTAAATTAAACTTCTGATTGTTAGTAAGTCCACACGTCTTTAAACCCTTTTACTATTTGACACGTGCCTGCTTCAATATGGCGGAACCTCCGTGGGGACGCGCAAACGGAGGGAGAGTGTATAGGGTGAGTGTGTAGGGGGTGTTTTGGCATTGGGCCGGTGTTTGTCTGTATTGGGCGTGTAGTCTTGAGTGTGCACCCACAAACACCCATAGCGTGGAGAAACGAGTTTGAGGTAAAAAAAGAAACGGTTGGTTGGAGTGCAGGACCGCGGGACACAGGTGCGGGCCTGCAGGGAAACGATTTAACAGTTTAGAGGAGCTTGGCTCTGCGGGGAACGAGTGCGTTTCATGTGCACTCCCGGCACCAGCACACTCAGGCCATGAGAGACAGACAAGCGACAGTCGGGAAATGATGGGGCGTTAAACGACACTCCGTCACAAAATTTTTAGCTCTAAAAAGTTTGAGATCGTCTTCCTGTTTGGCTCTGTCCCCACGCTGCAGGCGTCCTCGTGTTATCAGCTCTGGAGAATAGCTGTGTGATAGCTTCAATCTTGGCTTTAATTAAATAAATTATGTGGCAGAGATCACTGACAAGTTGAGGAAATGAGGAGTAAGCGTAGAATGATTGCAATTAAAGGCTGGTTGACTGATGAAAGGAGTTGGCTTACTCATTGACTGCCCTCACAGAGACATTGTTTCATATGCTAAACAACAATCCCCAAAGCCCTACAATTAATATTTATATGTCAGTCTTGTGAGGGCACAAATCTGTTCACAAATCTGTCACATCTGAGAGGACTACATGCTTACCAATGAGCATTAAAAGAACAGTACACCTTTTAAAATGGACGACATGATGCTGAATTGAGTGCACCATGAACTGAGAACAGCAGCCTCTTATTTTTCAACTGAGCATAAAGACAGTTCTGAAATGGAGCTGTGAATTATTGGCAGGGGTCCAATTCAGCACTGACACTCACTGAAAGTGGACTGACAAGTGGGAAAGAATTTGTTAAGAACAGTCATGATGGGAAATTTAAGTAGAACAGAGCATATCTCGCTGATATCATATGGTTAATTTTCTTCTGTGACTGCAGGCCATCTTATTATTCGTTATTCAGATAGATTGTTAACCTTATTCTTTAGTTGGCAGCCCAAGGACACCAGGAGAAATCTTCAGTTTTTCAGATATAGCTTTTATTTTGGTCACATGTAAAGTAATACAGTGTTGGACTTGGAATAAACCATTTTTGGAGACAATTATTTTTACTAGTATTATGAATTTTTAGTTTGACTCATGTTCCATTACACTGCAGTCACTTAGAAACCTCCAAGAGTTTTGCCTTCACATAAAGGGGGGCTACACTGAATGTTGCTGACCGTTTGCTTCTCTAGTTATACCAACTTTAGTTACTACTGCACAATAGCAATACACAACAGTTACGTCTCCCTATGTAACCCTGACGAGTCGATAAATGCAGTGGATCATTTCCTTAAAGTAATAATCATCATTGTAATCATTTTGCACAGCAG
This sequence comes from Xyrichtys novacula, assembly GCA_962446985.1. Taxonomy (NCBI): domain Eukaryota; kingdom Metazoa; phylum Chordata; class Actinopteri; order Labriformes; family Labridae; genus Xyrichtys; species Xyrichtys novacula. The sequence goes on from OY660877.1 coordinate 8,315,257, forward strand.
ACACAGTAGTTCTTCTGCCTGAGCGTTTCAGTCTGATTTCATTTCCACGAAGTAAGGATCATTTATGTTCTCCCTTGAGCTGCGAAACTCCACTGCACTCAGTGATCGACTCATCAGAGCTCCCCCACAAGCAGCTGCTGGAGGAGGGTGGGTGAGTTGTGTTTAGTCTCTTTGCTGAAGAAACTAGGCAAAGCTAAAGCGATGTCCGTGGCTAATGCTGTGGCTGGGACCGTATATGTACTGTTGATGAAGTTAGGTGCTGTTCTGAGCATTATTTGTGGCTATAGAGTGACGTTTTGGTTGAGGTTTGCGCATGGCGTGGTTAACCGCTGTGTATTGCTATCTTGCTGTCGTTGCTGAAGTTGGTTTAATTAGAGAAGCAAGCAGTCAGCAATTCATCTCTCGAGGTGGTTGGACCATAACTTCAATTTACGCCGGAATATCCCTTTAATGGTAGGTTTTGAATGTTTATGATGCAGCAGTTTTACAGCACTCTTTCTCACACCCAGTAACCTGCGTGACCTGCAATTAAGGAGTTGGCTGCTGAACAGTCATCAGAATTAGCATTTCTACTTAAGAACACAAATTGACTCAAATTTCAGACCAAGGACGGAAAGTGCTTACGTGTCCTGCCAACCTTTTTACTTCTATTTATGTATCCCCGTAAAGCTGCTTGTGTATGCCTTCATGAAAGGCAAGATGTGTCAAACAGTGATTGCATGTTTTTGAATGACTTCTCTCTGCCTGCCAAAACACGTGTCTGCTCAAAAGATGTTTCGCTCTTCTAGACACCACTGAAGTTGACTTTAAGAACCTGCTTTCAATATGTGTCGAGCACGTCGTCCCTCTAAGGGGAGAGAGAGTCACTCTGTGGTCTGGTGCTGTCACTCTGACATCTTCTTTAGAAATTTCCTGTCTGCAGGCAGAGCCATCTATTCTAATCACAGTGTGCAGCACGTAAGAGGATGAATAACAGTGTATGAAGCGACAGAGATGGATAAACTAGGTAGTGTGGCATGTCACTTGAGAAATTCAACAGTTAAGCTTTCCTGTAGGCATTTAGTTGTTCATATTTCATATTTAAGAGAGGATCTTACAATGAAAGAATGTAATTTGCTTTCGGCACTAGCCTTTTGAAATCAAGCACTTTGCAGCTATAAACTGAGAACGCAGAAAAAGCACATGCTGTACTTTTTGAAGACATTTTTAAAATGAGAGGCTTTGCTGATTTAGCTTAAAACGTATTTCACACCAAAGAGGCAGAACACATATGCCAAAAGAAGTGACGACCAGGTCATGTCTGCAGGCTAACGTAGCTGAATTTGCAGTATGAGCTGCAATGGTAAGGACATTATTCACACACAATCATTATTATGAGGTTTACTCAGGGTGGGAATCACTGGAAAGGATGTTTAAGGTGGTAGATTTATGGATAAAATTCAGTGTTAAGGAATACTTCAGCAGCAGGACTGCAGCCAGAGTAGGGGATGATTCAAGTTTGAGCCAAAAACTGAGCTGAGTCCTAGCTGTGGAAAGATTTTTTGCTCTTTTTTTTTTTTTTTTTCTGAAAAGCAAACCCCTGTTGAGTTCTCTCTTTATTGTGGACTCTATATGACAGGTCCTTGTCTAGATTGAAGTCAGAGTTCCTGCAGGAATCATTGCTGTTGTCAGTGGTGATGGAAAAGTGTCGTTGTAGAGTAAAAGTGCAGCAGATTCTGAACCTTTTCGAGGATTTTTTATGGGGTTAGTACAACTGTAACCCTGGTGAAAACTAAACTTTAAATGATTTGAATGCTTGGACGTAAGAACCGAAGCTCAAAGGTTTTTAGCAGTTTCTGAAGGTTCACATCTGTCCAAAATTTCTGAATATTTTCAATTCATGAGATTGAAGTAGAGGAACAAGGACAGGGAAATAATTTGCCAATAAGGCTAAATCTGTAACAGAAAGAGTTAACTCCATGTAAATTGCCTGCGCTCGCTCATCACTGTTGTGAGTCGACCATAAAACTTTGATTTAGGAAGACTAGGCAGGAGGATAGGACAAGTCATTAGGAAACACGTCCTTAAGGAAACTGTTTCTCTGAAGTCAGCTGTGATTGACTCTTGGCTGGTTGGATGTTATCAGAGGACACAACATTCTCCCTCAAACTACTTAAAGTTCTTCTCTTCAATTAGCATCCAAGTGCTTGCCCTCTAATTGGTACTCAGTCTCTTATGTCCAATCTTTACCAAAAAAAAAAAAGCAAATAGTTTTTGTTTTTTTTCCACTGCAAATCAGTCCTTTCACCTCAGCTGACATCTTTCGATGATATCTTTTTCCCTTTTTACCCTTCAACTGTCTTATCTAGGAGTAAAATACACCCTTTTAAAAAAATAAATATTCCTTCTCAACTACCCTGCTGTTGATCTGTCTGCACTGACGTTAATGTGTGTTGTGTATCGTTATGAGAGGCAAAGAAGTATCTCGTCTTATTTTACTGGGCCACATTAGGCCCAAGTCGAACCTAATGTTAAAGAACTGAACTGGAACTATTATTATACTATAGCATTACAAAATAAGACCCTTCACTGAAAGTTGTGAAGCTGTTTTAGATTTTGGCTACCACTGGCTTTAATTTCAGACACTTCTAAATTAACCTATCACCTCCACCTCCGCCCTGTGCACTCCTTTCACTGCAGCCTACAGTAATAATGAAAGTTTGCTTTCATTTGCACTTGAAAGTTTGCTCTCAGCACTTGATCTAACACTTTCTCCTCTCTTGATTTTCACCTTAACTGACTCCTCAAGCTTGTTATCAGTCACACTCACACCAGTGCTGTGACTCTTTCAGTGCATCAGGTTCAAATGAATACATTTACAGTACATTTTGCACTTTTCCAGTGCACCACTTGAAAGATTAGAAACACTGTCCTCTTTTATGGCAGACCCTCTTACAAATGTGATATTGTGTTTGATTCACAATATCCCCTTTGTTGGGTTCAGAAATCCAATTTTCAGGTTTGAAGACGACATAATCCTGATATACAGGTTTTGACAGAATGAAAAACAACAGCGGTTAAACTCAAAGCATGTATGAAAAGCTTAAATCATGGTACTTGATATAATAAGCAGTGTGGGACTTCAGTCAGTTCAGTGTGTAATTGTTTTCTTGTGGTTGCCCTTCCTGTGGTCTTATAAAAATCAGCTGATCCCTTTAGTGTTGTATGTCTTCATAATCAAATCATCACTTTAGCTTAGTGTTAAAGTTTCAAGGAGCCATGTGGGATTCGCATAAAGTGGAGCCAGCCCCCCCCCCCCCCCCCTTACTTTTGTTTTAAATCTACCGCAATGGATTTTAGATCAGTTTTTTTATGGTTTTATGCTCTTGTAGTTGCATAATAATTTTTTAGGAAATCCTAAAGGTCGTCGCGGAGATCTTTAAATCCCTCAAAATATGGACTCTAGTCTGCCTTACCATCTTAAAACAAAACCTAACCTTGGTTCAGAGCAAATCTTTTCCCCCATCTCAACTCAACCCGATTTGTTGTGGTGTTTATTTTTAAGGCAAAGATCAGGAGAGAGCGTAAATCTGTTTGATGGCAGTCCAGCAAACATGTGTGAGATCCCCAGAGGAGAATAAGTCACCTTCAGCATCTTCCAAACACACACACACAGGTCTGCAGGCGAATGGAAGAGGTAGACTGACAGCCATATGGACACAGTCGATAAGTTAGACAGAAATAAATACCCACATGATTCTGACTATGTTCCTATTTTTGAGTTATAATATACAGCTCAGGTGGACAGGCAGGTTTAAGTTGTACTCAGTGACAAATTCACTTTGACTTAAAGTTTAGTTCGCACAAATTTACATGAACTGCTTTACATTAATTTTTCCTGCTGCAAATTCTCAGTCAGCAGAGCCTCATAAAGCTTAAATCTTAACACTGACATTTCTTTGATTAGATGAAATATTGAATTCTTTTGTGGACCTGATATGCATTTAGTTACTAAGCCAGAAAATCCAATTTCAGTGTGTTTCACCAAATAAACATAAAAGTCTGCAGCTTTGCAAATTAAAAAATGTATATAAGGAATATTTGGCTTGATGGACCACTTTAAACTGTATCAGATTAATCCTGGAACAGGATGAGGTGTTTTTTTCTACTCATCTTTACAGTCTTCATCTTTTATAGATTTACCCATTTTTCTTTCAATTATTAAGACAGGCTTCTATAGAAAGAGCAATTATAAAGTGTACTTTAACGTTAACCATCATTTTCCAAATGTTTACCAGTTTTCTGACCTGACCAAAGGCATGGATCAGTTGGGGGACAAGTACTCCCCGACTTTAGGAGCCAACTTGGCTTCGTGGTCAGTTTTCTTGTATGTGAATTGTCACCAGGACCCTAAGAATCTGCCCCTACTTAAGACATGCCTTTGGACCATAGATCAATCCGTTGTAACCATGTCTTTCCCCTTTTTTCGTGGTCTTGTTTTCTCAGGCCTTGTTAGATCTTTTGCAGTTTGACAGTATTGTGTAAAAAAAAAAAAAAAAAAAAAAACTTTCCAACCGTTTTCAAGACCTTCAGGCCTGTAATTTCGTCAAATTGAATAAAACCTTGTTTCCTTTTGCTCCTCCAAACACAACTGTAGACTCATTCTTGGAAATCAGTCAGAAAGGCCTCATTTTGAAAGAAAAAATATATATATATATACGTATATGATTTTTTTTTTCTTTTTTCTTTTTTAAGTTGAGTCATTTCTGCATTTGCAGTAATGAGGATCATCCGGGTCATTGCAGATCCTTTACCCTTGTCTGCTAGTGATACACTCTGACCAGCTCTGTGAAGTTGTGCTGTGGTGCAACTTAATCAAAACTGATGCATTGATGGACATCTCCCAATAAGGTACATCTCATAACACAAAGAAAAGAAGGAAGGAAGGAAGGAAAGGAGGGAGGGAGGGAGAGAGAGAGAAAAAAAAAGAAAGAAAGAGCTTATGGGTTTATGCACATTAATCTTTACAGATTTGTGTATTCAAAATGTGCAGCATCTCTTACCAATAATTCATGCCATGCACACAGTTATCCTGACATCAGCCTTTTTGAAACAAACAGGAAACACTGAAAACAAAGTCTGTTCAGCGGAGTGCATCCACAAAGCCAATCATTCCCTTTATGCTTTTCAGTCTGAAAAGTACAAATAAAACACCCTCCCACACATTATTAAAGATCCCCTGTTAAAGGGCAGGTTATAGTCCCCTGGTGCTTCAAAGTTGCATTCCTTCAAACAGAAACCACACTATATTTTTTATGACTGTGTTAGTAGTGCGGTCACGTTAGTGAGCCAGATTGAACTTCCTGGTTGAAAGAAGGAGCTTGAGTGTGTGTGAGTAGCAACCTGTGAAAACTATTTGTCAAATTTGGCCAGAAATAATGTTGGAATATTTACTCAAAATGATACATAAGTTGGAACCACTCAAATATGTATTTTTTAATTCATTGGTTATTAGTTTAACTTGATGAATGCTGCAAACTCTTTTGCTTGTCATAGATTAAGATGTGATTAAAATGGCTCTGGTCTGTTTTATTCTTCATTTTCATCTAAGAGGTCCACACAAGCAGAGCAAGACCATCCTGTCACCCAGTGTGGTGTATGTTTCTCTAGACTTCATCCTGATCACCTTAATGAAGATCAATGTTGAGCATGCAGGCTGTGAATTTGCAGATTATGGACCAGTTAACTGTCAATCCTCTTTCATCTGCCAGTATGAGAGTCACTTCTTTACTGTCTTTCCTTAACAGAGATTAAAACTTGATCGTGTGTCTTGTAATCCTTTTAAAGTAGTTGCTTTTGTTGAGTCCAACGCTTTTCTCTTGGTCAGTGATGTTTGGGCAAAAGAAAAAAAAAGGGGGATTTCATAGATCTGTGGTTAATAAATACAGTATAAACTGTATACTAGCATGAAAGTGTGTAGACCTCCAATATAAGAGGATCCCACTTTTTTCATCTCTACTTCAAGGGACCAAATGTTTTATGTTAGGACCAAAAGGGGTAATATGCTAATATATTTTTGGTATTTCCCTTCTGGATATTTGGGCAGATGTTATTTTCTATCTGCCAGAAATGTGCATGAAGCTGGCCAGAAGCTGGGGAAAAACTTGGAGCTAAATCACTCTCTGCAGCCAAGTTATGTTGTGAAGTCTCTGCCATCATCAGTGAAGTTCTGACCCGGTGCCACGACAGAGCCCACAACAGACCTTGAGTAACAAAAAGCTAAACAAGCTTGTAGTTTTTCTTCCTTTCTAAATAGCCCCTCAAAGCAGGGTCATCCAGAAAATCAGTTTTAGCTTCCTGTGACCTGCTAAAAAAGTCTCTTATCATCATGGTGAAATATCAATAAGAATTCTACAAGAAACCATTTACACCAACATGAAACACACCCTTACATGGAGGACGATGCAAAGTCCTGTTCATCACTACATGCAGCTTTAATTTACACACATGCACAAAATTGTTGGTACCCTTCGCTTAATGAAAGAAAAACTAAAACAAACAAACAAAAAAAAAAACAATGAAAGTCAGACATTGCTAATTCAAGGTGTGTCCACTAATTAGCATCACAGGTGTCTACAATCTTGTAATCAGTCAGTGGTCCTATATAAAGGGCTACAGGTAGTCACTGTGGTTTTTGGTGACATGGTGTGTACCACACTCAACATGGACCAGAGGAAGCGAAGGAAAGAGTTGTCTCAGGAGATTAAAAAGAAAATTATAGACAAGCATGTTAAAGGTAAAGGCTGTTTGGGTGTTTCTGGTTTGCATTTTCACCATACCCTGAATGAATATGAAGGCAAACAGTGCTAATCTGTATTTTCAGCCCTTGGTGCCATATTCACCTCTCCTCGGATATGACTTGTGAGACTCTACCATGATGTCACATGTTGAGCACATACTGATTGGATATTTACTAGTGGGGGGGAGTTTTTCATCACAGTGAGTGGACTTCCAGGCACACATACAAAACTGGAGAAAAAAAAAGCTGTTGACGACGAAGTGTAGATGCGAAAAGGGTCAGTGTTATACTGACTAATGTAATGACACTTAAATACAACTTGTGTCTTTTGCTGTACTGAAACACTGGTCATAGTTTTAAACTGTAGTTTGGTACAAAAAGGTGCACCTTTATTCCTACCAATTGATATCAACAACCACTATGAATCATCAACAAAACAATCATAAATTCAACACTGAAAAGATTCTTTTGTATGAACCCACAATGGACACAAGGTCATGTTTATAATTACCTTTACAGACAAACAAAATCGCTCCTTCATGACACCCAAACTCCTCCAACACTGTACAACATCAGCACGCCTCAAGCGTTTCCAATGAATCCAAATTATCGATAAATTTGGCATCCACAGGTCTAGTAACTGGATTGTATGGATGAAGCGGGCGGCTCCCATACAGTCTGCTGAGTATCACCTCAGCTGTGGGAGTCTGGCAGTCAGTACCTCCTGTGCTTTCCCCAGCTGCTGCATGCCCTCCTCCCCACCCACCCAGCAGCAGCAGACACACGCCATTAGACTGTGAGGTTGGTGGTGGCGACGGTGTGACACTAAGCAGGCGGTAGGAAGCAGACATGATGTGAGACAGAGGGGAGTGGAGAGAAAGAGAGAGAGGGGGAGTGGAGAGAGGTTGTTTGGAAGGTAAAAGCATACAGGAGGAAGTGGTGGAATTGGTGCGGCCAAGAGAAATAACAAAGAAAACAGGGTGAAAATGGAGCACAGAGGGAAGAGCTGCATGCAGGTGGATTTGTAAGTGATTTCTCTTGATGGAGGCTCCTGTGAGTCTGATTGTTAATAGCAAATCAGCAGAGACTGAAGTGTTTTGTCGTGAATTTCCTCCAGTGACTTTTTCCGTCTACCCTCATCTTGGCTTGCAGTTATGGTAGGTATCCATGCAGTAATCAGACAGTGAGGTTTCCAGCGATTGCAAATGTTCACAAGGGCTGAGTTTTGTACAGTGGCCCTGAGGGTCAAAACACTTCAACTTTTTGCAACACAAAACTGAAGAGAAAACAAAAGGATCAGGAATGTACAATATGTCTGCATTCCACTGATGGCTCCAACTGATAAGATTACTAATTTTTGTAAATATTTATTTTCATTTCTTAAAATATCAAGTTTTTGCACATCTGGCAGTAAAATAAAGCAAAGATATGCATTATTATTCCATACATGCCAACTCTAACTAAAACCACCATAGTGTTGTGTCGTTCATGAACGTTTCGTTCAAAAGAACAGATCTGCTGACTGAAGGAAGTGAACTGAATCACTTCCAGACCTGATTCGTTCCTTTTTCATTTCAGTTGAGCCTGGCATGCCGGTTGGGAGTGGAACTGCCGCCTTTGACTCTTTGCCGAACGACACACAGCCAGCCAGTGAGCGGTGGGTGGGCGGGTGGAGTCTCGTGATTCACTCACAGCAAATGAACGATATGTAACAGTCAGTGAATGAAACGTTTGTGAACAACATGTATCAGTATGTGAACGGAATGATTCAGTCAGTCAATAAATGACATGGTGAACGAAATGAACAACTTCCAGATGACTTGATGCAGGCAGAGGAGGGAGTGGTGTAGCATCGTTCACTGACTGCTGAACACTGGTTCGTTCAGTGAGGCAAAGATGAAACGGTGCATTATAGTGCCTTTACATTAATACACGTGTATAAACTTTCCTGCAAGAAGGATTTCAGCTGATTTAAAGCAATATGCTATTTGATATCTTTAAAAGTAGCAGAATGCCTGCTTGAAGGTAAAAAAGACTTTTTTCTCCTCTCAGCATATTTTTATACTGTGATCATGTTACTGTCCTCTAAAACAGTGGAAAACATCCACACAGGTGATGCACCCGCGGATGAATTCAGAGGGTTTCAGTTTTGTATAGATATTTGCTGAAGGCCTTTAAAGCAAGTGTCTTGTTAGAGTTAGTGATTTTCCAAATTCTATAGTAAGACAGTTTTCATTTTTACTGCCAATGCACATTGGTTCTAAATATCAGTGATCAATCATATAAACATGCTGAAAAGAGTCTGTGAATTGAGCCAACAACTGCTGAGATGAGGGTTACTACCTCTGTACATGGGGTTTGCACTCAAACCATTTGGCCAAACTGGCGCCCATCAACCCCCCCCCCCCCCCTTTTTTTTCCTTTTCCAAAAATCCAATGACAGGTCACAAAAAACAAAAACAGATGATATCTCCAATGACATCAAATATATATATATATTTGTATTTTTGAAGTTAGATTTTAAACTGCTGTTGTAATATTTTGGCCTACAGGGCCACCGTGCCCTCTCAAGTCAAACACGTGTGTCAGCCTTAATATGAACATTTTCATGTGAGGGAATTGTGCTAACCAGGCCCAGACAAACATCCCTCTAATTGTCTGCCTGAAACCACATAGCTCATGGGACTTATCAGGGGAAAGTAGACCCAAGATGAATCCTTTGGAACAATTAGTGTTCACCATGCCAGAATCATTCTTTGGGGTTTCTTGATGGTTGACACTGCAAACCAGAGGGAGGTCAGCTGGAGCAGCTTTGTAACTCTACACCATCTCAACCAGGAAGGAAAGATTAGAAACAGTTTTCTGAGTACCTGTAAAGTCTGACTCTTTATCTCCTGTTACCTTCAACAGAAACCTCTTACATCTGTAGCTCTAAAAAAAAGGGTTAATCTGACTTTGAATAGCAGACAGAGAAAAGCTTATTCTGTGACACTTAAGTTATGAGGAGAAGAACAGCATGGAGGAGATAGATGATCCTTGACAGTAACACTCTCCTTAAATCTAATTAATGAGGAAGAAACTTCACAGATGCCACTAGCACTCATAAAAACTGTAATTCCTTATTACTGCTTGTTAAAATATATATTTAGCACCGGCATTTCTCATTTGGCTTTTAAAGTGCTTCAAACTCCCTGCGTCTGACTGAAAGCAGTGACTTTTAAAAGACAAAGAGCAGAGCCATCAAAAGTTGCTCATTTTGTTTAAGCTATTGCTGTCATATTCATCATTTACAGCGTAAAAACCTTGCTGGCATTTTTCAATAAGCAAGTCACGAGTTGTGTGTGATTCTTCTCCTCTCGGTGAGGCTCAAGCTGTTGCATGCCACCAAAGTTAAGTCTTATCTTGGCATCAGAACATGAAGACCTCGGAAAGCTACATCCTCACCAATCTGGTCCCACTTTTCACCCTTCCATCATCTCTCCCTCCTTCCTGCCAGAGGGAGGGGAAGTGCAGTCACTGAGACAAGATGCTCGACTAATGCCGAGAGTCATATTAAAACATGTCAGCCATCACCACGTACTGGAGTGACATTCCCCTTCTCATGTTACTTTCCTGAGGCGTAGGGGGGCTGAGATGAGTCATGTTTGAGACCCTGTGTCACATACAGAATGTTGTTTGGCATTTTCCTGAGAAATGAGCAACTTATTACTCAAATACAGGCGTACTTGGCATGGTATGTTGCTTCAAAAGCTTATTATTATCAGTGCCATCACAAATGTAATTAGACCCACTCCCATCCAATCATCCACCATATGAGTGTAACTCTTTGCAGCATTTAGGAAGTTACAGTGAAGCAGAAAAACTTCCTTTAACAGGCAGAAACCTTGAATGTCAGACATTCAAAGTCGATCATATTTTACCCAGTGCAGATCTAATCCTTCAATATGAGTAAAGCTTTCTTGTACCAGGCTGAGTTGGTTGAAGTGTGCAGTTTTCATTTTGTCCCTTGTCTGTAACAAGTGCACTTAAATTCTCTCTGCCTCCCTGTGTCTTTCTCATTTTTATAGACTTTTTCCAGCTGCATCTTGATAGAAAAAAACACAACCAGCTTCTGGGGCCACACCAGTTTGAATGTTTGGAGTTTTTTTTTTTCTGTTTGAATTGTTAACAGCTCCATGTCTAAACCTCATTCAGAGACTTGTTTGAGAGTGAATTTATCTAGATATTTTGCAGCTATGATAAACTTGAATAGTTAAAGATGAAGAAAAGGTTGAGAGAGCAGTAAACTGAGCATCTGTACAGTGTGCCTGTCCAGGGGCGTTCTTGGACTTTACGATACTAGGAGCTGTGCCTCCACCCCCCCAAACCCACCCCACACAAAAAAGAAAGAAATCAAAGAAACTGAATACATCCATCGTGGCCACAAGATAGTGTGACTTGGAGAAGATTTTTCCTCTGTAGTACCTTAATAGAACAGCGGGGACAGCACTACAGGCATCAGAATTAAGGTAAATTAAGGAATTAAGGCAAATATCTGCCGAAAACAATAAGGTTTATCAGTTTTAACATTCATTCTTGTCTTTGTACAGTATTCAATTAAATATGGGTGGAAAAGGATTTATGTTTTCTGTTCTTATTCACGTTTTACACAACGTCCAAACTTCACTGGAATCAGGGTTTGTACGACGCCTGAGTCACTTTTATAACTTTGAGTCCAAGAAAAATGAATTCCCAGAAACAGAACACTACCATGAGGCAGTCAAGTCTTCTGACTTTTTCTCATGTTTAAACACACACCTGGGTGCCCAGACAAATGATCAGCTAGAACACAAACACACCTACACACCACCCAGGAGGGAAAAAGACAGTCGCTGCACTTTTGTAGGCTTGTTTTTCTGGCTTGTTTGCCTCAGCATTCCAGCTCCTGGATGCTCTGCTAGAGAAGTCGTCGGCAGTTAAACATGATTGATCACAGGACTTGTGTTGGCTGCATTAGTCCTGTACACCAGCAGCCTCCTGTGGCTGCCCAGAGCCCATTGAAGGTCCTTCCTCTGCAAGTATACTCAGTGCTCCACTGAGGCTGTCTACAAACACTCACTGTCCTCCCTCCTTCTGTTTTCCTCACTTCCACCTACTTCATCTCTCCCCCTTTGCCATCATGCTGAGGTGTCTGCAAGGTTGCAGTGAAAGAGAAGCATGATTGTAACTTTTATTGAATCAGGGAGTCAAGTAAATCAGCAGGACAGTGGGGAATAAACATCACCTGCTGCTTTCTTCAGACAAATAACTTGTAAGGGAGGGAATCAAGAATCAAATTGAGGGTGAGGCTTGGCCAGGGGAATTCAGGGGGCAGGGGTAGTGATTGTATGGAGTATGTGTGTGAATGTGCTGGGGCATTCATTTTCATTTGGGATAACAACACCGGAGTGCACTGTACAAGAAAATTGACTTGTTGGATTGTGCACGTAAAGGACTTTTCTCTGTGGTTAGATTGCTTTTGCTCCATCTAGAGTTCCTGACTCTTATCGTGCCCCTTGGAGCTCCGAAGAAACTCTACTGTAGATTGAGAGGGAGAGGGATAATCAGGAAACCTATGTTCAGTCCTAATGTCACAGGTTCTGATAGAGTTTGCCAAGCAGAGGGAACAAAGTGAGTGTACCTGCTGGCTGTGAGCGAAAAGTCAAGGATGAGGTCATGTCAGAGCTTTCAAGTGTGCTTTCTGAGAATGCATGCCTATCCACAACATAAGGTACAATACCCAGGGATTAAAGCAAAAACAAAGCTTTGGACTGACAATTTTTGCTACTCTAAATCATGTTAACAGACCATCAACCTGTGCGTATGTGTGTATCGCCCATCAACCTTGTCTCTAGGCACCTCATGACCCTGTAATGGACAAGCAGATGAAGATGACTGACTGACCGTTTGACCAACATTTCTCCTGTGTTAACTTTCGCCACTTTCTGATGATCTGGCAAAACTTTGATAACAATTCTTGTACCCATAACCACCACGCATTGGCAAGCATGGCGCCCTCTTCTCTGCCTCTGATTGGCTAAAACTATGGCTCTGGCTGGCTTTATTTGCTGAAAGCAGTGTCAGTTAATCCTTGTACTATAGTTAGATTGAATGCCTTAACGGGACAACGACAAAACATTTTTTTCTCTCTTATTTTTGCGAATGATGGAAAACCATTGTAGCGACGGAGAATTTTAATACCTGAATATCCCCACATGCTAAAGTTGAACCTTTTAATAGAGACCTACCATCAACATTTAACAAAAGATTCTGAGGACAAGATACAACATGAACATCTATAGGAAATGGGGACACATTAACTAACACAGAGGAAAATGATTTCCAACATGAAGGCACCAGCAGATGCAAAATCAAGCATCAAGTTACAGACAAATTCACTTATCGTAGGTTAAAATGACAAGGTAAGGAAAAGATCTTTATCATTTAAAGCTCTGCAGTGCACTCAGTATGCATTTTTGCATGTCTGGTGGAAGTGTATGTTGTTAAAAATCAATTAAGAAGCACTTTTTGGATATAAAGGACAATTTATCAAGGCAAATGAGACAAAAACAGAAACTGGCTAATTCAAAAAGAGCTAAAAGTGAAAAAGAGCTAACATTTTTCTCCAGTCTTTTTACTGGAGAAAAATGTCTGGACTCCTGAGAGCAGGTAGTAACTGTACCATATACATTTCATGTGCAAACTTTTCAGTGATCTGGTCAACAATTTCACTTAGGCATGACTAAAACTTAGTGGATCTACATAAGGAATGTTAACATTATTCAGACTCTATTTTCATATACAGGATTTGGACCAGTCAGGTATTCACTGTTCAATACTTAAACTTAACACATACAGGTACACTTTTCCATGTGTGTTATGATGTAGACATTTTTTTTTTTAAAACAAGGTATTCTCATTAGTTTACTACATACAGGGAGGTAGCTTTTTGTTATCAGTTAAGTTAGTCTTCCTTGGCTTTTTTCTTTGTTTTAATATACTTGTATTTATCTTCTATATTTAATTTTTTTTTATCTACAGATTTATTTTTTGCAGCCCTAAGTGACTTTGCATTTAACACATTTTCTAAAGTAAATGAGTAAAGTAATAGTAAATTTCTGGAGTCTGTTTGACAAATAATGCACAAATATCTGCACTAAAGTAGTCCAGTAATTTCAAAATATCAATACTGAATTCAGCTCCACGGTCTCGCTATAGCTTCCTTACTTCCTTCCTTACTGACTGCATGTCAGATCCACACAGGGGTTGGATGATGCATACACACAAACATGTATAAGCCCACAAACACACACACAAGAACGCCACATGTCACTGCTTTTTTATTGATGTCGGCTACCCCACTGAAACCAAGGTTACAGAATCAAAACTTTATGACAGGGCTGCCATTAAAATTGGTTTTTCATGAGCCAAAGAAATGATGGGAGTGAGTGCATTTCCTGTGCACTCTATAGCCTTCCTCTCCCCACACACACGGTCACTGAGTTTGAGTTTATAGCTGATCACTGGTAAAATGGAAATAATTCAAACTGAAGGGATTTACTTGAAAGCCACTGTTGTAAAACAGATAGGATGGACTACATGGGCTGTTTGTGGTGTTTCCTGTTTTGCCATTCATGTGAGGACCTGTATTGATACAGTGCTTTGTATCACATTAGTATTTTAGTGTTTCAATATTTTCTCACACCCCTACTGTAAAATCCCATAATTCAGATCAATAGCATATTGTTCTTAATTTCTCTGGAACCTAAAACAGAGGGTATAGTACTAAATCCTGATATTATAGGAGTAATGTATTTGACTGCATAATCAGGAGTAAAACTTCATATAAGATGTCTCTTTTTAACCTTTTCAAGCCATGAAGCTCTTACACACACCACACTCTGGTCGTGACTCCTTCAAACACTCACCCAGCTGTATACATGCACTTACACACAGCTGCAAAATAGGACTTTTTCCTTTGTTCTTGTGTTTCATCAATTAGACACAGGGGGCTAAAAGCTCATTTCTCACTTTGTCCTGGAACTGCCTAAAACACCAGCACATACACACAGATCCACACACAAACACCTTCCAGGAGGATTTCCTTCCGTATGTTTTTAAACACATTCAGTGTGAATATTATTGATCGTCCCAGCATGGCTCTAGTCTAATACATCCTGAGGGCATTAAATTCTAACAACAAATTAATTATACACATGAATTTTTTATCCAGTTAGGTGGAGGAAAAGGTAATTAGCTCAGGTACAAAAACAAAGATGAGGAGGTTTAGACTTTCAGATGTAGCAAAAGATTTTCAATGTTGGGTCTTTTCAAAGGAGTGTTGAAAATTCATGCTACCAGTATGGCTGGCTCTGTACTCTTATTGATTACCATCAATCATGTTAAAGCTTGGTAGGGTTTGCATAAACATGATAATACACATTTTTTACAGGTCACATTTAGATTCCCAAGCATTCCCTCTTAAGATAAACTTGGTTAAACATTAAAGGTAACCAGCTGCATAAAAACTTTGTCCAGAGTCTAGAAGAGACCTAAAAGACAGAAAACAGCTCAACAGGAACTGCAAAATCTAAAAACTTCCACATATGGGTCTTTTAATTGGAAATGAATAAATTGGGAACCAGAATTTTCACCAAAAGTCAACATCGGAGTGCCTTTAAGTGGGAGTGAGGGACCAAGTGAACACATGAAAACAGGTCAGTAGGAACCCAATCAAAGTGATAATATATCTGTGACCACTGCTCCAATTCCTGCACAGAATCCTCAAGAGGTACGTTAGATTTATATCTGCAGGAGAAGCACATGCAGGGTGCAGCTGAGACAAGCACACTCTGTCTGAACAGTGGGCAGCCATCCTCAATAAAGCCAGAGCCTGTAAAATACAGTACAGATATATTTTGAGGAACAGGTCTCTGTTCATCACTGCCTTAATGAATGAATTGGTGCAACTGTTGGTGTGTCAGCCAAAAGAGAAATGCTGCTACATCCTACAGACAGATGGCTGCAGAGGCTGGCAGTGCCAGACGAGAGGCTGCAATACATTTAGATACTCCAATTAGGCCATGGCTTACTAGGTCAAGGCAGGCAGGGAGCCCAAGATATGAGGAAAGAGTGAAATAATGGCCACCATACAGACAGACCAGTGCCTGTTCTCAAAATAAACACAAGATAAATAAATCCTTTGAAGCTTCTCAGTTTAAGCCAACTTTTGACAACTTGTTGATGAGATGTTGTTTGGTTACTTTCTTACCAAATATCTTGGTTTGATGAGTGCATGAAAATCTTTTCTAAGTGTTCACTTTGGGAAGTGTTCTGGTTTCAATATGTCTTGTGATTTTAGCACCAGATGTATTGACCAATCACAAACCAGCATGCTTTGGTGTACGTAGTAAAACAGTTTGTATAGAGAGCAAAAGCAGGCAGAACACAACCCACAATGAGATTCTGGTTTCCATACACAGATAGCCAATGATAATTCAGTTAGCTGTGTTATAGTTTGTAGAAATGGGAAATGCTCCCTTGCTCACCCCTCCGATTGGTAAAGCAACAGAGGCCTTCAAGGACTTTTTTTCCCAGTTTTTATCATTGAATACAAATTATTTTGAGCATAACTACTCTCATCCTTTTTCATCTTTCGCGCATTTCAAACAGTCCACTCACCAAATACAAGAATGGGCATGATTAGTTTGACCCCTCTAGGCTACCGTGGAAAGGGACCCTCTCCTTTGTGGATGTAAAAGGCTCATTCAAGTAAATAAACAACCAAAAACAGTTTTTGTATTCAGGTGATTAAACACTCATTTATACATACCTACATACTTGCCTAAATGACACCAATCAGGTCTGCTCTAGAGATGGTTGTGGTCCTTAAACTTCTCTGCACACAAGGGTCCATGAATTACCATTTAGGTTTGACCAAAGACATCTCTATGAAGAGACACAGCTGTGTATGCCAGAATTGCAAAAGCTTCCTGTGCTTTTGGAAGGACTAACAGAGTGGTGAGGCGGGCTTGGCTTCTGAGTTTAACAAGCTTTTGATTGAAACACCACATTTTCATGACAGAACAGATTTTAATGATTTGACAAGGTCCTTTTATTTTAAATGTCCTTCCAGATACCCATGTCCTTTGCCAACAAATCCAGTAAACACCATCTCTTTCAGCAGACACCAATATTATGTACTGGATGACCCCATACACATAAAAAGCTCTCCACATTTATTAGCTTTTTTTTTAAAATTCCGTTTTATTTATTTTTTCCTTACAAACTGCTATTGATCAAAAAAGGTAAAACTGCAACTGCACATCAATAGACCTTTATGACCTGCAAGCTATTCATCAAGACTCACAATCACAGCTCCTACAATAGACTGATCTGTAGTCTTTATTTTGTCAGTTTCATCAAAATTCTGAATTAGTCTCGATGAAATGTGGGCATGTTTCTCTCTTTTCTACTGCACATTTTTCATATCCATATCCCTGAGCATTAAGCTGTCACCACCTTTGTCTTGCACAGTTGCCATGGTTTCAGGCATCACCCCATGTCCACAGAGATAAGTGTGAAAGACACTGTTTACATGTCTTTCACAAAGTGGCGGTAGAGCTTTGCTTTGTTAAAACACATGCCGACTCTCCTCAGTAAATCGATCATTTCTAAACTCAGGCTGTTTGATTAGAGCTGCTCATTCACTGTTGATTGTTCACTTGTTCTCCAAATATCGGTTTTGTTTCCTGGGATGAGCTCTAGAGAAGACACTTAAACGTCAGACACGTCACAATATTTTTGCAGCAGACATTGTGAAGAACATGTCGATGGTCTGTCAATGCTTATATCTTGCCCGGGGGTCAATAATGCACTTGTCCATCTTTTCCGCCATGTTGTCTACTACGGAAGCCTATTGCATTCACTTACTTAAAAAAGGAACCTGTTTTTTTTTTTTTAGTAACTTTAAAAAAAATATATATCTTTGCTGTTTTTCTGACTATGTTTTTTCTCCCTAACTGAGCGAGATACTTAAAAATCCTGCGAGAATCTCATACAATCAAATAACATGAACCACTGCGGCTGCTACAAATCAGTGGATTCCAGGCTCCTAGATAACTTCGACTATTGGGTCAATGAGAGAAAAGCTTATTATTAGTTAAACATAGGGTATGCAAATTCTTAGGTGTCTGTGTAAAGAAGACAATCCTATGACAATTCAATCTATCTGACTTAACCCTCACATACTGTTCAAATCCTGTACCCTCACAGTATGTTCCGGGTCAAAATTACCCCTTCAAAGAGTTCAAAGAGCAGCTTTCTGTCACAGAAAGTTCTCTTGACTAGTTAGGTCATTTTGACCTCTGTCTAAGTGTGTCTGTGTGACCGTATGTCTGTGTGCGTGCGTGTGTGTGTGTGTTTCTGTCAAGGTAATGATAGTTTAATAATGATTTGGATATATCTTTTTGAACAACAAACCTTATATTGAACACTGTTGTTACTGTTTGTCACTTGTCCCACACTGCTAGATCTAAAATCCATCTAAATATAGATACGGGTCAAATTTGACCCATAACAGCCTTAGAGGGGAAAAATTTGTAGCACATAAACAAAAATACACATGAATATTTTTAAATTAATTTAATGTATTTTGGGCAACTTCAGGAAAAGTCATCAAGTTTCAGGCTTAAAGAATGATGTTTAGGGTATTTTTACTGCTGTTAAAAGTCAAAACGGGTCAAATTTGACCCCGAACGGTATGTGAGGGTTAAAAAAGGAATATCTCCCAGTATCTCAAAAGAAAGTAAAACTTTATTAAACTAATCAAGTGGGCCATGTTTGCTTCCAATAAATCGAGCAGAATGGGATGAAAGAGTCTGTTTTTAAATGATCATGATCCCAGAGAATAGCAAAAACAATGAGTTTGAAAAACAAAACAAAACAAAAATAGTGAGAAAAACAGAAAAGACAAAAAATACTCTGAAAAACAGATAAAAAAATCAGTCCAAAGAACAGAGCAGAACAGAAAAAAATTACTCTGAAAAACAGCTTTTATTATTATTAATTAATTTATCAATGTATTTATTATTATTTTTTTTTTGGTAATTGCAATACACTTCCCTAACTTACCATTGACTGTACTCAAAGGTATTGTTTTGGTCACATATTCAACAGTTAGAGGTGAAATTATAAACAGTATGCTAGATATGCCATGAATGCTGTTTGTAGACTGATTTGATTTGTAGGACGTGTGTGATTTGTGGTTGTCTTTTGTGTCACTTTTGCTTTTGAGAACAAACAACTATTGTTAAGGGGATTTGACCAATCTGCATCAAGTTAAAAAATAAAGGTGATTTGCAAAAAAGCGGAGTTAAAAACTGTCCTTAAAATGAAACTTTAAATATCTGTGGTCCGGAAAAGACAAACAAAGATGCCTCAAGCACTTCCCACACATGAACACTTCCCAGCTGAATCACACTAACAAAACATCCAGCTGCAGGCTTTACAAGCAGTATTACACACTTGAAAAGCTTGAAAGTATATCTGTTGTTTTACCTGCTCTCAGCACGTTTTCACAGTCAAAAATACACCATTATGTTCGGTTATTGTGGCTAATCTGAGTGGATAAAGGCTAAAGTTGACGTTTATATACAGCCATGGTTACACACAGACACCCAGCTTCATGAATGTAATTTGGTGAGAGTGCAGAGAGTTTATACAGTTGTGTACTAAATTGAAAGTGAGTGTAGCTGAAAGATTGGTGTGTTTAGAAGCTAAACAGTAATTTGAGAATCACTTACTTGAAAAGAGACAGATGGGAGGATTGATATTGGCTCTGATCTCTGAAATACACTGAATATGGCGCTGCATACTGCAGTTGAGGAGCTAGAAACAGGGAACTTCAGTTTTACACAACTGAGGCTAGTACGAAGTTTAAAGTACATTTTTAAGTTCTTTTCTGTTGTTTAAAATCTAACACTCAGCTCGACATCTATTTGTGCATCTTTAGTAGAACATGACTGATAATGTCGACAGTGATCATTGAGAACAGTATAGAGGGATAGTACATTCAATGTAAATGTTAAGATGCTCCTCATGAGAGGCTCACTTGGCTCTCTGAGGTAAAAATGGACACAGACTTTTTGCTGACTTTAGGCTTTGGTTCCTGTGGCCTGAACTTGGTGACCTCTGTGTACCTGGGCTGTTTGAGTCTGACCCTGCAGCTGGTTTTGTCTTTGGGGAAACTAAACCAACCCTTTAAGGGTGACTCTGACATTGAATGTCACTTAACATCTGCTGATACTCAAATTTCTCTCCTTGTTTAACTGCCACAACATATGAAGACCACGCTGGACTGGTTTCAATGGGACAGTAGCTGCTGATCAACACATTAGTGGTTTACAACCCAAACCGGGTCTTCCTGACATTTGATTTAATATCTTTAACAGCAGCTCCACATGAGTTAGGGTAAAGCATCAGCTACTGATGATGGCTGCGAAACCTTGTGCATGATAACAGGGCAGGGCCTTCCTGTTTGTAAGCTGTGTGGCTTATGCTCAAAATTTCAAGGAGAGGAGGCTGACTTTGATTTTTATACTTTTTTATTTTTTCTACCATAAGTTGTGCATTGTTTAAGGTCCAAATGGACTGTAAAACTGGTTCTGGTACAGCTCATAAAATTCGAAAAAATATCTGTATTTTTTTTTTTTAAACATTTTTAAATCCAAAAATCTGACTTACAAACAAAATCTAAAAACATTAGAACAACACACACAAAGAAAAAAAAAAAAAAATCCAAAATAAGGGTTTATTGTACAGAAATGTCGACCCTCTGGAAAATCCTGTTCATTTATGCTCTCAGTATTCAATCAGGGCTCGTTCTGCACAAAATACTACATCAATGCAACATGACTGAAGCCCAGGTTGCTTTGATAGTTCCTTCAGCTCGTGCATTGTTGCTCGCTTGTCTCATATCTTTCTTTTGATGATTCCCTAGAGCTCCTGTTTGGGGTTCAGGTTAGGCATGTACAGTAATGCTGTAATTCTGGTAGTTTTGGCGCAGTGGCAGGTGCCAGGTCCTGCTTGAAAAGGAAATCTGTATCCCCAAAAAGCTTTACAGTAGATGGATGCATGACAAGTTCTAAAATCTGCAGGTAGACTTTAAACTGTGTTGACTCTGGGCTTGATAAAACCCAGCAGACCAACATCAGCAAATGATATGACACCCCAAATCATCACAGACTATGAGAACTTCACACTGGACTTCAAGCTCTTGGGATTCTGTATCTCCCTAATCTTCCTCCAGACTCTGGAACCTTGACTTTCAAATAAGATGTAAAATTAACTTTCATCTAACAACCTTTGGACCACCAATTCTTTTCCTGGTGATCAGAGTTTATTGGCTCATTCTAACTCCTTTCAAGACTGTCATTGGCACTCCATGCAGGAAGCTTATTGTGTAATCAGGTTGTGTAATGACTTCAGAATAGGCCAGTGAATCTCAGGGCTGTATATTATGTTCTGTATCGGCAATGTTAAAGTCACATGAATGAAAAATGTACTATCATTGTATTTTAAAAAATGCTTTTTAAAGTAAAAGAGTTATTAGTTTTATTGTCATGTTGTTTTTCACACATGTCTTTTATTCAGAGGTTGTTTCAGGGACAGTTACTCAGTGATGAACATGACCTTCAAAACTCTTTATTTGCACCCTTATTTAAAAACTTCACACTGGACTTCAAGCTCTTGGAATTCTGTATGTCCCTAATCTTCCTCCAGACTCTGGGACCTTGGCTTTCAAATAAGATGTAAAATTTACTTTCATCTGAAAACTTTTGGACCACCAATTCTTTTCCTCGTGATCACAGTTTATTGGCTCATTCTAACTCCTTTAAAGACTGTCATTATTGACTGAAGAATCTTCCACAGTATTGTAATGTTCTGCATTGGTGGATTTTTTATTTTGTTAGCTGTAATAATCAAGAGTCAAACAAAAAATGTCGAATAATTTCACTTTGTGTTTGATGAATCTAGGGTATGTGGAATTTTTTTTTCTTTTTTTCATTTAAATTGTGAGGGGGAAAAAAAAAAAGTTTTTTGGGACATGTTTATTTTCTGAATTGCACCTGTATATGAAAGGGTAGCTGTGGCTCACAATCCTGAAATTGCAAATTAGAGCCAAGAAGTGAGAATAATTTGACATAAGTTTAATAAGAACTTTGGAAGAAACTTCGGTAGAAAGTGACCCACAGCCTCCTTAGCACATACTGCCGAGGCTGGAGTTCAGTGCCACAGCCATCACGAGCTGCTCACATGAGGTTTGAGGCTGTTGTTCAGGCTCTCTAATTGATTTTGAACCCCCCTGCACTTCTGACCATGATCTTGATGGAAGTGTTCCTCTGTTATCCATTAGCAGCAGCAGGGTTGGGTTAATGGCGTCACACAGCTTGGATGTAAGTGCAGGATGTGTGCGCTCTCCATATGTCCACAGATTTGCAGTGAAGGGTTGGCAGATGTCAGGGATCTCAGAGCTGAAGCGCATGAGAGACCCTGATGCTAACAGCTGTTGAAACTGCTGAACATCAGAAATTCTACCTGCGTCCTTTTGGAAGACTTAATTAGTCCTTCATCCACAAGCGCTCCTTTTTTGGCACAAATTCATGGTGTTGGTCATGGCTCTATCAAGTAACTTATTTTCTGATTATAATTCACAAATCAGGATAATAAAAGATAAGAAAAACTTATCAAGATAAAAATCTCATAAAAGCTCAGACTCAGGTGCAGACTAATGTCAGTTTTAACTCAAGTCACTTTAAAATCATATTTTGTAGGAAGCAGTTTGTCCACACAGAAAAAAAATCAACAAAATTACACACCTCTCAATTTCAAACTTTCACTCTGCTCTGGTGATACTTAAACCCCTAGCCTACGTTGTATTTCTATCATGCAGACCTTCTTTGTTCAGTAAAGTTCAGGATAGTTTAATAACGATCTTGTTTGGGTTTCCACAGCAGTGAGTGCCAGACCATGGCACTCCACGCAGGAAGCTTGTCAGTTGTGTGACGGCCTCAAAATAGCTTAATTTTTGCGTGAAAAGCCTATCTCGCCTTTTTTTTTCAGTGATAGGATCTAGGCCAGTGGATCTCACTCGCCTAGATCTTATATTATGTTCCACATCAGCTGTGTTTATGTCAAACAAATGAAAAATGTTCGAGTGTTGTACTTGATGTTGCGTTTGGGTCAGTTGTTCAGTGAAGGAAATAACTTTCAAAACTCTTTAGTTGCAGCTTTAGTTAAAGTTTGCTTTCAATAAAAGTTGTCTGCAGACTTCAGCTAAGCCATGTTGGTTATTACATAATATCTGGTCACAGAAAATATTTAGTATTTTTATGTTGCTGGTAAACAAGACCAGCAATGACAGGAGCAATGACAGGAGTTTTCAAGTCACTAAGAGCGGTCACTGTTATCTTCAGCCTGTTTCATCACCAGTCAAAAATTCCTCCCTGTGGCTTCAAGCACCTGTTAACCTCCTGGCAGCCATAATGTTAAAAAGCATGGCATAATGTAAGTAAAAATGTTTATTAAAACATAATCCATTCAGGTACATACATTTTCAGATTAAATGAAATCAGGTTAGAGGATAACTAAAATTGTGGCCCTCAATGTTGAACACTTGAAACTATTATTCTAATAACTCTGTTGCTCCATCTGCGAAATGTTGTAGGATAAGTTGACTTCAGACTTTGTTGACAGAGTTCTCAAATTCAGCCTTTGTTATACAGTAGGAACACGTTGCAAAGAGCACCTGAACATGTGCAGACCCAGCTCATTTTGTGTTGCTTGTTTTGTATGCACTAGCCACAACATGCCATCAGAAGTCAGCATCTGCCTCATTGTGACACATAAAGAGCAAATTTTGAAGCTGCTTTCAGGAGAGATGATGAGGGGTGGAGATGGGATGGAAGTGATAATGGCAACCAAGACAGCCAAGGTGAAAAAGATGAATGATAATGGAGCAGTGAAAAAGAGAGAATATGTGGAGAGGGCACACAGAGAGCTGGGGGATGGAGAAAGAGGGGCTGGAAAAGAGTGAGAAAGCAGGGGCTTGGAGCAGTCACTGCGGAGAATGAAATGAGCCATCATGGCAGCTACTTGTGCACACAGATTCAGAGAAGTAAGCCATGGACAGGGACAATCAGAGTGTGAATGTGAATTGAATGGAAAACACATTTGTAAGGTTGGATATCCTTGTCTTAGGATGTGTCAGAAAATAGTAAGAGGTTGGATATAGAAGCTACAAGAAAAACGAAACAAAAAGAATTGAGGACCCAGAAAAACAATAAAGGAAGACAAGGAACTAGAGTACAAACAAAAAGAACAATCCCTCATCCTTCAGACAATACGGCCAAGAACTGATTCATGCATGCAGCCTTCACTGCAGCCAAGCAGCAGAGCCCTCGAGCATCTCCACTTCCCACCAAGTTTGTTCAAACACAAATGCTGGTTATTTTCTGACTTTGTCAAACAGCATTTTCACAGTTGTATCCCTTTTGCTCAACCTCTCAGTCTCTGCCAGGTTACAGTGTTTTTGTATGTTTGTATGGAGTGTGCTGTTGTATTTGTGACTGGGAACATCAGTGGTTTTGTTGTGAACAAATAAATGAACAAAAACATGAACTCGTAGAAAACCTGGACATGGTCCTAAAACATATGAGCAGTACTGTGATACTTGCTCTCTCTTTCTGCAGTTCGTACCCACTCGTGTTTAGTAGGGATGGGCGATATGGGCTAAATAATTTATCACAATAGGATTTGCCATTTTGGCGATAATGATAACAGTCCATATCAAAAAAGATTATAATTCCAATACATATTTTTGACTAATTTTGTCTTGAGAACACCATTTAGAGTTGTCAAATAAGAGACTTAACCACAAGTTTGAGTGGTAGGTAATGGAAAAAACTAATGACATCAAACAAGTCTCAAATGTGAAAACATTTTGCACAGAGTGAACAGCAGCAGATCCACTGTCCAATGTCAGGTATACTTTATTGCATTCATCTAAACCCAAATCTTGAAGGAAATCCCTCATGTGGAGCCTAGTTCAGTTACGCACTGCTCAGAAATGTCTTCTTCATTACCTTCTGCCATGTTTGTTTGTAATTCTGATCTGTGTGGGCTATGGCTGAGAGTCCATCTCTTGCTTTTACATCTATAACTTGCATTTATCGTATTTATCATGAGATGGCAAATATTTATCATGTAGGATTTTTCTAATGATATATCGTGAACAATAATCTATCACCCATCCCTTGAACATACTCTTGACAGTGTACTCAAACAGTCTGTAGTTCAGCTACTACTACTGTCTACTGCAAAGTAGAAAGCCCTGCTTCTCCTGTGAATGAGGCAGAGCTGCCCATGAGAAACACTTTTCTCTACAGTGCCAACTGCAAATTAAGTAGAGGCAGGAGTGTATTTTCTTAATCCTAACTGCACCACCCCATTTGCATTAAAATTTCCCTCTGGTGCACTGTCTGCCCATTTCAGTTTGATATGTTTGCAGGTCACGAAGTCACAAAACAGGCACAGGCAAAGGAAAAAAGAGTCTGCTTGCATCCAATGAAATTATCTCA
Source organism: Xyrichtys novacula (assembly GCA_962446985.1). NCBI lineage: Eukaryota > Metazoa > Chordata > Actinopteri > Labriformes > Labridae > Xyrichtys > Xyrichtys novacula. The sequence goes on from OY660877.1 coordinate 8,340,691, forward strand.
TGACCAGAGCAAGGTCACTACAACTGATGTAGGCTGGCATAAAATGAGGACTTCTACAGTCACAGTCTGTCACTTGCTGCATGTTGGGCAACAGCGCTTGAGAGCATCACTTTATTTCCACAGGGATGTATGAGCCCCATGAGGAATTTAGACACCAAGGTAAAGTTGATGAAACCACATTGGTTTTTAGTATAGCCAAAAGGATGACTAAGTGCGTATTCATGTGCATATTCTGCTTCTTTGTGTTTTACCCTGAATAATTTAAAGTGTCAATGATTATAGTTCATGTTCAAGTCCTCCTGTTGATGAACTGATCTAGAGGATGCAGCTCTCTCTATTATTTTGACATTGTTATTGCCATACTAATTGAAAGGAACATACTGGACAGTAATTTTCAGTCAGGGAATCTAATAGCCTCCATAAACTTGGATGGGCTGAATCGTGAATGAGAGCCAAGGGTCAACAATTAAATCACTTAGCTAGGCTCACAATTTCCTGGCAACAAAGCAGTGGAATAAAAGTTTAACTAAATCAAGTTATATGATCTAATTTGATGATAATTATCTTCCCATCATTTGAAATATGAAGTGAGTCATCAAATTATGCCAAAGTAACTCAAGGATAATCACTATGCAAAACTATATCTCTTTTTTCTTTCATTCTTTTTTTTTTTTTTTTTGTTTAGGTCAATATGAAGAGCAGTTTGTAAAGCTCACAATATCATTTTGTGGGTCTCTTTGTATCAACATGTTACACAGCATCCTAACTCTTGTGGTTTCAAAGTTGGACTGAAGCTGCACAGATAATACAAACAGATTTGATGGTTTACAAGTCCTTAAAAAGTGAATTTTTAATTGAGGGGTATAAGCTCATTTTACTTATGATGATGATAACAAAATAGTTGGGACAAGGGAACAAAACAGAAATGTTGTGTAATGCTTAAAAAAACAACTGGAGGGACATCTTCCAACTAATTACATTATTTGAAACTTGTAAGCAACATGGCTGATTATAAAAAGAACAAACCACAGTCTGTGCAATATGTCTGTTACTGCACTTAAGTAATGCAGGTTAAATTTTTATTATGCAAAGATAAATCATCTATGAACATGATCCAAAAATGCCAGCCTCTTCTTAAGCTGAACCCAGTCAAGGTGGACTGTGGTGTAACGGGAAACTTTCTTATCTGATATGTCAAAATTAAACATCCTTTTTGGAAATCATGGACACTGCATCCTCTACTCCAGAGAGGGGAAGGACCACTCAGCTTATCAGCACAGAGTTCAAAAACCAGCATGATGGATCAACAAACACTCATGGCATGGCATAGTTGACACATCAGAGGAGGAACTAATGCTAAAGCAGTTTTTTTGATGTTGCATAATACAGCAAGAAGTTGTTTTGCATGTAATCCAACAGCATGGCTCAGTAGTAGAAGAGTCTTGGTGCTGAACTGGCCTGTCTGCAATCCTGACTGTTCCCCATTAAAACCACACGCAGCATCATAATACACAAAATACAACAAAGGAGATCCCAATATCAGACAAGAATGAGAGAAGATTTGATATGTGGGACTTCTAAGACAGGTCTCCTTGGTGGTCTTACATTCATACAGTGCTGCCATATGTTTTGAAATGTGTTACTGTCAATAAATATGAAAAATGTATTTATATTTTTTTTATAAAACAATAACATTCTTACACAGAAACAACTGATATTGTCTTTACCATATTTCAATTAAATGTGGTTCTTTAAATTATTCACAAACCATTAAATTGTGATTTAAATCAACATTTTACACAGCGTTCTAACTTATGGAAACAGGTTTTTGGTTCTTTCAATAGGCCACATGGGGAGGGGATACACACAATCAGCAGCTCATAAAGTTAGTTTAATGTGGTTTTTATTGTATACTGACAGTGTCCACTGCCTTTGCCAGGTTTTTGAGAAGTCACAGAGACTCAGAGAAGGTGGACAACAAGTCCTCTGGTGAATCCTGTGGTGGTTTCAGGGCAGTTGATGTTCAACCATGGCACTCTTTTTCATCAAAGTCAGAGGTCTGATTGCAATCTAACAAAGTCAAACACATTACTGGTGGATTTACTTGACAAGCTGTCTCTAGTTACTGATCCTCTTTGGGATATAAGAAGAGCTAGGGAGTACACCTGAGAGTAGCATCTCTGTTTTTCTGCAGATGATGTAGTGTCCGTCAGACAGTGTGGCTTCTCCACGGTGGCTGTTTTCAACTGTGTAAAGCAAAAGGGTTACATAGTAGACACTTTTCACCATTTGCAAACCACTTCCCGGTTTCTCCAAATCTTTTAGCAAGGATAGAGCTGAGTGTAAGATGGGGGGGTAGATCAGTATTAGAATCAGCAATCATTTTAATACTGAACAGGACACCTAACTGGTGACTAAAAAGGTCAGCCCATACCTCTTCCCACTCTTTAGTCATAAACTGGAGTTAGAGCAAAGTATGAGATCCTTGGCACAAAAATGGTGGCAGAAATAACCACCCCTAAGTAGTGGGCACTGTCTCCATGCCCAAAAGGTGCTCAGCCAAAGCTCCTTGGGGTCAAAAGGAAAAAGTTAAGGAGATATGGGCAGTAAATTGGACGGCTCCTCTGGACCGCCTTTTGGAGGTTGTTTAAAATGTCTTCAGCTCCCTGAGAAATGGCTTGAAATTACTCTAAATAGAGAAGTCTGGTATACTTTGCTAATGAAAGACAAGAAAAGTGATAGGGGATGAATGGATGATTCAGTGCTGTGCTTTAGCTTTAGGATGGTCAACCAAGAGCGAGAGAAAGAAGGGTCTACTTGTAAGGCTTTGAGTAATAAGCTAAAAACAGTACCTTTTCACATTGATGTCCCAATAACATTTTAAAATTTAAATAAAGAAAAATAATAATTGGTTGGGAGGTACAAGCAATTGTAGTGAAAAACAGGCAAACTGCTGCTTTCCTCTGGGATAATTGATAGAGTGACCTGGTCCAGGAGCTCAAATATTTCCTTTTTAATGAGGCGCTCTGTCAGACTGAAAAACACAAAATCTAGCTTGGGCGCAGTTCAAAATACAGGGCAGAAAGCAATCAAGGTCAAGTCAATTTTACTTATTCTGTGAGGGACACAGGAGATAACCCCTTTAATTAATGTATCTTTAATTAGCAAGATAACTTGTTGCTCCAGCAAACTGCACAGTCCTCAATACTTGTAGATTTGATTGTGTTTTTGGCTGATTAAAAATGTCTGTCCATCAGTCACTGTTGGGAGTCCAGTTCTCCTCCTGAATTAGCATGTTGCAGTTTGAATGCCAAAATAAAGCCACAGAAGTACCCCAACAACAGGCATGCATCTCATAATGTTGATAAGGGGGTTATAGCAGAACTTGGACTTCGAATCTCAGTCAAATTAATGCAGATTAAAACACAGATGCTCAACTGCTGCCATTGTAAACTCAGTTTGTGGTAATTGTGCCTTTAAGCCATAATATATTGACAGACTTGAAATGACTGATTTTGTGTTTTTCTGCAGGAGCAATCAAGCCAAAGCCAAAATCTGAGGGGAAAGTCACAGTTGCCTGCCACTACTATATAACATAAAGATGCTGTCATTGATATTTATGCACGGGATAATATTCATGTCTTAATGTCCATTTTTTCACTCTGAGTTTCTTGACAACATTAAAACTAAAGTGCTTTGTCAGTGTTTTGACTCAAACATGAGGCAGTTTGCTGAGAACGCACATTCATGTTGTCAGTCACAACAATTTGATCTCTTATATTTGCCATATAATCTATGTAAATCATTATTATATTATCTTACATACTGATTTGATTTACTCAGACAGCTTTTGGCTCCTGTAGAAGAGTGAAATTCATTATTTTCTCATGAGAGACAAACAGCAGAGACACTTCCTGCCTCAGCATGACTGACTCGCTGTCTTGTTAATCTCACTTTCTCTTCTTCATTGAACTCTAAACTCACCTGGTTTATTCATCAGGATGAATAAAGTTCACAAAACTGCACTGATTCAGGGCTGGCATAGCTAGGTCATTTCACTTATGATATGAACACCTACATTGCCTCACTCAGGTTTTAGGTCTGACAGGGAATGGGCCTGAGGCAGTGAATCCATATCAGTCTTGGAAGGAGTCCAATCTTGATTTAGTCTTTCCATATGGACCACTCTATTGAGCACCCCATTATTAGATAGGGGAATTCAACTCTTTCAGCTTTTAAGTTGACAAAGTGCTGAACAACTTTTATCTGCCCTGGCCAATGTTACCCAATATGACCTGACAGAAGGACTAAAGCCTTTACTTTACACAGTATCTCAAGAGGAGGAAGAATAACCCAGAAACAGCACAGAGAACAGAGATAAAGAGTGCAGATGTAGTCCTGCACAAAAAAAGGGTCCAAAAGGGACTCAAGAAGCTCAGCTGACATAATATAGATATGTAAGATAAAGTGAGCAGAGTCCCACAGATATGCGTGAAATGAACTCTGCATCTCCACACCACAAAACACCGTGGTGACGGGCACCATCTGGGATTACAGAAAGAAGCTAAAAGGTTGAAAGTAGCAGAAGGAAAAAGGAAAGAAAGTGAAGAAACTTTTAAACATACAGAAATGAGCACAGACTTTTTGACCGGGATGGCCCAATTTAAAGAGGTGGCATGATGTGCACAGGAAAAACAGTATTCATCTAAACATGCTGACCCCACTAATCTTTTTTTTTTTAAGCTTAAATCACTGAGACTAAGGTAGTATAACCTCCTCTCACAGTTCAACATTTATAACTTACATATACATAATCTATCTATCTATCTATCTATCTATCTATCTATCTATCTATCTATCTATCTATCTATCTATCTATCCACCCATCCATCCATCCATCCATCCATCCATCCATCCATCTATTGCATGCATTACAGTAAAACGGTATCAACATATTCACACACTTCTGATCTGCTTTAAGTTACACTACCGCTTTAACACAGTCTGGTGTCTCCTTTGTCCTAGCAGTTGTTTCTGTTTATTGTTCAGCCCAGATATAACTCTTTTTCCCCACATCTTGATAGAGTAATATCTCTGTTTAAAACATCTTCAATTACAAATAGTGACACATCAGTGTCAACATTTGAATCCGAAACCTTTTTGTCTGTAAGACTATAAAAGAAGATATGTGTCCAAATAAAAGAAAATGAGTAACATTAAAATGTATAAAAATGTTGCAGTTTGATGTGAGTCTCACATCAGACCCAGTTAAGAATTTTTATGTAAAAACTGAGATTGCCAAAAAGGGGGCGGTGCCACCCCTTGCCTCTCCTTTGGACACACTCCTGTTAACATGTCATTTTGGTTGCAAAGAAGTTTGAGATTGGTTATTTTCTTTGGTCTTGTGGACAAATACATTTTCTCATAGAATCGTTTCAGATTATTGACCACAGGGATTATTGAGGTACAGTTAAGGTCAGCCTCAGATCCAGTAGCAGAAGGTCACAGTCTGTTTCTTTCAGAGCAGTAGATCAGCTCTCTGGCTCCGAAGGCTTTACTATTAAGCATCCACAGCTGCCCTGATAGCACTGGACTCGCTCTGTCACCCAGGAAACCAACGTCTGCAATAGATAGGCTGCACTCAATCCCAGACTCCACACTACTTCAACTGTCTCTTCTCAGACATGCTCTTGTGTGACATGGAGACAAACAACTTGACAACTATGGTGGGTATCAGATTCAAAACTAATATCCAATATAATATTCGCTCATCTTCAGCTAAGTAAAAAAGGCGTTATTTAAAAGTGCAGCAATCTTCAAAGTTTTGAGCAGAGACAAACACTAACTTTCCTAACTAAATTCCTGAGGGGGCCCAGACACAGGCTTGATTAAGTCCTGCTAACACTTGTTGATTGAATGTATTAACTCCCATGACTCTGTAGAACCTTTAAAGTATATTTTTTTAAAAATAACAAGTTGAAGCTTTTTGTGACAAAAAGTCCCCATAAAAAAACAGAACTATACGCTTTCAGGAAAATCCTAAGCTGTTTAGTTCAGGTGCAGCTGCAGTCTATTTGATAAAGTCCTCTTTGAGATAACTCCTGAAAACCTCAATAGCTGGTTTGGTGGTGTTTGAAACAAAGAAAATCTGCCCTTAGAAAGCTTAATCCTGGATTTTTGGCCTAGAAGAAGTCTCTGATCTCATAATCTCAGCGCCTTCACAGTGCTGTTCTGGACAGGACGACTGTAACATAAATGGGACATAAATTGTCTCGGTGAGGTGATTTATCAGTTTCTAAAGTAGAGATTTGCTGAGTCAACCTAACTTTTAGTTTGAGCCACATCCTTGATTATGCCCTATCATGAAAAACTTGTAACCTTTAAGTCTTTAGAAAAAAGTGTTTTGACCATATAAAGGATGCATGGTTTTGTGTATAACTACTAACTTTAAAAGGTTACTCAACACACAGGCAGCAGTAAAATATGCTACATTTAATTCTTTAAAGTCCCACTCGGATCGTTTTTGTTATTTTACTACTTAAAGTGTTATCAGTGGTCTTTAAATTGTAATTATTATGTTTTTTGCCAAAATCATATTACCTGGGTCATTTTTAAGGGCTTTTCTTCTGCAGAGCTTCAGTAGCTCATTTGTGATTCGCCTCTGGGTCATGGGCTGAGACAGTGCTGCTCTGCACACTCCTCTCCACGCTAGCTTGCAGCCTAACATTGCCGGTGTAGTAGAAGAAGCAGGTAACATAGGAGCTATTCAGCTCTCGGACAATAATGTCTTTAGCGGAATGATGAAAGCTAATATCATAATTAGCTTTCTTACTAGCATCGCAATCCGCAAACGCATATGCTTGTTCTGCGACTGTCATCTCCATTTTTCTGAGTCAGGCCTGCATAACGGGGCTCGGAGGGGGCTTGGAATTGTGACATAGGAAACCCCACTGTGTCTGAGCCTGCTGTTTGGGTCTGCCAGAGATTCACTGCAATTTAAATTAAGAAATACTCAGAAATGCAATTTCGCACTTATTTAGCTTCTGACAGCCTGCTGAACATGACCCAGAGTAGTTGATTTCAAAATCAGTGCCACCAGTGACAAGGCAAATAGCTAGTCATGATTTAGTCTCTCAGGGTGGCAGCTAGGGGGATTTCAGGCTTCTGGTTAAGCCCTGCAAACGCTGTGTGAATAAATAGTTCTGACCTGATTTTTTAGTTGCACAATTGATTTTAAAATAGGTTGAATGTCAACTTGATTGCTCATCATTTCCTAAGCAGTGTAAAGCTGTTCATTCTCAGCCCAATCAGCTGCCCCCAACCAGGCATATGAATTTCTTTATCGACATCTTAAAGATGTGCCCGAGCAAAATAGTCCATCATTTTCAGGAGCACTAAGTGTGTCATGTAATGTGGACTGCTGAAATACTCATGTCCATATCAGTAAGGCATACGACCAGGACCATCTGTACCATCTTGTGCAATCCAACACATCAGCTTGAGTATTTGATCACAGTCTTACAAAAGCTTCTACACTGGAGTTTTTGACACCTCACAAAGCTGATGGCTGTAAGATAAGATAAGATGAGAAAAACTTTATTTTTCTCCAAATGGGAAATTCAGTGTATAATGTAATGCTCAAGCTGTATACACTTTTATTGTTAGGACAGTGTTGACATGTACAGCGTGAGCACCCAGGTTGTTCATGACTTGACAATAAAATGTGGGTTTATAATACATGAACTATGTAAATGATTCACTTGTAAATTGTGAGTTGTAAATCCTCTATGACATTTTTACACAGTTGTACCCCAGACTCTATATAAATGTTCTTCCGGCTTGAACAAAAACTTCTGAATTTAAAAATCCCCATCTCAAGAAACTTCTCCAATAAGGAGATGAGCAGCTCTCAGATTTCCATTACAGGCTTAAAGTCTAATGTTTGCCTGAACCATCTTTCCACTTTGTCACTACGACTCATCACGACTTTCCACACTAAGTCAACTATCTTCTTGAAAGCTTTTCTGTTTTGTTGAAGCTTGCTGCAGGCACAAAAGGTGCTTCTTATTCAAATTTATTCCAGGGAATGTTTCTTCTTGACATGCTCAGACACAGGAAATGTACATGTTGATTATATTTTCTCATTATTTCCACCATTGCCATGATGTCAATAAAAATGCGTCATGTAATAATGTCAATAAGAAAATTCTGATCCAATTTGGCTCAATTGGAGAAAAATAGTATTCAGATCGAGAGGGGTGGTTTATGCCGATCGTTATTCTGAAACGCGTCCATAAAAACACTTATTCCGATCATGTCTCTCTGTTGGGACTAAACTAACCTGACTGCCCTGTGTGCCCTATGCTGACATGACACATTTCTGCTGTTAGTGGCAAGACGTAAACATGGTGAGATCCAAGAGCAATTGATGTGTGTCTGACACTACTTTCTTGCTGGATACATTTTCCCTCATGCAGCGCAGGATCAGTATGTGCTGCTGGATCCGCTTGATGATCATGTATGCTAAGAGCGATCCAGAACCTGGTTCAGGTCCATTCTGAGTGGAGGGAAAAGGCCTGAATCAGACAAAGTGAGCCACTACAGTGGTTGTTGGTTTGTTGACAACACAGACGTAAATCCAACTCTTCTTCTGCCGTTGTTTTCACATAACTCTGTGCATGTCTAAATAAAGCTTGTTGCATGTACAAGCATGTCATGATTGGATTATTTAATTTCATGCCCATCTAAACAGTGGATTCACATTTTCCGTTCCCTTAAATATTTAATTGGATCAAGAAATTTTGCACATGTAAACATGGTTATTGTTGAATTTAGGGAGAAGGAGGCAACACGAAAAGGAGCCCTAATCGAATTTCCACTGGCATGGCTTCTGTGTTGCTGGCAGACAATTTCTTTACTAATTCCATGCTAGCATTGTGCTGTGTAATGAGCTTGAGGTAATTTCACAAGTCTCTTTGAGACCAGTGAATAGCTGACAAAGACAAAGAGAGAATTGGAACAAAACAGTATCACTTTCCCTCCTTCCTTATCATCTATACAAAGCTGTGTGTGTGTTTTCTGATGAGGAAAGATGGTGTGCAGATGTGTTGAAGGGATGAATAGATCAGAACAAAGGGAGAAGGAATGCACACAGAGTTTTGGGAGGAAAACTCCAGGAAACAAAAGGGCCACTGTGTCACTATATTGTCATGCATTTTTGGTATCTTTTGTTTCATAAATGTTGCAAACAGACCATAGAGCACAGATAGAGCACAAGCAAAATCCTGCAAACACACACACACACACACACAAACACACTCAGCCACACACAGATTACTCATTGTTTACCTGAGAAGTCATGATGCTTACACAGCCCAAGTGAGTTGTAGCGCTAGAAAATTGCTCTGGGATCTGTCCTAGCAAACTATGCAACTGAGTATTACTGTGTGTGTGTGTGTGTGTGTGTGTGTGTGTGTGTGTGTGTGTGTTTGTAAGTGTGAAGCCTCCTTGAAGAGAGCAAGCACTGTCTTCCACGCTGTCTCCTCCAATATCCCTCTAGTCAGTCAGTGTGGGACAGTGTGTGAAAGCCCAAACACAGGTTACATCATGTCACAGTTCACAGCCACAGGCTAAAAAATACTCCTGATGATCAGCCGTCCTCCTCGCCTCACTGCTGACATCTCCAGCTGAATACATAATGAAGGTGATGTGTCTGGTTTAAAAGGACACACAGACTACTCTGTGACTGAGTTCTTATTGTGATGTGTTGTTGTTCCTTTACAGCTAGATCTCTGGAAAATTTGAAACTATAGAAAAAACAAAACAGAACAGCATCAAATTATCATAAAAACAACTAAATTATCTTAGTTACTTTTCTCAGACAACAGCTTTGGACTGCCAATTGAGAAAGCAGATTATTGAGTTATTGAGGGTTTAGGTCCCAACCTCATTACATTTGACAGTTTACTTTTACACGCAGAAATTAAGGAGTGACAAGACAATGTGTCAGAGCCTCTATTTGGAGCCTGCAGATAGATGCTGGGGTGATGGTAAGGCTGAAAATGTGAGAGCAACACTTATGCATGGCAGCTGTGACAGTTGCAAAGCAGTGGCAGAGACACGAAATTGTGCAGCTTCAGGTTCAGTTTATTAAATGCAGGGTTATCTATTCCTGTTCTCACTGGGCAGAAGGCGAGGTACAACCTGTTCTAGTGGTCACCAGCCAATCAGAAGGCTAATATACATAGCCTAAAGACAAGAAGCCATTCATGCAATTCAGGGCCACCACTTCAAGCAGACTTTCTGGCTGCAAGAGGATGCCATAATACTTCAACATGCATGCAGTGAGCATAAAGGTGAAACCAAGTGGACCTTTGCGCTTGATACTAAATCACCTTACTGCATTTTCACATCAGAACAGTAAGCAATAGGGCAGTTTGTGGATACCACACTCCACGGCCTAATCTACTAAAGGTTTGTGTGCAAAAACACGTGCAAACTTGATAGTGCACGCAAACCTGATCGACTAACTGGGTGCACTGAGGATTGCGTCTGTCAAATGAGCAAAATAGCACAAGCAATCCATTTAGCGTGTTTGCCTTCATGAATATGCAGAATATATGTAGATCATCAGAACGCACTTAATACTGGGAGGAGCAGATGCAAATGAAATCATTTAGCACCTGCAATGTGATTTATCAAACCCGTAAGCCGATTGCAGTCACTGTTTTGCGTCTATATTTTGTATGTTTGAAAGGCACATGCAAACTGGCACAACATTACACACGGTCATTGTGATGGGAAGGATGCAGAAGTGCAATGATAGATGACAGAGAGAGAGTCTCCATGCGTTTGTCAACATATTTGGACTGTCAGAAATAAAAAAAAATAGAAGAGTAATCGTAAAGTAATGCTGAGTGACCTATGGGCTGATTGGAAGCCAGACACAAATATGACCTGTGCCATATCTCCTATTGAAAAACTCTTTGTAACACAGCATTTTCCTGCGTCTAATGGTTTTTATAAATAACAAGGTCAAACACGGCACACACGAGAAAATTTCTCTGTTCGTGTTACTGATTTTAAATTGTTTTAATCCCTTTTTTGATTTTTACTTTATTTTTCTTGCATCTGTGAAGCACTTTAAATTGCCTTGTGTATGAATGATGGTATACAAATAAACTTGCCTTGCTTCCCCCTATGCAGTTCCCCAAAACCATATGGGCAACTCCATGGCTTCAAACTTAATTTTTCATTGACAGTCACTCTGCTCTCACAAACTCTCCATGGTGACAGCCGATAACCCACGCAAAATCCCACGCTAAAAGAGGGCGGTCCACACCACTTTTGCACCTGTTATCAATTGCGCAATGATAGTAGAGCAGCTGCAACATGCCCACTAATTACACATGCAATTTTCTATATCAGGCCCTAAGTTTGGTATCTAAAATATCTAAATTTTTTATTTTTACTGACTACTCACTAGGCTGTCACTGTGAACCTGGGCTGTATCAAGTGGCTTCTACTCAACTTTCTATTTTTCCAAATGTCTTGAAAAATAATTGGAATCTCTAATGTAATCCCAGTTCTTTGCAATGAAACGGTGTCTAAAAACTCTGTTCACAGTAATGCAACTTTCCCCTCAAAACTTTACACCGAAAAATGCAAAGCCAATTATGTGATATGTTATTTTATGTTATGTAATGTTATACAAAGGTTTCACGCGTATTTGATGTATAATGGCAGAAACTGTCCAGTATAACAGACTCAAATCATTACTTCTTTTAATTTACTTTTTTTTTTGTGTGTTGCCACAAGATTTTGAGGTCTGCCAAAAACATTTTAAATTTTACAGAAACTTAGTTTGAGTTCATAATGAGCAACTCTATAGCCTCGACATGTCTCTGCCTTGTCTTTGTTTGCTGGTGTCTTCTAACACCAGCCAACCTCCAGAGTTCTCTTCATTATTGGCTTATCTGAGACTGGTTTACCAAATTATAAAAGCTTTTACTACACACTCATAAAGTAGAACCATCAATATGTCAGTTTGAGCAGTTAATCTGATTTCCTGTGCAGAGGCTTTCTATATACTCTGCTAAACTCATCCTGAGGTTGGGAACCAGCATATTTATCACATCAGTCCTATCAGTTCTCCTCAAGAAGATGAAGTGTATATCAATGTGTAAACCAACTGATGTGTAAGTCAATGAAATGCAACTCCACTTAAAAAAGACCCTGAGATTGACTTTATGGACTAATAGTGATATAACTTCAGTATTTATAGTGTTATATAGCCAAATTTTATTATTTCAAATTATCCCTGTTTTACAATGGTCGCTGGAGCAGAGGCTCATTAAAACTGTGAAATTAATTTTTCAACCAGCTGGAAAAGTATTCATGAAATGGTAGTGGCAGACTTTAGCTCTTGCTCACAGGTATGGCAGAGAGGAAGTGGGTCATTTTGTTACTTATAAAGTGAAAGTGTTTTGTTTTACACAGTCTATTAGTCCTCCAGCTCTCCTCCTTATCTCTCCGCCATTCTGCTAATGTAAGTAATGTATCGACTATTTATTTTGCCAATTTATTAATTATTCAAACGTATTTTCATTAAATGTATTCTTGCCATAACTACTGGAACAATGCAATTTTTCCCCTTGTAGTAACAATAAAGGATTATCTTGTCTTATTACTGGGCCTAAAAACTACTGGACTTTATGTTAGTAAACTGGCAAACACTTTTGTGATAATTGTAAAAGCAGATAGTGAAGACAGAGTGGGTTAATGTTAATAATATGTGTGTGCACCATAGACTGTATATACTAGGGACAACTTGGTTCTGCCTCCCGCCTGTATACGGATTTGAAGCCAAAAAGCTCTCAGTATTTCCAGGATTTTTTTTCATTTTCTGAAACCAGCGCTGCGCAGTAGCGCATTCGGCAGGAGAGTCGCCGAGAGTTGCTGTGATGATGCTCGGCTCAAACAGCTTATCCCCTGGGTGAACTATGCAATCCCTGAATGCCAATAGGCTGTATTAGGTGTCAATCAAAGAAAACATGAACCCCCTACTAACTTTTAAAAACGGAGCTTCACAGAAAAAAGAGGACTTGAGCACAAACCAGTCTTACAATAACTACATGTCAATCGACAACCAGGGGGGAGAAAAAAATCTGTTCTGTGTAATAAATTTCAGAATTTTGTCCACAGCTCCATAAGCTTTGCTGGCGGAGGCGGGATTTATGACCTATACTGCAGCCCATCAACAGAGGGTGCTGTTCTCGGAGTGGCTTCACCAAGCAAGGAGGCAAACTCTGTCCATTTTATATACAGTCCATGGTGTGCACAGATACCTCGACCACCCCGATCTACATCAGTGCTCCATTTAAGCCACTCCAGTCAAAAAGTCATGACATAACCCTGGATAGTGGCACAGTAAAAAAATAGCTGAACCTAAGTGATGTCTGGTTTTGTGTCAGGTTTGTACAATGGTTAACAGAATTATATAAACATATGCAAAATACAGAGTACTTGAAGTCTGGATTTAAAACTTAAGATCGAGGCACGACATTTGCCTTGAGGCTTTGTCACATTTCAATTACTCCAGTCATTTTGGAAATTGTTTCAGCGCTAACATTTTGCTTCCTTAATCTTGATCTATCTTACCTTCAGGTGTGCATATTTATTGGTATCCTTAATTCGAGATAGAGATATAAATACCATATCATGCATCTTCACTCGCAAACTGAAACAATGTATCATCTGAGTCATCGATCTCTTGGGTAGCAAAATCGTTCACAACACGGTCATTGGGTCTGTGTTGTGTATCATTATCATAAACAAAGACATATTTCATCATGAAGTGTTTCCTTAGGTCAGTGTTGTTCACAGTGTTGTTGGTTTAATCAAGACCATCTGTTGTCCACATGTTAGAGTGTCCTTGGGTTCACAGTCAGGCTAAAGTAAATCTGGTGCTTTCAGTCCTTTATATAAAATATCTTTCAGTAATTCATCACTCTGAGTTTCCTCATAACAAAAGGAAGATATTCTTCAAAAAAGGAGGCCACTGTTTTTCATGAGGCTGTGAAAGTAAAAACAGGGAATACATTTTCATCCCTAATCTCCTATCTGGCTACTTACCTTGATAGAATCTGTATGAGCTGGCAACGGCAGTAACTTATCATTCTATCATCCCCTTAAATATCAGAGTTTACAGGCTGTGGATAGGCTAAAGGAGCAGCCAAGGTCTTTCTTGCTGGATCTACAGGTTCTCCCCAGTCCCCATATTCACTCACCTGTCTGATGGCGCACAGCAGCTTCCCATAGCAGAAAACGATCACCAGGAAGGGCACGATGAGGCAGAAGACAAACAGGCAGATTATGTATGAGACGTTGTTTGCCGACTTGGCTGACCAGTCAACAGAGCAGGTGGTCCCGGGACCCTCGGGGCCGTAGCTGCTCCAACCAAAAAGCGGCGGCATGGTCCAGATGAGGGAGTAGACCCATGACAGGGTGATGCCCAGGGAGATCTTGCAGTAGTTGGAGGAGTCTGCCTCAGTGGGGGTCATCATGGTGCTGTAGCGCTCATAGGAGAGGACAGCCAGGGAGATCAGGGAGACGATGCCTGTGGAGAGATGGGGCACATAAATAGACGGGTGACCATTTGATTCACAGAAATAGGATAGAGAACAAATCAGAGTTAAAGGAGTTACATCCAACATAAACGCAAAATAACACTGCAGACAGAATGCACAGGTGTGTTGTTCATTTTCACTACCTAGTTATTGTACTTCAAATTTAATGGGGCCATCATACAGAGACAGAAACACAGCGCCTGTCCAAACCTGGTCTACTCGAGGGAGGAAAACATCCAGAGTGACTGTGATTTAAAGCTTCACAGCTCTCTTGGAAATCAAAAGTGCAGCTTAAATGAGCTTCATGGTTTACAGCCTCAGAGGGACAGCAGCTTCTCCCTTTAAAAAATAATTGCCAGAGTGAAAAGTGCAGCATAATAAAAACTACATGGTTGTGGAATCAGCTAATTTATAGCTCTCATGCTGGGTGCTGCAGCAGATCCACACCGCTGTACATCAGGAACACCCACACTACCTGTGGTGTCTCTGCAGTAAAACACAACACAAAAGAGTTTAAGAGGCTTTCTTATGCTTCTTTAACCTTGAGATGAACACTCACCTACGCTTCATCTTAATATTTCTACATCTTTCTGTCAGCTTTTCAGGCTGAGCAGCAGGAGTTTGGAGCTCAGTATTCAAGCCTGACCCCTTAGCCTTTTTATCCTGTTCGGTATTTGTTTTTAAGCCACTATAATCCACGAGCCCATCCTTCATGCCCATTGATTTTCACTAGCAGTGAAGCAGACCTTTCCTTGTCGCCTCTTCTTCTGAAGGCGGTCCAGGCCTTTCAAAGTTCTCTGAGAGCAGCGAGGAGAATAAACGAAGGAAAAAGCGAGGAGGGGAAGAAAAGTTACAGAAACTCATTTTGGCTCTGTGATTGAGGATGATAGTTTGGCAAAATGTGTTTGTGTCTATCTGTGTGTGAGTACACTGACTGAACTGCATATACCTCTGCCTGCAGAGTCTCTTTGGCAAAGTCAGGCATAATGCGCGTCTGCTCGCCACAGATACAGCGCTCATGTTGCTTTTCCTGCACTTTTATCAGCTCTGTAACTGCAATATTACAAAGTCAACACAGTTTTACAACAACCCACTCCTGTTTCTGTTTGATTGAAGCTCATAACTCATGGCAACAAATCCCAAACAGATTTATGGTATATTCTGACAAAAGAGGCTTTAAACATGGCTCATTTCTACCCTATCTCATTTTGCTTGTCATAATCACTGGTTAAGTCTGTTATATCTTAATTAAAATAGGACATCTGGTAACCTGTAAACATACACATTTGGGTAGTTTGGGAGGGAAAGTTTTAGGAGTGAACTGATATTTTAGTCTGTTTTTTTCCTAACAGACTAGCAATTGAAAACTTTGTAGGAGGCAGAGCTGATTTATTTCAGATACCCCTTTTTTCTAGACTCATTCCCAATTATTTTTAAAACTGTGTCAAAAAGAGTAACAAGAGTACTTTCTGTTTACCACTGGTGGACGAGCTTGAGTCATTGTATGAAAAACTTCATTGCAAGTTTAGTTTAGTGTGTGTCTCACTTTGTAAATGACAACCAGCTAAACACTGCGGGCATTTTAGGTATATATTACCCAAATTAAGTGGACCAAAGAAGTGGATCATCTAACACAAAACACAGTTTTAAAGACAGACTTAAAAGGAGATTAACAACTTTCATCCTCTTTTAGCAAAAGTTTAAGTGGGATAAATTTTGCTTCTCTGGGACACCTTGAAGAGGAGGTTTATGTCAATGAAGGGTCAAGAAAGCCCGAGAAGTGGGTACATGGAAATGGTGTTAGTGCCCCATGTCCTATCAGCCAAATATTTATGCTTTCAGACATGACCTGGAGTTTCAGCTGAACAGTTGACTCTCGACTTTCAACCCCGAAAAGTAAAATGACCTAACTGCATTGTTATTGTAAAGGTTGAGGTTAGTGCGAGAAAATAGCTGTTCAAGACCAAAAAAAAAAGGGCCATTGGTCAAAGTCAACATACTGGACTTAATCTAAAGGTGTAATTCACTCAGTTCAACTTGGCGAAAACCAACCTTTTTTTTTTTAAATACACGTGAGCGTGCTAGCCAAAAATGCTACATCTCCTGATACTGCGTTACCGTGTGACATGATCAAAAGCTGCGGTACAAAAAAAGTATGTGATCCTTAAGTTGCGACTGTCATCTTATCATTTTTTTCCTGTCAGAAACCTGGAGTATTGACGAGGATTTTGGACTGGATGAAAGTTTATTACTCTGTGCCCCACCACCTCACTATCACCAACGCTCACATATTTTTGGGCCCCTGTCATTTATGAGCCTTTAAAACTGTCCAAACTTTCTCCCGCATACTCCCTCTTGACAAAAACAACTGTCATTTATCAACCAAATGTAGTTTTAAACTTATCAGCCCTTCACAGTCGTGACTGCAGTTGAGTAAAAGGGCCATAAAGTACAGTTCTGTATTTGCAGTCATTTGTATGGTTTGCTATTTGTACTGACAAAAGATGTCTTTCATCTGACAGGAATATCTGATATTAGAATTTATATGCTGTTTTTAAAGAGAAAGTTTCTCATTGAATAGAGATGCAGATACCTCACCCTCTACGTGGATAAATACCACACCAGGCTGTCTGATATGAGTGCCCTTTGCCAAATACAATGTTTTTATTTTTCATCTCAGTGGGATCTTTCATAATGTTAAGTGGTATGAGTCTTACTTTTGGCCGTCAGCATGACATGACTGCAGGAAAGTTACTTAACAAACCAAAGAACTTGCATTTGAAAAGGACATTGATTGTATCTAAGAAAACTCTATCTGACTTGGGTCATTAGTTTTTGCTGATAGCAGAATCTCATCATCAGACGTCCTGATCCAGTATTGAAATGAATGTATGAAACTTTTATTGCTCTCAGAGGATTTTAATTTATACCCACAGCATCAAAACATAAAAGACAAAGCCAGCAAAAACCATGCAGGACAGCACACAATAAACATTGAGCAAAGTCAATACAAGTGCATCATTAAAGAACTGCATGGTTGACAATGAAGAATATCAAGTGCCAAGTTCAATAATGTGCACAGAGGCAATGTTAAAGCTGGGCTAACAAAGCTTGTCAAGAGGCTGAGATCTTTGCAGTGGATGCCATGGATTTGAGAGTGTTTGTTAAAACGAGAAGGGATACAGTGTCTGTTGTGAGCTGCAGCCAACATACACTCACTGGCAACTTTATTAGGTATGTCTGTTCAATTGCTTGTTGACACAAATAGCTAATCACCCAATCACATGGCAGCAGCTCGAAGTATTTAGGCATATAGACATGGTCAAGACAACCTGCTGAAGTTCAAACCGTGTATCAGAATGGGGAAGAAATGGGATTTAAGTACAGTGCATCTGGACAGTAATCATACCACTTCACTTTTTCCAGTAAAGGGTGTGAATACTTATGTATATGCAACATTTGAGTGTTCTTATTTTTAATAAATTTGCAAAATGCTCTGAAAAAAAGTTTTTGGCTTTGTCATTATGGGGTATTTTGTGTAGAATTTTTGAGGGAAAAGGGGAATTTAATCCATTTTGGAATAAGGCTGTAACATAACAAAATGTGGAAAAAGTGAAGTGGTATGAATACTTTCCGGATGCACTGTAACTTTGAAGTGGCAAAGTTGTTGGTGCCAGACCATGCTGGTCTGATTATTGCAGCAACTGCTGATCTACTGTGATTACACACAACCATCTCCGGGGTTTACTGAGAATGGTCTGAGAAAAAAAAGGAAAGTGTGTGGCCGTTTGTGGGTGAAAATGCCTTGTTGATGTTAGAGGTCAGAGGAGAATGGGCCAACTAGTTTGACATGATAGAAAGGCAAAGCAAGTCAAATAACTACAGCCAAGGTATGTAGAATACATCTCTGAACACATAAAATATCAAACCTTAAAGCAGATGTGATACAGCAGCAGAAAACCAGACCAGGTACCATTCCTTACAGCTGAGAACAGGAAACTGAGGCTACAAGACTCACCAAAACTGGACAATACAAGATTGGAAAAACGCTGCCTGGTCTGATAAGTCAGAATTTCAGATGGTGGGTCAGAATTTGGAGTAAACAACATGAAAGCATGGATCCATCCTGCTTTGCATCAGTGGTTCAGGCTGCTGCTGGTGTAATAGCGTGGGGGGTATTTTTGGCACACTTTGGGCCCCTTAGTACCATTGTTAGCATCATTTAACTGCTACAGCCTACCTGGGCATTGCTGCTGACCATGTCAATCCCTTTATGACTTTTGACACTGCCACAGCCAATAGATCAGCTCAAACAGTATTTAAGGCCTATCAAAAATCACCAGAAAAAGTTTATTGGGTCTAAGCTTTTGGTATAAACAAGAGAAAAAACACGTAGTTTTGATGACAGATTTCCTGATGGTAAAATAAGTAAAAGGTAAAAAGAGCAGAAAAGCCTGATTCATGTTTGACTCACGTTCAGAGGTTTTAAGATTAGCAAAGACACAGCACCTTCTTTAAAACTAATACCTATAAAACAGTTGTAGTTAACTGTGTTACTGTTATGGGATGAGATCAGTAGATCCTGTCACATGAGAGTAGCTCTCCATCTCATCACACAGTTTATGAGTGAAGGGGGATCTTAATTCATTTCCCTGGAAAGTCACATTTACAGACACCCAAACATCTTTGTTACTTCTTAACATCTGAAATCAGACTCCCCCTCATCCATCTCCTTGTTCTCTGTCAGGATCAATGGCAGCAGCAGAATCTAATATTCCAGGATGAAACATCCCCTGATCTGATAATGTCTGTAATAAAACAAATCTCTGCTGCTGCTGTCTGTGTGCCTCACCCTCACGGCATCTGTCTTGTTAGTCTGTTAGAAGTATCTGAATCAGTCTCACCTGTCTGTTACTGAATATCCAGCAAAAGACAGTTTGAATGGAAAACACAGGGATGGATAAAAATGTTGTTTCCTCATAAATCTCGTCCTTGTGTCTTTTCTCTCAGTCATCCCAGGAACACAGATCTACTGTGACACATTTTAGGAGGAACAAGAAGTAAAAGAACATCAGAATGCAAATGTCACTCAGTGAACAAATGATTATTGACGCTGAAAGGTGAGCAATTACTAGAAACAAACACTTTGTGACTGTACTTAAGAAGAGCTTTTAGGTTATTTGTTGTTTACTTGAGTCTTTCTTCATCTTCTCTTGATTTTTTTTCTTCTTTTGGTGGGGAGTATTATGCATTTTTTTCAAACTCTATTTCTTTTCCGATACCCCTTTAATAGCTTTACATTATTTTCAGATCAAAAAAGCTTGACTAACTTGACTAACACCTAACTAAACTTTACTTAATTAAAAGAAACCAAATTATACTTAACCAATCAAAACTAAACTTTACCAAACCAAACTCAACTTTGCCAAACTTGACTTAAATAAGCTACACCAAATTAAACTAAACTAACCAACAAAACCAAACTAAACTAAAGTAAACCAATAAAACCAAGCTTATCCAAACTTAACTAAACCAACTTAACCAAACTAAACTGAAACAACTCTACTCAACTCAACTTAGCCAAGGCAAACTCAAGTCAATTTATTTTTATCAAAACACCTCTTATATGTCATGTCTAAGCTGAAGTGCAGCAACCCACTACTAGCTTGGGCAGCAGCCTTGGTTAATGGCTGCTATACTAATGGTACATTCCATTTACCTCAGAAGTCAGAAATCAGAGCTGAGAACGACGTCACTTCAGCGTTATTAGAATTTCAGTTTCAAAGTCGGAAAAAAGTAGCCAACGGCCAAAAATGGAAGAAAAAAAAAAGGTGGCTACATATACGAAAGTTATTCTCCCACTTGCCTTGGCTGAATATAAACAACTTCTGGACAAATATGCAGTCCTTTTGCAACCTGCAATCACAGTGGATAAAGAGGAAACACAAGGATGCCGATGAAAGCCTATTTTTTTTTACTTACTTTTACTTACTGTTTACAACTGGAGCTGCCATCTTTAAATGTCAACTCGGGGGTTGTGTGGATCATCAGACTTTCCAAGTCGGATATCTGACCAAGTTCCAACTTGGAGCTCAGAAATCCCAGCTTCCACCTACACCATTAAACTATAATACTCTACTACCTGTATGTCAACAAGCACAGATGACTAAAGCACTTTGTAGCAAAGAATCATATTATCTTTTAAAAGTGGAGATAAAGTTGTATGTGGCCTGTGGGCTGTCACTGTCTATCTGAGATGAAAACCTTTATTTGAACTCTGCGGGAAAATTCATAATCAAACTGTAATAAACCGCTCAAACTCATGATTATAGAGTATACCAGTGCATCAGGCAGCTGAAGTAACTTGCTGTATGATCCAGCAGGGGGCGCTCTCATTGTAACCTGACCAATCCATGTCCCCTTGACCTAAGTAAAATAATACAGTAATTTTGTTCTACAAAAGTGGAGGACATGGTTAAGCAAAGCAGCACTGAGCAAACAATCACAACACCATAACATCTAGAAAGCGTGATGTGTAAGTATTTTGAAGTTTTTACTGTGCATTGAAAAGTAAAAAGATTATGTCAGCTTTGTTCAAACTCTTGTCCATAGTGATTTTCAGATTCACCATGTGAAGTTAAAATGACGGACCTTTTCTGAGTGGCACGATGTACATAAATGCACATTAACTTTTAAACATCTCATGAGGATCAGCTGGCTATGCCCAGAAACAGTCAACTAAAATACATCTAGAGGGTTGCATTTTACCTCTCAGAGCCCATACTCTTTATTTATGAAATTGAAAAAGTACCTCATTTTTACTAGTCTTTTTTAGAAGTATTCAAACTTCTATTTCAATAAAGAGAATGCCTGCTCTCATCACTGCTGTTCACACTCATGTCAGCTTCAAACCAACCATCAGTCACCCAAAATTCCCACTTTTCTGTCTGCTTTCATATTATCTATTCACTATTTATTACCTTTGCTCATTAGCTGTCTCTTTCTCTCTCCTTGTGACCTTTAGTAGAGCAGCATTGTTCTGTTTTATTTTCTCCCTGCTGAGACTTTCCTCTTACCTTCTGCTCAAATTAACTTCACTCAGGTCAGGTGTTGCCTTTGTCGTACCTCCATCCATTTCTCTGCCCTAACACATAGCTGCTGCTTTGTGTGTGTGTCTGCAGGAAGCCTGTCTAACTCAAGTATACTGGAGTGCAAGGTTAATCCACTGACTGCATGCAGTCCACTTATGGCAGAAGCAGTATGCAGGGACATGCACACCTGGCGAAAAGGACTCACTCCTCTTCCTCCAGAGCAATCACAGAAGACAATGAAAGTTCACTAAAGAGGAGAAGAGTTGGGCAAAGGAGGTGAAGCGGCTAAATGGATGCCAGGAGGCTGATGGCAAAGGACAAAGTACAGAGTATGAGTGGGTTTCTGAGCACACACATGCATGCGTCTCCACAAATTGTCTTCACTTGGTGCTCTTGGCGTAAAGTCAAAGCACGGGAACTTCAGCTGTGCAGTCACTCAGAGATGTCAGGCTTAAAAACAAGTGTGTGAAAAGATGATATCTACGCAAAAAAGGCAGCGGCGAGGAATTTAACATGATAACGCCGAGCTGACAGTATCTCAGTCTGTGGTAGTAACGCCATCCAATTTGAAGGAGCATCGATCCCTCATAGGAGCTTCACAGAGATGTGGTGGAGACAGACACAGTCACTTTGTCAAAGCAGCACGCAGTATTATTCATCCAAACAATCAATTTCACTTTTCCTCTCTCTGACCCTCCCTCACTCTTTCCGTCTCACTGTTTTTATGAGGCCATTGAGGAATCACTCATCCATAACCAATGGAGCTCTAATGATGTCTGCAAGCCATCCCTCACACACACACACACACGCACACACACACACACACACACACACACGCACACGCACACACACACACCCAAAGACCGTCTTCCTCCCTGCTCTGTTTTAGCTTGTTGAAGCCAAACTCCTGTCAGGCAGATTTTAATAAATTGGCTCCTTGTGGATGTCAGTGTTACACATCTTCACATGGTGCTTAATCTCAGCATAACACTCATGTTATTGAGACAGTGAATACAATCAGAGTACATCCACATACGGAGAAGCCTGGCAGGCTCTCTTCATTCCCCATAATATGACTGGAATGAAGTCACTTTTATCCCAGAGAAAGTGGAAGCAGTGTTCAAAAGTCTATTTTCAATTTAAAAGTTTGACAGATTCAAGAGTCTCTTAAGCAAAGCAAGATTCAATTTAGTTAAGTGTGGCAAACTTTAAGAAGTAGATCTAGGGAAGTTTAAAGGCCACATGGTGACAATAGCCTGGATAGAAGGGAAGAGCCTGCTGGATCTTTTGTGCAGTAGCGACCGAACTTATTGAGTGTTACAAGTGTGGCTCTTTCCAAAGTAGGTTCATACTTGGAGCATGAGTCCTCAGTCCTGGAAGTGCTGCTTGCAGCTGTCTTAGAAACTATTCAATTACTTTCACATGTGACTCTGCAATCTCCCCGAGTCCCCAGCAATACAACAATTATGAATCAGATTGATTCAATATTTCTCAATATAATGAAGAGTAGTTGAATTCATAAGAGCATACAGACCAAGTTCTCTTCTGTTGTTGTTCTTTCTACATCTCTGCATCTGGCCAAGAAAGCACAATTTTCAACACAATATGGCAATACAAACTTGATTAAAACAAGTTTTCTGCATCGAGGCAAGCCTGTTGCAAATGCATCAAGACTGGATTTTGATCAAATTTGTCTTATTACATCTTCAGAAAGTCTGGCTTCCTCTGTGCACAGGTTTCATATCGGTTTAAATGCCATCTGCCCAATGTGTTAGCACCATAGACTGTACAATTACTGGACACAGTGTCAGTGATGTCACCCATCTTTTGGCAGCAGTAGCCATATTGGCCATATTTCTTGTTCTCTTTCTCTTCCCCCATCTCTCTGTGTTTCCGTTAATTTAAACAACATAAGCAGCCCCTTAAACAACCTGATAGCACATGCATATCTTCACCCTATTAAAATCATGGCCTAAGTCATTTTTTTAATTCTGAGTCATTCTTTGACTCTTTGGCCTAAATCATCTCTTGATAATGCTGGCTGTCTCTGGTAAAATTGCCTAAATCCTTAGTTGAAAGGATCATGACATGAGTTGGGAAACAGTGCTGTATGCTAGGAACCAAACCACCTCTGACTGGAAAAGTAGAGCGATGTCCTACAATCCTGGCAGTGACAGCAGAGCTGGTGAGTAGATAACTATGTTGCTGATCAATACAAAATATGGTTGTCAAAATAATCATTACTTAACTCATTCAATGCCACATGCTTGAAATCATATAATATCTGTCAGCTTTACATCCAGTAGTCTAGAAAGGCACCAAATCCGGTGAAAGAAAAGGTTTCACAATCATAACTTTAACCAGAAGTTGTGCTGAGGAAATAGAAATGTTAGCGAACAGGCAGCAGTGGTTGATTGGCATGGAGATAATGTGAAGAGAGCGAGCCTGTAAAGTAAATAATACAGCAATACCAGAAAACAAGTTATTTTTGGGATAGTTTCCCAGCAGTTTAGCTCTTACGTACTTTAAAAGTGTGGAAAGGTGCTGGATTTAGTTTGTTCACAGACAGTTTTACTTCCCCTGTCTGCTGGTGTGTTTTTAATAAACCAGGCCAATGATGTGGTGTGTTACAGTGTTATTTAGCAGATGCTTCTGTTCAGAGTAATTTCTCATTAAAACTAAGATAACACAAGCAGAGATCTAGACAAAGGAAAACAGCCTGAGTAAGCGCAACAAACTGCTTCAAGTCCAGCTGGACAAAGTGTTGTCATGCAGCGTTAAGAGGCAACTCACAGTTGGTTTGTTTTTAAGTTCTATTGTATCATTATCACCACGATAATGACATGATGTTGATGGACGGTCGGTGACTATTTTACCCAGAATATGCTTGGTGACAATATCAGCAATTAACTTGGACATTTTCACATCGTAAAGTTAACTCAAAGAATGAAAATAGAGCCAGTCATGCAGCACAACATTTAATTCAATATTTTACACCTAACTACAGTACTCCGTTTTGTCAGGTTTTTACCAACCATGGCTTATCCTGAGCGGGGCAACCTACATGAGCCCACACATAGCCAAGGCTTGTTTACTCCAGCGGCATTACTATTAACCATTTGTCAGAAGTTGGTCAGTGTTATGAGACTTTTTCTGTACCATCACTGTCAACAGAAGGGAATTTTGGGTGCCCAAGTGTTCATTTTTTCTTGTTAGGGTATCAGGTTTCAAATTTATAATTCATACTGGCATCTTATTAAAATGTGAAATTCCGATGCCTCATAATAATTTAAAGCTCCTGTAAGGAACTTTGGCTTTGTGGCAGTTTTTCTTAAATTGGCATGTTTGAGAAAGAATTTTTGACAAAATAAATCTCTTGCTGCTGACTCCTGACAGTCAAATGTGCCATTTGTTGTTAATATTTTAGGTGGAAATCACAAACACATAGCTGTTTCTTCAGCTGCTCAGGTGGCATCTACCCCCTCACAGTGGTGTCAAGATTTCCAAATGAGGATGTTCAAGTTGTTTTGTTGTTGCTGATGGTTTTATTTGTGTTTGAAAATCATTAAAAAAAACATTATTGTTGATTTCAGACAGTTTCATTGATGTAAAAAACACCTCACAAGAGCTTTAATAGAAAAACCAAATCGTGATTTGAAACATTCAGCCCCAAGGTGGCCTTAGAGAGCAACTATTTTTTAGGTTTTATAGATGAGTAATTTAAAAGTTTACAGACTCATCCTTAAATGGATATTGTATATTCTTCAGGTGGTAGCTGGGTAATAAACAGGATAATGTATACTGAGCAGGTGGTTATGCTAATTCAAAAGAACCCTCCCATGAGTCGGTCGTGGTGGTACATTTACATGCCTTTGTCTAGGACACTATTGTTGTCACACAATCCATCGGCTGCTCGATCCACAGTGTGCAAATACAGAGTCCCAGGAGTCGCAGGGGTACAGACAATTAACAATAACATGAATTCAGCCACATTTCAGTCTCAGATGATTTATGGCTATACCTTTTTGTTGTGTTACATTAATGTGACTGTCAAGCAGGTGGCTGAGCAGATGAATATCCCAATAGAGAAACAGGAAAAAAAGTCTTTCACCAAAGGAGAAATAGATGCTCTGATTTTCAGAGTGTTTGTCAGATTGTGGAAGGATACTGATAGAAACATCTCTTTAAGAATACTCTACATCAGGAGATTAGATACACCGAAGTGAAGAAGCGGGGACTCTTTTTGAAAGATTTATGAGCTGTTTTACAAACCTTATCAGACTCGGACTGTGAACATTCAACATGCCTTATGAAGCAAGCGTGAAGGTTGGTTGAGGTCTATTTTCTAGAAAACTCAATATTTCAAATCACTTTTTTTCTCCACCGATAAAAAGTCTTCCACTGTGTTTGCATTCTCTGAATCTACTGACCAATGAACTTTGGGAGTTTGTTTCTAAAAGAAGCTGACCATGAATGAATTTAAGTGGCTATGATTTATTGATGAGGTTGTATTGATGGGAAAAAGTAATGAAAACATGATCAATTATTTAAACATGATGAGGGGAGTGACAGTTATTGTATATATTTTGACAAATTGATCTACTTGTCATGCAATGAAATTCATATGCATATAGATAGAGGTTTCTCACATTAGATTGTCAGGTCAAGCATGATGTTTGGTATTCTGAGGACTCCTGAGCCAGAATGGAAAGAAAATTGTGTTTTGGGATCTTAAAATGCCTCCTTATTGCCTTGTACTCATTTTCTGCACTCAAGTTCTCCAAAATGTATTCAAAGAGGTTGTTATGAATCAAAATCCTGCAAGTTTTCTTCAAACTATGCTTTGATTGGACACTGTGAGAGGACCAGTAGAGGACTAACAATGTTCATGTCAAAGTGCAGAGAAATTAGAGTTTTCATACCCAATAACTGCTGCTGTGTGGTCTTCAAAGGTCGTTTGGATGGCTTGAAAAGCTTTTAGAGCAATTAGTGGGACTGTTGACAAGAAAGCCTGTTCATTTAAGACCTGTAAATCAGACATCATAGTCACAACTGATGACAAAAGAGCAACCCTGCTCTTGAATTTGACAAAAATGAGGTACTTCAGTCAGGATAAGTTGATACAGTGCGCTCTGATAGTTTAAAACAAAACTCCTTCTTTGTAACTTTTCCACAGCCCTCCTGGCTTATAGAGGCATGAACACTAGGCTTTCTTTTGGCTCAGCCTCCTGCCTGGCTGAGTTCCAGGTGAGTGAGTAACTGCCTTATCCTCAGTTGCATCATTGTGGCACATTTGCATCAATATGAGCACCCTTGAGCAAAGCTAAACCAGCGTTACACTTTCACGGAACAGATTTCCCACGGGTGACTTTACTCTGGCATAAATTCGGGTGATGCATCTGCCACAGCCTGCACGCGGACCTGAGACCGTGTCCTCGCGCACAGCCTCGCGCATACTTGCTCTTTTAGCAGCTAAACGAACAGTGATGAGGCTCCTCTCGCCTCAGGCGCAGAAACGACACTGTACACTAACAGGCGTTTAACGACCACTTAATAGCAGGCTGCATGCTGCTCATCATGCAGCAGATCCAGCGCGTGCAGCTTTCCAATCACCCTCTGACATCCTGTGTGACAGGTTTCAGGTTTTGTGATGACATTTGGACAAATGAGACAGGAATGCAGCGCCAAGCACCACATATGCTCCACTAAATACACCAATGCCGTGGAAATGCATGCGTGTGCATATTTGGAGGTTATGGGATGCAGCCAATAAAGACTGCTTTTAACAACTAATTGCCTGGCCACAACGCTTCTACCTGCACGTGAAGGCATACTCAGGGATAGTGATAGTAAAGATGCACGAGAACCAGCCTACTACTACTCTGTACATGTCATGGTTTTTGGACGTCCTGCACTTTTCCCAGGAACGCTCTCTGCATAAAAGACTGCAGGATAGCCTACAACCCAAAATTCTCATGACAAAAAGATCACAAGGATGAAAAAAAGAAAGACATTTTCGGTGCGTATGACATATCTGCTGAATTTAAAAGGTCTCACATTGTCAAGGTGCAAAAGCCTTTTTTTCCAGTCTTTTACATGCATGTGCTACGCAGGGTTTCAGGGATGTTCTATGAGAGTTGCATGAAATCAAAGACACAAGTGCAAATCACAGCATTCAAGAAGGGTGAGACAGCCAAATATGTACCTAGTTTTTCAAAATGATCCCTCTAACATTTGGTGAACATTTAGTTCAACGAACCCAGTGTATCAAACACAGCATCACTGTGAACCAAATCTTAAAAAAAGCATACTCAGTCCCACAGATTTCTTAAAAAACAACACCAGTTCAAACATGATCGCTTCACGGTTTTTTGCATCTGTACTCACCAAAGAGCGAGTTTGCGAATCCGTACCACACGCAGCCTCCTTCTCCAATGAGCCACCTTCCCTGTGTGCTGGCCGCGAAGCTGAACGGAGTCCCCAGTACGCACACCAGCAGGTCGCTGATGGAAATGTTAATCAGCAGCAGGTTGATGGGAGACCGCAGCATCTTGTAACGGCAGAAGAGCACGAGCACCAGCAGGTTGTTCAGAAGTCCGAACGTGCCGATGAAGCCCAGGCACACGGCCACCACCACGTTCCCCGTCGGGGTGAGGGTGTTTCGGTACGAGCCGCCCCCCAGGTGCCCTTCCCCGGCTCCGGCACACAGAGCGCTGTTGACCCCCGCGCAGCCGCTCAGGCTCACGTTTGACACGATCATCGCAGTCCGGTGTCACGGTGGTGGCACACTGGGCGGCCACGGTGCACTGAGCGGCGGCTAATGTGTCGTTGGCATCTGTTTTTTTTTTTCTGTGTATGGAGAAATATCATATAGACAAGCTGTGGCTGGTGGCCAGAAGCACTTGTTGCTGCACAAGAAATGACAAGTGTAAATAAAAAAAAAAGTCAAACCGTGCAAAAATGAGGGTTTGAAAAAAGTTTGTTTGTTGGGGATGTCAAACTTTGTGTCTCGGTTAAGGGGGAGGGGGTGTTTGAAAATTTAGAGATAAAGTTTGGGTAGTCTTTGCTCCACCGTGTGGCAGCTCGTAACGCACATCCTCTCACTGTTTCCAGAGACGCTCCTGTCTCTCGCACAGGCACCTTCCCACTCGGTCCGGATTTAAATCGCCGTTGCCCGCTCTCCAGCGGCTGACGTCTGAGCCGAGGGGGGAGTGAGGGGTGAGGAGGAGGGCGGGGCGGTATGGAGAGCGAACAGACGGCCACCGTGAGGTTCAAAGACAGAAACGTGTGAAAGTCGTCCCACTGTGTCAAGACTTCTATAATAAACAAAAGAACAAGGAAATAACGAGGGTAAAATGCACCACAAAGTTTCAGCATCCGCTCTTTCTCTCCTCGTCTTGCCCTCGCTGCTCCTCCTGCGTCTAATCAGCGCGGCGCTGTCCGTGGTGCTGAAACCGGGTTGTAAGGCGCGATACCACATCTCCTTGCAAAACTCCTTGCAAAAACAGTTTACAACTACTCTATTGTTCATTTAGCCGGAAGTTTTGAAGCAGATGGAATTGATCAAGCCTTAAGTATTAATCAATCAATCCCAAGACAGTGCTGAATTCTGATCTCAGAATCATTTAATATACGAATGACCACCAAGTGTAATCATTACGAAGCGTTTGGTGAAAAATGATAAACAGGTTCAACTGAAAATGATAACCTTTGAGTTATTACATCTTCAAGTCACTTCAGCTGATTTTACAACCATACCTTTTCATTTATCAATCGATTCTTCAAAAAAGAAAAAGAAATCATTTATTTTATGTACATAAAAGAATACAGACAGACACAGCATCAGTAACAAGCCAAAGTCAATCTTGGTGCAGGAAGAACATCACCCAATAAAGCAAATGAAGTAAATTAATGAGTAATTTAGTGAGGGTAATACAAACATGTGATGCTAAATGTGATGCTTTTTTTTTTTTTTAAATGGGCACAAATTCAACAAGCCTGATTTGCTCTGTTAAGGTGTTCTACAGTCTGGAGGCTCTGGCACCATTACAGTCACCTCTAGATTTCAGGTCTGACTTTGAACCAGATAACAGATTTTATGTTCCCATGCTGAGTGTTTCATCATACAGGAAGAGCAGCTTGGAGATATAAGGAGGTACTTCCTGAGACAAGGGTCTTAAAATTGATTGAAAGTTTTTGAAATTTGTTTTGAGAGATATGGGTGGCCAGGGTAAATAAATATGATATGATTTTGTGGACCCATTTGACACTCCAGCTGCTGCACTCTGGTCAGGTTAGAGACAATGGAGAATCTGTTGGGGAGGACTGAGTCTCACCTTCCTCAGATGATGAGATAATGCATCACCATTTTTGGTAAAGTTTGGAAAACCACTTTCTAATTTATTTTAAAGGTTTTCAAGAGATCATAAAACCACAGTAGGATGTTTTTAATTTTCTTTCCTTTTTCTTTCTTTTTTTGTGACATGGAGTAGTTTTTGTTCAAGCATAATAATATGTCAGAATGTCACTTTACATGTGTCGCTGGGGGACCAAAATATCTATAATTAAGTTAAACTTTGACAAAAGACCATATGACCATGGTCATACTCACCTGTTGGTTCCTGGAGAGATATTTTGAAGCCCAGCATTGGTGGAGGCCAGAGGTGTCCACCAATGCTGGGCTTGGCAATGAGGAAAGAAGATGCTTTCCATAGAAGAGAAGGTCTATACCACACTCATTATTTGATGAATTACTAAGACCCAACCTCAAAATGGGACGGATTTGACCCATCTCATCTAACATGAGTGACGGTGGCAAGAAAAAAGGCAGAAACCTTGGGGAGGACCTAGACTCACATTAGACAGCCACCTCGCTGTTTGCTTCATACAAAGATAGTTTTATTTATAATTAACTTCAATTGATGTTAAAACCTGCTGAACGTTTGAATTTCCACCTCTCAAAACAAAGGTCATATGCAGTGAGTGAGATGTTCTGTGGAAGCTGGGATCCCCTCTGTCTGGTGCTCATCGCATACTGAAGTATTTTAATCGGCATACAACACCAATATAACTGCTGCACATGCATATTTTGGACATGTGGGGTTTACATTTCTTATTGACTAAGAAAAGAAATCATTTAACCAACATTTCTATTGTCCGACTGCCTTCTTCTTTCTTTTCTTGTGGTTGATTATATCAGTGAAATTAAATCGTCAGTTCTCCACCTGCCAGCACTGCAAACACCCTCCAGAGACATGCAGTTTCAGACTAGAATAATGAGGGGCAGTGAAATGCTAAACCATAATGAGTGTCAGGCATCTCCGCTCACTGTGTCCATATGCATCACCACCACATCCTGCGAGAAGCAGATCCTTGTTTCCAGACTGCACACCCTCTGCTATATCAACTCCCCTCTGAGGCAAACAAGCCTAATCTGAAACGACGACCAGGTCCACTGTAGTGTTAAACTATCCACTCATCTGTTAGCTGCTTTACATGGCTGACAGATAAAGTGCTACCACATGGTGGCACTTACATATTTGAGGGGAAAGAACAGTATGTTCTTATTCTAATTAGGCAGCCTAAAATAAAGAATATGCCGTTCAGTTCTTAAAGTGACAGCGAGCAGATGAAAAAGTGCTCTAATGACTTCCTGGGAGAGCAGTTTGCACCTGGAAACATGACACTCAGAAGTTCACGTTTCATTTGGACGGTTTCTGTGTCAACTCCTGCCATGCTGGTGCCACAGAACACAGACTCCCTCAGTGTGATCTAGCCAAAAAAGTCAAGCACTGGTTCAAAATGTCAGCAATTACTTACTGATTAAAAGTTAACCCTTGTGGTCAAGCACTGGCATTTGGAGTAAAAGTAGTGTTCTCAATTAAGCGGGGGAAATGTGCTCTCTACAACACTTTCCAGGATGATGGAAAGTTCCAGAATAAGATGGGGAACTTATCCCCCCCCCCAGTCTGGCCTTATCCCTTCCCATCCCCTCGTCACACTGGAGCAGGGTAATTACCCACGATAACTGTACAGTGACATTTCCTCAGACACTCTCCATACATACAGTCCTACCTGTAATTGGGTTGAATTAAGACACTTGGGTTCTGTCGTGAATGCCACCCCTATTTAATCATCTCAGTGGGACCGGGCAGGTGGTATTTAAGAGGATTTCTGGGTCAACTCTGGCTGCACTCGGGGGAGATGTTGAGGAATATAAACTACAAATGGGGTTAGAAGGGTAACTTTGAAATCCTTGTTATATGGAACTGAATGAAAAGGTGCAACCATCCTACTGTGTTATTATGATTATTCCAGGCATTTGTTAACATATGGACCGATATTAGCATATTACCATTGCACTCTGAACTACAGGATATAAAGATAAAATTCTACACTGTAATGGCCATTTCAAAGCAAAAGTAGACAGTTCTTTGGAGCATTTTACTTTGTTTCATCCATGTTTTTGACCTAAATATAAGAACCACCAAATCAAACGCTCAAAGTAAAAAAGAAATATTGAAAGATAATTGCTATAGCAGATAAATAGCCTGTCCTTTTATCTAAATGGGAACTCTGAAACTATATAATGATAACGATGAACGGCATGTCTTCAGTTCCTTCTTTGGTGCAAAACTGATGCTAAAATAACACTGCAAATGGGCTGAGGTAAATGATGTACAGGCATAGGCATTGCTCTGCATACCTTTATGCCAATCAGTCTTCCTGTATCTTGTCTGTACTTGTTCCTTTGAGTGACACAAGCCAAAGCTACAAGACATGTGTGAGAATAATGTTTATACATATCTTCTGCAGCAGGATATTCCATTAGAGTAATTGGCATGTACATGTCCTTTGTACATGAGACACATGAGACACTTGGCAGCATTTAACAAGTCACAGAGGAGAGGGAAAACTACTATTTGAAAGGCAGAAACCTTTAACAAAACCAGACACATGTCCACAGCCATCTGCTGAGATGCGCAAAGAAAGAAATGGATAGAGACAAGCAACAATTTGATTTAAGGCAAATTAAAGTCAACAGGTCTTTAACAGTAGCATGGCAGTGATGCTATATGAAAGTTTAAGCATCAGCTGATCTTGTTAGTGTAGTTTATTCCCTGTTTTATAATTAAGTTGTATTTTCTGTTATTTTTGTTTTCCTGTGTTCAATATTCTTATGTTCCTGTTGTTCTTGTGTTTTTTACTCTTTGGTCTCGTGGTTAATTTTTATCAGTCAGTCCCCGTATGTCAAGTCATGCTTTACTTCATTAGTTTTTCTTCCTTTGTTGATTACTCATTAGTCTCACTTGTGCCTTGTCTGTCTCACCTATGGCTCTTTGCCTATGTGTATATAGTCCCTGTCTTCCCCTCTTTCTTTGTTGGTTCATTGTCCATAGTGTCTATACCTGGCCATGCCTTGTTAAACATATGTTATTGTGTTTTTACCCAATGCCTTTTTCTTTTGTTAGATTTCTAGTTCCCTGGTGGTTTTTGGTTTATCTGGATTTGGATTTTTCTGTCTGACATTTCTGAAGTAAAGTTTTGTTGGCCTTTCAAGTCTTTTGTTTAATAAACATAAAACATTTTGAGTTCTACATTTGTTCCTCTCTTTTGTTTTTGTTTGGCACATGACAATTGGTCTTTTTTAAATGGCATATGTCAAAAAGAAAATGGCCACTTCTGCTTCAAGGTTTACAGAGGGATACCATATGAAATTTATTAGAAATCTATCAAATATTGTAGTGATAATGTATATTTACGCACACTAAAATCCAGATAGGTTGAGACAGGACCCTTTTAGAGGGTTCTTGCAGTACCCTATTGGGTAGGGGGTTTGTGCTGTATTCCTCTCTTCCTCTTTTCTCTACTGGTGGCTGGTCAACCATTAACTACATTTCTAATTTTGTTAGACTGTTTAAAAAAAGTACCCTCCATACGACTTACCAATTTACAATGTAAATCAAATGAATGTCAACAGGCAGAGGTGAAATGTGCTGGTACTCCTCTCTGCAGAATAAAATAGATTAATCACAGTTAATACAGAAAAAAAAAAACTCTTCTGAGAACATCCTCACTCTGTGTTTATTTCATTATTTTCTGTCATTGCTAATTTTTTAGTAGGAAGTAAGCACAACTGCACCTTGTTTTTTTTTTTTTCAAGGTTACCCTTTCCCCACCTATCTTTCTGCAGCAATGGCAACTCTCCACCTTTTATATCCAGTGTTGTACCATGTTGACTTACTCAGTCGTAGTAGTTCGCTTGCATTTGATATTTAGCACAGAATTAAAAGTACACAGAAAGCCAGTGACATTTCATTTGCTTTTGGTGGTATTCAGCCATACACTCGATGGTTTTGGGTCTGGTCTTATAAGATTGGAATCAATCTTATCTCACCTTTATGTTGGCTCTTTATAAATATTATCAAGAGTATGGCCTAGACCAGCTTTTTTTGTAAAGTGTCCTGAGATAACATTTGTTGTGAATTGGCATAATAGAAATGAAGATGGTTGATCCTGTTGGATAAGGATATTTTAGTTTATTTGATATTTTACACTGACTGACTAAATGACAATAATGACAGATTGAATCCCAGCAAACAGCTTTTTTTAATGCTGATTCTGTAGCTGCAGTCACATTTATGGTTTCACCATTAACTTTCCTGCACAAAAGCTATGACTGTGTCTTGGTTCTTAACTTGTATGACACTTTCAAGAGGAAAATATGGGTCAATCTCCTATATTTTAAAGAAAGTAGCCATCAAGGGCATGAACACAGATGTTCAGTGAAATCCCTCGTTTATCCTCAGTCATGGAAGCACATATCATCTAAAGCCACACACAGCGGCAGCAGCAGATCTATACAAAACAGCATGTTGACAACATTTATGCTGTAAAAAGTGAGTTTAGTGAAAATAAGCTTAGGTCGGAGCAGCTGGATAGAGCAGCTGGTTGTCTCTGCTCAGTGTTCAACACATCTGGAAACAGCTTTTACAGGAGACAAAATGTACAGCACATTTACATAAACCTTTAAGTACAGTAATTTTCAGTTGAAAGTGCTGTATTAAGGCTATGTGAGTATGAGAGAAGAGTACAATGTTGTTAGGATGTATGTTGCAAGCTTCAAACATTATACATCAAACTGCTATGTTAAATATTTATTTCATTTTTCAGTGTCCTGTCAAAAAGCGCTCCATATCCTTCCCCGGAGAACTCCAACCATAACCCAGGGGAGGCAAGGGGACATTGAGTCAGAGTGGGCAATGTTCTGTGCCTTGATTGTCGAGGCAGCTAATTGGAGCTGTGGCCACAAGGTAACACCCAAAACACCCAAACACATTGGTGGACAGGAGTCCAATCAGACATTTTTGGCATGTGGGACACTGGAAGTAGCTGATTGGTACCAGCAGGCCAAGCAGGATACGGTTTTGGCAGAGAGAGGAGTCTGGTGAGGCCATGGAGGGTGAGTCCTGGACAGCTTTGAGGAGTTTCTGGACCACCATCTGGTATCTCATGAGAGAAAAGCAGTGCACTGTCAACACTGTGTATGGTGGTGATGGTGAACTGGCTCTGACCTTGACTCCTTTTTGATCGGTGGAAGGAATACTTCCAAGACCTCCTCAACCCTACCTACATGTCTTCCAGTGAGGAAGAAGGGCCAGGGGACTCGGATGTGTGCTCTTCTAGCCATGGGGCAAAGGTTGCCAAGGTTGTTAATAAGAGTCTTGATGGCAGAGACCCGGGAATTGATGGAATCTGCCCAGAGCTCCTCAAGGCCCTGGATGTTGTCAGGGAGTCATGGCTGACA
Source organism: Xyrichtys novacula (assembly GCA_962446985.1). Classification (NCBI taxonomy): domain Eukaryota; kingdom Metazoa; phylum Chordata; class Actinopteri; order Labriformes; family Labridae; genus Xyrichtys; species Xyrichtys novacula. Next base: position 8,376,216 of record OY660877.1, read on the forward strand.
CAACTTTGCAGCAACATGTGGACATCGTGGGCAGTGCCTCTGGATTGCCAGACTAGGGTAGTCACCCCCTTGTTTAAGGGGACCAGAGGATGTGTTCCAAATGTAGGAGGATTACACTCCTCACTCAGCCTCACCCAGTAAGGTCTATTCAGGGGTCCTGGAGAGGAGGGGCTGCCTGACAGTGGAACCTGACAGGAGCAGCAATGTGTTTTTTGTCTTTGTCATTGAAGTGTGGACCAGCTCTACACATGGGAGTTTGCCCAACCAGTCCACATATACTTTGTGGACTTGGAGAAGGCATTTGACCGTGTCCATCGGGGGGTGCTTATAGGGTACCAGACACTCTGATCAGGGCTGTTTGTTCCCTGTATGACCGGTGCCAGACCTTGGTCTGCATAGATGGTAGTTAGTCAAACTTGTTTCCAGTGAGGGTTGGACTCTGCCAGGGCTGCCCTTTGTCACCTATCCAGTTCGTAACTTTCATAGCGCAGCCAGGGCATTGAGGGGGTCCAGTTTGGTGGTCTCAGGGTTGGGTCTGAGTCCATGTGTCTCAGCCAGAAAAAGATGTGGATGAGATCCTGCCCCAGGTAGAAGAGTTCAAGTATTTCGAAGTCTTGGTCATGAGTGAGGGAAGAATGCGGGAGATCGACAGACAGATTGGTGCAGCATCAGCAGTGATGCGAACTCTGTACAGACCCGTTGTGGTAAAGAGGCAAAGCTCTGGAAATACTGGTTGATCTACCCTCCTACCCTCACCTATGGTCACAAGCTGTGTGTAGTGTGCGAAGAACAAGCTCACAGGTATAAGCGGCTGAAATGAGTTTCCCTCTGGGGGGACTCTCCATTAGAGCTAAGGTGAGAAGAAGGTAATCTGGGAGGCACTTGGAGTAGAGCTGATGCTCTTCTGTGTTGAGAGGAGTCAGATAAGGCAGCATCGCTGATTAATTTGCAAGCCTTACTCGGTGTCTTCAAAATTCATCATTTGCAAAGCAAGGATGAATGAATACTTTTAATAGAAATAACAAACAAAATGAGCAATTCGTAATTTCTGTAACTAAAACCTGCAGATGTGATGTTGCCACTACAAAAATCATATGACAAACTACTGAGTTTTAGAATATTTGGTCATTTGTTTCCTTTTCATTTGTAAAGCTCTCAACCATCCAGTTCTAATTTTATTAACTGTGGACTTTGAATGTGTAAAAAAAAAAAAATCTGTTATTCCTATAAATCTTTGTATTTACTCTGTCACTCGACCGGGATATCAGGTCTGGCATCAGTACATGTGATTTGTTTATCCTGCCTTGCAGTAAGATAACAGAGGCCTTGGTGCTTTGTTTGTGTCCACATTATGCTGCCGGCCCCGAAGGGTGCGGAGTCAAGGTAAACGCGTCACCAGGTAATGCTGCCCTGCATTCATATAATCCACAGGGAGGAAGCACACTTCCCATCTTTTATGCAAGGGGTTCAACCCCTAACAAATAGTCAGAGACAGACAGCACGTCAACATCTCTCAGAGTTGCAGGGGAAAAAAAGATGGAGAGCAAAATGAGGACCTGAGGAAGAACAGAAGGCCTTCAAACATGAGGTTCACCACTGCAGGAAAGTGTTTGCTACATCCAATACACAAATTTGTGGTACAGCATGTTTTCTCCAGTGAAAGTTTTTTTCAGCCTTCATCACATCGGCATTTTCTTCCACCTGTCTCCTCCACTTTTCCTCCCTCCATCCTCCCTGTCTTCCATCACCCTGCCCTCCCCTCTGACACTGACCTTGGGAGAGTGGCCCCAGCTGCTCTGCAACTTAATATGCCTTCAGCTTTGAGGTAAGCTTAGATGAGTTGCCTTGCCATGGATCATATAGATTTATGGTCCACAGGTCTCATACGCAGGTCCTCGGTAGCCCCTAGTTTATCTGGACACGTGTGTCACTCGAGCCCGATGCTTTAGATGCCTGACACACAACCTGTCATGACATGATACAGGAGGGAAGAATGTATCCAGGGTGATGGGTGGGGGGGGGGTGGGGGGGTGGAATACATTGAGAAAGGCCGGTGAGAGGGTATTCATAATTCAACACTGCATCTTGTGGCCGACTGACAGGTGTCAAATCAAGTGCATGTCCCTGCAAGTCTGTCCCCAACTTTTACCAAGAAAAAAATTCTGCTGTGCAATGAAACAGTGAAGACTATAGAGTCACACTGTGGAGGATTTTAACCAATGATTTTACTTTGGAGCAGGGATGAGAATTGCCGGTGACTCATGATACAAAGTGATGTGTCATACATGGCTCATAATATCACCATACTCTGATATACAGTAAAATAGTTATACATTCAACCCAAACATAAAAAGCCTTTTCTCTGGAAATAAATCTAAAAAAAATGGAATTGTCTTTAGGTTTCTAAAAATACATTGAAGTCTGCCGTGGAGTAAAAAGGCTTTTAAAGGAAGCCCTTAACCCCTTAACCTAAAGACAGTCCCACTTTTTTAGATGTTTTTCCAGAGAAAAAACTGTTTTACCCTATAGAACCCTGTCTTTAGGGACTGTCCAAATGAAATCCCTCAGATATCAAAGTTTATCTTAGCATCATAGACTGTAAAATGGTTATCTTCTGCCTCCTTGCTGGGTGAAGCCTCTGTGAGAACAGCATCCCCTGATGACTGGTTGCAGCCCTCCTCCAGCAAAATAATGGTGCTGTGTGTGTGTGTGTGTGTGTGTGTGTGTGTGTGTGTGTGTGTGTGTGTGTGTGTGTGTGTGTGTGTGTGTGTGTGTGTGTGTGTGCAATTGATGGCAAGCTTATATAGGAATAGTTCAACTGAAGAACATAAAATCAATCAAAAAAATAAGTTTTTGGTCTGAAATTAAAATTACAGAACCACAGAGCAGCTACATCATAAGTGTAAAAAGACCTGTTACAGCTACAGTCATATTCAAAGTCAATAGGTACTGCTGTGTCTCTTTCAAGCAGCTTCAAGCAGATGTCTACCCGAAGCCCTGAAAGCCAACATTGCCACCATCACAGTGTTGCAAGATGGGAAATATAGAATTATCATACCAGAGACTCAAAATTATTGTATTTTTGGGAAAATACACCTGTCATAATCAAAACAACGATTTTACTGTTGGATGATAGTCACATACAGTCACTCTGTTTAGTGTCCTACAGGTACTCACGATTTTGTGATCACCGTTTTGTGGTCATTCACCGCCCCGCCCCACATCAGCAGCTTATGACCAGCAGGTCCAACTCAGCTGTGTTACACTAACACGCCCCCTTTAAGCAAATGGCAGGTGGGAACTAATGAGCCAAATTGTGGGAACTTGAGGCCACCTACTTTTTTGAAACAGTATCCATAGTAACTGACAGGAATACGGTTGGAAGGAAACATCACATGGTAAAAGATGCCTTTAGGGTTTGCAAATAAATAAAAAACTGAAAAATAAAGTGTCTGGCAGGCTAAGACAGTCCCATTGCACCACATGTTCATGAAACTGTCAAATTATCGTACATTTAGCCTTTTTTCTGGGTTATTGATTGTACATCGTACAGAGGGCAAAATTATCATATGGATACTATAATTATCATACACCTGTCAACCCTGGACCATCATCAGGCCTGAGTTGAAATATCAATTTTAACAGCATATAAACACATTAACAGCCTAGTTTAAGAAAAAAAAAAAGGTTTGGTCTTTGATAGCACATTTTTATATCCAAAGCTGCTCTTTAGGGTCAGCACACACATTTTTAAGGTTATTTAACCTGTAATTTAGGGAAGTGGTCACTTTGAGTGACAGATGAGACCTGCCGGCCTCCTTTTAACGTCCTAACAGCCAGGGATTTCTGAAGAAAAAACACACTGAACCCCAACACTTCTCTGGGCCTCCTCTCCTGAACTACACCTTTTCCTTGTTTCTCTCCAGCTCCACCCTTTCCTCCAAAAAACAGTGACTTCTAGCTCCAGACAACCAACATGGCAGCAGCTTTAATGCCAAACTCTACATTCCCTGTGTTAAAATCAACATTAGAAAACCAGAAATTCATCATGCACATGAGAAGAGACTTACATTAAACTTTAGGTAAGATTTAAAAAGTGAATTTCCTTTCAACAGTGGAACAATCGTTAATATTAGCCTCATGGACTGGATTATTTATGGTTGCTTGGAAACAGCCTCAGCAGACTCATCTCTTTTCCTGTCTCTGTCTCATTTGTTATTGTTTTCAAGCTCAGAAAACCCTGACTCAGTCCTGCACATTTTAAATATTATTTTTAGCATGTCTGATATTATTGGAATGGTTCAGAGACGTCTTCAAGCTAGACTTCGAAACTGGATCCATAAAGTCCTCACATTACCAGATATTCTGGGCAGACCACCGCCACCTGATCCCTGCTGAGTGCTTGAACTGCTTGAAGCTTTGTCTTGGTGGAGTGGTGGACCTTGTTTGCGAAAGTCAGATATCTTTTCTCATCACTCAGCCTTTGATTTATTTGGTTTTGTCTTTTAATCACCAGAAGTCACCCATGTATGTGAACTCTATATCTGCCGGCACGGTTAAATGTTCTATTGATAAAGATATTGATTTATCAGTGAAGATAGACACCTTGTTTTGTTTCTCACTGTAACTTGAGCATCAACGTCTCTGCAGAATAATTCATACTTAATTGATTCTCTCACAGTAACTGTCCATACTTTCATAAAACCCTCTCCAGGATCCAGACAATTTGACACAAGAAATCAGGATGAACAACGTCTCCACTCCTATTTTATTGGCTCTCTTTGTGGTCTGATAGATTTTCTGAGTTCACAGAGAGCCCGCAGAGCCACACAGGAAGATGTTTAGTATAGTATGTGAAAAATACCAATCAAACCATTTGTTGACCCCCTTCCCCTGCTGTTGAAGTGGTTCTCACTCCTTTCTTTCAAACCTGTCCAGACGTGGTTTCACCTGCCGGAGGCCTAAAGCCCAGAGGAGCAGTCTGCAGTCTGATGTTAGGGCAGAGCAAACAAGTGGCCCTGACTCTGTACACTCAGAGTGAAAACATCCAAAATTTTATATCAACACTGGCTGAAAAAGTCAGTATGTTCATCCAAATATCTGTGGAGTGCTCTATGGGAGCCAGAGTGTACTTTAGGTGAAACAGCTCTGCTCCTGTGAGCTTTTTCATCACAGTGGTAGAGATGGAAAGGAACATGGTGCTTCTGCTGGACCACACTATATTTCAACTTTTTTTTTGTCTGTGAGTCAGTAGCAAAGATTGGAGAATACTTAAGCTGCATTCACATGCTTCTTGTAGTATCCACTTCTGATTGTGTTTTACAAGCTGCATTAGTCTACAACTTGGGCTAAAACTTAATTCCAATAAAAATGTGCCAAAAAGTTGGTATAAGGAAAAAAATTCTGGAACAACCTCACCAACTTCTAAGGTGCTTGGAGAAAAGGATCTGAAAGAGCCCTTATCAGGGTCCACAAGCCGAAATACATTGGTCAAATAAAGATATTTTCATAAACTTACAAGTGTTGCTGGAGCTCTTTTGACCTCTTCCAAAACGTTGGTATGATATAATAAAGGAATGGATCATAACAAGTTGAGCTGACATCAAGCTCACATTGCTTGGCTGATGACTGTAGCCTAAATGTAGCAAAAATAAACATTTTTACATGATGTACAAACTCTGCTCTCAAACTTAAGGGCTAATTCTTTTCATGAAGCACAAGTAAGAAATAAATAATTAACAGAGAACAATTAATGAACACGAGTTATTCTGAAATAATCTAATCTTCATTGCTCAGCATTTGAAGGATTTTTTTTTTGTGACAATATGATACGACAAGAACATTTTACAAAAAATAAGGAACTTAAACAAAAAAATAATTAAATTATTATTATTTTGCTGGAAACCGGTTTCATTAGCACTTAGTGGTGTACACACATAGACTGTATATAAAATGGAAGCTCCATTTTTAAAAATTATTAGGGGGTTCATGTTTTCTATGATTGACACTTGATACAGCCTATGGGCGTTCAGGGATTGCATAGCTCACCCGGGAGATACGCTGTTTGAGCAGAGTGTCATCACAGCGACTCTCGCGCTGAATGCGCACAGTGCTACTGCGCAGTGCTGGTTTCAGGAAATGAAGAAAAATCCCAGAAATACGGAGAGCTTTTTGGCTTCAAATCCGTATACAGGCGGTAGGCGGAACCAAGTTGTCAGTAGTATATACAGTCTATGTGAACACACTTTTGTTGCCAGGGATGTACACAGTAATGAAGAAATTATTTAATATTTGCAGAAATGTGAGGTGTGTACTCACTTTTGAGAGAAACTGTATGTATATATTTAAATTAAGTGTCAATCAAATATTTTATTGTAATATTGTTTGCTTTGGCAATATTTTTATAACTTTCACACTCATTGTTTCATACTCACACTTACTGAATTTCCCTTTGGGGATAAATAAAGTTCTTATCTTATCTTATCGTATCTTCTTATTTGAATTTAATTGTATTAAAAAACAGCAGAACAACACTGGTTCTCTCTAACATACCACATGGGTGATAATTGCACTTCAAACTTAATTGACCCCTTCAAAAAACCCGACCTTCAGCTGGAAACAATTAAAACATATTGAAAATTCATATTCATAATTACCCAGATAACACAGCCTTGAGTCTTGAAGGCTTTATATCGCTCTCATCACAACAGATCTACAATAAATTGACTGTTAGATTGACATGTTTCCACCTGTCCATTTTTCAATTCAGTAAACAACTGACTGCAGCGGCAGTCAGCATGAAAACTGCCTTCAGGACCTCCGAAAAAATGAAGTGGTTCCACCCCACCTGACGTCAGCAGAGATATTGATCCCTATTGATCCCTCAGCTATAAATACCCTCATGTGGTTAGAAATGGTTTAGGTAGAGTGGCTTCTACAAAAAATAGAGGGTTGGAGGTCCAATCCCCGGCTTTACTGTCCTCCTGTTGAAGTGTCCTGGAGCTCATGTGTCTGGTGCTCAGGTTTTTGTTTCAGCTTGTTGGTGCCGGGGTGAGTGTATGTATGGGACAAGACAAACTGGATATACATAGTTCTTTGAATGAAGCCATATTAACATTTGTCCTGGTCTATTCATCAGGCACCGAGCTTGTCGCTGAGTCTGAACACACTGAGTGTTTGTGGTTCTTGACGAATTCATCTTTTAGACAACCAGAAGAGTTTTAAAAGATTGTTCTCATCCTTCGTGCCACACAGACCAGCTGCTCCTCTTAGTTTTATAGAGTTTTGCTTCTATTTTTATTGCTTTTGTTGGGTTGCACTCACAAACTGAGGTGTTTCTATTCAAACTTGGCCAAAACAAACCCGAGGATTTATTAGCTGATTTGAAATGGCTTTTTCCTCTTGAGTTAACTTCTTCTGGTTGTGACTCTTGTTGACCGTCTATCATTTCTAAAATAGAAAGGGAGTTTAGTATTTTAAAAAAACAGAGCAACTGAGGATTTCAATTCAAGATTAAGTGGTTAAAAAGCAGGCTATGAAAATAAATACTGTCCTTTTAAATAATCACCTCTGACGGTTATAGTATCACCAGTGAAATTCAATTAGTGATCCCATTAAAGTTAATTATAAAGTCCATTAAAGTGAAAAGCAGCCGTGTTTTTACAATTTTGCACTGACGATAGTACAGGCGATTGATCCATATCTGTAAAAGTCCCTAAAACATGTAGAGGACAAAAAAGCAGAGAGTGCTTGTTCACAGGGGACGACACAAACTAAAAGTTCTACATAGGAGCTAAACCCTTTTTTTAACAAGGAAACATGCACTTTGAAACTTTGTCTGCATTAAGCAAGGATCATCATTTTATTTGTCGGCTGTGTCTCTTTCATTTGCTTTGTCGTATGTAAGGCAAGAAATGAATACTGTATTAAAGGCATGGTTGACGATTGGAGAGATGTTATTATTATGAACCTCGTTTATATGGCGATCATGGTCCTGTAGTGCAATCTCAACAAAGTATATAGACAGCAAGTATGGAAAAAATATGTTCACTGTAGCAGGTGCAGGGCTGCAAAAAACATTGACCAATGGGAGCCATCCATCCCGTACAGCTCCTATAGGTAAATCTCCTGCTCTGCCTCTCCATCCAATCACCTCGCTGTATTCCACATACCCCTTTCCTGTAGTTCCGACTCATTCCCTCCCACTCTCCCTGCCCTCCTCAGAGCTCTGAGCGGCTAAAAGTAGCGTAGCAGCTTAGCGATAGGAGCTGTGATGGAGAAGGACGCAAAAAAACCCCACTTCTGTTAGCCCCATGGCCAAGAATGCTAAGAAAACACAAGCCGACAGAAGAAAAAGCAGAGACGAAGTGGAAATGTGAACAAGCGAGGAATCTAACTCGAATAAACATCGGGTCATCCTTCGGGCGGTGGATAAAGCTCTGCCAAGATTTGTGCCTGAAAACAGACGCAGAGACAGCAGAGTTTTTGTTGAACAGGTAATTTTTGCCTTTTATCGTGGCACATGATACATAAATAACTCTTATTAGTCTCTGCAATGTAAACATGGTAGCTGTCCAGGCAGCTGCAGACGGTGGTTGCTAGCAGAGCTGGCGTTTACTGCTGCTAGTCATGAGCAATCCGACATGGTGAATCCTATTTAAAGCTAGCTTAGGAGCTTCAGCCCACCGGCTATTTGCTCTGCCAGAGGGGGTGTGTCATGGGGAGGGTGGTACAGGTTCGGGGGGGAGTTATTGTGGAGCACAGAGGGGAGAGGTTTGTGTGTAGGGCGTGGGACGCTTTTTTCAAATCTGCCTCAACGGCTCAGTTTTTTCAACTGCTTCTCAGATCGTTGACCATGCCTTTAAAAGCTAAGTCTTTAAAAGGTAAGTAGGGATTCATGAAAGTCAACCTAAATAAAAAAGTAGATAAGAATTTATTTTTTTTCTGAATACTCTTTAGATTACAAAAGGTGAGTTTTAAATATATTCAAATTGTAAGATCATATTCAAGACAGAAAATGTAAAAATCTTTGAATAGCTCTTGCTAAGATACTCAGAATTACATTAATTGTGTATAAGAACTGCTTACATGACATTTGATTAATTTTGTTTTTGGCTTTGGGGTGAAATCATGACAGGGAAATTGTACAGCACATAGAAAAAGCCCCAGCAGGTTTTGATGGTTGTGAGTCGACCACTAAAAGACTGTGTTGATCTTAGTCAGTGTAATAATGAGATCTAAAGTTCTCCAAACCATCACATCAGTGGGTTTCATTTAATTTCCAGACAATTTAAAAGTCATTTTTATTGCATTCAGACAAGTTATGGCTCTTTCTAGGTTACAAATTGATCGGCTGCTGCAGCACAATCAGGCATTATTCCAATAGCGGCCCACTGGATTGAAGACAGAGCCAGGGCTAAATGGCTTTTGGCAGAACAAACAGTTATGTAGGCGGTTTCTTATTGAAAAATGACAAGCACTGTTAAATAAGCCAGACTGAGAGAAACAGCATGTGGAAGTCTTTATGACTAATGGAAGTGAGACCTCGGGTACAGATGAATATCAAAGGCTTAAAAAAACAACTCTGTGTAAAAAAAAAAAAAAAAAAAAAAACAAAAAACTGGTACTTTAAAAGTTATTTCCTCATCATTTCTGTGTCTAAGGATTAAATCACAAGGAGACAGAGATAAAAGTTCCTCTATAATTCACTCTAATGAAGAACTTGGCAGGTGAATCAGCGAGATTGTTTAGAGTACATTGATGATGACCAAAATCTCCTTCCCTGCTATAAAAGCTTCATATAGAGCTGAACCAGTGTTTCTGCAGAGATTTGTTTGAAAGCAGACACACTTTAGATTAGTCTTTGTTTTGTTTTTTGTCTTCATTTAAAGGTCAAAGGTCATGGAGTGCAGGGACTCTGAGGGTGGTTTGAAGCTATTGTATGTTAATGGGATACGACGTTTCATCAGTCATGTTTTCTGTAACTAAAGTAGAAGGTATGGCATGAACACTGACTTGTTGTTTGCAAGCTCTAATAAAGAGAAAGAGCGATCTTATAATCATTGACCACGTCTAAACTGAGCTCAGTTATTTTGGGGACATTTCATAGATTGAGGACGTAAGTGAGCACTAACTACAATTACAACTTTAAAATCTGGTTGAAAACAGAATGAAATAAGGTCTTAAGACTATTAACCACTTTAAAAACAGCTCAAATGTGGTCACTACTAGGGCTGTATAGTCCTAGTCAGATGGTCGACTTTTCGCTCATTTTGTGCTGAGTCGACCAATCAGATTGGTCAATTCTGATTGGTCAACTCAATTTTTTTCCGCGTCAATTTACAGTCTATGGTTAATTTTATCAAGAGGAGAGTACCAAGTGCTAATTTTTATGTAAGCCTTTTGTGTTAAATTGCCTTCTTGTGCTGATATCAATATATTTTCACCCCCCCCCCCCCGGAAATTTCAGGGTTTTAGTCGACCAAGAATTTCTTTGGTTGATTACAGCCCTGGTCACTACATTAGGTTTTATCAGTTTCAAGGAATATGACTGTAGAGGTGAAAGAAGGATAGAAACAAATATTTAAACATCACTTCGTTTTCCAGTTTTGCAGAAGTGTTGTCATTATAAAGATGTTTATCACATTCATTTTTCATACAAAGATCAAACATCACCTTATGGGCTGTGATGTTAACAAGTTAACTCAAAGACGTCACAAAGGGAAAAGTTATAAAACTATCCCTACAAAAAGTTAAAAAAAAAAAAATGTTCATGCTTAGGCATGGACACTGTAAAGTTGTATGACAGACTATGGATGTGGAGAATGAAAGAGTTTACTGATACCTCATGGGATTTTGATGGTAAAGAAGCTTACTGGCAAACAGTTGTAAGAAAGTAAGTAAATTGTTCTCCTTAATCACCTGATAATGTGTCCTCCCAATCTGATTGCCTATTTGAGCTGAAAATGTCTGCTTTCTCTGCTCTACTTCCAAAGATATTATCTTATCTCTTCTCAAAATTACAGCACACAAAGTTTTGGAGTGATGAGGTAAGAGTCTTCACAACAAAAACATTGTTCTGCTCTGAATTAAACATTTCACGTCATTGTTAAGTCGTGTTGTAAAACTGAAGAGTATTTTTTGCTTTATTAAAAACTTCAGCGAAACTTTTAGAGGACAAAAAAGTGACAGAGAAATCAAGTTTCAGGTCAAACATGACTGAGACTAAATGATCTTTCAAAAAAAAAAAAAGCTTAACAAATGGACAAGACCCAAAAATACCTCTGAAATTGCCCCACTTTCTCTCCAGCAGGAGCTCTGTGACCCACTTGATTTGGGAGTTTGGTAGGTTGGTTGAAGGTAATGGGAAAAAAAAGAACACAACCTAAGAGAGTAGACTGGATTTCCAATAATTGAAGTTGTGCTTTCCTGATGTATCTAAATGAGATTTCTGTTTCCAGTGCTACCTTATATAATTGGTTATATTTCATGTAAATGAGGTGAAGCCCTTGTTCAATTTGCCTTGAATGCCTTTGAGGCTTTTACTGCCAAAATGTCTTATTCTTCTCAAGTTAAAGGGATAGTTCAGGGTTTTGAAGTGGGGTTATATGAGGTACTTGTCAATAGAAAGTGTTTTAGCCACAGGGAATGCCAGCCAGCTTGGTCCCCTTTGTTAAGAAACCAGGCAGGGAAAAGGGAATGATGTAAGGGCTATCAAACGCTATACAGACGGGTCAACTCTAAAAAAAAAAAAAAATCCAACCCAAGCATTAAAGTTAGTGTGATTGTTAGCTCTGTTTGAACACTTTTCAGTGCTTTACCTTCATGTCATAAAGTTATTTTGTTTCAGCACGATTCACAGTTATTACAACTTTGTTCCTCTGTACCACACTATTCAGCTGTATGTACAAATTAACTTCAGGACACTGAAGTTATGCTTTTTTTTTAGTTTCTAGTTTTGCATCATTTTAAGCAACAAATGCTCAAAATGATCCTGTTAATACAATAATGGTTGTAGAGATGACTAGTTTTTGATGTAACTTCTGAAAACTGAAGGAAGTGAGTGAAACGGAGGATGGAGAAAGCTGTTGTTGGTGAGTGATGCAGACTGCAGTTGCATGTGATCCACTGGTATCCTCTGACTCAAAAAGGTCCTAAAATACTGTTGTCTCACTCGTGATACAGTATCTGTCTCCACCTCTACACACCTGCAGGTGTAACTCTCAGAAGTTCCTCTCCTCTTTCTTTCTCTTCTGTTTTGAATCCTGTTCCTCCTCTGTTAACTTTGGTTCATAGAGGCGTCCTCAATGTAGGAGTCAAGCAGCATCCCCGTGGCAAGAACACTTCCTATTGGCAAGAGCCTCATACAGTCCCACTTAAGTAAAAACGGTCTATCTCTCTGACAAAATTAGGAATTATAATTTCCTGTTGAAAAGTGGAGGTTTTGTGAGCACAGAAAGTATCCTTCACTGCTCAGACCATTAATCTTGAATACAAATTCCTGAGGTAGTAAGAAAACTCCAGTTTTATTGCACTTTCATGCAGTTAGTGTAAGTGGGTTTTTGCCTTTCAGAAAAACACACATTATGTTTTCTTTCAGCCATCAGAGCAAATTTTTAAGAGCAAATGAAAAGGTGTTAGACGTCTTTTATGATTTCTGGAGATGTGTGCTTTTAGGTGTTTTAATTAAATTCTCCTTACTGTCAACCTCTGCAGACTTCACATTATGTTTTCTGTCAGTCCACTCATCATTAAAACCTCTTTAGAGATCACCTTTATGAAGCCTTAGAAATCAACTGAACCCATTTTCAGGTCACCAGTAACCACATAAAGAAAAGCTGTTGGCTGTGCGTCTAAAGGGGAGCGGGTGCTAAAAGCAGCCCGTGATGAGACGCTTCTCTCTGGGTGCTAATTGTAGGGAAACATCCTTTCATGCTCAGCAAATATATGTTTTTTTATTCAGTGTTTTCAAATGCTGGCAGCATGTTATGATATGGCACCATGTCAAAAATCAACAGTTATTCATGTACATGTAACGGCTGATGAGATGGAGGCAACATTTGGGCCTTTAATGGGGACACATTTTATTCACACTGCTGCAGCACTTTTTAACAGCACTGCTACTGTGCTGACATCAAGAGTTTCTCACGTAAAAACAGCCAAGCTGTACATGCTTTCCAACCACTACTGGCTGGAGAGATAACTGCGCCTGTCAAATCAACCTTTAACAAGAGAGGCTCTTTAGGGTGCATTGCGGGGTGAGTACAGCTTCTAATGTAGCTGGAGAGCAGAGGCAAAGAAACAAAAGACATTTAATTGTATGTCGCATTTGTAACAAAATAATAATAATAATAATAATAAAAATGAGAAAATGTTCTTCCTCTGTCATTCCATATTTACAATCAACTCTTCTGTAACTGAGATTTGGAGATCTGGAGCTCTGACCTTTTTCTGGACAGCAGTGATTTATTGTTTACTGCCATCAGTATGTGGCATGGCATTTTCTGCAAATTAGGTCTAACTCTTGACATAGATGGAAATAACCTGCTTTTATCTGTATGAGCAGTGCTTTCAGTGGTAAAATAATAATAATAATAATAATAGTGCCAGCCCTCCTCCTATTTCTTTTTTGGCACCAGTATCTGTCCATCCTAAATGTTAAGTTACTGAATTTGTACAGTTTTAAAAGATTCGGATTTTCTGTACTTACATTCATTGAAAAAAAATACTTAAATGTGTCACACAAACAAGTAAGCTGTGTGCATCTGCATCCCCATGTTCTCATCCATGACCATTTATTGAAAAAAATCAGTCTTCTCCATTTCTGTAGTGTTTGAAAAACTGAAGGTGGTACTGTTTTTATCTTTTTGTGAGATCAAGGTAGACTCTTAAATCCTTCAGTCTCCAGTCTTAATGGTTCATCCCTGTGTGGTCTAAGCTATCTCTTTTTACTTCTGTGAAGGCTTTGGTTTCTCTCCTGGGAGCTTAAATGTACAGAGTCAGCAGTGATAGTGTCGATACTACTCCTCACTGGGAGTCCAAGACCATTGTTGCAGACCACTGCTGTTTTCAAACCTGCAGCTGTAAATGTGGAGAACACCCTCACTTAGCCAGCTTAACAGGCTAGAACCATGGCATGCTACCACAGTTCAGCTGAGTGAAGAATAAATGCTTTGAGTGTTGAACATTTGTCTCAAGATTAAGACAGAAACCCTCACTGAAATTTTACAACTTAACAATTTTCATACAAAATATTTACAATAAATGATTAATTTGACCATCAATAGTCAGAATAAGTGATGGGAATTACGGCTCTTTTTAGTGAGCCAGATCATTCGGCTGAACTCGCCAAGAAGAGCCAGCTGTTTCGACTCCCAAATGGCTCTTCATTTTACCACCTTTACATTTTCTAATTCAGCCAAATTTAGTGTTGTTTGTTTATGATATTTACTTATGTGTACACACATTGGCGTTCCTAAGCAACTTGGCACCCTAGGCAGAATTTCTGGTAGTGTCAATCTTAAAATTGGAAAACAGATATTTACTGTATAAGATGAATGTAGGCATATGTATACAGTTGGTTTCTTAGGGCAAGCAGTGAATGTTTGGACAGCACACCTTAACATTAAAAGAAAAGGTGTAATCTTATAATTGAATTATGTTGCTTATTCATTCCCCAAACTTGTCTTTCGAACTCGCCCTAAAATGGGAGTAACATTAACTAACATTAACTCTAGCTTAAGCTGAATGCTGAACATATTTCGTGAACAAGTTATCATCCTAAACTAATGTAGTAAAAAGTAAACCCACTGCCACACCAGCTCCAAGTGAGCTAGTTAGAAAATGCTTCAGGTAAAGTAACCTGTGACTGCGCTGCAAATTTTAGTTAAACTAAATTCATTATCACAATCATCACATCATCATTCGTCACCTCTGTCTTTTTCACATTTTTCTTCCTCTTCTTTCCTTTTCTTCCTCCCTTGGGTGACAGTGGGCTTTTGTCTCCTCACGATGAGTCAGTCAGTCATCACTGCACGGATAATTTAGTGTAAATCATTAGTCTGTACAGCTCAAAAAAGAAAGGAAACAAAGAGGAAGAAAAGCCAATACGGCCGGCCGCGGGAACGGGGTCTTAATTATTCCCCCCTAAATCTGTAGATCTGTAACTTCAACTAAAACATCAGCAAATGGCTTGACACAAATGATTTGTTTAGCTAGTCTGTTGTGTTTTTGATCTGCATTCTGCAACATGCTGGACTGCCATGATCTGACGACTTTGAATGAATTGAAAGTCTAGACTCGTCTCGACTTTTCACTTTGGAGAAGTCAAGCACTGAGGCATTATGCCTCGGCAAAAAAGCATGTTGTTGCCTAACAGCTGAGGCATTAAGCCATGATGATAGTTAACGCTGCTCTGCCTGGCCTGCCTTGGCTTATTATTGCCTTGTTGGCTGTGCTTGGTGTGGTCTCTCTGTGTGGTGAACTGGTGGTGGCGATGCATAAGCCGCGGCGGCGGCGCTGCGGGTGTGTTGTGTTACAAGTTACCTGGCTGTAACTTGTTGAGTTAAACAGAGAGAGAGTTACCAACCCAACTTAACTCAGAAGCAAGCGCAGTACGACTACGAGGAGAGAGCAGGGGGGCGGGGAGGAGTTGTGTCCTGTGTGCAATCCATTGGGGACTGTGGCAAAATTGCAGGCAGGTTGCAGGCAGACAAACACTTAAGCTCCGCCTAATGACAGGAGCGCCACTGTGTACACATACCTCTTGTGTTCATCCTCACATGATTGGTTGCACACAGAATGCACGTGACAGTCATGCACTGCACGCATTGTACACCTATCACCCTGTCATTCTGCATTGTAGTTTTTTTTTTTTCCGATGGTCTTTGCTGAGAAAAAAGAGAGAAAAAAAAAACAAACACAAAAAAAAAAAAAAAAGAACAGAAAAAAAAAAGCTCACAGATGGGAGCCGGCTCTCATCTTCCATGTTAAAGAGCCAGCTCTTTGAACAGGTTCCTTCGCGACTGACACATCACTAGTCAGAATGACTACATTTTTTGACAGAAAACACAATTTAGGGAAGACGAGGACAAGCTTTGTCCACAGAGGGCGCCAAAGTTGACAAAGACCAAATACTCTTCGAAGGAGCTCCAGTTCTGTTATGATAAACAGGAGGATTTTTTTTCCACATTTCTGCCTCTTTGGCTCTTTGGCTACCATAAATCGTTGTGGACATGGTTATTAAAACAATGAATAAATAATAAGTAATCCATCACTTGTTTTACAGCTTCCCAGAGATCAATCTACTGCAATCTACTGAACACTGACAGCAGACCCCAGAGAGACATGAGAAATGGCATCGCTCTCTCTTGAGTATCGCGTCCTCCCAGTAAGCTAAATACTTCCTTAAGCAGAAAAAAAAATGTTTTAAAGTAGGTGTGTGGGGGGTAAAATGAAAAGTAGAAAGAAATGATGAACCAGGTCTTATAATAAAGCAGATCTAGCTTTCTAATTACAGCAAAGAGCTAAAGACATAAAGATCCAAGCAGTGATTTATCATCCCACTTAGTGTTGTAACTTTCTACAATAATATTACTTTGTCATTTGCTTTTATTGCTTTAGGACAAAAGACCTTGTGATCCTGTCGGCTCCCTGGTGGTTTTTCTCATTGTTGAGTCGCGGAAAATGTTCAGAGGGAGGAATGCAATTAGAAAGGCGCTGCAGGAGGGAAAACAGGAGACAATGTACATTTTATTCCGAGTCTCACAAGGGGCTGAATAAGAAGTGGTCAGATCACAGTCAGATTTCAAACACAGCTGATAAAGAGGAGTTAAAATGGCAGTAAAATGATGGCAGGATGTTCTTTCTCTCCTTGTGTCGATAACCCCGCTGCAGGAGGTTGTACACGCTCCTGCTAAGTCAGCAAAACACACAACACAATTGCGTGAGACATTCGTACTTTCCATTTAAATGAAATGTTCCTATTATGGAATCAGTGAATCGATGAAAATGCTGCACAGCTCTCAATTTTCTCATCAGGGAGAAGAGTGCGTTTCTGTGGGGCGCATGTTTTAGTTAGACCCTCCTGGGAGCGCTGTCCCTCCTGATGCATCATCTTTTCATATGACAGTCATTACTCTCTGTCACCAGCAATATGTGAAGTGAAGCGCATGAGAAAAAAAAGGCACAGTGAGGTCTCTGTCCTTCAGTTTGTGGTTGTGAACATCACAGATCAACAGCAGTTTCCGGAGCGACAAGCTGTGGTGTATCACTGATGCAATTATTCATCATCCTACCTGAGGGGCTCTTTCGCCTTTTAATAAACACGACAGCTATCGGGGCAGAGTGAAATTTCAGAGAACTGCTTTGTTATTTGGTGTGAGGGAATGAAGTGATCAGTCAGAGGAGTGAGTCCAGCTGGGTGCTCAGATTAAAAGTTATGTGATTAGATGCCAGAAGATTACATGCGGTTTTGTTGTTAAAAGCCAGAAACAAAGTCTGTCACAGTCTTTGTAATGATCCAAAGCCCAGTGAGTGGTACTGTGCAGAGTGTCCCAACATGAAAACACCCGTAAACTGGTAAACAAGTCGCCATGTGGAGTGTGACATGTGTGTCCTCTTTAGATGTCACAACTAAAACATGTTCAGAGAAAGCTCAGCCTCTTTGTGTCTCTTTGTCAGTGACTTGCTTTGATTTGCTCTGAATGGTATTCTGGCTTTGATACCACATGGTTCACTTCTTTGTGTTTTAGTGAACAGCTTTTTGGATTTTTGTAATCTTGGCTTTTATTGATAGTTTTAAAAGTGGAGTCAAAAGACATAAGCATTCAGTAAACCAAATTGGAAACAAAATGTCACAGCTATTTGGCTAAAATACCTTGTTGACCTCAGCAGTAACCCTTTATTTATTGTCTGAAAACTGCAAAAAGCTGCAACATACAAAGTATTTGCACAAAGCTGGGAGTCCTGGGGCCTCATGTATCAACACTTGCGTGGAACTCATACCAGAAACGAGCGCACGCAAGGTCCGTCACGCTGAAAAAAATCCGTATGTATCAATGTGTGCGGGCGCCGAAATCAACGTGTGTTTCCTTGATAAATCCCAATCAGCGTGGAATTGAGCGCAGATGTCGGGCCCGTCCCCGTTACGCCCTCCTATAAATATGCAGATTTATTTAAATAGGGTCTCCCTGTCCTCGCACGCAGACAAAATGACAAGAAAAACTACATTTACGCCGTGCGAGGTGGAGGTGCTGGTGGCGGAGGTGGAGGAGCGACAGCGTGTTTTGTTTGGCAGCCTGTCCAGTGGCGTCAGTGCAAAACAAAAACGCTTGGAGTGGGAGAAAGTTTGCGAGAGGGTGAATGCGGTGGGTTCCGAGACACGCACCCCCGCGGAGATTAAAAAAAAGTGGTCGGACCTCAAGGTGGAGGTCAAGCGGCGTACAGCTGCCCTCCGGAGGAGTACCGGCCAGACAGGTGGGGGTCCGGGGGAGGAGACCCTCACACCGTTTGAGCAGCGGGTGGTGGCGATTATTATTATAGGGTAAGTGGCGTGTCACACAAATGTCCACATGCTTTGTCATCCCACTGAGCAAAAGACGTATATTAGACGTCTAGTCTAAGTTTATACTTCATTTCAACGTCGGGATTCAGTCTATTTTTAGACGTGATTTATACTTCGCCCTTAACTTCATTTTTCGATAACTTTTTATGCAATAAACAACTGTAATGTGCATTACTGACCTCGAAATACTGGATTACATTACCTATGATACCGTGGAGAGAGATGTAAACGCAACAGATACACAGAAGCAGGAATTGAAATGAACTAATATTTTTATTGTGTCACAGAAATTAATGTGTCGGCCGTGTCGCCGGTTTGCGGAACCCCGGCCCGCGGCAGCCCGTCCGCCGGCTCGGAGTCGTCGGCCAGGACCAGCGGCATTCGGGCCACCCCGGCCCCCGGCCCCAGCACCAGCATCAGCACCAGCGCGCCGACAAGCGGTGGAGCGTCCACCAGCCGCGGCGCTTCCGCTGGACCACCCGGACGCAGTGGAAGGGTCCTCGCGGAGGGGGTCCTGCAATCGCAGGAAGAAATCATCAGGGGGATCGCGGGGATCAACGAGCGGCTGGACCGGCTCGTAAATTTCCTCGAGCGTCTGGTGGAGAAAATAAATTAATTTGGCTCATTGAACTGGATATTCACTTCTTACCCATTCACACTGTGGCGATGAGATTCTCCCGCGCGAGGACGGCGGCCCGGCAGGGATCAGCTCGCATCCCTCCGTCTGCTGCTGGTTCGTCATTTGGGGCGACGTGCTGCCCGGCCACGGGGATGTGGTGCACGCTTGTCACATAGTGAGTCA
Organism: Xyrichtys novacula; assembly: GCA_962446985.1. Taxonomy (NCBI): domain Eukaryota; kingdom Metazoa; phylum Chordata; class Actinopteri; order Labriformes; family Labridae; genus Xyrichtys; species Xyrichtys novacula. Next base: position 8,395,580 of record OY660877.1, read on the forward strand.
CCAAACACCGCCACACAGCGTCGCCAAAGTGCGAATCACAGTCAACGCAAATATCCAGCTCAACGCCAATTTCTACACCACCTCCTGACTTTGCGTTGATTAGCGCTGGAACCGACGCTCGTTTCGCGATGATAAATCTGGACGTGTGCGCCGATTTTGGCGTACGCAAGGTTTTCTTGCGCCGCAAGCGTTGATACATGAGGCCCCTGGTGACTGTGTATTAGATACTTTTTGTAATGAGGCTTATTGGCGGAGGAAAAGAGACAGTTTTGCCCCAACTGCCTGCAAAAAGCACACTGAACACACACCGTTGTGTTATTTTGTGCCTTATAATGCAGCACTGATTTTGAGCGGGAAACTGATCTCGACTCAGAGTAGTCCAATATCCAGAGTCTATGACCACGAAGCCACGCTGTTATAACATGTGCAGAATGTGTCTTGGTGTTGTTTTGCTGAGATGAACAGGGATGTCCCAGAAGAAGATGTGGCTTGGATGGTGGCAGATGTTGCTCCTAAACCTGTATGTACCTTTCAGCACTAATGGTGCCTTCACAGATGTGACAGTTACTCATGGGCACAGATACTGGCTTTGACCTTTGACCTGATAACAGTCTGGATGGTCCTTTTCCTCTTTAGCCCTGGATGACACCACACCCGTGATTCCCAAAAACACTTTGAAACAGGGACTCATCAGATCTCAGCACACTTCTCCACTTTACGTCAGTCCATCTCAGATGAGCTCAGGTCCAGAGAAGCAGGAGCTGTTTCTGGCTGTTGTTGATATCTGTCTTTGTCTTTGCATGGTAGAGTTTGAACTCCCACTTGTAGATGTAAAGATGACTGACAATGGGTTTTTGAAGTCCTCCTTAGCTCACATGGAAATGTCATATACTGAGTGATGAGAGTTTTTAATGCAGTGCTGCCTGAGGGGTCAAAGGTCATGAGCATATTGATTTTCAGCTTTCCGCTTACGTGCAGGTGTCTCCAGATTCTCTGAATCTTTTGATGATTTTATGGATTGTAAAGAATGAAATCCCTAAATCCCTGCAATTGCACATTTACAAACATTGCTCTTAATCTGTTGGACTATTTGCTCACGCAGTTGTTGACAAAGTAAGAAACCTCAACCCATCACTGCTTGTAAACAACTTAGCATTTCTGGGATGCTCCTTTTAAACTCAATCACGACCCTCACTCCCCAATGAACCTGTTAACCAGTGGAGGGACTCAAAACCTTCAATATCTTACCTCACAATTATTAAGTGTACCATCATGAACATTATTACCCTACCCAAACTCAGCCCCACAGCAATGCCAATAAAACCCTGTCTTCTCTCTTGACAACTCTTTGACCACCTTAACATTTTCTATGACTGGGTTTTCCATCATCTACCATTGTGGGCCATGCATTTTAAATGGATTTCAGAAATATGATCAAATGAATATAAAATGAACTGGGGACCAATCCATCTTCCATCCATTGCCACATCAATAATAAAAGAGGGAGGTCATGACACATTTATTGACTAAAACACTTCCAATATTATTTATTACTCAGTGCAGAGTGTTTATTTATTACCAAATATACTGAACACCTTTTCCTCTCTGATTGATGCTCCTGTTGCTCAAACAGACAGCAATAAAATCAGCTACTTAGTATGCCGGGTTAAATCACTCGTGAAAATAAGTATTATTGGAGAGCACTAAAGTTCATGTAATCAAACTGCTAATTTCATTACATTTTTTATGGTGTGCTTATATTCTAGCAGCACCATAAGTGAGCTAAGGTGTCTTTGTTTTATTGTACAGTTTATTCACAAATTTACAAACTACATTGTGCCATCAGATGAAGTAATCACCTCATTGTTTCCAGGTTCCCTTTTCCGTTTTGCACAGTGAATTTCTGACTGTACATAGAGATTAAAGGTGTACTGATCACCTGAGCGTTCACTGCGTTTACAGGTCTTGCAGTTTTAGAAACAAAAAGGCAAATGTCACAACTTTGAACATTATTACTGTTATCACTACCTATCATTGTTTAAGTTTCTTTACAGCAATTGTTAACTTAGATGTACGTGAGTGCACTCATCAGCTCTGACGCTATTGCCTGGATTGCAGGACAGTTTGTTGTTTTTTCACTTCAAAGCTGTGTGAAAAGTGACACCTACAAGCTGTGTTTCATTTCACTGGGAAGGCAGCTAGAATGACGCATTTTGGGTGGATACTTAAGTCCTAAAGACACTAAAGATAGGGAGGTTATTGTGTAGTTTATCTTGCAGTTATCAATATATGTGTTCCCTATTGGCCCTATAGAAAGTGAAAGTACGTATAATTCAGTCTTCTTTGAGCAACACCCTTAGCTCAACCTATCAATAACTGAGCCAGCCTGTCCCTTTATACAACCCCAGATCAATATCAGGCTTTGATCACATGAACTTATGCCTACATAGTCTGCCCAGAATCGGCTAGTCATGATCGATGACAACCTAACCTTAAAGGTTCATGTGGCCTCAGTTGCTCAGTTGTGCTGTTTTTGTCCTAAATAACATCAGAAGAATCCAATCCTACCTGACAGAGCACACAAGACAACTCTGTTATATCACACATTATCATACAACTCCTTACTGGCAGGCCTCCCTGAGTGCACAAACTTCTTCAGATGATCCAAAATGCAGCAATGTGACCAACTCGAAACAGCCCGTCAAAACATTGTTCATCTCTCTCCACTGGCTTCAAGTACCAGCCAGCATCAATAAAATACAATAAAAATAATATAATAACAACAAAATTATATATTCATTTTATACATGCATTGCATTTTAGCATTGCATGACAGCACCTATAGCAGTTTTTAACACTTAACTAATGTTGTTTTCTTCAGTCCAGATTTTTACTTGTGTAGTAGGCTACTATCTCTCAGATGTACATTTTTTGGACAATAGTAGCTGCCAAATGATATGAATATAGCATTATAACATGATAACATTGTCACAATATGACATTGGATACATAAACAGTATACACAAATAGCTTGGGCTCCTGTTTGTCTTAATCACTAAACTTGACCTGTTTGTATTTTGAAAACGTTTTAAGGCTTGACAGGCCTGAAACTCTTTTAATATCCACCTGTACAGGTGCAGACAGGTGGCTAGGCCCCCTTTATTTGGGGACTAAAGTTAATTGAAACCATAGAGAAAGAGGTGTTACCAGTTCAAAAATACAGTTGTTGAATGATAATATAAATTTCGTCCTTGTATATAATGAATGAAAGAAGGGTAAAAGACACTAAATAATAGCTTATAGTATATGTACCCAGATTTCGATGGCACCCCAGCATGTTGTAGTTCAACCTTTCAATATTTATATATACTTATGTATTTAAGGTTCTAGCACTGTTTGCCTTTTTCTTCTCTCGTATGACATTTATACTTTTCCTTTGTAGAGAGCTTGGGCACCCATAAAGATTTTGGTTCTCTCCATAAATCAATACGATTATCTTTTTCTGTGTCTTGTTTGAAGAATCTTTTGATCATTGTGATTCAGACAGACACAAAAATGAGCTGTAATTCATGGTAACATGATACATAAAGAAGATTTTACAGCCTTTCTCTGCAGGCCCTGAGAGCTTTCTATTCACTGATCCTTTGTTCCTCCAAACGTATCCCTTCATTTATCATTTAATTTTACCTTACTCTATGTGACTTTTCCCCTTTAATATTCCTCATGCTTCTTCCTGCTTCCCCTCACATGGCTCCACACCTATTTATCAAAATGTCCTTCTCATTTTGTCCCTCTGATTTTGTCCTCCTACCCTTTCCTCTACTATCCCCTCTTTTCCATTTCTCCTCTTGCTCAATCTCCTCTACACACTTCCTTCCACACATCAGCCTCCTGTTCCCGTTCTCATCTATCTCCCTCTCCTTCTCTGTGTTCATCTCGCCTTTTCCGTAGGACCCTGGCAGCTCTGCAGAGTAATTTAGCACCTAGTGAGTCCTGGGCCAAATCTGTCACTATAGACATACCAGCAGCTACACGAGTGATTTCCCACCAGGACCACAGACACTTCTAATCACATCCTCAGGGACATGAGGAGACAGAGGGATCTGCTCAAGAATAACAGACAGGTGGTGAATAAGAGGAAGAGAGAAAAGAAGAAGCCCATTAGATAAACAGGCGGGAACAAAACCTCAAACAGAGTTAGATAACTGATGAATTAATCAAGCCACTAAGCAGGAAGTGTCATAAACCCACAAATGGGACTTCTTTTGTGTTGATGTCTGATAGGTTGAGGGATTCATCTTTGCTAATATAACAGGCCCCAGGCACAAGGCATATGAGCTGATTATGTTCAGAAACAGACAAAATAATGAAGCAGAAGAAACTTGCTGCCATTGGTTTGGTCAAGGGTGTAGAAACTTGGACTCATGGGCGGAGTCGTTGTCAAGGAAAATATCAAGGACTGTATAGATAACATGCTAATAAGTTAGAGACAGTACATTGAGACAGAAACTTTGTCTGTCCTGATTTATCTATATAAAGATCATAAAACCCAACAAATGGAGGATCATACTTTTTGTGCATCACCGGAGCATGTGTCCAAGTGAATCCAAGTTCACGACCAATAAAGAAAACCCGAGGAAGTACAATGAGATCTGGACAGGCAACAAAAATATAATGGTTAATATCAGGGTCGCACTCAAAGGTGGAATATAAATCTATGCTTGAAGACCGATGCTAACTTGTCAGTTTTCTGCTGGACGGGAATGAAAACATTGATTTACTCAAAGTTACATTAGTTTACAGAAAAAATATCTCAGATGGCGAAAATTGCCTTTGTTCTGCAGCAGCGCCATTCTGCAGCTGTGGAAATTTGGGGTTATGCTTCGTTCAAGCAGGAAAAGGATTTTACTAGTGCTGCGTATCCCTACTGCATTCAGCATGTTGTTTATTCTCGCCACAGTGTCAACAGGCAGCGGTGAAATGTGCCTGACTCTTTAATTGATTTAATTTGATTTGTGGGGTCAGGATATCCTTGGCAACCCACATGAAAAAAAAAAAAAACTTTAGTCATGGCATTTTGACTGACCAGGATCAAGTATTTAACTTATCCTGGTAGAAGAGCATTCATTCTGGAAGTTTTGAATAGTAATCTATCATGGGATAAGCAAATATAATGGCTGGTGTTAAAGTGGGCAACAATGTGTATTTATTCAAATGTTTTGCAAGACTTCTGATGGAACAAACAGCAAATTATGCAGGTACAGAAGAAACAAAACAAAAGAAGGGGCTACAGAGTAATCATAATGGCATCATTAAACCCATTTTGTCACATTAAGTAGCAGCACTGCTGGCTGTCTTTTATGACGTGTGTATTGCACACCATTAAGTAATAAATAAAAAATACAAAGTGTGTCCTAAACAAAGTTGAGGATCTGTATCTGAAGTTGGATTTACAGACATGGATGTAAGGTGTACACCAGCTGAATGCCTGAGAAGAATCTTTAGTATCACCTTGGCCAGTTCCCACTGGGACCTCTGAGCAGTAGCTCCTGTATCTGACAGGTTGCTGGGCAGCCATGTGGATAGCCCTGACCGTGCAGCATCATGAAGATTAATGAAAAAACAGAGTAGAGCTCTTTTAATTAACTTTACCAATCAACTGTGACAGAACAGATGACACAGAGGCATGAGAAGAGAAATTAGTGTCCTCAAATGTACACACATCCTCATAAATAAAGCTAGCTCTTCTTACTAATGTGTGCGTTTACATTCACATATGAAAGTGTGTCTTCTGTGAGTGTCTACTTCCTGTGATTGAAGGGAAAAGCGACCTCCCCTGTCAACCTTCTTGCCGCTTTTAGAAAAAGACTTATGTCTACATTTCGCCCCCACAGGTTCCTCTCTGATGAAGAGATGGGGGATGGAGTGATGGACGGAGGGGTGACAGAACAGACCCCTCGTTGATTATGTATCTGGATGTGCTGCTGTCAGCTGGGATGACTGACGGGATGGGACCGTGGAAAGGCAAGGAGCTGGGTAAACTTTGTGACCATGGGGGCTTTTTTTCCCGCTGAGTGTGTAAATATTGGGCTCATTGAGAAGATGGAGGGAGCTGTGAAGCTGTCAGAGCTACCTTTGTTTGACCCTAAAAAGCAATTTGAGCTCATAGACTTTCTCTCAAGCAGTCAGAGGGGCAAATACTACCAACCAGCACCAGGATCTGAGTCATTCTGTGGAAAATGTGGGCTTGATCAGATAAGAATATATAGTTACCAATAAAAACGATTGTACAATGATAGTAAGCAGGGCTGTGTCAGTGTTTTTTCAGTGGTTTAGCATGTTTCTGACTATTAACCACAAATTGAATACACTCTGTGTAACTGCTGACCATTTTCAAAAGCACCATCTCCACCATGTAGCCACTGTATCCACTGTGCAGACATTACACACCGTTTATATGGTGATGTTACCTTATAAATAATTTTCTTTTTTAATATGTCTCCCTGACCTCTGAAACCGTTCTTTAATTGACTGTGTGAAGCCTTTTGAAATGCCTTGTGGCATAAATGTGCCATTTAAATAAACTCACCTTGCCTTGATATTTTCACTGTTTTTTAAGCCAGTTTGAAAATGGTGGAATTAGGTCTTGAACACCCCAGATGTGATTTCAGCTCAACTGAGTATGAATAACCAATACAATTATCTACAGAATCACAAGACTCCATATTTACACATAGGGGCCACCATTAAAAAAGGAAACATACAGTTTTGTGGGAGTTTTTCCACAACAGATGCATGCCTCTTTTAAAAACCACTCCCAGATCTGGCAAACAGCTGATATGTTATGAGTTGTTGCGTCTGTGTCTCCCTCTGCCCCAGTTACAACATGTTACAAGTGTGTGGACTTTAAAAATGTTTTTATTTCCAATGTAATGTATATGCACTTCAGTGGCGATTGCTCTAAGACTGCAAGGGAAGCTCAGCTTCCCTTAAAATGTCACCCCCCCCAAAAAAAGAAAAAGTGGTGAAATACGTACGGCTGTGTGTACATTTCATTAACTAAATACGCGCTAGAAAGCCTTCATCTTTTGTTCAGACACTGTGATAAGAAGCTGATAATCACAGGTATCCGGCATAACTTCGTTCTCATTCATCCTCGCAGCGCCTCAGCGATTCACACAGCCGGACGCTCAGAGTCTGCTGACTTCAATGTGGAAGCTCAAAGTGGGTTGTTCCAGCAGCGAAATTAGACGCTCATTGGATAAATGCTGGGCTTTGTCCCGCCCATCGGACGCTGGGCGTCTCTGGAGTTCTATGATGAGAGGGCGGTCCCGACTTTCTCCCGGACTCTGAGCTTCTGCATCCATGATTGGATGAGCTGTCTGAGGCGAAATCCTTTTTTGATTGACAGCTAAACAAGCGAATCAGCTATCTTGAAGAATAAAACATCTACCAGAGCATTTTCCAAGTTATTCATTCCATTGTTCTTAACTGCTCCAGAGACTTTACCGATCCTCAGCAACTTTTGTCTTTGTTAAAACGACTGCTGTTGTGTTTGGTGACTCTGTTCTGTTACATACTAATAAACAAATACAATTATGATGTAGGCCAGAAAAATGAGCTTCCCCTCCTAGAAAAACCAGCAGCCGCCACTGATGCACTTCTATAATACTTGCATCTTATTTACATGCTGTGACCAAGATGTGAGGGTGCTGTTAAATCCATTATGTAGAATACAACAGAGAAAGTGAATTATGGACTGAATGTGTGCTTGAAATTAAAACAGGACATTTGAGCCACAGTGTTGCTCTGTGTAACCATGAGGTCTATTTGTGCCTGAAATCACTGCAGAACTGAGGTAAAAGCACTACCCTTTTCACAGAAAACTTACTTTTCTTCCTCTTTGGCAGAGTTTGGTGGTGCCTTGCTGCTGCACTGAGCTGATTTTGATTCACTGCCATAACATCTGTGTAATGTTGTAATCCCAATTAAAAATTTTAAAATCACCTCGGGAAACTTGTTCTGATCTCACAAGACAGCTTAGCATCTTGACAACAGACATCTACATGCTGAGTCACATCTCTAACGGTTTGTGCTCATAGGAAAGAAAAAGCTTGGTAGCTCAGTTCAGTCAATTGAGTACAATGTGGCTACAAGCGCTGCTATGCTGTATTTTGTCACCTTTTTGATGAGCTTGAAGAGTACACTATTTCACGATGTTTGCTGATAGTCTGCTCTGTTACCACTGCAGTCTGACAAGGTTAACTGTGGATGTAGTTAATGTTAAGCCTATTTGTTATGATGGATTTTGCCTGACATGTCCCAACACAAAAATAGCAAAAGTATCTTTAGTGAGGTTTTCTGTCCCTTAAGGTCACATAGAGGGTAATAATGCTTTTTAGCTTTAGGGGTATAAACATGGCTGTTATTGCGCACAAAGCCCCTTCACACACCTGCAGATATTTACTTACAAAATTGGGTTCAGTGGGACCTCAGCATGCCACCATATTGGAGAAAATCATTCTCACCAGACTGTGAACTTGCTGTTTCTCTTGAACGTTCAAAGCTCCCGTGAGAAACCTCTTTGGTAATGGAGCAGAATCAAATCGATACTGATACTCCTTTTAGACAGGCAAACAGATAGAGAATACAGAAGGAAACAAAGGTGCTCAGTGTGCCAGTACCCCCAGCTGCCTAAACTTAAAGCAGCATAACAAAGAGCTGGATTAGGTCTGAACCAGCCTTAGTTATGTTGCTATGTCAGACTGATGTTGTCAGTTATATCACTAGAAAATGTCTCTCTAAGGTGTCTGGGTCCAAGAACAATAACAATAACAGTTTTGTCAAAATCAAGCAGCAAAATAGTTCTGTTTTTTTAACACATAACAATAGAAATTTTTAATTAAACATCTCATAACAGCTTAAAGTACTGGTTAAGTTGTATAATAGAGGCAGTGTTACGTGTAACGCACTACAAAGTAACAGATTACAGTAACGATATTACTTTTTTGAGGTAATGAAGTAAAGTAACGCACTTCACTAAAAAAAATCGGTAACTTAATTACTTCAATAAACAATAGGAACGCGCCTTTCTGCATTATATCAGCTGTGTTTTCCTGTGTGCAAAGCTCTGATCTGTTGACGTGGTTCGTGCGTGCGTGCTGCTTGTGTGTCTGTGGCAATAGGTCGTATGCTCTGACAGTCGTTTCTTTCATGGGATTCATTTTTTCTCTGGTGTTTTTTTCTCACTGTGTCGCTATCTCGCAGCCTTCCTTTTGAATGTAAACAAAAGGTTGCTTGCGAAGATGGTGCTGTCCAACCCAGCATGCACTGCGCAATCATGTGGCCTTTGAAAGTCCTAAGGAGAGATTGATTTGAGTGACATATCTGCTGATACGAAAAAGAGAGGGAAATGGAGAGTTTACATTTATACAATAAACAAAACGATGCAGACTGTGCTCAGTGACTATGCTACTTTTCAAATGTAGTAACTAGTTAAGTAATCTGATTACAATTTATAGAAGTAACTTGTTACTAGTAACGAATTACTTTCTATGAGTAACTAGAAAAGCACTCGGAGAGCGCAGACCTCCGCCAAGCAGCTCATGTCCCCCCTTAAACATGAAATGCCCTGACAGGGATTCAAACCCAGGACCTTCTGGTTGTGAGGCGACAGTGCTAACCACTACACCACTGTGCCGCCCATTGGTTATCTTTCAGCATTGAAAATTCCAATGACACCCTTATTTTTGTGTGTTCTGGATCACAGTATCCAGAATTTGGTCCGGATCACCACCAAAATTTAATGGGATCCTCCCGGGGCTGAGACGCACCTCTGGTGAAAATTTCAGGTCAATCTGTCTGTTACTTTCTCCGTAAAGTTGCTAACAGACAAACAAACCAACGCTACCGAAAACATAACCTCCTTGGCGGAGGTAACTACCCCAACACTGAATATAGGGGTCATATTTGTAAGTGCTGAGCTTAGGACAAATCTAAATAAACATTATTTAAATATTATTCACATAGAAAAGTTATTCTACTGGAAAGAAAAATCTGTAGATTAATGATATTTGATAGAGAAAGAGTTTGACTGTCTTCCCCACGCTTGAGAAAATAAAGACTTTCTTCATGGAAGAAGTCTTTCCTCTTCAAGGTTTTATAACTTAAGAAGAAATTTTGATAAGTAAATGCAAAACCATTATGTTGCAGCATTTCAGCAGGTCCCTGAGGTTTCTGTTGTGACCACCTTGTTCACCTCCTTGTAAGTGCTGCTTGTGGCTGATTACTGTAGAGGAGATTTAAGCCCATTATTCAAAGACGGACCTGACTCAGATGAGAAAATTATATTCTGAGGCTACAGTCGAAAAAATAATCTCACAGGTGAATTCAGCATCCCCTTCAGCTCTTACAGAAATATTTCCTAACAATAACCTTGGACAACTTTTGCTGGAGTTCCTCTAAAAATATTCAGATGAAGTAACACTGTGTTATTCTGCCAACAGCTGATTAATGCACTGCAACCAGGAAGTCAGGTTCCAATAATGACTCCAATATTGTTGTGGTGTATTTATCAATGCTGTGTCTGTTAGTGTGTGTATGTGCACAGGAAGGTGTGTGTCGATGTCAGCCAGGTGGGACTCTGTTCAGCATGTGTAATGAGGAGGTAGAGTGTGTGGAATGAGGATTAGAAAGGAAGTAGTTGAGAGTCTCCTGAAGGCCAGAGGTTAGACTGGAAACCAGTGTGAGGAGGATCTCATTACAATGATGTGCTGTCCTTGTAGCAGAGGGGGGAATAAACACAGAAATGACATGAATACTGACCTTACACCCAAAGAAAATCAATCATTTCTCCCTGGACTGTCCCACCTTTCATGGTATGCACACATCTGAGGATGAAAATGACCCAAAACTGCATTACCCAGTCTCTGAACACTGGGGGTGTTCATTTTGCTTGCTGGGTTCAACCATAGACTGTATATAGAATGGATGCCGTCTGCCTCCTTGCTGTGTGAAGCCACTCCGAGAACAGCACCCTCTGGTGATGGGCTGCAGCATAGGTCATAAATCCCACCTCTTCCAGCAATCCCTGTGGAGCTGTGGACAAACTTTAGAAATTTATTACACAGAATATAAATTGTTGTCCCTCCTGCTTGCAATGTTGACATGTAGATACTGTTAGACTGGTATGTGCTCAAGTCCTCTTTTTTCGGTACAGCTCCATTTTTAAGAGTTACTAAGGGGTTTATCATGTTTTCTATGATTGAAGATTGCGTAGCTCACCCAAGGGGTATGCTGTTTGAGCCAAGCGTCATCACAGTGACTCTGACTCTGCAGAAAGTATACAACACTGCTGCGCAATGTTAGCTTCAGGAAATGGAGAAAAAAAAAAACAGAAATACTGAGAGCTTTTTGGTTTCAAATCTGTATACTGGCAGAAGGTGGAACCAAGTTATCCATGGTATATACAGTCTATGGGTTCAACACGGGCATCCAACATTGTTACAATGTATGTGCAAATTACAATATGAATAAGCATAATGGTTTTCAAAAAAAGCAAGTTGAGGAGTAATCTGTAATGTTGCATGGAGGCATATTTTATTTTGCCATAATTTGTGGTCGAAGTGCATTTGTAGGGTCTAAGCACAATTAGGGTGACCATATTCTGAATCCCCAAAAACAGGGGCGGAGTCTCGGAGTGACCCGTGGTAAATTTTGAGAGATTTTCAGGTTGGGGTGAGTGTTTTTTACACGCTTCTAACTCAGTAAGTCTACGAGATATAAACTCAAAACTTCCATACAAAACCCTGGACATTTGAAGGATTTTATAAACTCCCCTGGACAAGGCCGGACAGCCCCCCAAAAAGAGGACATGTCCAGGTAAAAGAGGACATATGGTCACCCTAAGCACAATGAACATTTTGAGGACAGGACTACTTTTGCTGCAAGCAGCACTCAGTTCTTAGCCGCAGTTTTCCTGGGACTCCCTGAGCTCTCTCACCCCATAGGTTCCTCTGGATGCCCATGCTTCTGTGGATCCGTCTGCTTTCCAGCTGCTTCAGTACACTGAATTTGCATCCATGGGTGAATTGGACCTGACATGAGGGGATGACTTTGAAAGGAGAGATATTCATTCGTTCCTTTGTCTCTTTCCATCATGATAATGCTCTTGGTACAGAGTCGTCCCACTAACGCCAGGAGGCAAAGACTTCTTCTCCATTACTTCAACCCTACTTCACCTCAACCCTAACCTGGCACTGCCTGACCCATCAGCCATCTTGTAGGTAACTCTCCCTGGAGAAATGGAATGACTGGGGCGGTTCCTATCCCATCTACCGAGGGGAATCAGTCTGACAATGACAGGTTACTTCAACCCTGTGCAGGCCAAAGACTCCAATCTGCACTCCATCATGCACTCTCACTCAGATGCACACTCGCTCTCTTATACACCCAGAAACAGACACACACTAACATACACAAACAGGGACACACAGGCTCACATTACACATGCAGAAATAAATACACTGACAGTGAATTTTTCAACAGTGTCATTAATAATTGAGCCCACAGACATTAATACATACTGGACCTTCCAATACCCGTTATACATATTGTTGGGTCTTGAAAAGTCACTTATCATGTCTGCTGTGCAGTAGGATCATTTTGGGGGTAAAGCATTAAACCATGCACTGATATACCACACACCCATATGTGTTGTGTTAGTGCAGGTGTGCCGCAGAGGAAATTCCATGATAGTGGTCAATCCAGGTCCATTAAATTAGAAAGGTTGAACTCTGCTGTGCAAGCCAGCAGGCAAACCTGGCTCTAAAAGGGAAATACGAGAAGATACTTTATTTATTTGAATTATGTCACACCCAATAGACAGGGAATACAGCAACAAAAATGTAATTGTTGTTGTTTGCTTTTATCTAACGGTGGATTTCTTCCCTCATTTTCAAAAAATATCCTGCCCAAAAACTAGTGCAGAAACAGTTGAGAATGCTAGATAAGTAAATCATTATCTACTGAGTGTAATATAATTGCACTTGCACTGCAATAAAATTATGAAGAACAGCTCATTTTCCCTGCAAATATGCAATTAAACTGAGTACTGAGCCAATGGTAGCTAGCATACTTGATGCAGACCCAATATGTAAAAACAGCAATCATAAGTTGAGGTGATTATGAAAATGTATAACTCTCCATTTGGAAAACATCTGTTTTCTGTGACCTGAAACTCCCTTTGAGTGTGTGAGAAGGCCCAAATACACTTTAGAATGAAGCTTCATTTTCAAAGAGACATGTGTATTTAACTTTAATCCAACCTGTTTCAGCCCTGCAACCCAGATTGTGTACCTGTATGCCTGTATGCCTAATACGAATGCTACCACTAGTTAACTTATAAACTGTGAGTGGGATATCCTACTTTTAAAACTTTGGATTTTGTTTGAATTTCTTCTCATTTTACTTCTCTGTGCTGCTGTTTTGCTAATTGCCATTATTCTCTTTTCTTTCTCTTATAGACCTAGAAGTTAAAGTTTAAAAATATATTTGTCATGATTATAACCTCATATAGCCACAAAATCCAATTTACATCTGTGAGACTACAAATTTGCACCTTTTGCCCAGACTGTCAAACATTCATATAATAAAGGTCTGAACATTTGTTTAAGGAGGACAGAGTCCAAAATTATCCGCTATTCTGCTTCTGTGCTGTTATAGAGTTGTAAAAGGTCTGCACCTTTTTTGATACTATATATTTTCTGTTGTTACATGTCGCTGATAAATCACATTGAATCAGAGTGTATGACTCAGTGTTGAGTTTATGTGACCCTGTTTAAAAGACCACTCAACATCAATGAATAAAACCATGGTTGGGTTAGAGTAATGAGGTTCACAGCAGGTCATCTTTCGTCTGCAGGTTATTTGACCTGCAGAGTTTTTCTGCCCTATGTCTGATTCTGACCTGACCTGCCGCAGGACGATGACCTCTATCAGCTGGTAACATGTTTCAGTCTGGGAATAAAGATTACATGTCGAAGTAGAGCAGGGCAGGAAAACTGCAGGGCGCTATTAGGGAGCTATTGATAGAGAGGTAATTATGAGTTCACCACAAAGGTGAGGTTCTCACTTTCTTCCTGCTTCCTGCAAGGCAATTTGATCTTTTCCTGAGATGTCTCATAGTAGGGGCGATTGGGCATGGTTATAACATGGGGAGAGTAACACCACCACCCCACATACTGTAGGAATCCCATGATCATGTCAGTGTTTAGCCACCTTCCACCAATTCCACATGGTGATCACATGATGACATGATATGTTTCTTTATCTTTTGGCTTTTTCTTATGACTCACCATGTCATGTGTTACCTCCAACCCCTCGAGTTGGGTCTGTTGAAACAAAGGAGAACTTTGTTTTTGACATTAACTCCTGAGGTCTATGATTATCCATATAGGTTACCTGATTTGACGAGCTTGACATATGTCAGGAGGATAACTTAAGCTCTTGCCACTGGATACTTCAACCACCATTTGAACTTAAAGGGCTCTATTTTCGTTCGCGCCGGTGAGGCGGCGGAGGGCGGCGAGCCCCGCGCAGTTGTATTTTCGTCTGGTGGAGCCCAGCGTAAGGCCAATTTGGTATTTTCGTGGCATGAGCCGCACGGAGGCGAGCCGAGATCCGCCAAGCTGGGCGTGGTGGTGTGGCAGGGGGAGGTGTCGACAGAATCAGCAGGCGCAGTGACACTTTCGTGCTCGCCACCGGCGTGTAAAGTGCACTGAAAGCTCGCCGATTCAAACCTGGTCAGCTTTCAGCGCAAGGCGGAACGCAGCTGGTCTAGTAGTATTTTAGTAGACCGGCGGCGTATCGACATACGTCACTGATGCCTCACCGGCAGGTTTCCACAGTGTCAGGCACATTTCAGTGCAATAAATAATCATCATCAACTATTAATCTGAGTCAGCACATATATTTAGATCTATATCGATATATTCTGATCTATATCTGATCTGATGAGCGCGTTTGGCACGCGTTTGGACACACAACCTGACCGAATCAACACAGCTGAAACCGCATCAAATTAAATTAAATATCTAGTAAATATTCACACATGATGAAGTTAACAAGATATGTAATTCGTCTCCCTCCTTTTCTTTCTTCCTCTTCCTCTTATTTCTCGCACAGCTCGACCTGGACACGTCTCCGTGCCCTCTGTCCGTCTTGCTGCTGCTGCAGCTGAACAGATGATTTGTTTCAGTGCTCAGATGCGTTATCTACTTTAAGCCGACATACGGATATTATAATATTCAGTTTTGTGAGCCAAATTTATTCTATATGTCAACATCTATGAAAGAAGAGCCAGGCCACGGAGCGCGATGCGTCATTTACGCACAGATGGTTCCGATTTTTATGCCATTTTTGGAGTTTATGTTGTGATCTGTGCGCTCAACCCACCTTTGTCACGTGAGGTTTGAATATGAGCAACTTTATGTGAGTGTCTTTATTTGTGGAAAAGGGTGTTTGTCTTACCACTGGGTCCAACATTACGCACACTAAATCCATCTGTGCTCATATGAGAGAGTGTGGAGGACACTTGTTGAGGAGCTGCCCTCTGTCGCCATCTTGTGGCATTACTGTCTTAAGACATCTCTTGATCTCTTTGACTACTTCATGAAAATAGTAATACGCCTCGCCTGTGGCGGATTTAAAGGCAAGGAGAGGAGCCTATGTGATTGGTGAAAACAGGTCTCGGCTGTGTTAAACCCACTAACCGCCCTTTCTCCTCCCCGTCTACGACTTATGCTGCTGGGAGGAGCTGAGTTAGGGAGGGGGGATACTTACGCCGGGCTGCGCGGCTCACCAAAATACCAAAATGTGCTTGGGAACGCCTTGTCAGCGCGGCGGATCTGATTGACGCTGCGCTTGCGGCAGATCTCCGGCGAGGCACCAAAATAGAGCCCAAAGAGTTAATGATTGAGTTCTATTTCTAAAAAGGGAAAATGGAGGTATTTAAATTTTTTTGCTGCTGTATAATATTGGTTTCAATTTCCAAAAATCTTAAATTTGTTGAGCAAAGGAGTTGAGCTCCAGGCTAGCAGGGCAAAGTGAGGACACCATCATCACAGCATGGCCCTGGTCACCCAAAACATTCGAGGTCAATGCAATTATCTTCGGCTGAGAGGTTACAAAATAGGCATGTGTTAACAACCTGGGTCATCACATCTTTGCATAAATGTGGCAACGCTTCAATATTATGTAGGGGGGGCATAGTGTCTAAACGCAAAGCTTTTAATCCGAGGGAGAGATCAGTAATGGTGGTGCATTACAGTCAGATGACTCTTCTGTTTTATAATAGATGATCTCCTTTGCTTTATATTTTCCTCTGTTGCTATTAATTACAGTTTGGCTCACAACCTGAGAAACCAGAGCTGAAGTGGAGCCAAGAGACAAAGTGTGTTGTCTTGTCTTGCATGCAGATTTTTCCTTGTAAACATAAATCAAACTTAAGCTGTCATAAGATGACTGATAATAGAAAAGGGTTTTTCCTCTCATTTTCTATCCACATGGACTGTTTTCCTGCATAAAGATCACACATGAGGGCAGACACTGGTGAATGATTCTACTTGAGACTGCAAACAGTTTAGAAAAAAATCCGACACCAAAAGTAAAGTCACCTGTTTACAGGTTTTGGAGACTTTACAGGATCTTAAATTCAGATCATGAATGAATTAAGTTTAGTTACCACAACACTACAGTGACAAAGTTCATAATAGCTGTCTTCCAGCAACTGATAACCACAGTTACAACCCATCTGAAGCCAGTTGCTTATCAAAAGATTAACAGAAAATCTAATTTCATTTTCAGAAAACAAACAGAATGAGGGGAAGATTTAAGGAGACACAGGAGTCAAGATTGCATTGGTCAGGCCTTTGATGTATACAATAGAATTTTTAAATAGGATTAATTAAATCTGCCTTTTTTTTTAATCATTTTACTTTGAATTTCAGTCATGACCAGAATCTATTGCAATTGACGGATCACTTTTGAGGTAAATCTGTTCACTGCCGCTCTGTGGTTGGGTTGGCTCATGTCACTATTTGCAAGTCCAAGTCAAGTCTCAAGTCTTTGAGGGGGTAGTTAATTTCCAGCCAAGTCTCTCCTGGTTTTAGTCCAATCTAATTTCTGGGAAGGGGTAAGCCCCTTTTACCTATCCTTGGAATTTGCCAGTGAAACCTTCCACTTCACCATTAGATACAGTGTATCCTGTCATGCCATCTGTGTGATCTGTGCTCACAAGTGTGTGGGCGAGGCTCACCAATCATCCGGAGCTGAGCTGTACAATGCTTTTCATACAGCAGGAGAACAAAGTTTATATTTAACATGAGACGTTAACCTCAATCACTTCAATAACAGAACACGTGCTTTCTCACTCTCTCTTTCTGATCACATGCAAACACATCAGACATTATTCACAACACACAGAGAAGGGGTCCAGAATCAGGGATTTTTTTTATCAGAAACAGGGATCTTTTTAAAAATAGTTTTGAATGTCAAAAATGGTGAATACAATGACTCGAATGGCCCCGGTACGGTCCATGTGTGAGAAACACTGAACTGTTGCAGCTGTCAGCGTTGAGTTTGCCATTTGGAGTTCACCACTTATGCATCAGATGCAGGAGGTTGTAGTTAAAGGGGGAGAATGACATTCAGCTCATCATATAAATGGACCTAAAATATAAAATAAAAGGACTGTGTATGAGTTGCTAGTCTTGTTTTTTTTTTGTACTTTATCTGTGTCAGAGATAAATCCTTTCTTTTGTGATACTTGGACTTTTTTTCACAGGTCTTCACACAATAGGAAGAGTCCATCAGCAGCACCACTCAGTTGACAAATTGCCCCCATAGACAGTTTGGATTGTTATACAAGCGTCAGTATCATGAGAATAGTGAAACCACACTGCTTGCTCTTCTCACAATCAGCAGAAACACTACTTTGTCATGAAAGTGTGTTGTGGTGCTGCTGTCCTGTTCTTGTTATCCGGTGACTGGTTAAGGAAAATTACTAGATTACTCAAAGCTGTCTGCAGAGTTGAAATGTTGAGTCTGATGTAAACAACTTTTTGGAACTCCATTACTGGGGTATTAACACAAACCCTGTTAGCTCTAATTATTTTTTGAATATGTTATTTAAATGCCAGCTGACAATGCACATAACAAACTATGGATGAAAAAGTCACCTTGAGACTGCACTGGTAACCTTATGTTTACACACATAAAATAATTGCGATAGATTTGCCTTTATTTATCAAATATTTATGTTTAAAATTCATCAATATCATTGAGGGATTTTTCTTAAAGTCTTAAATTTTTTTTTTTTTTTGTTACTTACTACTCAGTGGTCTTTAAGTTGTGATTATGAAGTTTTTAGCCAAAATCATGTTACCTGTGTCATTTTCAAGAGCTTTATCTTCTGCAGAGCTCCAGAAGTCCATTAGCAATTCAGTGTAGTAGAAGTGGCAGGTAACATAGGAGCTATTAGCTCTCAGACACTAATGTCTTTAGGGACATGATGAACGTTAATATCATAATTAGCTTTCTTACAAACATTGCAATCTGCTAACGCACATGCTTGTTCCGCGATCATCCTCTCTACTTTTGCGAGTGTGGCCTGTGTAGTAGGTCTTGCGGAGCTTGGATTTGCTACGTAGGAAATCTCACTCTGCGTGAACCTGTGGTTTGGGTCTGCCAGAAGAAATACTCAGAAATGCAATTTCACACTTACTTTTCTTGTGATGTGTCCTGTAGCATCAGAAAAATGCCATATGAACGTGTAGACAACAAGAAAAACATGATTTTCATTCGAGTGGGTCTTTAAGCATAAGTTGTATGACCCTCATGGGATTTCCATCAGTTCGACCTCTTTATTTAGGAACCTCCCTGAGAAACAACACTGAAGCTAGCCACACACCTCTCAGCTCTATCATGCTGATTCGCTATGTGCAACTGTGGTGAGGAACCTTCAGTTGCAGCATCTGAAGGTCAGCAAGCCAGTGTCTGATCTACTTGTCACCACAATAGCTCATACATGACTTCAAAAAAAAGTGTATTTAAATGAGTATTTAGGGCATTTCCTGACATAAACACAAGAACACAACTTGTTTGAGGTGAACACAAATCAAAATGCTACCTGGGTGTGTAGGATGTTGACGTAGCCGACTGATACCTCCCAGACATGGTTGATGAACATGAGCATGCTGGTTTGTTTATTTTCTCCTCTTGTGGGATTACATTCGACTTTAATTGATTTTCAAAAACTTAATTTTTGCACATCAACTGCCCACTTTTACAGTCATCATCTTTGCAATTGACGTCAAATGAGACTGAGCTTAAAACCGCCTTTATATCTGCTTTAAGCAGAACAACGTGGCACACAGCAGTGCTCTTTTGAGCCATGCCTCAGGAGCTTTGACGTTACACAGACATTATATTTCTTAGTCCCGTATGTGTCTGATGGTTGTCTGACTCATACAGCCAACCATCTGTATGCTGCATGTGTGGTAAATGCTGCAAACATTTACGATGATATGTCTCAGGCATATGTTGTTACGCACATGAGAGATATTTTAGGTCTTTAGACACGTCTCTTTGAAGCGTCTCTCTGTGCATTAAGGCTTGCCTAGCAAAGCTGGTGTGTCATCTCCACCAAAAGGGGTCTGATGGCCACAAACCTCAGCACTGTTGGAGTTTGTGGACTTGAAAGAAACAAACATTTAAAAAAAAAAGTAATGATAACATGACCAAAAAAGAGAAGGGAGATACTTCTGCGACAAATGGAGAGCAAGACAGTGTCAAAGTGACTTGACGGTACGGGTGTGTAAGTCGTGCACCCGTTGCTATGAACCACGACAGCTTTTTTCAATTTCTTGGTATTTAATGGCGAAATCAGAAAAGCAGGTTGGACATTAGCCTAAAAATGATCAGCAGTCTTTGAATTATGTCAATCTTGATTCATTTATTTTCTACCGCTTATTCCCGTTGGAGGTTGCGGGAGGCTGGAGCCTATCCCAGCAACTTCAGGCAAAGGCAGGGGACACCCTGGACATGTCACCAGTTCATCGCAGGGCTGACATAGACGAACAATCATCCACACTCACATTTACACCTACGGGCAATTTGAAAGTGGCCAATTAACCTAACCCCTCTTCTGCATGTTTTTGGGATGTCAGAGAAAACCGGAGTACCCGGAGTAAACCCACACAGACACAGGGAGAGCATGCACACTCCACACAGAAGCACCCTGACCCGAATTCAAACCCAGGACCTTCTTGCTGGGAGGCGACAGTGCTAACCACTACACCACTGTGCCACCCCATCATGACAATCTGAGATGCACAAATATTAAATCTCTGATTAGCTGATCAGTAGACTGCATGTGGAGGAACATGCATGACTTGTTTTCTTTGGACTTATGACTGCAAAGTAAAGCTTGAGTTTTTATATAAAGAGGTTGGGAGGGAGTTTCTTAGCTTTGATTTGGTGGTAGAGTTGACCCTCTCAGCAGCAGTTTAGGTTTCCTCACAGTTTCACAACAAAGAGACTGAGCTGACTGTGACTGTGATTGAAATGGGCAATCCCAAAGATTTTTCACCAGCAGCACAAATGCCCCAAAAATCAAAAATAACTTTGAATACATTTTTTTTTAAACAAAACAGCTGTAATACTAGTCTGCAAGAGCTGAAAAGGGAATATTTCTTTACACAGCCTTTGTCCAGCACACCTGATCCATGTCTCCTTAATGATTCCTATCAGTGTGAGATATGTTCAGGTCTCACTGGGGTCTCACCTGCACCCTCTTGTCTCGCAGATCTGTTTCTGGTCATTAACTCTGATTTGCTGAATACATTTAAACAATTACTGCTGTAGCCTTTCTGAAAATATCACAGTTGGTGACATTTTAATTGACAGGTGAGGGAGGAATGATCTGATTATACCACCATGTGTGGGAGGATAAAGGTTCAGTTGATAGAAACTGGTGGAAAGAGGTGGTAAGGTATAAAATCAGGTAAGTAGCAAATTCTACCTAATATACAAACCCAGTTCCACATGAGTTGGGATAAGATGT
Organism: Xyrichtys novacula; assembly: GCA_962446985.1. NCBI lineage: Eukaryota > Metazoa > Chordata > Actinopteri > Labriformes > Labridae > Xyrichtys > Xyrichtys novacula. The sequence continues at coordinate 8,416,701 of OY660877.1, forward strand.
CTATATATATATATATATATATATATATATATATATATATATATATATATAAACTGTTTTACAAATAATTTATTCCCACATTTTATTCAACATAATGCAAATTATTGTTTTGTTTAGAAATCATATGCTCATTATAAATTTGATTGTTGAGTTTCCAGGTGTTGGTATCTTTTGCCGCCTGATCTTGAAAACGTCAGAGAAGACAACAGAGGATCCAGACAACTTTTTTTGTGTGTGTGTTTTAGTGAAGATATCAGGGGGGAAAAAATCTCCAGGAGTTTTATAAAGGTTGATCACCCTAAGAATTTTTGATTAGAGGCACTATTCACACAAAGTAAAGTAAACAAGCTCTACAAACCTTGAAAATGTGATTCAGTTATTAGGGCCATGGGACAAACATGGTGTGGATAGAGACACAGTTGTTGTGTGTCCCTATCAACACCTCTTCTGTATCTCCCTCTATCTCCTCTCTGACCCTAATGCAGTAGTGGCAGGTGACTGTCCCACATGAGTCTGGTTCTGTTCAAGGTTTCTGTCTTTTAAAAGGAAGTTTTTCTCTCCGCTGTAACTTGCTAGATGCTGCAAAGTTCTACACAAAGATAGGATGGGAGTTGGTCTAATCTAACAAGATGGGACTCAGGCTTATCTTTGTGTTGGGTCCTTCTGTAAATATGTTGAAGAGTGTGGTCTGGATCCGCTTTTCTGTTTAAGGGATATTCCGGTGTAAATCTAAGTTATGGTCAAACACACTGTAACACCGAGTCAGACACCCCCTTAAGAAACAAATGTTGCAGATTGCTCGCTTCTCTAGTTATACCAACTTTAGTAATGACTGCACAATTGCAATACACAGCGGTCTACATCTCCATGTGCAAACCTCAATCAAAAAGCTACTCTATAGCCACAAATAATGCTCAGAACAGCTCCTAACTTAATCAACAGTACATATAGGGTCCCAGCCATAGTATTAGCTACCAAACATCTTCGTAACTTTGCCTGATTTCTTTAGCAAAGAGACTAAACACAACTCACCTACTCTCCTCCAGCAGCCGCTTGTTTGTGGGGCAGAGCCCTGACAAGTCAATCACCGAGTGAAGCGGATCATTTGTGATTATTACTTCATGAAAATGCAATCAAAGTTCTTGTGTATCTTGTATGCGCATTGCAGACGCGGTAGTTCTTCTGCCTTCACGTCTCGGTCTGACAAGTCGGCAACATTAATCACTCAAGGGGGTGTCTAACTTGGTGTTATGGTCTGTTTGACCATAACTTAGATTTACTATACGCCAGAATATCCCTTTAAGTGTCTTGAGATAGAATTGGTTGTAAAGTGAGGCTATAAAAATAAAGGTTATTGATCATGTGTCGAAGATTAACTGAGGATGCATCCTGCATCTATAAAATAATCATGATCCATGTATTCTTTAAGCATCAAGCATGAAAATTGTACCCATGTTGTGAGGTGTTTACCCTTGTTTCTCCACATGGGAGTCCTTTAGATCACTGCGGCACATTTTCTCAGGGTAGACTCAGTCCATTTATCTGTAGCCTACAGCATGGTCTAAATTAGGTCATGATATAGATTTCTAAACTCACTCATTTATTATCACCTGGTTATTGAGCAGTTTCCATTCCATTAACCTATAGTGTGGAGCAGATTTCAATAGAGTTGTGTGTGGCATTTAATTCTCCAGAATATGATAGAGCTGTCACTGATGCAGATTACCTTTCCGTGCTGTTTAAAGAAGGAGTAGCTGCTATGCACTCAGTAAATCAAATCAATTCATTCAAATACGCCAACGTGACTTTCAGTTATGAATGGCTTTTATATCTGCTTATAGAACCTATGTTTCATGTGACAAGGCCAGGCAGCGCAGGGAAATGAGTATGAATCTGTTCCTCTTTTCTCAGGCCACTGTAATTTCGCTCCCTGAGAGGATAAAGCCAGATGTGTCAGCTAAATGCTCTGCTCTGTATGATAGGGACCATGTATGTGGCCCACACTTTTCCCCAGTTCATTGTGATAGCATGCAGCCATTTGTCAAACTCTCTCTCTTTTAGCATATCATGGTAATTCACCTGGAAAATGGGATAACAGAGGGCGAGTTATACTGTTGCTACTGTTCAGATTAATCTGTGATTGGAGGGATGAGAATGGTGAAGTTTAAAGAAATCTGTTGTTATGCCTTATACAACAACATATAAGGAGGTTGGTCAAAGGCTATAAAGGTAAGATGTAACATCTATTGACCCTAACTCCCCTCATGGTCACTCTCCTTATTGCCCTCTCTGTCTGTCTTTTCTTTACTTGGAAATGATCACTTTTCCCTGTCTTCTGCTTGTGTTTGTATTTTTTATGTTAGCTGTCTTCGCCTGTTCTCTGGTTTGGAAAAGGCGGTTTGTGTGCGATGCATTCGACAGTGATCATTCAGCCGATTAGCACACATTAACTGTGAGTCAATTTTAGCACGCCTGTCAAAGCAAAAGCCAAAAGTTACTCTGCTAATAGACAAGTTACATGCAGACAGGCACAGAGGAATCAATAGCAGGAGCAAAACTTGGGGACAGGCTAAATCACATAATCATTCAAATATCTGAGAGAGGAAGTCTGGAGAAATACATAAAAGGAGTGTGGCAGCACTTTTCCAGTCTTTTTGCTGTCCATGTGGATGGGATGTCCCTTCATGTGCCACCACACCAACTATTACTGGTGAGCATCTTGTTCAGGAGGAGAAGTAAACTGTGACCTTTAGAGATACATCCTATGTTTGACACCTTGAAGAAATAAGCATGGAAGAATTTTGTGTCACTCCTTTGTTGAGTTATTTCCATAAAAAATATACACACAGGGCTGTAATCATTGAACGAAGGTATTTTCCATCTTTACAGAAAGATATAAGGGCTGGCCATCATTACAACTAATTAAAAATCCATCTTGAGTTTTTTGAAGAAATGGTGCTATATAAACAAAGATTGATTGACTGATTGATTAAACAGTTCCTTATCCATTTCTAATATTGTTTAAATTTGTGTTTTATCCATACACTGGCCATGTGACTGAAACTTTTGTTGAGAAGATGTCTCATGAAAAGATGGTTTGGCATCTTTATTTCCTACTCTGAAAACTCTGTTGTATAAATAACATGTTTACAGTCCGCTTCAAAGATAGTTTTGGTCTGATTAGTTTAGGGTTCTCATGAAACCCACTGAGTGGGAATTAAATTTTTTCGTAATGTGTTTTTTATTTTTGTAATTTAGGTTAAAAGATTGGCAAATCAGGAAAATAGCTGACTTGACTGACAGCCAGGCACACTATCGCCGTTCATGAGGAGACTTTATCAGTATGGTGACTGCCACCAAAAGGCTTCACAACCCCTTTTTTAGAGACAAATGGTTCACGCCATTGACGCTACCTACAGTTTTTATACAGTCTAAAGGTTCCTATCACACCTGGAGCATTTTTATCGTGCGATTATTTCAGACGTCAAAAAAACATTTTGAACCAGTATCCTGTCAATACAAGTGTTCCCGTCCTGCAAAATTGCAGCATTTATTTTTTCGGATCACGATCTAAAGTTTTTCTAAAGTTTTGCATACTGTGTGTCCACTTCTGACATATCAGATTGCTTGTTGTTGCGACATCAGATTCACCGGTATATCCAACATGGCTGACCGGCTGATTGTTTACGTGTCGGAGAACAGAGTGCTTTTTGATAAAAGACACAAACATTATAAAGAAAACGACCTGAAGGACAACTTGTGAAGAGTCATAGCGTCAGATCCCTCATATGACAATGGTTTGTGTGCTTTAACAGTTTGCTAAACGTCTTTGTTTTAACTTTCATCTGTGCTAAGTAACTTTAGCTCGTAAGCTAACCTGTTCGGATGCAACATACCATATGTATTTTCACTGTCTCAAACTCAATCGGGTTGCTGTCACAGCACCATTAGGTCTCGGTTGTTACCTTACGTTTATGGATTATAGTTTAATGTGCTTATCTGGTAATGGCCCCGACTCAGTACATGCTTTCATGACAGACAGTCATCTAAACACTAGTATCTAATCAAAACTGAAAAACAGTCAGTCTGCTGTTGAGTCAGTCTTCTTGCTTCCACCCAAGACATGTCTTTTTTTCCCCGCAAAAGTCGCAAAATCGCATCGGGCTTGATGTGTATAGTCAGACGTGTCACAATTCACCTCCGAATATTTCGTAAATTCGCGTCGTATATTTGCGTCAGTCCAGGTGTGTAAGGACCTTAAGGTGGCAACCAGCATAAAGGACCTCAGCCATGAACTATTGCCGTTCAAGTGCAGTCAAGACTACATGGCTGTTCATTCCGCCATGTCATATCAAGCTAGAAAATTGAATTTTTTCACTTAAACTCTCAGGCAGCTCTCAAGATTTTCAGCTCTAACACTGCAGAAATAACCATAGACATATAACTAAAAATAAGCAAGTAAAAGCACCAACAACTTGGTTTAAAATGTTAATCTAGAATAAAACAAATCTTCAACATGCTTTCTCAGGTTGAATCAAGAATATTTGTAGACCTTGATCAAGTTTGCGAGCCCAGTTAGACCACCCAAGTCAATAATTTCCATAAACGCCCCCGCTACAGCCAAAAAGTGAAATAAAGCAGGATTAAACTGTGTGCTGTTTGACTGAAAAAAGCATCATGGCCAGGATGTGTACAGGATGTGTGCATGTGTACAGATTAGAGGCTTTGAGTCAATAGTGGATTGAGAGCAGCCATAAGGACTCACACTATACAGGGTAACTGGAAACAAGTGCTCTGTCTCGCTTTACTACAAGTGCCTGCAGTGAGTGTATGGTCCACTGGGCCATGACACATGTTCACATATGATTGCACCAAAGGCCATTACAGCTGTGCCAAACAAACCCCAGACGAAGAGAGAAGAAGGAGGAGTGGGAGAAATAAGGGATAAGAAAAGTGTGATCTGGAGAGAGATAGACTTTATAGATTACCTTTCCTTATATCTAACAGGCCCACCGAGAGACACAGAACGCTCTCCAACATACACACACATAAATGATTTGATACTAAACATATACAAAGAAATGTAGAATCACATTAGCAAACATTCTGATTATGTTTTAAACATCACATTGAACATGCTTAATTGCTCTGAAATGAAACAGATAGTAACACACAGAAACTGAACAAGTGAGTAAATACCATAGACTGTATGAATACTGGACAGTGTCTGCCTCCTCGCTGGGTGAAGCCACTCCGAGAACAGCACCCTCTGTTGATGGGCTGCAGTATAGGTCATAAATCCAGCCTCCGCCAGCAAAGCTCATGGAGCTGTGGACAAAATTTAGAAATTTATTACACAAAATGTAACCCCCCTCCCCTGCTTGTGGTGTTGACATGTAGTTACAGTAAGACTGGTTTGTGCTCAAGTCCTCTTTTTTCTGTGAAGCTCCATTTTTAAAAGTTATTAGGGGGTTCATATTTTCTATGAGTGACACCTGAAATAGCCTATGGGCATTCAGGGATTGTGTAGCTCTCCCGCGGGATACGTTGTTTGAGCCAAGCGTCATCACAGTGACTCTCTGCGACTGCGCGGCCGAATGCGCGCATCGCTACTGCGCAGCGCTGGTTTCAGGAAATGAAGAAAAATCCCGGAAATACCGAGAGCTTTTTGGCTTCAAATCCATGTACAGGCGAAAGGCGGAACCAAGTTGTCCATAGTATATAGTCTCATGAACTTCATCATGATTAATAATGGATTCTATATTCCAACATTCAGATTATTCAATGACATTATAACCACTTAATAGTTATTTATATCAAGGTTATGATTCATAGTCAATAAATTTAACTCTTGAAAGTTCATGACACAGTCTGTAAAGCTGTTGGTCTAAAGAAACTAAAGAATAAAGGATTTATTCTGTCGAAGTGATAACACATCTAATTTTAACACAAATTTCATGATTAGACAGATTAGTACATTGCTGAATGCATAAGGTGTCATTATCAGTCATTTGTGTTCTTTCTCTAAAGGAATGCGGTTTTTATCAGTAAACGGTTGAGCAGGGTTTTAAGACCGAGGTCTGAAGGTCAGCGTCCTGCTCCTCAGACCTTTCCTTGGATTCCATGTGTTCACATACTGAATTAAACCTCCAACTGGAGATCTGGGTTGAGGCATGAATGATTATTTAGATGGTCAGTGATGGAGTCAGTTTGAAAGGTAATAAAAACTCTGTCTCTGGTCTTTGAATTGACCAGTTGAGAAGAGCCAGATGTTTTGGTCAATCTCTAGTTGGGTCAATTGTCTAACCCAAAAGTCCAAACAAGTCTGGAAAGATTTTGTGATTCTGTGTCCTGGGACCAGATAAGGACATTTCCTGAGAGGAATGTGTGAGTTTCACACACAGGGTTGTCTTGATGCTACAAAAGTATGTGCAATCCCTTCCAGGCTTTATTGCTCATCTCAATCATACAGACACGTGAGGCAGCATAATAGGCCACACTCGGTTTATCGTGTCATCCTCCTTACCAAACAACAGTCTGTAAAAGACGAGAAAATGAAAGAGACAGTACTTGAAGCTGACACGTGTTATTCAGCTTGAACTGATCTGCTAATATTTTATCCCAAGGGGGGTTGTGTCTGTATGCGAGATAACAGAGACGAGTGGTGAGAGAAACAAGGGAAGAGGTTTGGTTTGTACAAACAGTGCTGTACACAGTTTGATTTGAACACCTGCATAGAGATAAAGTGAGCTGATGTGTACAGTAGGTGTTTCAGGGTTAAAAACATGTCTCTGTCCACTTCACATGTGTTAAATAGCTTTATGCTAATTCAATAATCATAATAATTCATGTTTAACTGAACATTTTTGTTGAAAGTAACACCGAACAAGGTGAATCTGGCTTCTGTGGGGATGTTTATGTAGGTTGGCATTTCTGTTCTCATTCAGCTCCTTTTCTTCTCGAAGCTCTGCAGTTAACACACTTTAAACATAAATGAAGCAAATGTCATTATTTCCAACTATTAAGACCAATCAAAAACTCACGTTTTTTGCTACAATGTCAACAGGCAAGGGGGAAATATGCTTGACTTTTTCTCACATATTAATAATACGGTGTTTGATAAGGATGTCCCTGGTCTCACTTTTACTCTTTAGATTTGATTACTGTTGTTTTTGAATGTGTCAAATCAGAATGAGAATCACACCTGGGTAACAATATTCAGTAAATGTATCAGTCCAAGTGATAGTGTTAAGGAGTTGACAAGACAGTCACAGGCATTTGTAAAAATGAATAATGTGCCTTATGTGTACAAGTAAAAACATCCATCCGTGTAAAGTGTTTCTTCCCTGGAGAGTAAAATATTTGAAAAAATAAGAAAGGGGAATTTTATTTTAACCTGGATGTGTTCTCACATCCATTAAGTTAGGGTCCAACACTCTGTAACACCGAGTTAGACCCCCCGTCTAGAGATGAATCTTGCTGACCACTTGCTTCTCTAGTTTTACCAGCTTTAGTAACAACCACACCTCAGGCGTGTCCATGACTGCAGCAGGGTGATGCAGCTCAAGGAAGAACATTCATGATAATTTCTTCACGGAAATGCAATCATGCCGAGACGCTAAGGCAGAAGAAGTACCGCATCTGCAGTGCAAAATGATTAATATGGTGATGATTACTCCAAGGAAATAATAAAGTAATGATCCTAAGTGTTCTTCCTTGAGCCGCATCACCCCGCTGCAGTCATGAACTCGCCTGAGGTCTCGCTACGAACAAGCAGCTGCTGGAAGAGAGGGTGAGTTGTGTTTAGTCTCTTTGCTAAAGAAACCAGGCAAAGTTAAAAAGATGTTTGATGGCTAGTACTGTGGCTGGGACACTATATGTACTGTTGATGAAGTTAGGTGCTGTTCTGAGCATTATTTGTGGCTATAGAGTGGCGTTTTGGTTGAGCACGTGGCTCCTGGGACTGCTGTGTATTGCTATTGTGCGGTTGTTACTAAAGTTGGTATAACTTGAGAAGCAAGCAGTCTGCAACATTCATTTGGTACATTCAGTGTTACAGTGTGTTTGACCCTCACTTAATTTTACGCCGGAATATCCCTTTAAGCCTTTCACTGCCACATCCTTGTTCCGGGAATTGTTCATCGGGGGTCCCAAAACTTTGACCATGGCTTTAAAATGGTCTTGGATGTTGCCAATTTCCTCTGCCACTGCTGCGCCCATGTTTGCTTTACACACAGCTCTGGTTTGGAGGACCTTGCCTTTAACTACACCATCCTTAATATAATGCAAGGTAACAGTCAGATAGTGGTCTTGATTAACACTTGTTCAGCCATCTGCTGTTACTGCTGCCCGTGGAACACCCTTTGGATCACTTAGCTTAAAGGCTGATGATTGATTGAACCATTTCGAATCGATTCTTAACAGGAACGGTTATCGATACCCATCCCTGCTGCTAAATGAAGTTTAAACATTGTAACGCTGTTGTTGTTTTTTTAATGATTTACACACAGTGTGCAGTATAAGGTAATTAAAATACAAAAAGTAGGTGTGGAAGAAACCTAAGGCAGTATAAGTAATAATTGTCTTAATGCAAATGATACTCCATATAATCCAAAAGAAGCATTTTGATTCACCACAAAAGCAGGCAAGCCAATGAAAACCACTTCATGCTTGGATTGACTACAAGATATATTCTCACCTCTGTGAGACAAATGGAGTTTCAAAAGTTATTATATTGTACTTTAAAGGCTTTGAATGCTTTAAACAGCTTTAACATCCAAGCTTGAAGAAACCCTCTGTCCTCAGAAGGGAGGAGAAAACGTCTCATTTTATCTTTAGCCTTTCTCATTGGCTATTCGGGCTCAAACATCAGTTATGAGATCATTTCCTCTTTATGTTTCCAGACATTTCTCACTGTGATTTATACAAAAACAACAAAGCCTGTCCAGGCCAGGCAAGGTCACGTTGCTCCAACTAAATGCACCATTAATCAGGGAAAGCCATTTGCAATGACAAACTCATCACGGCATCGTGGGGAGGGTAGAGAAGGCTGATAGGAGAAGTGGGAGAAACAGGGAGGAGGGAATGAAAGCAGGAGAGATAATCACCTCTCATCGGTATATTCTTCTGAGAAACAGAAGTGAAAAATGCTCCAAGACACCTGGGAAGTTGAGGAGAGATAATCTAGCATGAAAAACGCATAGATGGCTGAAATATCGTACTTTAAACTCTGCCAGATGCACCGTGGCATCTTTGTGTGAGAAGAGCTGACGTTTTCCACAGATTGGGTGAAGCTGACATTCAGCGTGAAAACACACTTCCTGTGCACACACAGGCGCTGTAGATGAGAGGGATGCAGAGAGGATGGCAGACGTCTGCTCAACATCTTTCTGTATATTTTCATGGAGATTAAAAGCTGCCTACCTTCAGAGACAATGATCTTCTCTATAGGTATGTGGCGATTTGAATAAAGTGAAGGTGAGCACAGAGAGATGATTCAGGGGAACAAAAAGAAATCACAGCACACTAACATTACAGTAATCTACATATCTTAATGGTCTTTATTTTTCAAAGGTATCTTATTTGTGGGTGCAGCACTCAGTGAATGTATCTCATCTGAAAAGAGAGCCCATTTATTCAACTTCATTTTTCCATCCTTTTCTTTCACAAGTGCATTTATTTTAGGGCTTTAATTGGCTTTATTTTGAGAGGACAGGACAGTGAACAGAGCAGGAAATGGGCAGAGAGAGCAGTAATAGGCAAAAGGAGTTTGTTTACTTGTCAGCTTCAGAGCAACACATTCATATTATTCAACTTCTGACTCAGAGCCGGATGTGCGAACGCTAGAGCAGGCAGAACGTCTAAATATACGACAGAGAAAATCAATCCCCAACAACATTACTCAGGTAAGTTAGTCGGATGTAAGAAGTTCAGTTCAGTGCAGTTTTAGGACTAGTGTGTTAACATTAGTACAACTGAAACATTAGTTAATATTCACATTAGTTTCATTTGGACTATTGCAATAACTTGGTTTTTTTTTTAATGCATGTACATGTACAGAATGAAGGAAGTGTTTATTTGAATTAATGCTGATTTCAGTATATTTTTATGTTCTGCTACACCCATCCAATTTACCCACATGAATGTTTTGAGGAATTAAAATAAGTCAGTCTAGTCCTAAAATATGGCCAAAGAAGATAGAGGGAAACAATTTGATGGATGATCTTTAAAGACCCTGCAAATAAAAGCGTTCTCAAAAATCTTGGAATTACTTTATTATGTATGATATGATATGATATGATATGATATGATATGATATGATATGATATGACGTAAGATCCAATCCGATCTTGGAGAAATTATGAGGGATGGTCAGGGGTTGCATTAGTCCCCTCTTGATTCGCAACCCCACATGGGATCCCGAAATCCAATCCTGTTCTTTAAATTTAAACTTTGGATGAACATCTTCTCTCTTAGTCCTAAAGAGTTAGAGGAATATGGCGACTCTATTTGGTGACTTTTCAAAGTGAAAAAATGTGCACAGTGACATAAAGTGTGTAATTTACTGCAATGCAAGCTTTAAAAGAGGAGGTAGAGAATATCAAAGTTCTGTTCATTCGTGTTAGTGTGCATACCCTCACTGAAAATGCCCTCCTACATCAGAGGACCAATGATTTAAACAGCTTCAAAGAGAATCTTAATATGATATTCAAACCAACTTATGCAATCAAACGAACCCAATTAGCATTTACATGGGACAGGTATTCATATCTGAGTGGTATTGGATAAACAGTTAAATAAATCATGTGAAATGTTGCCAGTTCTTACAATTGTTTAAATTAAAAGACATGATTTACTTCAGAATAACTTAAACCTGCCTACAACAGTGACCTGTTTTTCCCATAAATGATGGTACAACTGTCAAAATTGCAGCAAAAAGAGACATTTGATGGGACACAACATTCAGATTTTTTTAAATTGCAGCAAATAATCCAGCCGTCAATAATAATGGATAGTTGTGCCAATTTTTGGCCCACTATCTATTTAGGAAACAACTTCCCTGTACCAGTTATTGTTTATTCAAACTGAATTGCAGCCATATGAGTGGGTGTATGTATGACAAAGAGACACAGACAAAAAGGAGGTAAGAATGTTTTTCGGTTTTTGGGTCACAAACAATTCATCCCCAGCTTGAGAAATACGGCAGAGTCTGTGACCTGACAGGATTGTGTAAAAGGGAGACCTATATTTCCATACATATATCCATGCATCTTCTTCATTTATTTCTTGTTGTTTTCCTGGCATTTTTAGAAGTGATCAGCCATTTGTTTTCTGTAAAGTGTTTTGAAACAATGGTAGTCACCTTGCTGGAAATGCTGACTCAAACGAGCTTTTACTCAACCAAGAAACATGCAAAAAAGAATTAGATGAATCAGGCCTTGGGCTGCTTTTGCAAGCATCTTCAATGCACCCAGGAGGCAATTATGCAAACTCATGTGTAAACTCCATGTCCCTCATCTGAGTACATGTGCTCTATGAAAAATAACCCCAGATACAGTAAGCACCAATTAAGGATACAATTCAGGAAACTAACCATCCCAAAAACATTTTTTTGGGGGGGTTGTGAACATGTCAGTGATCAACTTGTCAGGGCTCCCCCACAAACAAGCAGCTGCAGGAGGAGAATGGGTGAGTTGTGTTTAATCTCTTTGATAAAGAAATCCGGCAAAGCTAAAAAGATGTTTGATGGCTAGTACTATGGCTGGGACCCTGTATGTACTGTTGATGAAGTTAGGTGCTGTTCTAAGCATTATTTGTGGCTATAAAGTGGCGTTTTGGTTGAGGTTTGCGTGTGAAGCCATAGACCGCTGTGTATTGCTATTGTGCGGTCATTAATAAAGTTGTTATAACTAGAGAAGCAAGCAGTCGGCAACATTCATCTCTTGAGGGGGTGTCTAACTCGTGGTGTGTTTGACCATAACTTAAATTTACGCCAGAATATCTCTTTAAGCACTGCTGCCATTAAATGAAATGTTTCTGGGTTCAAATCCTTTACAGGGACTTTGGTGAGGTTGAGAAGTAATGTTTTCCACACTCTGCTGCTGCCAGGGGGGAGAGGGAAGTAGAGGAAGGAAAAGGGAGAGAACGTGAGAGAAGAGAGAAAAAAAATCTCCACCTCAGAGAGGGTAGTTTCAAAGACTTGTCGGGGAAAATTCAATTATGATCGCCCATCCTCTTTTCACACTTAGAAAAATCTATGCATTCTTCCACATTGATGTTTTAACAATTATATGTACAGGGTTGTTAAATGTTCAGTCTTGAAAGTATAAAAGTGATTCCACCCTAAGTATAACCCTGACGTCTCACTTAGTGTGAACAGTACACTGTTGAGTATGCAGTGTAAAGAGGACTAAGGATACCCAGGGGGATGTTTTGGAGGCACATACGATCTAGAGAGCAGTTTACGTTGCACAATTTTTTAAATGTTTTTTTAATTCTTACTAAGGTAAATATAGAAATATGTGAGTTAAGGAAAACATTGTGAAAAGCGCTGCAGAATCACATATGTGGTAGTGCAAAGACAGCTGTCAGACACTATCTAAGATATCTACTGTAAAATTTAAAAGAATGTACCAAGTTTGATCTCAATATATCTTTATGTTACAGTTTGATTGCCAAGATTGAAAAAATACATTAAACTATGAATTATATCATAGGATCAATTATTGTCTTGCAGGATGCATGTTAGAAAACCAGTCAGATTGCAGCTATCAGTCACCCAGAATTAGACTGAACATTTAACATGAGGGGAGGCTTATATGGATATTTCAAGGACCAGAAAAAATGGCATTTACAGAGGAACTTTAATATCAGGAGGGCTTCATCAAATCAGTAAATCATCAGAGTAAGTATGTGTGTGTGTTGTGTGCAACTAACCATCGATCTGCAGTATATTGATAACCGCTGATACTGATCGCCTCGTAGCAATCCACCACCAGCAGCCATGTAGGCGAGAAAATTCAATCTTCCATTTAAAGGCTGCAGTTTCATCCAGTCAAGAGGGGATTTCAAGCATGATACATGTGTTCTGCAGGGAACATAGAGTCAGATAACGTACAATAGATGGATGTTTGTGCTGATAGCTGCCTCCAGAGGGAGCGGCTGATTGGGTCCTTATTTTATCCTGACATAATGGCCATGTGCATATGGCCTCGGCGCTGCACTGAACATGTGTGATCTGTGCACAACGTTCTCTCCTGACACTGAATGTTTGTAATCTAAATTATATTGTTTAGTTTTGAAAAATATGTATTGACAGATGTTTATATAGTATTATTAAAAAGTCTCTCACTTCTCTGAGGTGGTTTTCCAAATGTCATTAACATCAGTTAGGTGTTTTCTCCTGCTTAGTACAAAATTAAAACTGCAACCATCATTGGTCAAGTAGCTTGTTGCAGACAATACCAATCTTTTACAGCTAGCTTAGTAGTAGTGTGCTGAACGGTTATGTGCTTTGTGAGATAAAATTAACTAGTTGTTTCCTCTTTTTTGGGGGCCTTTATTCAGAGAGGATAGGATAATAAATAAAGCAGAAAGCTAAGAGAGAGAGTGGGGAGTGACGTGGAAAAAAGGCCACAGGTTGTAATGAACCAATGGACTGTTCGACTACAACCTCTTAGTGCTGGATGTGCCACTGAACCAGTTGGCTGAACTGACACCAAGGGCTCTATCTTCGTGCCTTGCTGGAGACGTGCCGCAGGCGCAGCGTAAGTCAACAAGGCGTTCCCAAGCACAATTTGGTATTTTGGTGAGCGGCGCAGCCCGGTGTAAGTATCCCCCCTACCTAACGCAGCTCCTCCCAGCGAGGTCGTAGCGAGGGAGGAGAGAGGGCGTGGAGTGGGTCTAACACAGCCGAGACCTGTTTTCACCAATCACATACACTTCTCTCCTCGCCTTTAAATCCACCACCGGCGAGGAGTATTACTGTTTTCATGAGGTAGTCAAAGAGATCAAGAGATGTCTGAAGACAGTAATGCCACACGATGGCGACAGAAGGCAGCTCCTCAACAAGTGTCGCTGCAGAAGGCGTCCTCCACACTCTCTCATATAAGCACAGATGGATTTGGTGTGTGTAATGTTGGAGCCACTAGTAAGACAAACACCCTTTTCCACAAATAAAGACACTCACATAAAGTTGCATATATTCAAACCTCACGTGACAAAGGTGGGTTGTGCGCACAGATCACAACATAAATTCCAAAATGGCATCAAAATCGGAACCATCTGTGCGTAAATGACGCATCGCGCTCCATGGCCCATGGCATATAAAAATAAATTTGGCTCACAAAACTGAATATTATAATATTTTTATGTAGGCTTAAAGTAAATAACTCATCTGATCACTGAAACAAATCATCTGTTCAGCCACGGGGAGAGGACACGGAGACATGTCCGGGTCAAGCTGCACGAGAAATAAGAGGAAGAGGAAGAAAGAAAAGCGCCCGCTGATTCTGTCGACACCTCCACCTGCCACGCCACCACGCCCAGCTTGGCGGATCTCGGTTCGCCTCAGTCCACGAAAATACCAAACTGGCTGTACACCGGACTCCGCCTGACGAAAATACCACTGCGCGGGGTCCGCCACCCTCCGACGCCTCACCGGTGTACACGAAAATAGAGCCCCAAGAGTTATAGACTTTGGTTGGAAAAAAGTTTTCCATCCTGCACATAGACCACAACTCACCTCTACATACTTTTCTCAACCTTAAGGAAAGGAGATTAAAGCTTGTATTTTATCACTTTGTTTTAATGTGCAGCTCAAGAAACTCTTTCTTTTGAGATGCTACAATGCTTATGTGGGTGTGAACTAACTGCTTTTTTATTTCTATTTTACAAAGCTCTGAAAAAAATGTGAAAAAGCCTTGACTGATGTGCTGCATCTAGGCTGCACAAACTTAAATCTTTGCAAGTGTTTTGCATCCATCTTTTTTCTCATCAAAATATCACACTAAACTTTAATAAAAGAAACATTTCAGTGAGAATATATATTACTTTTAGGATATTACACTTAAAACATTAGGCTTGAATTGCTTTAAATAAAAAAAGGAAAAGTCAACATAATTCACTTTAAAGCTCCAATGAGGTTTTTTTTTTGGCTTGTAGTTCCACAGAAATCTGTGATGATTCCTTTTTTATGACGCACAGAAGCAAACAAGGCCATCAGCCACCAAATTTTCTGGGTTTCATTCATGAAACATGAACAAAATAAATTTGTGTGTAAACTGTTTGCAGAAGGAAATTTGCGGGCAAGCCAGTTTTATAAAAATTTTAGTAGTCCTGCTTTGTTCACAGCTGCTAACAAAATCTACACCTTTGCAACATGTAATTTAAACATAATCAAAATATCAATATGTAACACACTTGACAATAAAAAAAGGAGTCCAAAACTACTACTTTCTCTGTTTCTGTTTCTACTTTCTGTTTTTTTTCTCTCTCTCTTCCCTTCTCTTGCTCTGCGCCATGCTCACTGGTCCACAGGAAGCACATATCCACACACCTCCTCATATAGTGTTCATGGGTTATTCATGGGCATGGTTCTGAGCATGCTGTCAATTTAAGATTGATTTTGGCATTCAAGAAAATGCTGAAGTAGGTTTTTTTGGTTTCATGAATGAGGCCCAGTATTTTATATTTATTTCTAAAAGCTCTGAACTGCTGTCAGGGGGTAAGAATGAGAAGAACTTTATTTATCCCCAAAGGTAAATTCATGGGTAGGTGTCAGATGAAGTAATTGTCACAAAAGGGGCAGTTGTGGCTAAGTAATAGAATCACTCCTCTCAATCAAAAGGTCAGGGGTTTTGTTTCAGGTCTTGCTGTTCTCATGTGGTTCCTTTGAGCAGGACACCTGCTGCCCCAGCTGACTGCACCCAGTGGTGTGTGGATAGAATTAGTCAAAAACTGCCCACAGTGTGTGAATGTGGTGTGTGGCAGGTCATGTGACAGCACTTTGAGTGGTAAGAAAGCTAGAGAAACAGTCCATCCACTGTAGATCTGGTTTACATTTTCCACAGCAAAGGCTCTACATGTCATATTATTGACAGTTTAAAAAAGCATGAAAAAGCAAGCAGGACCGAGACTTAATCAGAAAAGAGATGAGAGGTATAGCTTTGTCCAAAGGGAGGCACCATAATCAACATAAACCAAAAACTTGTCACATGAACTTTTGACATTAAAATATAATATTATTCTGATTAAAATAAACTTAACAAGTACATTTTGCTAACTGTGTTGTCTTTTTTCACTAATTTCAAGCTATTTAAGTCTTTTTGGCTCTTAATATCTTGAACTTGAATGTATTTCTACTATCAAGTTTTTGCAGTGTTCATGTGATCTTGATGCCAAACTTTTTTGAGATTGATGTTCTACAGAATATTTAATTAAACCATACTTTTTATGTTTAATTGATATGAACATGCATCATGTTCGCAGATTGATCTGAGGGCGTTCAATCCAAAAACATGAGAGCAGTCTTCAGACTAGATTAAAACATGATTACAATCCATGATCATTAGTGTAGCGTGGCATTGTTCCCCATTACTGATGACGAATCGTACATGTAACACCTGTGAAACTTCATACGAGTCTGAGAGAGAGTGTGTGTCCAGTAAATGAAATGCAGAGGTGAGTAAAGCTCATTACTCACTGTCATGAAGCAAGTGACAGGTACATCAACCCTGAAAACGCACACAGCAAGCTATTTATAAATAACAATGACAGGAGCTTCAAATTGATGTCCCATTTCATGTTTTTTCCCCGCCCGCCGCTCTGATCAGGCTTCTTTTGTCTGAACAGCTGGCACAGATGTACCAAAAGATCCCATGTGCAAACACTCTGGCACTGTAACCTCTCTCTTTGTAGCCCTCCTCCTGCAGTCAACACACACACACACACACACACACACACACACACACACACACACACACACACACACACACACATGCCAACATGGCACTCGTGTCCACCTGTCAGACTGCTTTGTACTCCTCCCTGAGAGTAACTCCCTCTCAAGGTATCTTTTAATTGGTTGCAGCTCTCCCCAGGGTGGAGGCTGTGTCTAACAGCAGACGCAGTAATGGTTTACCATGGGAGCTGTGCATTAAATATACAGTTCAGTAGAGCCACAAAAGGACACTTCAGTGCCTGAGCTGCTTGGCTAAGCCCTTACAGATGCCAATTGTGGAGTTTTCATCAAGTAATCACCACATATTAACAGTCTAGGGTCACAATAATGAAGCTCCGGTGTACTCCTTCTTCCAGAGACACTCTGAGGACTTGATACAAGAGAACTGATGAGGTGATGTTTTTCTGACCCTCAGGGACCAGAGTCAGTTTTGATAATAGTTTTCTGTAGTGCATACAATGATAGGTTTGATAATGAGCTCTACATGGGATCATTTTCTGTACCAGGGTCTGTGTGAGAAAATGAAACTGTTATGTAATCTGAGAAAAGTCAATAAGAACGTCAATGAGAAAGCCATTAAAAAGAGAAAATGTCCCTTACAGGACCATGACCTTTGGTGAGTGGGCTCGGCTCAGAGGAAGACCCTGATTGGACAATAGGATTGTGTGCATCCTATTATAAGCTGAAAGACAGCAAACTATCGTGCTCATTCACTTTTTACAGCTTCTATGAAAATTTAAAATGTACATCTAACATGCATGTTGTGAAAATCAGTATTAACTTCCAAGAGTGCCTGTCTGCAGACACAGTGGAGCATTGTCAGAGCATGAATCTCAGATATCTCAGCTATTGGGAAATTAGACAATCTCACCAGTGATAGATGAACTTCATCACGTCTTTTTCAAAAACTTGATACAATACACCGATCACTTAAATAACTATAAAAATATAAAACATTTAAATAAATCATTCATTCATTCATTGACTGACTTTTTCTTACATTATATTAATTTGGTTTGGTCTGTTCAGAGCTGTACATGAGGCTGGTCTGAGTTCATCTTGTGAAATTTATCATTGGACGACAACTTTACCGTTGTTGACAGGAAAGGAGAAGAAAGTATACAATCCTGCGAGTCATTGCAACACTGACTCTGAAGAGAAAGTCTGTGCTGTCAAACGCTTGAAAATAAAAGCTGTCAATAGTGAGGTATCTACAATATTGTAAAATTTCCTGTTTGTGGACAATCTCCATTACATACATAACAGACACTCGTATTCCTCCTGTCATTTCCTGTCTTTGGTACGAAGGTCCAAACCTTATAAAATAATGCTTTCACACTGGGCATGAACCATGCCCCGGTTCAGTTTGGTCCGGACTGAGACCACCTCTTTTGGTCGGACTTAGGTCCTGGGGAGGTTTCACACTTATCATTTTGGTTCGGACTAAACAGAAAAGTCAGAAAGTCTGGACCAAACGACAAAGGTGTGAAAGCCCCCTTACATAACAAAAGGTAAAAATGACTAAATGTGACCAAAACTAAAAGGCATTTGGTTCAAATACTGAGACCTAACTAAAATGACTGTCATCTCACTAATAAGAAGGACATAATAACACAAACAATGACACATTTAAGTGGCGACTGAAGACCAAACTATCAGAAAGAGAAAAACAACATTTGCTTTCATTGCTTTGATCACTGATATTTGTTTGCTGAGACTCACTCATGGTATAATCCTTTTTTTTTAAGAGCCCAATAAAAACCTGAGCCTGCAAGGAGGGCGGATGTTTAATCGCTAAGCTAGCAGTTTCTTTGCTGCCATCAGGCCTGGTAGCAACATTTGTTTGTGATTCAGACCCGAGTCAAGGCCATCCGCTTTGTTTAGCAGGTCAACAGAGAGTCACAGGGTTTAATATTACTTAAGGCAAAGAATAAATCAATGTCCAAATGCCTCCACTAACATACTAGGAGGTATTGTTTTTATATAACGAGAAGTGAGGGCATGACACACACACATACACACACACACAAACACACGCGCACAATATAAAAGTGCATGACTTCTCCTCTGTCTCTTATTCTATTAACTGAGAGCGGCCCTGAACTCACTGTGCTTGACAGAAACCTGCGTCCCAAGCCTTCATCTGATTTTCTCTCCTCTCATGTATCATACGAGACAAACAGGTAAATAAATGATAGCACAGCCTCTCTTCAAAACTAGGTTTAATTATCCGCAGGCAGCTTAATGCGAAAGGGAGGGCTGTTTTTTCTGAGCGGGTGACAACCTCTGTTCCTTGAACCTTGGCTACACACACACACACTCACACACACACACACACATATAGACGAGCACATCCAGCAGGCACAAAGCCATTCATCATGGTGTCAGCAGGACGCCTGTGAGGAGGACTCCTGGGTAAAAAGCTCTCGAATTAGAATTCTGTTTCACATGTTTACTCCGCTCTCGTATGTCTGTGGGGTCTGGAGCTGCGAGGTTAAGTGTGCGTGTGCGAGATGAAGAGGCCCTTCATGCTGTGGGAGGCAGCGCTACATGATTAGGATAGAGTTTCAACATTGTTGTCCATGAATAGACTCAGGGCTTCAGCGTCTCCTGCACAAGGCACCAGACATTCATTATTTCACCTTTTGAAGAATTGTTCCGGCAAATCTGAATGTATAAGAGATCAGTTAACGTGTACCACAGATCTCTAGAGTGACGTGATTTTAAAATGCATCTTATATAATGGGAATATTTTTGAGTTTGTATCAGTGGATGATTAGCCAAGAAATCCGCCCTCAATGTCAGGAACCAAAAGCTTTACACTCCTCCTGAAGATTTAAAACCTTGATTTACTTCTGCATCTCATTGCAGTTGTAAAAACAAAGCTTATTTTCCACAAAGGACCATTTTCTCAACAGCCACCACAACTCAGCAGCAGCTGTCATTTTTATTACCTCAATCCCTGTTTATGGTTGAAGAGCTCAGATGGATTTAAATGGAAAAGTGGCAATTTCTACCGAAACACTAATAGTGCAAATCACCTCAAATCAATAAACAATTCAATCAGTCAGTTTCCACCAAGAATTAGCGTAATATTAGAGCTCTTTTCTAAATTCAGTCAGCAAGTTACACTGAGTCAGCAAAAAAAAGGGGGGCGGGTTACAATGTCACTGGCAAAAGCAAATACTGAAAAATAACATTTTAATGGAAACAATGAGAATATAAAAAGAGCTCATCAAGACATCATATGTGGCCAGACCTTTAGCCACATGAAGATTTGTCTTGAAGATTTTAATACTACTGTAATGATGTACGTTGGTGTCAGCCATGCAGCTGAAGACAAAATGCTGATTTTACAATATCTATGTATAATATCTAAAAGACCTAATGCATTTGACTTTCACACAGCAGAAAGAGATTTTTTTTTTTTTACAAAAGACGCAACTTAAGCATGTAGCAGACAAGACAAGGCAGGACTCCTTTATCTATAAAGGGGAACCAAATTTGAAAATAACCAGAAGTTCCTCACAGGAGTTTTAAATCTGTCCTATGAACAGAGGCTATAAGTGGGCAGTCAAGGTTAGGATTTATGCCTTGAGCCTTTTACCTCCAATCATCCCTCAATCTTTCTTACTAGCGCCTTAAGCATAAAATGTGTAAATTACCCCTGAAAGGTTGATAAATGTATGTGCCGTCTTTTTGGTTAATAAAGACATTTAGTCAAATAATGGATGGGGCATTAATTCTCTCTAATGTGATGGAGGCTTATTCTCAGCCAAGGTCTTCAAAATTTTTAAATATACACCCTTTATTGCTTGTTGTTGAAATTTAGCACTTTAGATTGAGGGCTCGTTTTTGTGCCATTACAATAATACCAATTAGGGACACTGTTCAGGAAGGCAGCTGACCTCTCAAGGATAGCATCAATGGGAGACTCTACTACAGAATCATTACCATGTGATAGGCTTCATTTTATTTTTTTGGGGGGGTGGTGTGTAGGGGTTTAGACAAACTTCTAAAACTTCCACTTTGAATGTTGCTTCCTAAAATTCAGTTTCAGTGTGAGTTTTCATTAGATTTCCAGTCCAAGGTCATCTGCACCAATGGCCAATGAGCTCCCTTGAAATAACACAAACATGCCATGTCCTCCAACACGCAAGCATGAAGATAGTAAGGTCAGAGGAAGAGCCAATATAAAAAGCAGGTTTTAAAAGCAGGTATCTGCCTTTACTGTTATTTTATCAAGTAACTCTTAACAGTTGACTTTTGCACCCCACAAACTTTGCTCAGCTCGCTCTCTGCTGATGCCATGTACCCACTGGTGGTGTACCTGAGGGTTCCTAAAGTGGCATGGAAGATGCCCCCTAATTAAACATGTGAAAATGCCCACTCTGGTGCTCTTTCCATGAAAAGGGTGAAATATATATTCAGTGGCTGCTCATTTACAGGATAAAACATGAAAAATGCCCACTCTGGATGCCTTTCTAGTTAAACATAAATTAAAGTGCCCTTTGGATGTCCTCCCAGTGGATGAAATCCGATGAGGTGCCCTTTGGCGAATTATCCTTAGGAGCTAAATTCAGTTCTCTCAAAGTCTTTTTAAATCTCAATTTTGAATAAATTTAGTCTGTTATTTGATCTACTCACTTCATTTTTAAAACAGATTTCTGCCACTACACGTGTGATAAAAATTACCCAAATGCAAGAAATTTAGTTTTAAATGCTCAAAATTTCTTGGGGGGGGATCCATGCACATGGACAAACATTTATTAATTCATTTATTTCAAGAAGCTTAAAAAATATCTTAAAATGATGCTGGAGATGTATCGTCATTGCTCATAACTTTTGGTGCGTCGGTGCCCCACAGCAAACAGCTCTGACCCTCATCAGCCTGAGTACGCCCCTGATTCGACACACCAAAACAGAGAGAACAGATAAAAATCAAAGAGAAAAGTCTACAGAGAGGTTTTACAAGAAGTTATTTGGCTGTAAACTTTACGAATTTGACGCTGACAAATTTTTTTACACGTAAGTTTGTAAATGACACCTGTTTTCACTCTGTTTACTGACACTGTGAATCAGGGTGCATATTCATGTCTCTTCAGCAGCATTTTAGTCTTTGGTCTGACAGTGCAGCAGCTGAGAGAGTTCAGGCTTTGTCAGTCCATGCTCATGTGTGGACTCATTACCGACCAGATTTTTGTCAAAGGTGACTGTTTGCTTCCTTCCCCTTTGATGGGAAAGGTGAGCTGTCTGCACTGAATGTTGAACCACGCAACAGAAAACGAGTGAGCTATCTCTTTCAAACTGTTGATCTTTCATGGGTGAAATGAAAGTCTTTCATGTTGGGAGGACGCAAAAGGCCAAAGAGGGGGAAGAAACCTGTCAGACTAATATTTCACTCAGCCTTATTTAATTATTTTCCATACCGGTCGCTCTGCTTCTTTTTTATACTTGAAAGTCAGTGAGCAGCAAAAATTACATTTGCATTCAAAGCGATATCAGTGAAAAAAGGTTCACGTTCAAAGGTGAGAAAGTTGGAGCAAGTGATTACACATCAAATATGAATACTGACATTTCTTATTAACATTCAAATTTCATGCACATGGACTAACATTTAGGAATTATCAGTTTAGCATCAAAATGTAATTTTTCCTCTTTCTGTTCGGTAGGTGATGTAGCAGACCCTCGCACGTTAAACGAGCAATAATGTCAGAGAAACTGTATTGAAAATGGGAATTTTATACAGTCGAGTAATTTAATTGCTGCATGACTAGAAAGTTTGCTAATCATACACAAGTGTTTAATGTCCCCTTTTATTTTATCAAGTAAAGAAATTTACCCAGTTTAGCTTTGTTAACAGAAACAAAGCTGCGATCAGACCACTGGGGGACAGGCCCATTTCCCCTTCTTAGCGACTGACTGTTGAAGGAAAATTAGCCATCAAAGCAATGCAGAGCTTAACAGTGCAACCAAGAGAAAGATCTTTTGACTTATTCTTCTCTTAATCCACTTTATCAATCCTATATGTTAGAGTAGAAACCACCTCACAGAGGGAAGCAGTTGCAGAAACTTACAAGAGTTGATGGGTCTCATTTTTCCTCTAAATTACCCTGTGAATAATGCCCCATTTTCGACAGAGCAAAGCTAACTACATTTTCAGCTGTAACTGCAATTAAAAACATTTTGTTGACATGATCTGCACCTTTGAGAGTCTTTTTCATTTGATTCATTAAACCTTGAAAAGAGGACTGACTGGATAATCCACCAAAATGCCGGTAAGGAGTATTGGACCTCATTCACCAAGATCCTTTAGAAGTACTCAGTGCTTTTATAATGTGAGCTAGACATGCTAAAATTCACTGTTGAATGACTATGAATAAAGACTTAACACTACTATCATATCACAATATTTGGAAACTATTGGTAATGTGAGGGGTCTAACTAAGTCAACTTTGTTTTCTGTAGGCCTACAAACGTAAAACATCAGACTGCCCATTAAATCAATTCTGATGGAGTGTAAAGTGTTGGTGACTTCTGGGGCACATGAAAGCCCCAACAATAATGTTCCTCCAAGAGGGTCCTTCTCCTTTAGTGCTCAGGCCTTGATAAGAAGGACTGTTCTTTGAGATAGGTAATAGACCCACCAATATTCACTGTGCCCTCCCACTTCACGATTTCTGCTTACTCCACTGTCGTAGTTTATCAAACTCTGCATCTTATAACATGATTGTGGTTTTAGGGCTGAGAAATAAAACACTGTGAGTCCCTTGAGTGGGTTTCAAATTTCAATTAAGCTGCAGTTCAGCTGTTTGTATCTGATATCTGCTCCTCTCCTTTATCAGGGCTTCTTTATTGAAGGCGCAAATACACTGAGGGGTCCTTCCTGAGAGTATGTTGAACCACATTGACAGATTTGTGCTTCTTTTAAATGTATACAGCTGCATGTGGAGCACCATAAGCGTTGTAGATCACTGACTTCAGCATCTAAAATACCAGAATAAAAAGTGGAGTTATGGATAATACTGAAAAACAAGATTAACTTGTACTGAAGAGCTGAGAGGAGAAGAAAGAAAGAAGAGGAGAGGCAAAGAATCCCCTCAAGGTCTGAGAGCAGGATCCTGCCAGTCCTCATCAGTTCACCACCAGCACTATTAATCTACTCCCTGCTGCAGCTGCATGGAGCCTAAAGTGCATGTAGACAATATACACAGGGCAGATTTATTCTTTCTGCCCCGATCTAAAGCTAAGGTAAAAAGGCACATATACATTTTTATCATGTTTAAGAGCATAGCTACAGTGTAGAATATCAGGTTGTTTTATATGGTTGGAATGGACACTTATATTGGAGACATTGTTCATTTTCAGTACCTTGAAATGTTGTGATAGCAAGCCAACAGGAAGCATGTATTCATTGTTCATAAGCAACATTTTTCCAGTGTTTGTATGCTTGCATTTATTCTAAATTCAAACTTGAAAGGTTAAGGTTAAAATATATATATTTTTTGTTTGTGACTAATTAATTTATTTTTTAGGTGGAGGTAGTAGGTTTTTTGCAACTATTTGCTGGCTCAGGCACTATTTTATATTTAAATTAAGAAACCTGACAACAGAAAGAAAAAAAATGAAAGGGCATGTACATTTTTACTTGTATATATTTTAAATATTCATATATATTTTGTATTTTAAAGCAACAAACACATTTTATTTCTTTAAATTGTTTCTCCAAAAATGCAAAGCATGTAACTAATGTTACCGTTAACATTAACTATGATAGAATATGCTTGAACAGCACTTTTCCCAGTCTGCTCAACACATTTTTTCCATTACAATGGTTTAACGCATTTCTATTATAAGACAGCAAGATTGGATTTTTGTGTTTACTACATTTATCATTCATGACAATCACAGAGATTCGAGGTACTACTTTGGTGCACCAAAACCAATGCAAATCAAAAGTTCTCACAGAGGTAAAATCCACCTTCAGGATGTGGGTGAAGCAAAGGCAAAGTTCATATTGAGAAAATTCAAGAATTAAGGCACCTCCCACTGCCAGCAACTAAGATGCAGTAAGCAGTGCCAATGAAGCCAGCTGGTTTGAACATTTAATGCTATAAAACAAAACATGACAGATTCCAAAAGGCTGAAAACTAACATGGTTTTAAGAAAAGGTAGCTTTTTTTGTGAATAAAGAATATGTTTTTTGGTGTGCATTTGTTTTGTGTTTCTCCCCGCCCTTATTGGCCCATTAATATTAATGGATGTGAAAACTATCTCACCCACTTTTATTCCACAAGCAAATTTTCTTTGCCTGGATGGGTGTTAAAATTGAAACTTTTAGCCAAATATACTATCAATGAATGATAGTTATTTGTTTTCAAAACTTATTTGACACCAAGTAGCCTAACCAAAAAAATAATAAATAAAAAATCTTAAGACCGACTGGATTCTGGCTACTCGTCTTCCTCTGCAACTTATATGAGCACTTTGTGATTTGCAAATCTCTGAAATAGCATCAACAAACTGGTAGCATAACCAGCAGCTGACATTATTTTCATCTTCTGACATCAATGCTAAGTTATATATAAAGAAATCTGGCGTGTTACTACACTGAGACATGCAAAACTTCATTTTATAAATCAGGTTTCTCAAATGTTGGTAGTTGTCGGTGTTTCAAACCTCTCCATTCATCAATGACTTAAAAAAAAAAAAAAAACTCAAACCATTCCATCTGTTTCAGCACATATTCACTTTTGAAGTTGTGACTGTTGTGAAAAGATGGAGTTAATCATATGTTTTTGAAAATATTTTACAAATGAGAGAGACAGACTTTCCCCCAGGCTAGGTTAAAAAAAGTCCAGAAGAGTTTTGTCAGTGTTCAGTCTGATACTTGTAAAAATTCTCTCTACTTTTCTAAGTGAGATGTCAAAGACAAAAAAAATGAAAACTGTTTTGGTCATGGCAGAAAAAGAACAGTGCTCTCACAAAGAAAGGGCAGCAGGTCCATCTTTACCTAGGCAGCTTTCATACTATAGATACAGCTCATACAGCGCAATGTCCTTGGGTTTATTCTGATCCATGTCTTCACCTCTGCCTACTCCTCATGGACAGGCTGTTCAGTCTCCATCCAGTTTACCTGCCCGGTCTCTCTGCTCTTATCACTCTCCTCTTGCCCTCTCCTCCGTCTCTGCTGTCAGCTCTGTTCAGTGTTTTGCCCGGCTGCCCGGGGCATCCCTGACGGCTGTTCACAGCACTAATGGGGCATTGAGAGCGAAGAGGGATGAGGAGAGGGAAAGACAGAGGGACAGGATGAGGGAAGGGGAGACAATTGAGGTTTCTGTTGAGGGTTTTAACAAAGAGACTGATCGATACCACAGCCCCATGAGCTCGGCAGCATGCAGGGCACACAGCAGGTGGTATCTGTTAGCACTGCTTTTTCCTGCTGGTGTCAAACACTTGACTGACTCCATGATCCAGAAAGTGTTTATAAAGACTGAGTTTAAACTTACCTCTACACATGAAATACAACTTTTTCTCGAGTTTTAGGGTCAAACTTCACATTTTTTTTAAAGCACAGTCTACATAGGTGATCCTCTTCCAGGAGGAGACAGAGCAATTTGCTTGTGTAGTGATCTATAGGCTTCTACAGAGGAGATGAGTATATGTTAGTATGGTTATTCGTTACAGAAAATGTGCAATATAACAGCCATAAACACAGAAAATAATCAAACTTCAACTCCACACCTACATGGTTTATGTGCTTGGGAGAGATGTAATGTTGCTTGTATGGGGCGATTTCAAATTAAAAGCGATGTCATTGCTGCAGGCGGCGTATAATTTCAACCAACTGTACATGTGCTGCAGGGAACCAAAGTGAAATACTGCTGCAACAATATGATGTAAACTGTGATAAAGCTCAGCAGCATAGATAAACAAGCATAAAACTGCTGCATCGTCCCTGAGGTCTGCTGCCCCTTCTTAGTCGTCATGTCATGGAAGTTCCTCACAGCATAATTGTTTGAGAGAGTTAAATTATGTTTTCCTTCCAGATGAGGAAAGGATGTTGTGGAGACTAGCAACCACAGATATAAGATTTACAGTGTGTCATTTTCTATATGTTCTGCTCTGTTAAACATAACTGCAGAGGGAGTTGGCTGATTGCTTTTTGGGATTTCATCTGTTGTTACTGAAAATCTGCTGTGCAATCTTCTGCATCTGATGAGGCAAAATACTTAACAGCAACCATCTGCTTCATCCTGTAAACTCCCCAATATTCTTATTCAGCAGCTGTTCTGCTCATGTTAACAAACTCCTACTGTTTGCAGGTTTTAAATGTTTACGATGCTGTCTAAAAGCTCAGGCCTTCTTGAAAGTACCGCTTGTTTTGGCTGCTGGCCCATTTTAAAGTTTAACTAGATAAAAAATGTTCATAGTTTATGTATTGATCTATATTTCTGTCATTGATGCGACAGGAATGTGTTAGATATTGGAGAAGGCTTCTTGCACTATCACTAGATGCTACTGGTAACAGACAAAGTGCATAAAATATCTGTCATATACATTTACTGGTGTCCAAACTGCCCGACAATGATACAGAGAAAATGTGAGAAATGCATCGCTGTGACTTACAAGTATGAAACTGGAGGCCCTCATCCATCCTTCAATTTTCTGCTGCTTATCCGTGTCCAGGTCACAAGAAAAGCAAGTTCAGCAAGAGAGTCTATTCACCTTTCTCCTCAGCTGTGTACTGCAGCTCCTCTCAGCAATCCAAGTGGCAGCTGGGATATACGTATATCCCATTAGAGTAGTAAGAGTCTGACCTATTACTTTTAACCTTTATCCTTTTGGATAGACCTGAAACACCTGTGATGACTCCTTTCAGAGCAAACAAGCAGTGGTTCCACTTTAGGTTCATTCTCAGGAGGCTGAGCTTCTCATCCTACTACAAAACTGGACCTGTTTGGCTGTATGTAAAGATTGACAACACATCTCCTAGCCTGGCTGTAATATAGTGATGCCAAAATATTCCCAGTGACAGTCCCTGACGTCTTCTGTTGTTCAGAATCCATGTTCAGATCAGCTGGTGGGGCTGTAGTATAGACGTCCTGCTCCCTCTACCGACCATTTTACATATTTTACTAATCAGTAAGGTAGCAGAGACCCCTCAGTCCTGGTACAGTCTACAGTATTGAATATTATTGGGTAAATTTCACACAAAAACTAAGGTTTGATACAAGCGTAAGTGTGGCTGTTCCACTGCTGCTTCTAATAAAATGCGAATCTGGTGTGAACAAAGCTGTCAATCATAAGATTTTACCCCTTAGCATAGCAACAAATTACCAATAAGACTAGCTTCTTAGCCAGTTAGATTAATTCATGCTTGGTTACAAATCATTATGGTGAGAACTAATAACAATATCTAACTAATAACAATTATCTGTATTTTTATATTAATGTTAGATTCATGTCCCATCTGTTCACATGGAGACGGCTTCATGACCCTTACCGCAGCCATTCAGTAGGGGAAGTGGGAAGTGTTTCGGCTTCCCTTGGAGAGGCTGCATGACATCTGTCTTTAAATCACAGTCAAGCCCATAAAAAGTCATTGCAACTCCCTTTTCCATAAATGTTAGTTTCCTTTGGTTATCACACAGAACACTTAAGCACAGATGAGATTTTGAACAGAGATCGGGAGGCCAAGAACTCTACAGCTCATCTCACTAAGCTTCTTCTTCACCGCCCATCACCACTGTTAGGCATCCACATTACTGTATTTGCACTGTTAAGGTCCTTACATACCGGGAGCGTTTTTTTCATGCTATTATGGTTAGGGATTAGTGTAGGGTTAGGGGATAGGGTTAGCCTCAGGGGGGTGATACTTTTGACCCAGGTAATTTTTGTTTTTTCTGAAATAATTTTGTTTCTGTGTGCAAAGTGAAATAATGTAAGGATCCAAAATAAAACTAGGATGTTTGGAAAAGCTGTGAAAAGATCATCAATCTGTTGAACAGCACTTGGGAAATTTTGGAACTGTATGTATTTTCACTGTCTCAAACTCAATTGCGTTGCTGTCACAGCACCATTAGGTCTCGGTTGTTACCTTACGTTTATGGATTATAGTTTAATGTGCTTATATGGTACTGGCCCCGACTCAGTATATGCTGTCATGACAGACAGACATCTCAACACTAGTGTCTAATCAGAACTGAAAAACAGACAGTCTGCTGTTGTGTCAGTCTTCTCGCTTCCACCTGGGATGCGTCTTTTTTCCCCCCGGAAAGTCGCAAAATCGCATTGCGCTTGATGTGTATAGCCAGGCGCTTCAAAATTTGCCTCTGAATATTTCGTAATTTCGCGTCGTATATTTGCGTCATTCCTAGTGTGTAAGGACCGTAACTCATCCATTTTTTTCACTCCATTTAACTCATTTATAACAGGCCCCAGTGACCCACTACAAACCACAAAGAGCAACCCGCAGTCTTCCAACTAGGGACCTAATTCACAGACTCAGCAATGTTGAGTTTCATCTGCTTCACTCCTATTCTGTAGTGTGTAGTCTTAGAGGCTGCACAGCACTATCTATAAAATGCCTCAAAAACACCACGCTGGACCATCTACACACCCCAGCTGTGTCTTCAGGTCTGGTTAGAAAAAGACACCAGACTCAAACAAAACCCTGGTTAATCAATTTTTGTAAAGTAAGCACTTCAGGTCTTGTCAAGATATCAGACAGAACTATCACACGGCTACGCTAGACCCTATTTGTGTGTAATCAGAGTCCTGGTACTCTGAAAGACCAAATAATTGCTGAAAAGGCCCCTTGAGAATTTGAGATTCATTTTTTTTTTACCAAACAGGACAGAGAGAGCGGATGGCCAAGCTCCTATCACCCCCTAGGGTCTCTGTAAGGATAAAAAGCCCATTTAGTGCTAAAGATTTAATCTGTATCACTCTTTGTGAGTTCAACATTTAACAATTAAACTCTCCTCACAAGCTCCAACTTTGCCAGGGATGCTGTGGGGAGTTGCAGGACACGAGTTGATGGAATCATACTCTTGATCTTCAAGCACTGCCTCTGTCCTCAATGAAGCACTGGGGTGTATTATAAACCCTTCAACCAGCAGCTCTCTTCAGTGGCTTTTATAACAAGCTTGTGTCTGTAGACTGAAGTGGTTCTGGTGAAGCAGAGAGCTGGAGTTTAGAAAAGAAGCAAATCTATATAAAAACTGCAGTTCCTGGAGTGGCAACATGAGACCAACTCTGACAGTGAGTCAGACAATCTGAGCCTCCCGGACTTGAAATCATAAATACTTAACAAGTTCACTATTTACCATCAGAAATCCTTATCTGACAGGACAATGGGCTGGCTTGAGGAGAAGTCGCTACTTCAGACTAAGTACCAGGAAGCTAAGCAGCTAGCTGAAAAGACAGGTATGGTAGAAGTTTCAAGCAGGATTTATATAGACAGATAACATTATTTCTGACTTCTCTATGAAACCAAATTCATTACAGATCAGCTGTTCAACTTACACCCGCATAAAGCAATGAAAAGTTTCTGTAGCTAGCCAAAGATAATTGTATGTCTGTATTTAACATATATTTTCAGTAAGCTATAAAGTTGTCCGAATGTAGACCGAGGAAAGGCACTGACTTTTAACTTGAACAGGTCCAATGTAAAGAAAATAGTGAGATAGCTGCTTTTGCGATAAAGCTGTAGCAGAGCTTGCTATATTTCTCTGGAGGATTGCCGTCATGTAATGTTTAACAAAGGTAACAAAGGACAGTATGATTATATTTACTTTCTTCCTGTCAGTGTGTTTTTCTTTGATCTTTTATCTAAACTTCAGACTATTGTCTGTTCTTTTTTGTTAACAGTGAGGTCTATAAGTTCCTGTATCTGCTTTATCTCTTGCTCTGAGAGGTACTTAAATAATCAAGGGGCCTCAAGTGAACCCAA
Source organism: Xyrichtys novacula (assembly GCA_962446985.1). Taxonomy (NCBI): domain Eukaryota; kingdom Metazoa; phylum Chordata; class Actinopteri; order Labriformes; family Labridae; genus Xyrichtys; species Xyrichtys novacula. The sequence goes on from OY660877.1 coordinate 8,447,618, forward strand.
GTCAGCATGGGTGTACAGTCTGCCTTGTTCTGTTTTGGTTTGTTAAACTTTCTGTTTATGATAAAAATAAAAAGACAGATGGCGGCACGTAAGCAACCACAGTGAGGCAAGATGTTCAATTAGCTGTGTTCTAATTTGGGGGAAGGTTTATTCATTTCTATAATACTGCCAGAGTTATAATCATATTTAACAGGAAAAAGAGACAGTTTATTTGAAAGAGGTACAGTCTCTAAGAAAAAAAAATGCTCCTTTTGCATCAGCAGTGTCCATCCTTTAAAACAAGCTCCCACTGAATCAGCTTCATGGATCAATTGTATGCGGCTGGTCATAGCTGTGTGTGTGTGTGTGTGTGTGTGTGTGTGTGTGTGTGTGTGTGTGTGTGTGTGTGTGTGTGTGTGTGTGTGTGTGTGTGTGTGTGTGTGTGTGTGTGTGTGTGTGTGTGCGCGCAAAATGAGCCTTTGAAAGCACAATAAGTAATGAAGACATCTATAACAGGGTTGACATATTGGAACATGTACAGTCTGATGCGGTACAGATGGAGGTCACCTGAAATTGATCAGATTAAACAGAACAGGCAGAAACAGATGCAGACAATAGCACAGATAGTACAACGACTTTATACCAGGACAATACAAAGCACATAAATCATGAATTCAATGTTCAGAAAAAGCAGGGTATTTTAAAGTCTATTTTATAGCATTGTAGTCATTTATTTTAGTATTTATTTTGTAATTGTAATTTTGTAATTGTAATATGTATTTTATGGGTCACTTTTATCATCCCTGCTGCTTTTAATCTGTTCAACACGTTAGCCAACCCTGGTTGTTTTAAATAACATTTGAGTTGAGTTGAGTTTGTTGACAGTTCTGCAACTGAAGAGTTTCATCTATATCAAGCCCAAAAAGATTTTAGAAATGCATACTCAGAGTATGTAGCAAAATATATATATATATATATGCATTATTTTCCATGTGGATGGTACAGTATATTCTGTTAGTTAGTCAAGCATTAAGTCCAGGAACATGTCCAGCGGTGGCATGGGCTCCTTAAAATTTGATTGGCCACCCCATAGACCTACACAATGATAGGCTAGCCCCCTTGTTGCACGTGGGACTTGAGTTGACATCTGCTTTTTTGGCCTCCAGAAGCTTTGTTTGCATGTTGGTGCAGCATATTTTCTACATGTGGTATATTTAAAGTGACTTTTGTTGTGATACTTATGATGGTAGATTAAGTATATAATAGTAGAGAAAATCATCGTAGGGCTAGAATTGCTGGTATTACAAGTGGTATTACAGCATTTATGTGCCAAAACTGGCGGAGGTTTTCTATTGTAAACCTAAAGATGGTTTTGTGTGAAAATCCCAGTAGATTGGCAGTTTCCGATATACTCAGACTAGCCCATCAGGTACCAATACCCACGCCACGTTCAAAGTCACTTAAATCCTTATTCTTCCCCATTCTAACGCTCGGTTAGAACTTTAGCTAGTCATCTTGACCACATCTACATGCCTAAATGCTTTGGTTAACATTTAAAGAAACTCAGGCCAGCTGAACTTTCTTCCTGTTAGCTGAAACAGTGACTTGTGATATGACTATGGCATTCATCATTTTGCCTAAAAAAACACTGAACATAATTTTTAAAATGCCCCCAAAAACTGATTTTCTAGCTGTTTCAGTCCATGTGCAACTGCTAGTGTCTAACCTGATGTTGTTAGCCAACGATCCAATATGAGAAAAAGGCAAAAGGGAGAATGAAATCAAACAGCACTGGTTATATCTGTGTGTGTATATAGGGGGTGATGCTGTCCATCAACCCCTGGTCTCACTGCCTCTGTGGTCTTTAAACTTTCATGGAATACCTATTTTTCTTGTCTCACATCTCATTATGTCTCTAGGCTGTCATTTTAAGCACACACACACACACACACACACACACACACACACACACACACACACACACACACACACACACACACACGCACACACACACACACACACACACACGAACACACACTCTACAAATCATTGGCTCATCTGTCTCTGCCAGCAGACAGCACTGAATAAAATCAGCAAACACTTGAATACGAATAAATGTGAATGTGTTTCTTTTTTTTAATTCTGTTTGGTACGATCAGAGGTCCAGTTTGATTTATAACTCAAGAGTCTTTGTGTTACTCTGTTGATTTCAGATGTGTTTTTATTAATGGAGTAGCAGATGCTTGGTCAGAGGTGTCAGAATAAAAAGAGACATAATAACAATAATAATAATACAACGAGATATGAGAGACAGTCAAGCGCAGAGGGAAGAAATGAACATCACCTCTTAATTACCTCATTATTCAGTGTGTGGAGATTCATTTATAGTTAAAGGTGCTGTGGTGTGTTTTAAGAGCAGTTTGTCAAAGTCTGTTTTTATTGGTGCGGGATAACTATAATTATGATAATAATTTTAAATAATTAACAGCACCTTTACCACCAACAACTTTATGATAAATGACTGTTTCCTTTGCTAGACTCCAATTATTTATAAACTCTGCTCTAATAAAAAATAGTTTTATTCCCATGAGCCTCTGAAGCAAAGCAGGTGCACGTTCTCCAGTCAGTAGTTGTCTTTATGTGAAGGTCTTTCCTATCCTACATTACAAATAAGAATTCAAAGCCACCCCAAGGGTTTTCAGCATTATAAATAATTTGATTTGATTTCACAAGCATGCCAGATTTTAGTTATCAGTGTGCATGAGTTTCAAGTCCCCCTCTGATTGTTTTTTTTTTTTCTTTTTTTTTTAACTAATTAAAGTTCTCTCAGTGGTGTTTAAATTGTGATTACTTTTTAGCCAAAATCACATTGATGTGTCATTTTCAAGGGCTTTTCTTCTGCAGAGCTTCAGTAGCTTATTAACATCTGCACGTGGGTGGAGACAGTGCTGCTCTGCTCACTCCTCTTCACATTAGCTTGTAGCCTAAAATTGCTGGTGTAGTAAAAGTGGCAGGTAACATAGGAACTATTCAGCTCTCGGACACTAATGTCTTTAGGGACATGATGAAAGTTAATATCATAATTAGCTTTCTCACGAGCAATGCAATCAGCTAACACATATTGATCCTCGATTGTCCTCTCTACTTCTCGGGGTCTGGCCTGCAGAGCGCAGCGCCAGGGCGGAGCTTGGATTTGTGGCATAGAAAATCTCCCTGTGTCCAAACCTGCCGTTCGGGTCTGCCAGAGGTTCACATCCATTTGAATAAAGAAATATTCAGAAATGCAATTTCGCACTTATTTTTCTTGTTATATGAACATGTAAAAAACAAGAAAAACCATAAGCTTGACAGATTCATACAATTCTAAGAGGTCTTACAGGAGCAGAAATGCTTTATGAAACAATGAATGTAGGAAACAAAAGATCTGTTTTTAAGTACTGTAAATGTCTGTGTAGTGTGTATCTGTGTGTCAGAAACATTGACATCTTGTCTATCTTGTGGAGCGAAGGAATTGGTATGCCCTTCCACCCAAAAAAGTACATTTAACTCTATGATGGAAAAGATCTTTAGGGTCAGTGTTGTCTGCAGCAGAGCAGTTTTTAGTGTTGATCTGAAGCAGATACTCATGGCTGTGTGATGTTAGAAAACTTTTGAGTGTTTGTTACGCTCTCTCTTGCTGTTCATCCCTTTTAGGAGCAAAAAACAAAACTGAACTCCTCATAGAAGTAAACACTTGAATGGACCAACACTTAAAACACATAAATAAGCATGATAAGATTCAACCGTCAGTTAGCACATTTAAAGGATGAAAGTTTAAAAGCTTGTTTGTGTGTTCGAGAAAAAAAAAAAGAAAACTAAATAATGTGTATTTTTGTTGTAAAGTTTGACCAAATTTCCATCTAATAATTGATTCAAATCACCTTTTAACCTTTTTTATGAAAATTGGAGATCTATTCATGTTTAATGTTTAAAAAGCAGCACAAAAGAAGATCTATTATACTTGCTTTAATACTTAAAAATGATGTTACTATGTTGGATGTCCATACTAAACCACTGTAAAGTGTGTGTGTGTGTGTGTGTGTGTGTGTGTGTGTGTGTGTGGGGGGGGGGGGTTGTGTCATGCGTTTTTACAAATACTATTGTCAAAAAGTTTACCTTTGTCATTTTTACTTAACATTACTGTCTGTTTTCTAGATACAACAACAATAAAAGTCTAAAGTTTTTGATAAGAGAGGGATGACGTGAGAGACCAGAAAGCACAAACACACTGCACTACAGCCTCTAGCAGTTACACTGTTTCTGTATAAGCACATAGACTTGAAAGGAATCTTCTCCGCAGTTTTAACCTATTGTAGCATTAATTAGCACTCTAAGCTAGGAGCCTGCTACTGGGTAATGAACCTAAATAGGATCTACCTTTGTGACTTACCATGAGAGCAGATGCCACACGCAGACTCAGCTGTGAGTGCAGAAACCCGGAGGGAGACCGCTGGAGGCAGAAAAACTCAAAAGCTTTCACAGGAACTTCACACTTATCTCTATACTGTCGTCTCAAACTTCACATTTATTGGAAGTTTGAAGTTTATACGTACAGTAGATCTCTTTGTGTGTCACACTGCAACTCACCTCAGGGTTTAGTCATGAATTGGTGCTTATTAAAAACGATTTCTTTCTCTCTTCTTATCTATTGAAGGAGTAACTTTTTATATTTAGACTCATGTGCTAAAAAATTACCTCTTTGTGGCTTTGTTTGGTTTTACTCAGCAGATTCAGGAAAGGTTGTCAAAGTTTACTGTAGAGGAGGTCCAACACTCACAGTATGGCACAGTCAAAATCAGTCAAATTAAGAGGTTAAAAATAGAAAGTTACCGTGTTATTTACACTATAGATTTAATAGCAGAGCTGGTGTTTCATTTGTTTAACTCAACATACCTCTGCTGTAGCTAGTCTGGGCCATCTGGTTTTATCTCGCAGCTCCTCTCCAGTAGTAACATCATAGTCCTCACTGTCTGTCTCTTCCCAAGCCTTTATTATTGCACTCTTCACACGTGCACCTATTCTGTACAAATTGTCTCAGCACACGTGTATTGGTACCTCCAGAAATCCAATTACATCCATGAGTGGAGGTCGGTGGAGGGAACATGCACATAATGTACCAATATAACAGCCAGACAGCCATTCATAAGCCCAACAACAGGCCTGCTCTCTAAACATTTCACACGCTCATATCTCATTATGTCAAATGATAGGACATGCTTCACAGCATATATATATGATTACATCATGTAATGTTTAAGGACCTCCCAGGGGATTGATTTTACTATAAGATAATATTATAAATAACTAGGAGGAGGTTCTGACACCAGGTATAGAAATGAGGTGATGGATGATGCGGGAGATGGAGTTTGGGGATCAAGTAGGAGGTCATTAGCTCATAAATGTTGGATAATTCTATAATAACATTATGACACACAAGGATATCGAACAAAAGGCTGCCTTTGTCATGAGCCCGCTGATGATTTATGGTTCTTCCTCCTTTTTCTTCCTGATTTCAAAAGGCCAAGTGTAAAAAAAAAAAAACTGTGTTTCCTCCAATGGCCAGCAGGGGGCCACTCCCGGGATTGCAAAAGGGAAAAGATCCTGATCTTCAGATGATTTATCTCTTGTAAGAACATTTTCTGGAGCCCTGGTTAAAAGATGAATATTGTACAATTTGTTGAAGTTTGGGTGGTATATGAAAATAGGGGTGTCCCCACAGCATCTTACTTAAATGAAGCAATAAAATCTATGTCCATAGTCTTTGTCATATTTTTGCTCCTGTCAACCTGTCTGTGTGTGACCTGTTTTCACCTCAGACAGGGCTCCAGTCTCCTCTGCACAGACATTGACGGTGAAGAGGCCAAATGAGACGTCAAAGCCATCAGAAAATATTAAGAAATACAACACCTAGCACCAAGTTTGGAGCAGAACAATATCCGAACAACTTGTCTGAACTGTGAAGAAACTTTTCTGTAAGTTTTGTCAGCATATGATTGACTAGTCCTTCAAGAACCTGAAACAAAAACTCATTGAAAAAAGAGAAGGAAACATGTTAGCGGGCGCTCATCACTGAATCTACTAAAGACTTTGTGGCTGTATATGAAGAATATGATATGCCAGAGCATGAAAACAGCCTCTATCAGGCTCTCTTGCCTCATACGCTCAAGCAGCAGATGGAAGCACCATATTGGGCCCTGATTCTCCTGTTGTCTCATTTGTCATGTCACTATCAGTAAAAACTGTCAGTAAGGACATGATGGTTGACGCTGTGATGTACCTTATGGAGTAGTAAAGCCATCCTGGTTTTCATGGAGAGTCTGTCACAGCCAACTGATACTCACTGTAAGTATTTATTTACGTGAAATGAAGCTGATGGCTTAATTGATTTCTATTGATTTGTTGATATTACTACTTAAACTGTGCTGTCATCCTCCTGTCTGATCATGATGAGAGATGGTGAGTACCGCTACAATTTAAGTATAGTATGCAATATTTCCAGATTTAAAATGACAAAAATACATTTTCTAGAAAAAAAGGGGGAGATTTTCTGAGCTTTTTGCCTAAAATCTTGTAATTTTGATGAAATTATACACTGATACCACATGGACAGAAGAAGTTTGAGTTTTTATTTCAATTTTATTTACGAAAACTGAAAGCTTGTGCTTTCTTTTAACATCTTTATTAGTTACATATTCATATGGCAGACATGTTTATGTAGCTTGAAGGTTCACTGAGTTTGGTCAAAAATGCTGATGTGCTGATATGAGTTATTTAAGTAAACGAAACATCAGGACAAAGATGAATATTTCTATACTGTTGTTTTTTCTTAAATCCTTTTATTATCTGCAAGCTTTAAAAACAGTTTTTATTGTGGTGTCACAATAGACATTCTCAATGAGTGATACATCTGACTTCTTTAACACACCAGGATGAAATTATTGATGAAAAACTTAAGTCACTTTAAGTCACTTAAATCCCGCCTCCACCAGCAAAGCTTATGGAGCTGTGGACAAACTTTAGAAATTTATTACACAGAACATAAATTTTTCTCCCCCTGCTTGCTGTGTTGACATGTAGTTACAGTAAGACTGGTTTGTGCTCAAGTCCTCTTTTTCCTGTGCAGCTCTGTTTTAAAAATTTATTAGGAAGTTCATCTTTTCTTTGATTGACACTTGATACAGCCTATTGGTGTTCAGGGATTGCGTAGCTCACCCGGGGGATACACTGTTTGAGGTGAGCGTCATCACTTCGACTCTCATGCTGAATGCGTACAATGCTACTGCACAGCGCTGGTTTCGGGAAATGAAGAAAAACCCTGGAAATACTGTAGTGTATGGACTATTTCTTTAAGTGGAGTTACACCACCTCCGTGTGCCACCTCAGCGCTTCACAGCATAGTACATGGCGCATTGATATGTGCTTTTGCCCTTCCTTGTTGTTCCCTGCCGAACCACGGTATAATAAAGTTACAGCAGACGATGTGAAGCTCCGTCCCCGTTATTTATCTTTAAGTTGTTAAAGACACAACAAATTGGCGACGAGAACGAACCGACACGCGAGCGGATGAACCCGGCTGCACTGACAGGCGAGGGAGACGGCGGAGCTCTGCGACGAAGGGGAGAGAGAGGAGCGAAGTTACAGGAGGCGAGTGACAAGCGAAAAGGCTAACGGCTAACCTGTAACATCCTGACGCGGCCAATACAGTGGACAGAACGCGGCGGACAGAACGTGAGGATGTCTTTTGTTGGGAAAATAGAGCAGTTTGACAGTGCTAATGAAGACTGGGAGTCATACATTGAAAGAGTGGAGCTTTACTTCGCTGCGAATGATGTGGATGACGAAAAGAAAGTTCCCACACTCCTCAGCCTGATAGGTGTTAAAACATACACCCTGCTCAGAAACCTGCTAGCCCCTCAAAAGCCCGCCACGCAGTCGTTTCAAAGCATCGTGGACATATTAAAAAATCACTTAAGCCCAAAGCCACTTGTGATAGCAGAGAGATTCCGTTTCCACAATAGGAACCAGTCTAAAGATGAAAGTGTGTCAGAATATGTTGCTGAACTACGCAGGCTGACTCAGTTTTGTGAATTTGGAGTAGGACTTTCTGATGCTCTGCGTGACAGACTGGTTTGTGGCATGCATTGTCAAAGCACACAGAAAAGGCTACTGTCAGAAAAAGATCTTACATTAGAAAAAGCACTGGCTATCGCTGTGTCAATGGAGACAGCAGCTAAGGATGCTTTGGAGCTACAAAAGAAAACTGTGGATAGTGGCATTCACAAAATGTCAATGAATGATGCTAGAAAACAAGAACACAAGTGTTACAGATGTGGCAAAACATCTCATAATGCAAATGACTGCTGGTTTAAGGACAAAAACTGCAGAAAGTGTAACCGACCTGGGCACATTGAGAGAGTATGCAGACAGAAATCAAGCAACAACCAAGCTAAAAGGGAAAAGTATAACAAAGACAGAAAGCCAAAATACAATGGTAAAAATGTACACAGCATGGTAACAAGCGAAAGTGGATCTACATCAGAGTCTGACAGTATGGGACTTTCTTGCTTGAAGTTGCATGACATAACTGAGGAAGACGACAGGGAAATTATCTGGATTACTCCAGATGTGTCTGGCATAAAGTTGAAAATGGAGCTAGACACAGGCTCAGCCTTGTCTGTCATCTCTAAAGCCGACTACATGCGACTGTTCCCTAAACTACCATTGTTAAAGACTGCTGTGCGACTCAAGACCTACACAGGTGAAAAAGTGTGCCCCACAGGTAAACTTAAAGTGAAAGTGACATACAAAGGCAAAAGACTGAAACTGATGCTGTATGTGTTGGAAAAAGGAGGGCCCCCACTCTTCGGCCGGGAGTGGTTGAGAAAAATCAGACTGGATTGGCACACCATTAAAGCTCTACATTTAGCTCGAACAGACAATGATGGTTCGCACAGTGCCACAGAGAGACTGTCACAGCTACTGAAATCCCACGTGGAAGTGTTTGCAGAGGGCATAGGCACATTAAAGGGGATAAAGGCAAGGATTGAGTTGAATGAAAATGCAACTCCAAAGTTCCACAAAGCCCGTCCAGTTCCCTATGCACTACGTCCAAAGGTGGAAGCTGAACTACAGAAACTGGTGGCCTCTGGCGTCCTGTCAAAAGTTGAATGGAGCGATTGGGCGACCCCCATTGTCCCAGTGATGAAAAAGGGGCAGGCTGAAGCTGTTCGCATATGTGGAGACTTCAAAGTGAGTATAAATCCTGTGCTGCGTACTGTACAATACCCACTGCCACGTATAGATGACATCTTTGCATCGCTCGCAGGGGGAGAGAAGTTCTCAAAGATAGACCTAGCACAAGCCTACTTGCAAATGGAGGTTGAGGAAAATGACAAGAAACTCCTCACTATCAATACTCACAAAGGACTGTTTCAATACAACAGGCTTGTTTTTGGTGTTGCTTCAGCTCCAGCTATCTGGCAAAGAGCCATGGATCAGGTGCTTCAAGGTATCCCAGGTACACAGTGTTATCTCGATGATATCATTGTAACAGGCAAGAATGATGATGAACACCTAGAAAATCTCAGCAAGGTGCTTACAAGGCTAAGCGAGTATGGTCTGCATGCAAAGAGAAATAAGTGTGAGTTTTTCAGGAGTGAAATCTCATACTGTGGACATGTCATTGACAAGCATGGCTTACACAAGTCACAAGAGAAAATTGAAGCTGTGCTCCAGGCACCAAAACCAGAAAATGTGTCGCAGCTGAGGTCATATCTAGGCCTTATTAACTACTACCACAAGTTCCTTCCAAACTTGGCTACAACGCTCCACCCACTCAACGCACTGCTGCAGACAGGAGCAAAATGGAAGTGGTCTGAGGACTGTGATCGAGCATTCAAAGAGACAAAAAGACTGATAACTTCAGATGAACTGTTAACCCATTACGATCCAGCACGACCCATCAGACTGGCCTGCGACGCAAGTCCTTACGGGATTGGTTGTGTTCTGTCACACGTCATGAAAAATGGATCTGAACGACCTATTGCTTTTGCCTCCAGATCACTATCAAGCGCAGAACGCAATTATGCTCAGATCGATCGGGAAGCCCTCAGCCTGGTGTGGGGTATTAAAAAGTTTCATCATTACCTTTATGGCCAAAGGTTCACTCTTGTGACAGATCACCAACCCCTTGTATCAATATTCAACCCCAGAAAAGGGATCCCTGTAATGTCAGCCACCCGCTTACAGCGCTGGGCGCTTTTCCTTGGAGCCCACTCATATGACATTGAATACAGAGGGACTAAACAACACTGCAACGCTGACGGGTTGTCACGACTACCCTTGTTGAAACCAGAAGGAGAAAATGCTGCTCATCCAGATTCAGCAGATGTGTTCTACTCAGCAGTGGTGGATCAGCTGCCAGTGACAAACTCTGAAATACAGAAACAAACCAGGAATGACCCCACATTATCAAAGGTGTACGAAATAACAATGCGGGGATGGCCAGCTCATGGTGATCCACTGTTCCCAGAGTTTTCAGCTAGACGGGACCAACTCTCAATCTGTCAAGGGACCTTAATGTGCGGCTCCCGTGTCATTGTTCCCTCCAAACTTCGAGCCAGGGTGTTAGAGACTCTCCATGAAGGACACCTTGGTACGGTAAAGATGAAAAGCCTAGCCCGGAGCTATGTTTGGTGGCCAGGAATAGACAAACAACTTGAGGACATCACCAAAGGCTGCTCAGGTTGCCACAGAGTCCAAAATGCTCCACCACAGGCCCCACTTCATCCTTGGGAATGGCCGTCATCCCCATGGCAACGAGTGCATGTTGATTTTGCAGGACCATTCATGAACTCCATGTTCCTGATCGTCGTTGACTCTCATTCCAAGTGGCCAGAGGTGGTACAAATGAAGTCAACCACTTCAGAAAAGACCATAAGTGTTCTAAGGTCGATTTTTGCTAGAAATGGTCTGCCAGAACAAATTGTGAGCGACAACGGGCCACAATTTACTTCAGAGGAGTTCAGTTTGTTCATGAAGCGAAATGGAATCAAGCACTTCAAGTCAGCACCTTACCATCCAGCTACAAACGGCTTGGCTGAAAGGTTTGTGCAAACCTTCAAGAGGTCCATCAAAGCAATGGAAAGAGAAGACCTGACTCTCCAACACAAGCTGGACAACTTCCTTTTTGTCTACAGAAACTCTGTGCATTCTGCTACAAACCAAACACCTGCAATGCTGTTCCTTGGCAGGTCTCTCAGGTCTCGCATTGACCTCCTGAAACCAAATCTGCGAAGGGACGTGCAGAACAAGCAGCTCAGTCAGTTGTCAGGAAAGACTCCAAGAGACTTTGAGATTGGACAGGAAGTCCTTGCCCGTGACTACAGAGGAGACAAGTGGACCCCAGGAAAAATAACAACAAGGACTGGACCACTAATGTACACCGTTGACGTTGGAGAACAAACATGGAGACGTCACGTGGATCAGATCTTGGATGTACAACCAAAGAGTGACAACTCATCATCTGCAGCCAGGCCCCCCAGTGACAGTAATACCACCAACGATGCACCAACCGTAACAGAGACTCTTCCTGTGGATAAGAACCCTGCCACCCCTAAACCGACTCCCCAAGTCCAGAGGCGTTATCCTGAAAGGCACAGAGCACCCCCGATGAGACTGGACTTGTAGAATATTACCCAGCAGCAATGTGTTCGAATATATTGTTTAAATGTGATGGTGTTAGTATGCATGCACACAAAGGTGTTTAAAGAAAAGAAATGCTTTCATGTGCATTGCATAGTTGAATGGATTGTTTTGTTATGCATTTGGTAATATCCATTCAATTTAAAAAGGGAGGAATTGTAGTGTATGGACTATTTCTTTAAGTGGAGTTACACCACCTCCGTGTGCCACCTCAGCGCTTCACAGCATAGTACATGGCGCATTGATATGTGCTTTTGCCCTTCCTTGTTGTTCCCTGCCGAACCACGGTATAATAAAGTTACAGCAGACGATGTGAAGCTCCGTCCCCGTTATTTATCTTTAAGTTGTTAAAGACACAACAAATACCGAGAGCTTTTTGGCTTCAAATCCGTATACAGGCGGGAGGCGGAACCAAGTTGTCCATAGTATATACAGTCTGTGCTCCTGACTGAGTTGGAGGCTCCTCCATCTGCACCTTTATATGTTTTAAAGTGAAGTCCATGTTGAAGGACTGTTGAGGGGTGTCTGGTTTGCATTAAGGCTGATGTTTTCTTCATCTAGTGTCTGCAGAATCTGTGAACAGAGATTATGTTGGACTTGTTCTGGTGTTCCCTGTGTGTGCATTTCACTCTTTTATCATTGATTTGGCCCAGACATGATTTTTTTCGTTGTGTTTGTTAAACACCAAAAAATGCTGCATCCTTGCTTTCCTCCTCCAAAGTGTTAGTTGTTTCTTTTCCTCTCCTCTGTCACCCTGTCATCTCTCCATCTTTCTCTGCTCTGAGGCACGTCAAAGGTTTTACCTTGTCAAAGCTCAGCTCTGAGTCAAAGTTTCAGCTCAGAAGAACAAAGGGGGGCCGGGAGGGAGGAAAGAGGCAGTTTCTGGAGAGAATAAAATGAAGGAAATCTGCAAAAAGGCAAAGAAAGATTTTTAAATCATCTTCCTGAAAGCAGACTGTGGACACATAAACATATTTATAAATATATGCGCTGTAGGATGTCTTCTTCCAGGCGGCAGCAGGCACTCTCTTATCTTTTCTTTGGCACTTTCTTGGCAGCTTCCCCCCTCCTTCATGTCGTCTCTCCTCCTTTATTTACCTTCCTCTGTTTGCTCATAACCACAATAATTTCTCAGAGGGATTCATGTGAGCCCACTGCTTTAATGTCCAAAACAACTGGAACACATATTAATAATTTGCCCTGTGACTGAGTAATAACCCTGTTCACAACTGTACGCGTACACACTAAGATAAATGAAGGGCCCGGTGAGGTCGCTTATTAGCAGCAGAAGTTTCTTGGGACCAATGAATCACCACGTGAGTGTCAAGAGGAGGAAGATGTTGAATAGAGGAAGAAGAAAAAAATCAAAGATAATTTGTGTTTATGTGTCTGACGGTTCTTTTCTCCATTTTAAAATCCCTGCAAAGCAGTTTTTCTTTGATATTCCCCTAATAAAGTTTTATGATTTATTGACCCACAGATATTTTTTACCATTAGGATTCTGGCTTATAACATCAATAAACAAATGAGCCCAGGATCTGCTCGCTTAGGTCCTGACACCTCAGAAAACAATTCATGAACTACGACCCATAAAGGGCCCTGTGTTGCCGCGGCGATATGAATATACAATATGATGGTCGATTGATGCTGCACTACGACAATCGATACAGTTGACACATGCAAGGTCTGCATTTTAATTTCTCAGAGGGATCAGAGTCTCACAATGTTAGAACATCGATGATCACAACACATACACAAACACAGCCTAATTGATCCACATTGACCCGTCACATTATACACACACACACACACATAAATACACACATTCACTCACTCCAAGGCCAAGAGGGCTGCTGGGAAGACAGCCGGACACAAGTGACTGATTAAGAAACTCACTGTGTTACATAATCAAGTGCTCTGTAAAGTACATATGGATTTGTGCGGACATTTGGGGCAGCTATACCTGCGATAACATGATCAATACTTTAGTGAAATACTCTAGTTTATCTGTTAGTCCGTAAAATGTTAAAAAAAAAAAAAAAAAAACAATTAAATGAAACAAAGACATAAAGCAATGCCAGTCTGGGAAGCAGTTTAAGTTTTATATTCAGTTTCAGATGATAATCCTCAGCATACGAGGGGCTGAAATCAGCAGCTTTCAAACAGCTCTGAGAACATGCCAGTTTTTGACCAAGATCCAAGGGAAAATATTTCAAGAATTTAAGATTAACACTTGGGCAATGGTCTGAAAATGATGACTGTATCTTACTCAGTAGTTTAGACTTAGTTTATTTTTTATATTATTTTTTATGTATGATAAGATAAGGTAAGTTAAAGGTCCCACTCTTTTTCAGCAGGTTCACATAGGTAGGCTCGTAGAAGTGCTGTGGTCCAGATGTACCAGTTTGATCCAGAGTCTGACTCAGAAGGAGAGGTTCCTGAAGAAACTCCAACTCTGTGGGTCCAGCAGGACGTTTCTGAATTAGTTACAAATATTATGGGTCTCGATATTTTTATTTTTACTTTGTTCATGTGTTGGTACACAATGACTTACATTTAGCCAGGTAACATTAGCTCCTGCTAACGGTTACATCTCTGCTGTCTTCTCGTTACTCGGAGCTCTATTGGTGAATGTGCAATATTGTAAGTATAGTTATCTCTCGTGACGATGTTCTTGCAGTCTACAGAAACAGACTTCTGTGCTGTTTCGTGCAGCCAACAACAGAGCATTTGCCATTTCGAACCAGCGTTTGCGAGGGAGGAAAATAGTGTATGAGTGGAAATTTTTGGAGGGCAAAACAGACATCTTGGGCAGGGTCACCAACCTGGAGGGGAGGAGTTATTACCATCCATGACGTCATGGAGGGGGAGCGTTTCAATCTGCCCGTTTGAGTAGACATTTTCTGAAAGGTGAAACAAGCAAGAGAGGGAGAGGATAGAATTTTCTCATTTTGAGGGGGTTCGTAGACAGGCTGGGGATGCATAGTATTGTTAGAAAACCATTGGAAAGTAAATTTTGCATCATATTGACTTTTAAGATAAGATAAGATAAGACTTTAAAAATCCCACAGTGGTAAAATTTGCATTGTTATAGCAGCAAGGGATCAGCACTGCAAACATTGGTGGTAGTGGTGGTGGTTGAAGTCCTTGGGATGAGAGATCTTTGGCACCTGTACCCTGTGACCAGAAATGCTTTTCAGGCCCTCCAAACTCCACTGACGTTCCTCTGCTGCAGCTGATCCTCCTCCTGTAGCAGGCTTTGTTTTTTTTTCTTCCCTCTCTGATCTTCCTCTTCAGGTCCTTCTACACAGGCTTCATCACCTCCTTGTTCCCTGACTGAAAAAACCTCCTTTTGCCCTCCAAGAGAGCTTTTATGTCAGGAGTGATCCATGGCTTGTTGTCGGTAAAACACTGTATGCTTTTGGAGGGTACAGTGTTGTCAACACAGAAATTAATATAGCCTGTGATGCTGTGTGTGAGACCAGCTGTTTCCTCCCTATGATCTTCACAGAACACTTCCCACACCGTTGAAGCAGAACAGTTTTAAGAGCCTCTTCAGATCATCTTTTAGCCGTGTGTGTGCAACCACTGGTCGTCTGTGGACCAGAGGTTTGTGCACAGGTCGGAGATGCACCAGATTATGATCAGATCTTCCCAAGGGAGGGAGAGGAGATGCTGAGTATGTCCCCTTAAAAAAGGTCCAGTATTTTATCGTCCCTGGTGTGGCAAGTGAAACTAAATTTAAATCTTAGACCCAAAAACATTTATTAGTTTGCCCCCCTTTTTGTTTTCCTTTTTAGTAAAGCCCCCTGAACACTCCCTAACACTCAATCATTGACATTTCCTTCAAGCTTCTGGCAAACTATTCTTTATCCTCAAATGGCTGCACTTCTCCAAAACTGAATTAGTTTTTGGCGGATGATCAGTCCTGATTTGTTCATAAAACTCCCTCACGTGTTCACAAGAGCTGGATTCATCAGCACCGCCTACGGCATCTGAGAGCTGTAAATCTGACTTTGGCTACTGTAATACCAAATGCTCAGTAACTCTCAGCCGCTCTCAATAATGCTCAAATCCTCCCAGAATGCCTCTCAAATTGTCTGGCTAATAAGAACAATTAGCGCTGAATTTTTCATCTTAATTATAGGACTTCTGTGCCTGAGGCCTCGGTGGAGCATGTACATCATTTTATCACCTTTGGAAGCTCCTGATTTTATAACCCAAGATAATTGAAGTGACAGAAGAAGTACACAGAAGACAAGAGGTAAAAAATAATTAATTCTTTAATAAAAAATACATTTATAAATTCGGCAGCATGAACTTCTCTGGAACATTTCCATCAACCCAGGAGGAGAGAAACAACACAATCCTACTGCACAGGAGTGTCAAATAGAAACACATTCAGGAGGCGAGTACATAAAAACAAGGAAGTAATGGCCAAAAGGATTGAAGGAAAAACAGCAAAAATATTAAAAATGACTTGAAATATCAGAGATTTTGAAGAAACAGACATGGGAGTAGAGAAGAAAACAGACCTGAACGGATTTTAACATCAGAGTCTCAAAAACACAACAGGTAAATGTTGCTTTGGGTTGATAACACCACGAGGTTCACTTCAGTCCTTTCAGACAACTACAGCAGCTCAGTTTCAAGACAGACAACACATGAACAGACTCACAAAAAGGCGTCCTGATACACAGATTTTCAATCCGCTTTACAAAAACTGACTGTGGATCAGTGTTACAGGACGACTTCATCCTTTTCTCGGGAGGAAAACAGAGTCACCAAACACTTGGAAATGAGCATTCACTAACACAAATCCACCATGACAGAGGTGGAGGCTGTTTTTACACAACAGGTTGGCACTGAAGGAAGGACAGAGTGGGAGGTTACAGGTTTACAGCAGCCTTATTGCACACAGTAGAGGAAACTTCTTCTAAAACCAGTCCTATACACCCTTTACAAACAGATCATCATTTTTGAAGTTGTTAATTTAAAGCCTCTTCATTTTGCTCGGGCAGGAAGCTGACTCTTTGTGGTTCCATATGAGCTTTTTAAAAAGATCATGTGAAGCAGACAGTCACATACTGGGGAGGTCTGTGGACATATGGAGGGGCCAGTTGGCTTGGAGCAAAGCCAGTGCCCATAAACATTCACAGTAAACATTAACATTGTGATGCTAATAGATGGGCACCAAGCAGCACAAGAGTCGAGAATACACACCTGTAAGAAATAATGTTTTATGGACCAGACTTCAGAGCATGTGCTTTATGGTCAGAGTCCTCACAAACTAAGCGCATGTAAGAAAAAGGAGAAAAAAGTTTGAGAGAGCAAAAAGCTCTCCATGTTGACTGAGTTTTGAACAATTCGTAGCTTCAGGCTCACTGTGACAATACCCTCTCAGGAGATGTACTGTCACATCCAGCAGTGAGTTCACCCACAGCTGACACATCCTCAAACGATCGCCCCTGAAGCTGCCCACCAAAATATCACACTTGTGGTTTTAAGCGATGATTATGGGGACAGGAAGTGTGCTTTGGGGTAACTTTTACTGCGCTGCTGTCACTGGCTTCAAACAGAGAGTGGGCTCATTCAGAAGATACCGAGCTGGCAGGACTTTTCCAGCTCATAGACACAAGAGTTCAGAGGGAAGACTATTTCTGTGCTGTGAGATGCTTTGACACGGTGGCTTTCTAATTAGGGCTGCACAATTAGGGTCAAAATCATTAGCATGACTGATCAATTCTGAGATCACAATGACTTTTAATTAATTTAGAGACCTTGTTTTTATCCCACATCTCTCATAATGCCAGGGCTGGACTGCTTTTGTATTTCTGACCCACCTAAGCCTCAAGCCTTTGGTCAAGATGGTAGAAAAACTCACAGGGAACATGGTAAAAAACATAAATGAGAGAGAAAGTAGTGCTTTCTACTAGTGAAACACAGATGTCAAACATTAATAATGGCTGTAAACTATATTACTTTGATCAATGGAAGGAAAGTATTGTGCAGCCCTAGATCAATGATGAGAAATTTGTGATGAACTGAAAGAGATAATTATAACTGTAATTTGCTCTCAGACAAGCAAATGTCTTCTTAGAGAAGGTATGACTCAAACCCAAGAATAAGAAGCAGAAAGGTTTTTAAAAAAGTTCACCTCAAACAAACTGCCTCTCTGATCCTCTATTTTCAGTTTGACCTTTAACTCCCTGCACACAGCCTGCAGCACTGTGACAAACCTAACAACCCCAGCCAAGCTTTAAGCAGTGTTATACAAATTATTAAGAGTGTGAAGGGTTTTTTTTTTGTTTGTTTTGTTAATGTAGAAAAGTTCTTCTGCACATATTCCCTCGACTCAGTAGCATAATCATATCCCTTACCCTCTCTGGAAAAATAAAAAGGCTAAATTATATCCTGTGCAGTACGACCTGGGCATCCAATTAGATGTAAACTTTGTATTTTGTTTTGCTTTTCTATCAGGTATAATTGAACTCCAAAGCAAATGTTTTGAAAGTGGTGCTGCAGCTGCCAAAACAAGGTTACACTTTTATGAACCCTCTGCACATTATCTATGCAGGGTTTGGGTTTAATCTAGAAATGGTTTGATAAATTAGATACCAGTTTTCAGTCAACCTGCTCTCACCTGAAGTATACTCCAACAAAACACACCAATTACTCCGACAAAGTCCGACAAAGTCGGACATTAACAGGGAGTAGAGCCACATCTGTTGTGCTTTTTCACTCTTTTGGGACTTTTTAGATTCACTTTCACATCAAGTTTTTCACTGCAGTCAGCAAATGAGAAGATGAAACTGTCTAAAGGGCCTCTGACAGGGTATGTTAGCACCCAGGACTTATGACACTGTTAGAGTAAGATAAATCTGGCAGAACAAATGAAACTGAACTCCCAAATGCAGTGAAATTTCTGCTTTGACAAACTTCAAAATGAGTTGAAGGAGGCCCAAAAATTTGCCCCAAACTCCTTTTTTGCCTGCAGGCTGAATTCCACTGTTCATGTCAAATATGAAGGAGTCATAATGAAGTTTGGTATTTGTGCTAGTTCAGTGAAAATGTGCTGGATTCTTCCAAAGTCAAACACAGTCCTCTGATTGGATGTGTGAACAGGTGGGTCAGGAGTAGATTCACCTCCACTGAGGATGAAGTTCCAATCAGAGCTCAGCAGCTTGTCATCTCTGTCACCGTCTGCAAACAGAAAGAAGAAGCTTTAGACCTGATCGAAAAAAGGATGAGATGAAATGCTAAAACTCTCCTTAATTATCTTGAATTTATTTACTTGATCTTAATGGTGCACCCTTTACTTCTGAGGATTTTACAGTGAGATGCACACAAAAATGTGTAGTCTTTAAAAGATATTTAATCAAGTAATTAATTTAGTAGCATATTGTTTACAATAACAGATCTGACCTACTATGAAGTTACACGCTGTGAAGCAAGATGAGGTTTCTTTGTGGAATTTGGTTGTTGACTTTAATAGAAAAATATGATGCTGTTTTATTTTAACAAAGCTTTAAAATAAAACATCCTGAAAATGTATTTCTGTTTTTTAAATTATCACCAGGGTCACATATTCTTTGCCAAAACAATAATCATAGTTATGAAACTGGGACCATAACTGTAGAGATTATATATCAATATCAGGAAGAATTTTTGTGTTTTCTTTGTAAATGCTCACATAAAAAAATTGAAATAAAACTCTACAAGTTTTGTGCTAGATCTAACTCATTCCTGGGTTTTGGTTCATCTTTTAGAGGCAAACTGTAAATAAAAGCAATGCTGTAAAGCTAATGGATCAGGAGCTTGTCTTGACTTTTTTTTGACTGGGGTGGTCCAACTTGGGTGCCCACTCATGTGGTGTATTTCCACTCTTGAAAAGTGTTTATGCTACTTTCACTTGTGTGTTATACAAAAGGGAAGCAAGATATAGATCAGGTAGGATTCTGAAGATGTTTGTTCAAGGACACAATTTAAATAATTACAATAAGGTGGTACACTCCACTGAAATGCACAGTTGCTAGCCGACGAAAAAGAAAAAAAATCTATTCTAATAATGAAAACAACCAATCACAGTAGGAGAATTAAGGCTAACACCAGGAATGGCCAATCAGATTTCAAGGTTGGCCCCTGGTCATCCCTGATATGGATGTCTGCCTTGATGCTGGACAAAGAGGAAGTTATGACGTTATTCCTCCTTGACCTCTTACACCCATCAGCTCACTCTTTGTAATGTTTTCCTACATGGTTGAATAAATTATTTATTTTTATTCCCAGTCTGGGTCCATACACTATTAACAATTTATTTTATTCTTGCTTTCCATTACTTGCCCTCAATGAAACCTCCAAACAACAGATAAGGATTCATTTTTGAAGACCAGCTCTTCATTTTCTGTTCCAGACATTAGCCTATTTTTAATGAGACTGGTCTGAACTGCCCAAACCTGTCGATTGCCACACTGTTTGATTTGGTATGCAGCAGAGTTTTCATCGGTTGGACTGTGTCAATACTGCTGTCAATCATGTCTATTTAATCATGAGGAGGCCAAAATGATGATAACGATCAATCTCTGGTAAATAGTACATTCCTACTTTCCCTTTTCAGTTTTTCAAGTAGTGTCACTCTTTTTTTAGTGGAAAAGATGGGTCGAGCAGCGGAAACTTTCTCAGTCTAGCAGCTGATTGTTAGCATCATTAGCTCAGCAGCAGTCTCATTGCATCATTCTGCTGCCTGTCTCCCTGCTGTTCTTGTCTGCTGCCTACTTTCCTGCAACCCTGCTGCAATTCAGATTAGGAGGAAGCCAGGAAATAGGTTTTAATGACATGTTTTTCCAAAAATGACCCCAAGTCAGCTTGTGAAGTGAGGTCACCTGAGTCTCAATTCAATTTCCGGGAATAATGATGAAGTGCGCCAGGTGAGTATTTAAGTCACAACAACATCAGAGTGTGATGGATGAGGGATTGAATTTCTTGAACGACTTTGAAATGTAAATGAGAGGTTTTCTGCACTGGATGACATGCCAGAGCTGAAGGTTTTCATAAGTTTTTGGGGTAGAAGAGTTATATGAGAGCTGAGTCAAGTGTCCTGCTAAGGGTCATAGGAGGTAATGACCCACAGACCACAGTGCAATACCTCTGTCTTTGTGTGGATCCATAGTTATCTAACATCTGGGTACTGGCCACCTCCAGGTTCCAGTCACACATCTCCAGCAGCTTTAGACACTCTGACCTGCTCCTCAGGCCCAAACAGAACAACTGGTCCACCTGCAGGGAGACAAACAACAAACAGCATCTGCATAAGAGAGAGGCCAGGAGTCAGGGCGTGAGGTGGCAAATTAAAGCAGGATCCTGGGGGTCAGGGGAGATCTGCATCTTTTTTCTTCCTTTGCGGGAGTGTGCTTGCAGCTCATGGTGGAGTATTACGGCATTATTTCAGCCTTAATTTAATCTCAGTGTTTCTCTCGAACACACTTCTTTGCTCTGATTGGATCTGAGACCTTTCAACTGCATTTTTATTTATCTTCCAAACTTTGCCAACACCATAAAGAGCGGTCAAGTGTTCCCATGTGTCCACTGCCATCCAAACACATCTTCCATCTTGCCACAGGGGCCCCGACCACACACCGAGGGGGGGCAAACACTTTCTTTCTGCTTCTTTATTTATAGTCTGCTCAGCACAGCAACAGAGACCTGGATTTCCCCTAAGGTTCAGAGAAGTTGCTCCTTTCATATCCTGATATGAACCCATAAAGTAAAAATAACATTCAGCAACTTTGAATGACTACTACCTGTTTGCAGTTATACGCTGTATTAATAAAGGTTATTATAGAGAAAGTCTTCAAATCTAACCCAAGGTGGAGGGAAGTAGATCTCAGAGGAGCTCTCTGCAGCTCAGCAGTATTTACCTCTGAGAACTCGGGATCTCTTAATAATCTCACTGCTGCAGTATAACAGTGCACTTTGTGGGGCTTTTATTTTGATGTAGTGGAACTGTGAAATAACGTTGTTTTTTTTTCCTTTCCTCAACAGTGCCAGACTCGTATCATGTTTGTTTTCTCCAAACTGTTTTTGTAAAATTCTGTTTCATGTCAGAGATATTATTTTAGAACTTTTTTTCCCCATTATGTAATTTGGTACTATGAAGTGCTAAAAGTGACAAAAGCCTGCAAAAACAAAATCCATCACAATAACATAGTCAGGATGATAACTTAAACTCTGGATAGTAATTTAGTGAAAGAACAATTCCCAAACAATCACTTTATTATGATTAAAAATCCTTACAAGTATTTCTCTTACATTCAGAGATGTAATATGATAAAACTCATTTTAACAGAAGAAAAGAATCACCCCCTTCAGCTTCAGAATAAAATAACAATGACTGCTGACACTATTAAGCCGTTGGAGATAGTAGTGCAACTTAACCAGATTGCCATGTACAGTAATGTTGGCCAGCTGGTGTCCTTAGCTGAAGCTTACCAGCAAATGCTACCTAAATAAAGAAATACTATTCTATATAAATACACTACTCTACCATTATTAATAGATAAATAAATAAATGACACCGTGAGTACAGCTGTAAAAGCTGAACATTTTGCTTGCCTGGGGAGTTTATTCCCCTTCTGTCCACACTTAGTTAGTTCACAGTAGCTCTTATAAGTCAACTCTTTATCTTAATTATGATTTATAAACTTTCTTGTCGAAGGCCCAGAAGCACAAACTATGATAAAGTTATAGCTGCATCTACTGTAACAATAATGAATGTATAAGAGCTTGCATAGGTGCTTAAGATGCCCAAAGTTAGCCTCATATGTTTCTTTTAAAGGTTGAACTTCCAAGTCCTTTTGTGACTATAAAGCTGTGCAAAAAGTAGCACCCACGAGATGTGTCTAACTTTGTATCAGTGGAGAAGCAGGCAAGTTAAGTGTTTCAGTCAGAGGCTGAATAGTGCTGAAATAAGGGTTTTTACAAATACCAGTTTAAAAGAAATATGGAGTTTTTAAAGCTGCTAATGCAACACTGCTCTACAGGTGTCCCAGACTGGTCCAATGTAAGATAAAAAGGAGTATGATAGACCTCCTCAAACTAATTGTTCTCCTTTTGAAATGTAGTTTCTTAGAATCTATTACTTATCCATTAAATACTCCATGACATACACTTAAATACATGGTGCTTTTTTTGCTTTTCATTTTTGAATGATGCTTTTTTTCTGTTGCTCTTGTTTTGTATCTTTATGTTGGAGAAACCTGGCACCACAATTTCTCCTTTTAATCTTCTGTAATATCTTAAAATGCTTTGATTCATTTGAAAAAGATTTGACACAGAAACACTATAATAGTGTACAATACTTTATGAAGACTGTGAAGAACAACAGCAGTGGTTTGTGAAGTTGCACTGGCTGTTTTTTTAATACAGCAGGGGGGCCAAGGTTGTAAACTAAGATGGCAGTAGCCCTATTAAGCCTTAATGATAGCATGAATTTCAATAATAGCCAAATACACGCGAAAGATGAACCAATCACTGTCTTTGAAATACACAGTCTCATCTGTTATGATGCCATTTGTAAAACAAATGTTTATATGAACAATGTTTAGATACAAAGAGACAAAATAATTAAAACCATGGCTAACAAAGTAAGTTAAATAACATTATAAAATTATTTATCCAAAGTTTTCTGTTTTACAAGCTCATTAAAGATTATAGAGGGGGTATTAATCTTTTTTTTTTCCAGAACCTAAACTTCCCCTCTGATACTCATTAATATGTTCTATCACATGATTTTCAGATCAAAACAAGCCTCCTGTTTCTCACTCAGGTGTATCAAAATAACATTATTTCAGCCTTGTCTAAAACACTTTGTCTCTAGAGTTGTGGTTTGTCCATTTCTTTTTACTCCATTTTGCTAGTTTTTAATCTTCAGACTTGATCAAGCTCCTGTGAGGAGATTCTTATTGGTTATAAAATAGGATTTTACTAATTCGTGATTCTTCAATCAAAACTCCCTCGTCATTTTTAATGCCTGCATCAACCTTGAGAGGTTGGTGCCAGACAAGATGATTTATAGTGTGCTGTACTTGTTTATGCAGCACTCTATAACACAAAACAAGATCTGAGTCAAACATTTTGAACTTTTTACCAATAAAAAACAGAGAAGAAATGTTCTGTCAGAAAACACTTAAAATTTAAAGCATAAGATCAGCAAAGATGTAGGAGCTACTGCTTTGACTACAGGAGGTAAAAAAAAAAATCAACACAAAGAAAAAGTCCCTTTAAAAGTTTCTTTAAACCATACTATGAACAATTATTGTCTTTAATGCATGAAGACCTGATGTGTGAATAATCACTCTCACCTTGAGATAATGCACAGCTTTTTGGATGTTCCAGTTGTGGTTCTGGAGGGCAGCCTGGCACTCTTCTAATGTCACACCATGAACGGCCTCCTGCACCTGAATCAAAGCACATCAACAGTGTCAGTCTCTGCAGAGTCCAGCAGCACTTAGGCTTCCCACTCTCTAATTGCTCACTTGACCTTGCAGCTGCCCTTCAGCGTGTTTCACAGGAGCACCTGCACACATTATGAGATCTTCTCTGTGATGAAACATTTCATTTTTGTTTTGGCAACTATTCAAGCTCGTTTTTCAATTTGTGTTTTCTCTGAAAAAGCCAAAGATAAGAATACAAGTGCAGATAATTCGGCATCACTGGATTAAATGAGAATTTTCACTCCACAGCATTATTATATTACTTGTGGTACTTTTGTGTTCATCTAAAGCCACCATGAGCTCTGATTATAAAAAGATTACTAGAAGTTTTCCAGCTGGAAAGTAATTTAAATCATTATCTATGTGTAATAATATGACATTTTATCAGTTACAGCTAATAACTGTAGCGTACATCTCCCACTGAACTCCTCCACAGTACACTCTTCTGGTGTGTGGCCACGGAGCCCAGTATATCCATTATAAAATGCCATGAGCCTGATCGATGGAGAGCCCTCAGTGTTTCACAGCTATTCTTACTGCTGTTCAATCAGGTTCAATCGGTGTCAGAATCAATTGGTCGGCACAAAGAAACAAATCAAAGTCTGCACTGAGGAAAGTCTGAAGTCTTTCAGATTCAATTCAAAGCAATAATGAAAACGGCCTTTGTCTCCAAAGAACACCGGCATATTTTTAAATAAATTATAAGAAGTCATCACATTTAATGCTTTTTTCATTGTGAAGGAGCGAGTTTTTATTAAAAAAGACAAGTACAAAAGAAACTTCTGTTCAAACTTATGGTTTCATAAGCTCAGCTCAAGTCAGAGAGCAGTAGCCTACTTTGCTTTGACAAGTCAATCATCTTTTGATTCTCTTAACGATGACATTGTATAAGGAGGTGTTTTGTATAGTTGAAACAGACTAAAGCAGCTGAAATCCAATCCTCTATATGCCAATTCTTAGCACACAATTTCCCTCCAAGCTATGACCCCAGTGGATAACACATGAAAACTGCCCTCTGCTGCCCCCTTGTGTTCAGGGTACATATGTTACAGACTGTGCACTACATTATCAAAAAACCACACGAGAAAGCCCTTATGTGAAACCATAACAAAAACTTAAATCTGACAGGGATCAAACTAGACATCCTCCTATGGTTTTACATTTCAAGTCTTAATACTCTGTAGACCAATCTGACTTGATTATCTTTATTATTGCTTGGATGCCTGAGCTCTTGAGTGTGTGATTAAGACTTTATCTCACATTAGTGGAGATTCGTGCTCCCATACTGGTGATAGGAAACCCCACTGTTTAAGAAATGTACCTTTTTTCCCCCTAATTTTCAAAAAAGCAATCAAAGTAGCATTAAGGAGGAGATAGGGTCACCTTTATATTGGTATTAACTACCCCGATGCTGAGGTTTCACATCTATCATGGGAGAGAAAGTGAGCAGGATTGCACTTTAATTACTGAAGCAATAAATAACACCTTTCAGCACATTATATTTATCTTATGATTAAAGATACAAAGTCATTTTAATGAGTTGTAAAGAGCAATCTAAGTATCTCTGACCTTACCATTTTGACCCTGTCAGCTGAGTTCACTCCTCCCTCTGTCCCGGTGCAGAAAGCAGGACCCACAGGTGCTGTCAGGCCATCTGAACAGACTCGAGGGAGACTAACTGATGTCTTCATCCCTGACCGCGGCCCGCCCAGGCTGCTGTTATTGTTAGAGGAGAAGTTAGCCTTCAGTTCGCCGGGCTGGGCGAGTCCCTGTCCCTGGGTGTGTCCCTGTAGGGTCTGGCTGTTGACCACCATGGGTCTGACTGTGGCCATGTTAGCTTGTCGTACGTGCCGCTCCTCCACAGCGCTGGAGGGCAGACTCTCCGCCTCCCTGAAGAAGCGGTCATAGCGGTCGAGGTACGGAGGTCTCTCTGGTAGAAGGTAATAGTGTGTGTTACTGACTTTACGTCCATCTCGTACAATCGGGAGGATACAGGGGCCTTTACTATGGGCGTCCTTCCCCTGTGCCTGAGCCTGGATCACTTTGGGTGCAGCATATTTAGGATCTGAGGCGAAGCTGTGTGTGGTGGGCATGAGTTTACCCGGGGAGGTGGAGAGGTAGGAGCCATAGGTGTGTGCAGAGGAGCAGGAGGAAGTGGTGGGGCTCACAGAGTACACTCTCTGCTGAGGAGAGCCCACCACCAGGGTCATGGGGCTGGGAGTCCTGGAACTGGGCTGAGACAGAGGGTCCCTAGGTGGGATCTGAGGTGGTCTGTCCTGGCCTGAGCCTGAAACATTGTCTGATGTGTCAGCTGGTGTTGGAGACAGAGAGAGATCCCTCGACCAGCGAGAAGAGGAGTAGTCCCCTCTTTTTATGGGGCGAGGCGGGATGGGAACTCGAGGGGGGATCTGAGGCCTGTCCTCGTTGGGAGAGAGGACACCCTCCTGAGGTCCCTCCTCTGTCTGTGGAGTCTCAGGGCAGGACGCTGAGGTCTGGGATGGAGCAGCACTTCCTGTGGGTACGTTGAGCCTCCTCATGCACTCCTGCTGCAGCTCCTGGAAGATCTCCGCTGACTGGGAGAAGGAGGTGGACATGTTCTGGCTCTGTTTGCTGGGGAGGAAGAGGTTGTCCTCCAGTCCTGGTCTGTCTGAACCCCTGGAGCCCACAGCCTCCCCCTCTACTTTCTGAACAGCAGAGAGAGCCTCCTCAGTGGGCTCCCCTTCATAATGATGCTCTGTGCTGTTGATGGAGCTCACCTTTGTGGAGGAAGAGGAGGAAAACATTAACATGTTTGACTCTGATCCTAATAAAAAAACATCTTCATCATGTTAAATCTACTTTATCATCTCCCACTGTACCTCCATGTCATCTTCATCTTGAGCTACGTCATCATACGCCGGGGGTGGGGGTAAAGGTCGGGCATCCCAGTCTACCACTGGCGTCGGGTGAAGGGGGCGGGGCAGAGATCTGGAGGGACTCTGAGGTGGAGTCCGGTCAAGGATGTTCTCTGCTTCCAAAGCGAGTCGGGCGAGGGTGGGAATCTGAGCTTCCACCACAGGGGAGGGGGAGGGCGTGGGTGGGGGGAACTCTTCACCAAAGTCAATGAGCGACACCTCACTGTGGGGGTTGTAGCCTGAGCCTGAAGTCCGGCCACCCCCCTGTTTGGAGGCAGAGACCCACGCAGCAGGTTTGAGTTTTAAGCCTTTGACAGAACCCGTTTTCCTAAGTGATAATCTCTTTAGTCCGGCTGAAGACAGATCCTCATCATCGTTTACTGGATCATAGCAAGGCTCTGGAGGCGAAAAAACACACACGAATGTTTATCAACTTACAAGCACAAGGAAGAACATGACACTCGTGCGCTTCTGAATCATGTCAAATTAAAAAATTATGAGATACACTCCAGCCAAAAAAAAAGCCTCCAGGGTCAAAGTTAGTCCTACAAATCACAGCAAGGACACTGCACGCCTGTTACAGGGACACAGGTGGAAAGATGGAAAAAAAAAACAACAACAGCGTCTAAGAAGAAATCAAAGTGGACGACAGGATCACTGCAAAGACAGGCTGAGGACAAACAACACAATAATGGATGTACCTTTGAGGAGTGGAGCTAGGAGGGAACAGAGAGGGCAGGAGCAATGTGTGAGGAGCTGCTGAGGGAAACCAGACTTACTCTTGATAAACACGGCGGGCTGAGGAGGCCGAGGGGGAGGCTCCTCTGGAAATATAAAAGTAATTACAGCGGCCACAAAGGAAAAAGAGAGAAAAGAAAAGACAGCAGCAAAGAAAGAAGGATTAGAGGGGGGAAGCAGGATGCAGATTGTACATGAAAGCTTTGCAAGGAAGTGTTAGGAAAGTTTAAAACAAACTGTCTGGTAGACTTTTTAATAAACATACACTACTGTAACCACTAAATACCAAACTGAACCAGTCTGAGGTATGAATGTGAAAAAATAAACAGGAAAGCTGCATTTTTTCAATGAGTACTACAACCATTTTATGGTTGTAGTACACCTTTATGGATATGGATACAAACAAGGCTGAAAATCAAAATAGTTTGTGACATCTAAAGGAGAAACAGTTCTACATCCTTGACGCTCATCAGCCAGAAAAAGTGCCAATTTGTACCTGCAACAATCACTGGTCAGGAAATTACAGTGAGCCTTGCAATACACAATTTTATTTCAGTACACTAAGACCAGTGAAGTGACTCCTTCGACTGATGTTTTTATTAGAGTATCAGCCTTTAGTGTGTCTTAGCCAAAAGGGACCACATTTTTGTGTGGGATGAGTTTTTATCAAGGGCCCTTTTACTCACTTCTAGCTCTTCCTGGGAGCTGCGTGGGCCGAGTGGCCCTGAGGTCCACACTGAGGACGTCTGGAGGGTCCATGGGATTCCCGAGGTAGAGACTTGAGGGGGAGAAAGACAAACTTAATTACAGCCTGATGTCAAAATACTGAGTTAAAGGAGCTTTGCTTTTAAAATGTTGCAATAACCTGATAGGAATGTTCAATTATGTGCTACTGCCACCTGTTGGTAAGAGAGTATTGCTGCAACTCTGCAGAAATTATACCAGCAAGACTTGCACCACCAACTTCATTAAGAGTACTCATGATAGAAATGATATTTATCCTTATACTCTGCCCTTACTCATCTATCCTGTCAGGAAATCCCCAGCAGCGGTGAGGGTTGGAGTCTCCATGTCCCGTGTGGATAAAGCTGTTTTTGAGAGGCCTGCTGATGTCGTGAGCTGACAAACCCGCGACCGATGTGACCACATTTCTGGGAAACTGTCCCACCTTCAGGGTCCTCTTGTTCTGACCTCGCCACCAGTAGTTCTCAGCCCTTAAAGAGACAGAAATACAGAAGATAAGACAGTGGGAACTAGAGGAAGTGACATGGAGAGTCATCTGTACCTCATTACAATACTAAATAGCTCTACAGACAATGGAAAATACAGTACAATTAAAGTTAAATTACTATTAACTGCATGTAGTTCAAATAAAAAAAAGAAAAAAACTACAGAAAGAGATGAACTCTTTTTCCCTGACATTATTCATTAGAAATGAGATTAGCAGGTCACTCTGTTGAGTAATTAATGAAATGAAACTTGTAAACACTCACCTCCCCTCAATGATGGTGATGACATCATTGAGCTGGATGTGGAGTTTGTCAGGCTCATCAAAGTCCTGCAGAGCACACATGTCTGTGGGCATGGTCTGTAAAAAACCCACATAAATAGAGGTACTCTTCAAAAAAAGTAGACATATTTGTAAGTAGTATAAGTCACTTCAGCAGAGGGCATTTTTAGATTGTTTTCACTCCACTAGGTGGAGCTAATACTCTGTTTTTATTATGGGGCTGCTAAGAGAACCCCTGGATTTCTGTTATATAGCTTGTATCACTCTCAGGGATCTATGGCTCAGTAAACATGAATGAAAATGGAGAGTTTTATGTACAGATTATTCTTATCAGCTACAATATGAGGTCCAACCCTGTTCAAGTTTTACACTCTGTGGCTACTCCGAAGACTGTTCTCATACCTCAAGCAGGAACTCCCGCAGGGCAACAAATGTTGGTCTGTCATCTGGTTTCTGAGCCCAGCACTGCAGCATGACGTTGTAGATGTCCTGGGGACAGTCTTCAGGTTTAGGGAGGCGCTCACCTTCCTTATCAATCTTGTGCAAGATCTACAGTTTGATTTTGCCATAAAAAGAGGACAAATAACCACTTTATCATTGTCAATGTGAAAGTGTGCGTATTATTCCAATGTTTTTGTATAACTGTGAATAATTCTCATCAGTGTCTGTATACCTGGCTTCCATTGAGGCCCAGCCACGGCTCCTGGCCATGTGTGAACATCTCCCAGAGTGTGACTCCAAACATCCATGTGTCTGTGGCGTGAGAGAAAGTTCTGGTCTTCAGACTCTCTGGGGCACACCTGCAGCAGGACAGACGCCAGACTCAAACATAAAAATCAATCGATCGATCTCTGAATCTGTTCACAGCTAATTCACGTTTGCAGAAAGTTTGTTTCATTTTTCACTGTGGCTAACAAAACATTTTGATCCCGTTTTTTCCACCACAGGACACTGTGTCCTTAAAAATTCATGCATATGGGTAAAAGCTAGTAATAAAAAAGGGTTTCTGGCCAGCTGCTTGTCAAAAAAAAAAAACAGAAAGCATTGTTTATAGGAATCATCAGCACGGCTGGTATGCAGCTGTGACTGATCGCATTTCTCTGTGGAATCTTTCTGCAATAAAATAAATCTGTTCTCACATAACCCCAAAAATCACACAGATCCAACACTGGATCACATCCCAGTACAGCTGTGTCTTCGCTGTGCTGCTCTCAGTCCACCCACCATGCAAAGGGGACCTTTCGATGTTCCTGCATGACGTAGTGCTCGTGGTTGTTAGGCAGCGCCCTCATCAGACCAAAGTCACCGATCTTCACTCTGTGAGCCGAGGCCAGCAGGATGTTCCTACAGAGAGAAGGTCGAGTATTTAGCAACATCCTTTTCATTTTGTAACATGATTGATAACCTTCTTTCTTTTCTTCACTTGTCAGGACTGCATGACCGAAGAATTACTCAACCAACGTCAATACTGCAAGAAGAACTGGGAATCCAGAGGACAGCTGTTTTCTACTATCAATCTTGAAAAATATAATTCAGAAGTTTATTTAGTCATGAATATCAAAGCAAATAGGCATGTCATTGGATTTAAAGACTTGATGAGGAGTCATACTACATAAATATCTCATAAATGTACAAATCTGTGAGCGAATTTCAAAAAAGAGTTTTAAGATTTTCTATCCATCCATTTATTTCTGCTTATCCAGGGTCGGTCAGTGGTGGCAGTAAGCTCAACAAGTGGCTCAAAACATCCCAACATTTTCCAGCCTCTTCTCAGAGATTCTGGGATATATAATCTGATGTCTTTGGTGGGACATACCTGGACGACCTCGCAACAGAGGCCCCCAGGAGGCATTTCATGTCTTATCAGATGTCTGAACTACCTTAGATGAGTTTCAATGTAAAAGGGTAACAGCTCTACTCCAAACTCAAGATGTCTCAAGAGCAACTTTTCACATGTGGTTCTATAACTACAGTCCATGTGGTTTAGTTAGCATTAGCATCTTGAACACTGTTGTAACAGTAGCACACCTGGGTCATAACGCGTTTAAAACTCAGTTCTACGACTCAAAATGTACTGTAGTTTTCATCAGCGGTGTTAAAAACAATCCGTCAGTGTATTAAGAAGAACAAACTTAGTGTCCAGCATTTCAGCTTGAGAAATCCTTACAGTGTTTGCCAATCTGTAACAGAAGCATGTAGTTGCAGCTTTCAGTGGAAAAATGACTCATTTATACCTCTCATTTAGAGTTTTCTCAAGCCTCTACACAATGTCAACAGTATAAGTGAAAGTGACAAATTTGGGCAACACCAAGAAATTCGACCACCCAGCACAGCTGGCCAACCAGTGACTCATGCAGCTCATGGGCCAAGAGTTTCTGTAATGGCCTGTAAATTTCTGGTTGGAGGAGAAGGAGAGGCTGTAAATATTTTTACACGCCAATAAAAAATCCCAGAAGGAAAAATGAGATTCAAAGAAGGTGTGAATAAAACACATGAATAAAAATGTGCTTCGACATTTTTATTGCTGCTGAATTACAGTTCCATCTTAAACAGTTCTTACCTGGCTGCAAGGTCTCTATGGATGAACCTCCTCTGCTCCAGGTAAGCCATGCCACAAGCCACCTGCACGGCATACTGACACAGAGTGTGGATCAATACAGGACCCTGAGGACGAACACATCGCAGACGCTCCAGCAGAGAACCCAGAGGAGCCAGCTCAGTCACCTTTACAACATGAAGAGAGGGGGAAAGAAAGAAAAGGGAGAGGGTGAGGAGAGGTTCAAATTTAAGAACAGACTAATGTTATGATACAGCAATGAATCAGCATGGAAAAGAAGAGGTAGAAGAAAAGGAGAGTAGTATTCAAAATAGTCTCCCTGCTAATATCACCAAAAACCAAAGTAAGTGTTCAGTGTTAATGTTAAAGCTTGTGTCAGATGAAATGTCACATGACTGGTGATGTCTGAAGCTTCAAATGTCACGAGTGCTAAAAGAAAAAAAAAGCTTAATTGTAAGTTTAACAGTTTAGAAAGTTTTGTGTGCTAATTAACTTTCCAAACTTGTCCATGATTTAGTCAGCTACATCTGAAAGGAAGACTGTATGGATAGATTTGTTCTATAGAGTACAGGCTCCTTATACTTTTATAACTTAAATAACAGTAAAACTTGGACATTCAGAGAAATTTACTGGTGCCTCAGACCATCAAGAGGAGGGCTGTCATTAATTTAAAGGCCACTAGATGTCACTGTGTTTGCCAAGTTTTTCAGCATCAATTAGTGTTGGTGCAAATTCATTTAATCACTACCATTTATGAGCCGATTTTAATAAGCTTATTAAAAAACACAATAGCCTAAACAGAGATCAGATATATTGTGACAGAGGTAAAGAGGAACAGTGGGCTCTAGTGAACAGTGTATCGCTAGTCAAAGCTGAGAAAATGTCAGCAGTGTTTCTTTCAAAATACATCTTAAAGTTTATTATTTTTTGTAGATTTGAAGTTGAGATCATTTAAATAGGTAGAAAAATGAAAAATGAAATGGTTTAAGGATAAAAACGAGGGTCTCCTTCACTCTTCAGCAGTCAATGGACACCATGAGAAGCCATGAGCTAAGCGGCTAATGTCCTTCATCACTTGTTTCCTGGTTCTCTGCTTGTTTTCAAAGAGAATGTCTTCAGAGCGCTGAAGTGACGCCTTACAATAACGAAAAAAATCGGTTATCATTTAAAAAGTTGGTAGTTTAGCCGAGAGATGTCAAATTTGAACATGTGTATTTTTTCAATCCTAGCTCATGAGGAGGTACTTTGCATCGCTTCAAACTCTTGTTTATATTAAAGGGCACAGAAACAAAGACACAAAATATACGGCAAGGCAAAAATGTCAACCCCACTCCCTGCACACTCCTCCCTTCCTGTCTCACAACCTTTTCCCTCCATGTTCTCTTCTCATTACAAAGGCCAAACCATCTTGACCTGATTTAAGCCGACTGTTAGGTCCTGAAGCAGAGACAATAACTGATGTACCCATGTGTTCATGTTTGTCCCTGTGTGTGTGCATTTCTGTGTGTGCACTACCATCTTCATGGGGTGTGTGAGCACCACACCGTAGAGGCGAATGAGGTTCTGGTGGTCCAGGGAGTGCATGGCGTTGACCTCACAGATGAAGTCCTCCAGAGCATCAGGCTGGCTGAGCACATCTGTCTTCAGACACTTCACAGCTACATTCAGCTGGAAATAAGCACAGGGATAGAAACAAGACTTTAAACATGTGCTCTCACCGTTCAGCCTTTTGATGATCTATTTATACCAACAGCAGGATTCATCAACTTCATACAAGCAGTCTGAGGGCAGAAATCATTCTCCTGCCCGCTCAGTGCAAAACAAAACCAAGTCCTTTGTCTTGTTTAAATTCTCTGCCAGGTCCTACTCCTGTTTAAACATTTTTTCTGGATGCACAGGAGTTAAGTTACAAACACAATTTTTTATGAAAAGTAAAGTATTCATAAGTATGGGACTCCTCACCACCTTCCCTGCAGGTGTCAGCCACTCTCCTCTCTTCACCACACCGAAGGATCCGTCTCCGAGCTTCTCAAACAATGTCAGATCTTTCTCTGGGATGAGGCAGGTCAGAGCCTGCTGCTGTCCATCAAGAGGAGCTCCACCACTGGGCTGAGTGGACAGGACTCCTTCCCCCAGGCCCAGAGGAGGCGTTGGCGACAGTTTACGAAAGGAGGAGGCTGGCTGGCCCTGCTGAGGGAAGTCTCCTCCATCCGGGCGTTTACCGCTGAACACCTGGGGACAAACAGAGGAGGAGGAGGAGGAGGAACATGGTTACTGGGCTGTGAACTGAGGTGGAAATAAGACAGACCGTCTTATTTTATTTTTATTTTTTAACATTACAAAGGGCAGGCTCTCTGTTTTTATACCCCTAAACTGTCAAAGTCAATACCACTAGATATTACTGGCATCTCTATATGGCCTTTAGCGTTTTGACATTTCATGGATACTAATGCCCTTGCACAGAGGTGTAACAGTGGGTCATTCTGCCATCAAAGGAAGTAGCAGAGGCGTAATGAGGGCAAGATGATGTCAATGTGTGGCGCGATCTATGTGCATGTCTGAGTGTGTCTATGTGGAACATGCGCTGTGTTTACAATGAATAGTAATAAAATAACAGAGGGAAAATTTCCAACCATCACTCTTCACTCTGGTGTCAAAAACAGTCACCATTATCAGTCACCTGCTTGAACAGGTTAATAATCCACCAATATTATTCCTATAGTTAAACATTTTCTCCTCTTTGAATTTACTTAAATTCATAGGGGGAGAAAATGGATGACCACAGAAAATGTCTCAGTATGAGAGTCTGACTTCAGATACCTTGTACTTCTTGTACATATAGATCTTGCTCAGGGATATCAGAATTCTCTCTGTGTATCTGGTGTGTGGTCCAGTCACAAACGGTTGAATAAAAAAATGGTTTTCACTGAAATAAATTTTATCTCCACGTTCAAAGGCTGAATTTCAATGAAACAGAAAGACTACGATAAGCGTCAGCATTGACAATAAGTAGTTTGCCATGAGTTTAACATTTGATTACATTTTTACTGCATAGGCTTCCGACTTCCTGTCATGTCACTAACAGCCATGGTAACAGAGGGGTGACGCGCGTGCTCGTCACCTTTAAATTGGAATGTTTCGTATTTTCGAAAACTGGACATTTGGCCGGCTTGCACTTACTCTCGACTGAGAAACAAACACTTTTTGGGAAAGCTTCAACTTCGCTCGTATTTCAAACGCTTGGACTTAAACTTGGCACAGCAGTGTCACAAGTAACGCAGCTTTGAAATTTCATAATAAAATTCACTCATTTCTCATTATTTTACCTGTTAAATGATTTTAAGGAAAAGTTATTATATATCAAGTAGGATTAAAGTGTTACAGTTGACAGTTATTCCTAGTTTAATTCACCAGTTATAGGGGAACAGAGTCATGGATTTCACTTGACGATATCTTGACCTCAAACCACGTTTTAATGCCAAAAATGCTTATATTTGCACCGGAAAAACGGTAAAACTTATTGACTGAAGTGTGTTGAGGTGAAAAACGTGTAAAGACTCATGTAAAGACTTCAACTTTCAAATTTAACCATCAAGATTAAATTATTAAAGATGGCGCCTGGGCCACTTTTTTTGTTGCATGGAGATGTTGGAACTGTGAGGAGCAGGCCTCAAGTGGGTGCCATGTAAACTCGGCATTGATGCGAATGGGTTGAAGTCTGTTTAGATAATTAATAGATAGCCTATGTATTGAAGTGTTGAGACTGAACTGTAAAGCAGCCACTGTCCCTGTTTTTAAACTAATTGATTATAAGTTTAAGGAAGAAAAAGCTCCGTTTCCAAGAAGCAGACATCTTTGTTAAGCTGCCCTGTGAACCTGGTGTAAATGTAATTAATGCGCAAGATTTTAATAAACTCCCAAATATTTTGGCGTGCGTTTTTATGCACGGAGCTCAGTGACACAGGTGAACTTTTTGGCAAACCCCAACATTTTAGGCAGGTTTTACGAACTGCAGATTAAGTGACATCTGGGTGTTTATGATAGTTTCCCCCTTGCCAAGAAAAAAACAAACAATTATTATCGCTCATAAGTGGTAATGATACTCCAACAGCAGAATACCATGAATAACCCTGCAAGCCTCATATTTCATTCTCTTATGGATGCACAGATTTGACAGTATGATACTTTTCTTCCCTCAGGTGGTGACCCTCTTCCCCCTGCTCATCATCCTGACTGCCCTCCTTCTCCTCCCTCTGCTCCCCTTCCTGCTTCTCCTCTAACTGTGCCTGAAACTTTTTTTCCTCCTCTCTCTTCTGCTGCTCCTTCTGCTTCCTCTTCTTGTTCTCTTCCTGATTCATCCTCTCTAGCTTCTCTTGGTGTCTCCTGTGCTGGTTCTCCTGCTGCCTCTACTTCAAGAATGTACAGGCAGCAGGAGGACAGTGATCAGGGGGAGGGGCCCTGACCAAAGAGTAAGATTGGCTGATGAGGGGAGAGATTCACTTGCTCTTATCCATCTCCAATCTCCTGATTTTTCCGCTGCTGCTTCTCCTCCACCTCCTGCTTCCCCTCCTTCCTCTTGCCCTGCACCTCCTCCTGCTGCCCCCCTTCCAGTGATTTGTCCTCTGCTTCTTCCTCTGTTTTCACTTTTGCTTCTTCTCCTTCTTCATATAACTTTTATCCTTCTTCTTATAACTTTTATCCTTCTTCATCTCTTTACTCTTCCTCCTCTTACTCTTCTGTTGCTTCTGCTGTTCTTTCCCCTTCTTCTTCATCTCATTTCTCTTCCTTTTCCTCTGACTCCTCTGCTGCTTCTTTTGATTTCTCTTTTGCTTCTTCTTCTTCTGATCCCTCTTCTCCTTCTTCTGCTTCTTCGGACTTCTTCAGCTCTCCTTCTTCTGACTCCTCTCCTCCTTTTCCCCTGCTCTCTCTCCTACTTCTACCCCTGCTCTCTCTCTCTCTCTGTCCTCCTGAATTTTAAAAAACAGCCCCAAACCAGTGACTGTAGACTCTCAGATTTGACATTAGCAAGTGTTGTCAATAATAAAATAGTGATTTCCTACTGCTTATCTTTGTTACATTTATTCTATTGCTGTCAAGAAAACCATCTATCATTTATGTCCTATTATTGCCATTATAATTTAAAGTGTGTTTACCAGTCTTACTTACACTTTAATATTGTTTTCTCTCTCCCACCTGAGCGGCTGTGTGCCTCTACACACACCAAAAAAAGTAAGTATGAGCTTTTAGATCAGATCAAATATTTGTAGAGCTGTCCTGAGCTTCTCCAGGACACTGGGGCTAAAAAAAGTAAGTATTAACTTCTAAATCTGTTTCATATCATTTATTGAATAATAGTTTCATAAGATTTTCTTGCTAACCGATCTTTGTCTTATCTCACTTTTGTCTCACTAAGCTTCTCAAGGACACCAAAGCAGTAGAAAGTATGTATAAACTTCTAAATCTCTTTGTTATTTAAAAATAATAGTTTTATGAGTTTTTCTAACTAACCGATCTAACCGATGCAGAGCACTAACAGCATTGTTTTTGTATGAAAGGTGCCATATGATGACACCGACTTTATGTTGAGTGCAAACAACAAAGAACATAGTAAAATAAAATCACATTTGTGTGAGAACACACATTGGTTAGAGCAAAGTGTTTAAATGGATTTTTACTGCTGGTTTGAGGGAGTTTGCCTGTGAAGTATGATTGTCTTACTGCAAACCCTCTTTAATAATAAGATGGTTTGCTGGGCCATCATGTAGGAAACACACACTTTCAACAACTGTCTTGGGATTTTGAAGTCTCATTTGAATTTAATTATCCTCCATTATTAGTCACCAAACGACCTGCCTGTTCACATTGCACTAATGAGATGCTGGCAGCAGAGTGTGGGTGGAGATGGAGGACAGATACCAGATGCTTATTTCAATTATAAATCCTACTTCTCCCCCTTTTATGAGTCTGTCAGGCTTTTTTTTTCCTTTTTTGCTCACAAATTTGACAAACTTGAACCCTTTTCTAGCAGTGATAAAGAACATTAGACAGCAGTACAACTTTTCCATGATATCTACACCGGTAACTTCCTTCTTTCTTGCTACAAATGCATGTCTAGGTATGTGTTCTATGTGCAGATAAGTTTAGGTCAAGTTCCAGCAGTCAGACAGGGATCCCTCTCATCTCACAGCAGTCCTTATTAGATTCATATGTAGGACATAAGGGGCACGCTCTTCATACACTACAGAAATAACTTCAGGCACACCGACGTATGAGCGGCATATTGCCAATGTAACATCTGCACATCTTAAATTAATGCACACACAACACATATGGTGTAATGTTTAACTGGTACTAAAGATAAACTGGTAATGGTGCAAGTAATATGTCTTAAAACACACGCACACACAGGAACAGACCCAGTTATAATTATAGGAGATGGGGAGATTTCCTGCATCTTGACTGAAATGCTGACAGCACAGAGGCAATGACTTTGGGTTTAGGAAGTGCACACAATTAGGTTAAGTGACCTGAATGTTTCTGTGTGCATTTATACGTGTGTGTGCGTGTGTGTGTGTGTGTGTGTGTGTGTGTGTGTGTGTGTGTGTGTGTGAATACGGGAGTGTGTTTGTGAATGGAGATCTTTCCATTCCCCTAGATTTGAACCTGCACAATGTGTGTGCTGTGCAGAACCATGAAGAGAAAGCTTTGTTTAGAGGCCCAAAAGAGGACTGTTTACTGAAATAGGAACGCAGAGAAACTGGTGCTCTGGTGAGATGGTAAAGAAAACTACAGTAAACCACATATGGGATGGCTTAGGGGATAAATAACTGATTCATTTACATTCAACAATGTCAAACTTGCATTAGTTTGAAAAATTTTCCAGTCATTTTTCACTTTTTTAAGGCAGGTTAGGTGCTGAAGTGAGTATTGGAAGATACAAAGTGAACTCTTGGTTACTTTTAAATAAAAATAATTACTGACACTGAATTTAGGATATAAATATCAGAATTGTTTATGGCCTTGCTCTGGGAAACCTCACTTTGAACAAACCAAGAACCTTGAATCGCGCTAACTTTAGCTCATCTGACCTCATCTGACATACAATGTCTGTGAAAGGGAGTTGGCAATAACTTCATATTTGGAGTCAGTCAGCTGCAGCAAGTTTTTAGACATCCAGTTCTTTATTTCAGATACAGGACACAATGTGAGACACATCAGCAGTGTCAAGTTTTAAGAAGTTGGAGAGCTGAATGTCATCAGCACAGGCATGAAAATCTACATACTATTCCTATGCAGGATTCGCCCCCAGAGGAAGCATGTGAACAGTGAATCATAGTGGATCTAAGGTAGACCACTGAGGGACCCTACAAGAGAGGCTTTTTTGATACTGGGGTTGAAACCAAGTTATTCTAGCAATGTTTTTGTATTATTCAAATGAAACGAATGTAACCAAAGGGGCCTTTCTCATATTTTTCTATATTACAAAAACTTTGTTTTTCCAATGAAGTAAATAGAGCAAATGTGTATTATTAACTGGCAGAGAGACAAAGGTCAGGCACAGAAACAGTGTCATTAGAAAGAAAAAAAGGTGATGATGAATCCTCTGTGTCAAACATTTATGTCTGACCAGATATAAACAGTAGCGAGCGGTGTGTGGTTTCACATACATCAGGACCAGACATGACATAATGCTGCAGACCTTTTTAAAAACACCACATCACTGTGGTCACTGTGTGGTTTCAAATAGGAGGCTCAACATTCAGAAGATTCTGACTAAGGATAGCGAAGCGAACATACACACCCTCCCACACACACACCCACACATGCACACACACACATTCGTGGCTGAGCTGAGGAAGCAGATTACTCTGGCTGTGGATGGTGCCAGAGGTAGAAACAGACAGGTGTAATTATAGACTGCAAGCACAGTCCAATGGGCACCACAACTTCCACTGACAACAGCCAAAACACACACACAGAGTATCAGTGGTGCTGCTCAGTATTCCCTCATACACTTCACACCAGCAGGCCTCCTTTGTATCTAAGAAAATAACGAAAGGTCCCCTTTTCTCAAGCACTAGCACAATTGTCTTAATATGTCAGCCTTCAATTAAGGACGGTGGAGGAATGAAGCAGTCAGCTGTGTCTCTGCCTCTTTAAGGAGGAAGACTTTATGTTTGGAGAAACATTTGAGTGAATGCAGCAGCTCTGTATATGTGTGTGTGTGTGTCACTGACTCTTGTGACTTGACTGAGTGGTGTGTGAGTCTGAATGCGGACGTGCTCATTCTCATGTGAGGGGTCAAGCTGTCTTATTCTCTGGAGGATTGTTTGCTGCAGATTTTATTCTTCATGTAAAATTTAGGACCAGAACCAATCCAGGGATGACTGAGACCTCTATTGGTATAACATGCCTTTACAATTCACACGACAGCCATTTTAACACAAATTATTGATTCAAACACATAGATTAAAATCAGAAGTTTGAGGCTGCATGACTCAAATTGAACTCACTGGTTCAGACAGGGTTCAGGCGCTAGCTTGTGACCTGAGGGCACAAAGCTGAGTTGGCAACAAGCCCTAAATATTAAACTGAACTGAACTTTTGCAAGTTTTTTTTTATTTTACCAAACATATAAGATCAAAACAAGCTGACCTGTGTCTTGCCTTATACTTTGCAGTAATTGTTTTTTTGGAAACACATACAATACTAAATACCAGCCCAGCCTTTCTCCTCCTCTCCAGCATGTTATCTCCAGCTTCCTTGTGCAAATGTGAAAAACGGTTTTCTTGTACCAATCATTTAATGGGTACGTGTCTTTCTACCTCTGGTTATTTGAAGATCTGCCCGTTTTTATATTCAAACATATGAGACAATATCTTTACATCAGTTTTTCCACATGCTGTATTTTCTGAATTAAGTAAACCAAATCATTTAAAATCTGATATCAAAGCTGGTGGAAAAATGAGCACACAATTGATAAGCTGTAAAAGATACAAATCTGTCTCTTTATTTAACTTGAGAAAGTGCTGTTTTAAGTTCTCATAATGACTAAGGCAAAGCCAATTTGTTTTAAACATAGAAAAAAACAAATCTACTCATCTACTCGGAGTGCTATTTTATACATACCCTCATGTAACCCTTTTGATTCATCCATGATTGGATGTAAATTTTAAGAACACATTTGTGCAAATATAAAAGTTTTCTCTTTTAGAGTTGACGTAAAACCTCAACATGGAAGGTACTGTGAGATGTAGTCAAGTCATATGTTCAGGAAGGGAAGTGTGGAATAATGTTGAAGTCTATGTATGCATTGTGTATTGTCCTTCAGTAGTGTTTACATGACAGACCTCACCATGGCAACGTAATGTTAAGCCCATCATGTAATAGAGTGATTGAATATGTGGGTGTTTTGTGCGTCTGTCACCTTGCTCATCCAGGACTTGCGCTTGCACATGGCTTTCCTCCGTTTCACTGCCTCCCACAGCCGTCTCTGTCCTTCAAAAATCAAAAAGGGAAGAAGAAAGAGAAACACAGTGATTGTCAGAGGAGAAGATAAAAGATGAATACTGCAGCAGCTGCTTCTGTTCTCTCATCAGGATGACCCATGAGATAGCTGCAGAGTGTATTATATTCCACTTCAATTAACCTCACGTTAACTGAAACAAAACATACATCTTTGACACGACGAAGAGAAGAAAAGCACAAAGAGTTAAGAAGAGAGGGAGTGTGGGAGGTGATAGAAATAAAAAGAAAAGAAACATGACCAAGAAAAGCTGTGGAGCCTGGAGAACAGTGATCTGAGAGGAGGAGGGGGAG
The DNA here is from genome assembly GCA_962446985.1 of Xyrichtys novacula. Lineage (NCBI taxonomy): Eukaryota > Metazoa > Chordata > Actinopteri > Labriformes > Labridae > Xyrichtys > Xyrichtys novacula. The sequence continues at coordinate 8,489,348 of OY660877.1, forward strand.
GAGGACGTGATGAATATACGAGCAGGAGAAGTGGGTGTAATTAGTCTTAAGCAGCTCGATAACTGAGGCCCTGAGGGCTACACTAACTGGATTTATAGCGTTACTGCTGCCAACGCCTTCATACACACACACATACGCACACACACACACACACACGCTGTAGACAATAGACTTGGCTTGATGATGTACCATTTGTGACTTTTAAATGATATTAGTGCTGTTAGTGATGGAGCTGCACTGTTGAGGTTGAGACTAATGATACACTGCCATTACCCAAGACTGAATTAACACTTCAGGGGATGTGTAGTTGTAGAAATCACATTGCAATCATAAAGAAGCAAAGAGAAAATGAGGACATCAATCATGGAAATTTTAATCTCTCTGGATGTAAAACTAATTAGTGAAAATGAGGCAGATTATTACTATGCTGGGAGAAATTAGGTGCCTCTTAAGGTTTATTTGATTTTGTTTCATCTTCAGAGAAAATTAAGAATTTGAAAAGACAAATGCTTGCAAGTTTGATCATTTGAAGGAGAGGATATCTGATACTCTTAATGCTCTTGACTATCCATCTGAAACTCTTCCTAATCTGAATCATGGATTCTCATAAAAAAAATATTACTGCATGTCTGTCAATGTGGCTGTTAGAGACAATCCAGCCAGAGTGAGAAATTGAAAACATCTGTCTGGTTTTAAGTAGCAGATCAGTGGAGAAAGTCAACTAGCCGCTGTGTTGAATCACTGTAGGGATGTCATCTGCAACTGCTAGTTGGCGCTGTATGCAACAGTCAAATAGTCACAGATGAAATGGGGGATATTGTAAGAGAAGACGCTGACCGTGGCTCTGATATGTGCTTTTTATATACGAAGACGCCTGCTTCACTGAAGATGGAAAACAAAACAACTTCAAAAAAGACAAAAAGCCGAATGCTTCCCTGAGGGTGGTCAAGCCTCCGTCCCTCCCCTCCCAAGGTGGATATCAAAAGCAAGTAGGACAGAGACTGTGAGTTAAGTGTTGCATACTGGATTTGTTGTTGCTTTCAGAAACCATCACAGAGCTTAGTTGTGAGTTGGCGAGTTCTCTTTCCATTCTTGTGTTATTAGCTAAAAATAGCATGTGATGTATCATGAATTACTGGTGTTTATTCTTGGTGCTATGTTAAACAATGATAAAAGAAGCCAACATATGCAGAGTATGGCTATCATTTGTGTTTGTGTCTATCGTCTTGGCAACCCGGCTGCCACCCATCACTGACGCAGTTGTTTTTTTTTTGATGAAAAAAAGGTTATTTTGTCCTTTGTTTGAAACCAAACTGCTATTTTTTTTTGGTTATTTCCACAAAATGTGTTTCTGAATAGTCTCACATTTCGGTGGAAAGCCAGAGTTGTTTGCATTACACAACACAATTTCTACCGTTCACCAGAACCCTTTTTACGTCTTTGTTACATAACGGCTACTCCACTCATATTTTGTATCTTTGGCGATGAGTCATCGTGAAACCAGTCTTTACGCTATGTGCTAACTATTAACATGCTAACTTGTTCACAATGATTATTCACTTACAGTCTTAGAGTGCCGGGATAACTTGTCAACAGTTGCTAATGGTCTTAAGGATTAGGGATGTGATTGGTTTAACAAGTGTTTAGGCAGACACCACAGGGCTGGACAAGTGTTAGTAGTGGAGACAGTCCAGCTTATTCCTAAAACCTTGAAATTGAAAAAATAAATTCCAAGACCAAGACAATTGCTGTCATAGATTGTTTCATAAAAACAACAAAGATGAAACTCAAGATGGTGTTAGGAGGACAGGTCAGAAGACATGATGTGTGATTTAATAGATATAATACACCTACATCTTAAAAGCCCACCAGTGTTCCCAATAAGCCCTTAGCCTCTACCAACAGAACTTGGCCTTTGGAGTTGATTCAACACAACCAGAGTTTAAAACAAGATGACTTTTTTTCTGAGCAAATTAAAGCATAAAATACACACACACACACACACACAAACAAACACACACTGTATCTCACCAGGCCGTCCCATGCCGATCTTCTCCAGGTCTTCATTCTTGACGTAGTCAAAGTGAGACAGCCGCGTGACATTAAGGTCATCTCGGATCCGCAGGAAGTACTGCTGCAGCTGCACCTCCATCAGCAGCTCCAGCAGCCATTCTGTGCCTTCCTCACACTGCATGTTACTGCCCAGTTTCTGCAAAACCCACACAAAGAAAAACCAGGAAGCTGAGTGTAAAATATTCAACGTCCAGTCAACACTTCCCTCAACCCAAAGTACAGCTTTATAGAAAGTCACTGGATAACAACCAAACCATTCTTTGCTGTAAAAAAGAGGAACTGAGCTCAGATCCTTTAGGAGCTTGCCAGTGATTGTTTACAGCGCTCTGACATACCTGCTTATAAGCTCTGACATTTTCATCTACATGCCAGTGGTTAGTTTGATATACATCTTTTTGTGTTTATACTCAGAACAAACATGTGCACACAATGCAAACACTGACATCACATAAGTATGTACATGGAGGAAAAGTTGTTTGAAACAGCGCCTGTGTCACTGTCGTGTTAATATACTGTTTCAGCAGCAGTTTGTCATCATCAAAATGTCTAACTGACATCCAAAAAAAAATGAAGGAGGTATCTGCTGTAAATGATCAGTTTAAGAGTTAAGCTATTTTTCATCAAGCACCAACCTAAAGTGCTGAAATAAGAAATCAAAGGAAAAGTGCAAAAAACTGCAGTGTCTCGTTCACTTGAGACTAGCAGCGTAAAATCATTAAAAATCCCCATTGACATCCATGTAAAAGTGCAGAATAAAAAAAAAAAACTCAAAGTCCTGATGAAGTTCTGTTTAGGATAATGGAATCAAATCTGAGGACATTATCAATCAAGAGCTGTGAAAATGAGCTTCTATGACACCTGCAGACACTGTCAAACCATTCCTTCCAGTCTCAAAGGGGATGCAAACCAGTAAATCAACCTAGTGGACAAAAAGAAATGACAAACATTCCTGATCTGTAGAAACTGAGAGGAAGACCTTCAGGGTGGACGCTCAGGGGCGTGGGGGTTACTTCACCGAGTGGTAATTACACTCTGTGAATGAGGAACTTCCTGTGCAGACTGAGTGAAGGTTACAAGGTCTGAGGGAAAGTGTCAGGGGGGTCACAGTTTCCTCGCTGTCATTTCATCTCCTTAATGGGCCAGGTCAGAGGTCACTTCCTTTTGCTAAATGACTGTGACCTGAGGAGTAGAAGATCCCCGTTCTGTCTCACACACCTACAGTCAGACTGAGCTGAAGACATAAAGTCAGAATGAGAAAATGTGTGTCTGCTGTGCTTCTTCATGGAAATATTAGTGAGTGCTCCTGTGTTTTCCATGACTCTCTGATGAGAGGTCTCACTGAGGCCAATCTGCTGGGAGGGCTCAATCCCCAATGGTTACGCCAGATGTCTGTATCCTCAGACAAATTCACAGCAACGCACATTAAAGTGGGTCAGCTGATATTTCTGTAGCAACATCCAAACACGCAGCTTTGGCTCTGAAAGTCAGACAGAGGCGCTTTAGCAGGAGTCAGAGTTTCTATCTAATAAAAAGTAGACAGGGAGTCTTTGATGTGAGCATGAAGAGCAAACCAGGTAGAGAAAAACAGCTTTTAATCCAGTGCTGTGAGTTTTTCTGGAGAGGCGCAGACGAACTACACGGTGCCTGCAGTTTTAGGGGGAACTATGAATAAATACATCAATCATTCCTGTCATTGCTGTGTCTGCTGCTGCCTGCTGACGGTGACAGCTACGCAGCAGCAGTATAGACATCAGACAGCTGCCCCCAGTTACTGATATACACACCTCAATCAAACCACTGAGGTTTTACATTTCAAGCTGAGGTTATAACATTATTCTGATTCACTTAACAAATTTGCAAGTGCTGTGTCATGTAGTGTAATGAAGTGTTATCCTGCCAGCTGGTTAGCTTGAACAAAAAAATCTGCTTCATCTAAATTTATGTGAAGACCCTCCTCACATATGGACGGAGCTGTCTTTGAGGCTTGAGTTAAAAGAGTTGAAGTCTGTCTAAACTGTTGGATAGGGCTGGTAATATGGCCTCAAATCAATATCATGATATATTGAGCAGTTCACCTCGATAACGATAAATGGACGATAACAACTCCACAAGCTGCTCACCCCCTTCCACATTAACTGTCTACTTCAATCGCCGCTACAACTTTTGAACTGTCCTCCATCTCCTCACTTGTCTTTCCCTCTTTGTGACTGGATGGGTGAAGTCACATCTCTGACGTAGGACCGCACTACTTAAAGCATCATGAGACCATAGCCTACCTACCGAACATACTGATATGGGCAAAATGATGTTGGTTACTGTCATAAATTTCAGTATTCTTAAATTTTTAGTTTAACGCCCCGCCCTACTACTGGAGCAGCTAAAACCATCACATGTTCTCTCTGCTGTCCTTCACATTGTTGTCAAAAGTAAAGTTACACAGAAACTGAAAGAAGAAATCTGCTCACTTCTGGGGAAAGGCGTCATGCAAACTGACTGATCTGGTGGGAAACCACTGCAGCAATAGCAGCTCCCTTTACGGACTCAGTTGCATCCATAGCTCTCGTCACCATGATTTGCCTTTTGCTGCATCACTGCTGACTCTAACCCTGAGACAGATGATCTAACAGTCACTTTGGCTGCAGGTCCTCTGGTTGGCTTTGGCCGTGCCACATTCTCTCTTACCACACATGATATCATACTATAATTAGTGTAAAGCTTAGCTGCTCCATTTCTGTACAGTTTTGTCATGTGTTTTCTTTCTGCGCTGAAGAATTTTCCCTGTGCTGGGCAAGAGCTCTGAGTCTGATCCTCCCTAGTGGTCAACATGTTGGTGTAACTTAGCTGCGCTGTGCCAAAGACGTAAGTCTGCTTCCTCTTGGGCCTCTTTCCATGACAGTGTTGAATCTGAAGTATGAGGGGTCAAAATCAGGGTGCTTTAGCTCTTATATACCATGTTTCTCTGTCAGTATGGGGACATATATGCAAAAATTACTAAAACATGCATATATTTATCTTTTTGGGAAGAGAGACCTTTGAAAAATTGAGTAGGCATACATTTGGACTGCTGGTTCAGCTTATTTTGAGGCTGCACTGGTCCCAGGTGTTGTCACTTATTGGTGCTTCATTCTCTCTCCACATTTCCTCTCAGTCTAAACCTTTCAGAGGAGAACAATGGCTGGCTATGCTACACTTTTTTTATGTGAAACTTCTTCTATATCACTTCCAGTTGCTTTTCCCATTGCACTGTCGTCACGTTTGCTCAGGAAACAATCTTTGCAGCAGGGCTTTCATGCTGCTTTTACTGTGGATCCTTAGAATAACTGTCATAAAATCAGAGAAGTGAGTCTTTCCTCCTTCTAACTTGGTCACATGTTGAACATCCTTCATTATGTCACTCCCAGGTGCTTATCTTGATTACCTCTATAATAGGATGAAGAGGAGGAAGGAGGAGGTGTGAGGACAGCAGGAGGAACACACTATTAGGTGAGACTTATAACAGGACTCTGAGGAATCCAACCAAGGCCAGGAGTCCAGTGCAGGAGCTTGAAACAGCAGCTGAGCACTTCTTAAAAGAGCATGAAATGACACAAATGAGCAGCAGGGCCCATGTGGTTTTCAGTTTCACATAACTCATAGAAGTTTACATTTTTGTCCTGGAAAAAGTTAAACAAAGTGGAAAGAAAGAGACAGGGAGAACAACAATGACAGCGAGCGAGAGGGGGATGAGGGACGTAGAAAACAACATGATGTCTCTGCTGAGAAATGCCTCTGGTCTGAACTCATTCCTCATGGTGGTGCAGAAATGCACGCACACACTCTTTCTCTCTCTCACACACACACACACACACACACACACACCTCCTGGCCCGAACCATGTTCTGTATCTGATCTGTTCTGCACTAACATCCTGCTGCAATAACAACAACGCTCCCAGAGGACAGCCTCAGTCCAGCTGGAGAGTCCACACACACACAAGCTGACCCCCACCATACTGCATGCATGATACAAATGCTATATTCAAACATCTGTGTGGAGCACATGATCCTGGCTATAGTAACAACATATTTCCCAGTGGAGCAGGCAGGGCAGACAGCAGACTTACTCGATAAACGTGGAAGTGTGCCAGGAAGGGGAAAGACTTTTTCAGCTTGTCAAAACGTCGCATTCTGAATTCCTTCGTCTGGATGATTAGAGGTGTAAAAATATGAGCGTGGAAGCTGTTAAATGGCCGGAGGCGGCTGCTGGTCTTTTAAACCGTTAGCAGACATGTCATACAGTTTGAGGTTTCCAGTCTCTGAGGGGATTTTAAGAAGCTGTCAAACTCCTCGGATCCAGACCTGCAGCTCCGAACCCGAGAGGGGGAAGAAAAGCTTCCTGATATCCTGATCGCAAATCTGCAGCATTCCATGGCAGGGCAAGCGTCCTGTAAGCCCCTTGTTTGGCTTCAGCAGCTTTGAGAAGGCAGACAACTCATGTGGCACTTTAGTGTGCAAAAGAGAACTAAGGTGGACTTGAAACAAGTGTAGAAAAAAAGGCTTTAAAAGCTGCTGAGTACAGGAGAGAAAGCCACCCAGCTCTGCCCTGTGCCCCGTCCAGCCATGTGTCCTCCTCAGACAGTACTGAGCCAGGGAGCAGGAGCAGCAGAACTTCACAAATAAGTCACTCCTCCTCCTTCCTCCCTCTCCCTCTCTCTCCCTCTCTTTCTTTCTCTCTGTCGCTCTCAGAGATTCCCTCTTTATCTCTCTCTCTTTCCCTCATAGTGCCTTTCGCCTGCAGCTTCTGTCTGTTTGCTTTGTCACCCGTCCATCAAGCATGGATCTAAAAATAGGAGCAACTTCTCCCTGATTCACAGTCTCTGGTTTCACACTTTTGGGTGTAACAAGTACTCTGTCTAATAAAAACATCTGATAAAAGTCTCACTTTCAAACCATCAGTTTTTTGTCTTTTCCTTGTTTACCTCCATTACTCTCCTCCACAGTTCACCCTATCTCTGCCCCCCACCCCCCATCCTTCCACCCTCCTCCAGCAGTCAGTCTGTCAGACGGTCCGTGTAGTGCAGAGCAGAGCAGAGCAGTGCGTGGTGCAGAGGACAGAGGCTTCATGGTATTCAGCCCGGAGGAGCATTTGATCCAGGGCCAAAGGGTCACATTCAACTGCAGGATGGAGCGCTTGTTTCCTGTGATGCAACCGCCCCCAAACACACTCACACAAACACGCACACAACCAGAGACCACTTGGTACCCCTCTTCATCTCCTCTAGTAACCCTGCTTGTTAATCTAAAGATAACCACTGCAAAGAAATTTCACTTTGAGGGTTCTTAGTTGTCTATTACTGACATTTGTTTTCAACTAAAGTTTTAAGGTAGTTACTGTAATATAAGGTAAGTGTTAAAATTATGTCTACAGTCAGGGTTAAAATGAAAATGGGATTTGAAGATTTCCTTTCTGTACAAATGATTTTTGAGACTTATCTTTCCTTTCGGGAGATGCTTTTCTGGTATTTGTTTTTTCTTTCCTTTTTTGACAGGGTCATGGAAGATACGCAGTGAGAGATTAGGGAGGAAATGAATAAAAGGACCAACTAGACCTGGAAGGAGTCTTAGTGAAGTCACCCTCTGGCTCCAGAGAGATGTTATCAAGCCTTACGATGGTGGTCCCCATGCTCTAAATATTAGCTCTTGGTAAGTTCTGGCCAAGAGAGACACCAGCAAAGAGATGGAGTCCTTATGGGAGTTCAGGTAAATAAATAGCAACAGAACCTGAGTAAAAACAGCACCTCCTGAACTGTATGATTATTCTGAAGTCTTGGCCTCAAAAATGGACAGATTATAGGGAAATCAGGCTGCAGACATGTTTATTTCTGCTGTTAAGTTGAGCATTTTAACATGAAAGCTTACAAAGATTTCTCACGTTTCAAATCCAAGGAACTGCTGTTTCTTAAAACTGCTGTATGGACTTAGTTTTTTGCTGCTTGGTCGAGACTTAACCTAACTAATGACATGGTTACTGATCTATACTGCAGCCAGTCAGTAGGGGGAGCTCTAGATGTTGATCAGGACATGTTGCTGTTTCTAGCCAAGCAAATAACGTGAAAAACCAGACAATTACAGTGTGTAAAATCACACCTAACCCTAAGAACTGCAGATTTCATGAACAAACAGCAAGACGGGTTGAAACTATAAGATTACTAACTTATTAGAGACAAACAAAGTAATTTTTTTACATTTTATGTGTGAGTTTTTGTTTAGTTTAGTTCTTTTTTTTTTTTGGAAATGTGGATTTTAATTTTGGCTGGATAAACAAGCTATTTGGGGAAAGTGTAGACCCTTTTTTGTGCTACATTTTGGCATTTTTATAAATAAGCCATTTAACTAATCACTTCATGAAGTTGATAGATTTTTTTTCTCATCTTCATCTTAATGTAGGGGTCAACTGATAGTGTTTTTTTAGTCCGATACCAACCATTAGTAGTTCATGAAACCAATAATCAATGTTTGGGATTGATATACATTGGCAGAAAAAAATTAAATAAAATTCTTTAAAATTTTCTGAAATTTTTAATATTAACACAACTTCAAGGGTTAACTTCAACACAAAACTTTTATAAAATACTTTAGCGAATGTTTAATCAAAACACAGTTACGGTACCGTTTACATCTAGCCAAAACACTGAAATGTCTCACACCACTGGTTTTGACATATATTTTCCCAGGATGAAGTCCTCTGAGGTTACTAATCTGCATGACTAAATCCTTCGAGGAAAGTGTGGAAAGGTCTGTTGACTGGTGAGCAGAAGTCATAAAGGCAGCAGATGTCGGTGACTAAGACTTAAGCTGAAAATAAAAACCAATTATCTTAACAAGGACCTGCCTCCACCACCTGACATCACTCTCCCTCCTCCGTCTGAATGACGTGTTTAATGTTTTACCAAAGCTGAATATACGCCCTTACCTCACCCTTCTCCTCCTTGCCCTTCACTCCCTCATTAATCCTTCTCTTTCTCATATCTCCCCTCCCTCTTTTCTTCTCTCCTTCCCTCAAGTCTGGCCAGCCCGTTGCATTTTCTTCTTTATTTGGTGCTGCCTTTTATTTCCTGCCTCTAATCCTCCAAAAATGTTATCTCTCTCCCCCTCTGCCGACTATAAACAAACCCTTACCAGCTGCTTTTCAGAGCCTCAGTGGCAGCGAGCCCCCTCTCTTTCTCTCCCTTTACAGACTCTCTTAAGCTTTTTGCTTTCCTGATTTCACAGCTTTTTGTTCTCTCTGCTCTCTGCTACTTAATCAATCTATTCATCATTTGACTTGGCTTTTCACTATAGGTGTTTTTCTGCTCCCCCTCTGTAACTCCTCTTTCTTTCTCCTCTGTTTTTAATTAGGAGGATTCAGGTTTACTGGAGGAAGGAAGAGAGGGAGGTGAGCAGACGGTGGAGTCACACAGAGAAGGGAGAAGAACAACAAAATGAGGATGCTGTCATAAAATGTCTGAGTTTAATTAAAGGCAGGAAAACAGACATTTTTGGAGAGCATGTGTGGATGTTTTATATGGTTTTGTTTTTGTGATAGGTTGTGTCTCTGTTCTCAGCAACACTTGTAGTGAGTTTTGAGTTATCTGAGCAGATTGTATCAGAATTTTAAAACAGTATTTTTCAAAAGACTTGACAAAATTTTACTAATAATTCGGAAACAATGTAAACATGAAATTTAGGTCAGGTTCTGTATGAGATGCAGAATTTGAAGGCTAGTGACATGATATAACGGGTCAAAAAAATACAGATTTCCAACTATAGTCTGAAAAGTATTGACAAGTTGTGTGACCAGAATTCATAGACTCAAGCAATCCACATCCTGGAGTGGAAAAGTTGTCTTTTGCCATGTACTCAACCCCCTAAAAAACACGAGAACAATTTAATCCCGGCATAGATGGTGTCTGTCAGCATCTAGTTCAACTTCATATCCAAGGTTGGGGTGTGGGGACGAACAGCAGCCAAGTGGGTGAGTAGTATCATCAGTGCAGTCAATACCTGGAGCTCACATAAACATAGCCTGGATCTGTTAAGGGTGGATATGCTGTTTGGTTATGGTGGCCACCAAGGGCCATTTGGTAGGCTGTGTAACTTATGAGCAGCAGTATTTCTTATGAAATACCCTAAGTGTATTTCAAAGCCACATCTTAGGACTGTAAACAGTCACCACACATGGAGAAGAGAGTGTTGGCCCAGGTAACAAATTACCCTGATAACAATTTACACTAGAGACTCGGAAAATTACTATTGCCCCTGAAGGCAACACTGTCATTAGACAGTAGCTGATGACACACCTTAAATAAATGACATCATAAGCATGTTGGGAAAAAGTCATTAACTTTGTGTAATTTAGGCCTTTTGCATTGAATCACAACAGTCTTTAATTCAGTTTAAGAGCCAAAAATCTTTGTGACAGACTGCATTATGAATAGTGGTGGCACAAAATACTTATCAATGTCTGTCGGATGGAGGATGAAAAAGTCAACAGCAAGAGACAGAGGGGGGGACAAGAAGAAAAAAGCTGTACTGTTACAACCAAAAAGAAGAAAGAGAGTGAAAGCTGCTCCAGCTGTCTCTGTTCAGACAAAAGGATAGGTGGAGGATGTACTCAAATCTGCAGAGAAAGTTTCTGTGGACTCATAGCCACAGATTCTTGTATGCAAATTACTGCCTAATTTATTGACACCTGAAATGCATTTCCATCATGCATTTCACCCTTTTAAGGGCATTCAGTATCCCTCTGTTAATCAGATAACAGGATTTATCATTATTGTCACTCACTACATCTACCATAATTGTGTTGCAGTATCCTGATAATATCACTAACTCAGACTGTATACCATATTGTGTGTCCCCTGCTGATTCTCCACCTTAGCTATGAATGGATTAAAATGTATTTTACTTCTGGTGCTGCAAATTCAATAGATACTGCATCTGTGTCATGTTTGGTATGTGACCGTCACAGTGTATTCCGCCCCAAAAGTCCTCCATGCCTACAGCAACATTTTGTTCCTGAGTGTAGTTGTTTTAGGCAAGTTGACCATCCAGTGTTTAAAGAGCTAAAGTGTGTGTTACTTTTGGACTCACTTCGCCTCAGCTGTCTCATTCTTAGACGCAGAGGTGACGTCATGAGTCTGGTGTTAAATCATCAGACACACAGGATATGACAGAACAGGAGGGGGAAAAAAATAAAAGACCTTTCTCCACCCTTTATTTTCTTTGAAAACACGCACAATAAACTCACTCACTCCAGGCCTGGCAGTATAGCTCCCTGAAGTGAGCTTTTCCATTAATGGCATCAAAACTCCCAGAAGTCCTCTTGATCTCAGCTCAGACCTCTCTTGAACTGGGCTAATGTGCTTCAGGAAGGACTCGCTCACAGTAGAGTGGACTTTATGGCTTTGACAAATAGCAAAATAACATTTGCTTTAGTGTAGGAACAGTTATGTAACTCTTATGATGACTATAAAACAGATGATATAAAGAAGACCACATTCCTTAAAATCAGCAGCTGGAGGACAAAAAAACTCAACCCTGGTGAAAAATCTGCCTCTTTCTTGAAAGAACACCAAAGAAGAAGGACAAGGCGACACTCTTACATCACTGCAGACAGAGCATGAGCAGGAAAAAAAGAGGGTGATATGCCTGCACCTGTGGAGGGGATGTTAGCAGGGTGCTGTATGTGTGTCAGCGTCGTGTCTACTGAACACTAAGTATGTGATGTTGTTTGGTGGTTTTAAACCAGAGGCAGGAATGTGTCACAGTGCTGTCAGCTGCCCCCTGACTAAGCAGATTTAACCAAGACGATTACTGGTCAGTAGGTTGAACTGCAGTTACACCGTGTCACCACAAGAGAGCACTATACTAGAGATAGAGGACTCAGCTGGTGGATGAGTGATCTGGGTTATGGGTCAAATGGTGCTGACTGTGTTCAGTTAACAGCTGTGAAATCTAAGAGGTATAGAGACAGTCTACTGAAATATTTACTAAGTGTAAAGACAAAGTTGTGCTCTTTCAAAACAGTTTTCACGTCTGATAATTCATTAAGGGAGACTGATCGACACAAAATATCAGACTGGTAGTTTTTGTTGTGATTAAAAGTTTAGATCCTCCTGACCACACAATTAACCATAAACTGTGCCTGCCATTTTTGTGCTGTCTGACTGTATGAATGTACTCTTGAAATGTACCCCAAATTTCCGAAAGTGCATTGTAAAAGTGGAGAAACATTTGCAGGTCGACGGGAATGATGCATTGTGATAAAAGACAAAAAATAAATAAAACAGCTATTGTTTAATACATGATGCAATGGAAATGAGCTGCACAGTGGCAAAAGATGTTCTTATTTTGGTGTTGAACCGACATTACAGTCAGTTTTATGAACACCCTGTCATAGCTGCTAAGTGGGCAACAGATTTTGGAGCACGGCATCAGGGATGTGCATGTTTAGTCAACTGCTCATCAGACTTTACTCCAACCATTTGACACCATAATTCCCAGTCAGCTAAATGAATTATTAATATCTTTATCCCTTAAACCCTAGATGTGAGTCACACATTGTGTTGAAGCTACAGTTCAGCCGGGGCTGTAGCTCCAGCTATGGCTGCTGTCGTTGTGCTATAATACTCTACTGCCTACATACATGTAAATAAAACGGGAGATAGAAGCTTGTAGCACAGCTGAGATTGGGAATATTTTGATTGAGAAAACTGATATAGAGTTATAGGCGATGTTTGATTAAACTGGCATGGATCGCAAGTATGTGGATGTTAATCTACAATGAGGACTAAAGCCTGCTGGTGCTAACTCTGCTTTTGGTAGACACACTTTGCAAACCATTCTGACAAGGTTTACTCTCAGGTAGATCCTGTGTTCAGCTTGAAGTGCTCACATTTAATTGTTTTCTGAGTGATTCTTTTGATGCAGATCATAAAATGTATTTTCAAGACACTGGTTTGGCCCATTGTTTATGTTTGCCCCCCATAAGGCTCGGTGATGTACAGTAGGTGACAGGTGCAAATCCAATCTGCAGCCCCTAATTTTCTGCTATTTCTGCTGCCATATCAACCCAATGAAGACCCAAAATATCAAAAAAAAAAATATCATATTCTTTTTTAGTTTATTTTTATATTTACTTATTTACAGCAGTTTCTGTACACATAGTACACACACAAACACACACACACACACACACACACACACACAGTAACATGAGTCAGTGGATGTTCAAATAAAATATGAAAGGATGCTAATACTGTAAAGCCTAAGTCAAACGTCTGACCGTGTAGATGACATTATCATGAATGGCATCAAATTAGTGGCTCGCCGGCTAATGAGATTATGAAGAACAAAGCGCTGTGTGAGGTCTGTATTAAGTCCAAGTACTCACACGCACACACACAAACACTGAACCTCATTCTGAAATATGATGCTAACTGTAGTACGCAGACACAGACACAGGCACGCAGAGGCATGCAACTTAGCCGGCTGGATTCACACTGACGTAAAGAGTTGAGAATTAAGAAAGCTTACTAGATACACACATGAGGGGGATGCTGCCAGAGCATTTCTTGAATAAGTTGCAAACTTTTGGTGGCAAAGCCTCAGTCTGTGGTTTGGTGTTTGGAGCCAAGAAGTAGCAGAGCAAAGTGGAGGAGCAGTAGAGCAAACAGGATAAATCCCTACGACAGCGCAAGAAAAATATACACAAACGCAAACAAATGATGGAGAGATGCATCACTCCTGATCTCATGTAAAGACCCTCCCTTAAGCCTGGCTTTAGCATTCTCCTCAAATCCCCTCACTCATCCTCATCCTCATCCTCCACTCCGTCAGCAGAAGAGAGGCATTTTGTGGTGGTGGTGGAGTCAATGATAATGAAAACTGACTGTGGGAATGTAAAAAGATTTGGGGTGCAGACGGGCTGCTCCCAGGCTGAAAAACAAAGCATATGTGCCCTCTTTTGGCTGCTTGGACTAATATGCATAAAGCCAGACGACCAAAACAACCCCCACTATGCTTCCTAATGTTCCTTAACCCTGGAAAACACCCGACCTAAGCCATCATTCCTCTGATCCCCCTAAAGCTGGTTAAGAGGGGAAAGGAGGGTGTTGATGAAAAATGTCGGTCAAGTGTCAAGTCGACCTCCAAATGACAGTGAACAGCAAGTGAAACTTAAGTTCAAAATCAAATGTAAGTATGAGATATGGAGCACATAAATCAATCCCTTTAAAAGCAACAGAAAACCTCAGTGTGAGAGTGAAGAATAAAAGAGTGTCAGTGAGATGACAACATCTCCAATTTTCTCATGGAAGGATGTGTGAGGGTTGTGTTCAAGCTAAAAAGCTCTGTGTTTATCGCTAACATGCAGCTGTGATCAGATCCAGCCTCCAGCGTGTAGAACAGCTGCAGTGTGTGCCAGCTTATGGCTGCAGAACGAGCACACAGACCCTGAACGCAGCACACAGTGCAACGGTCTGAATGTGCAAACTGTTGCAGAAAGCAACACATCAGTCAATGAGCTGCTTTTCTATACTTACTAAACACAGACTGGGTCAGCTTTAGGTGCCACAGTTACTTTTTAATTTTGCTCTAGTAATAATAGAGAGAATTTCTAAAGCTCAAAAGGAGTGTGTTAAGTTTAACTAAACAAAAATGTATGTTTCGAATAAATCCAAAATAACATTAATCAATAAGACAACAGGGATGCCCTTTACGGTTCCCAATTCCAGCTCTACAAAAGCCTTATATATTCTGAATGAAAATGTATTCAATGAAAATGTAAAAGCTTCTGTGCACTTCTAGATCTCTAGTTTGAAGTTTAAAAGTAAAGATTTTTATGGTATAGATGTGTTGTATATAATACAAAACATCCAACCTTGTATTTGAATTTAGTGTTTAATAAAAGAGAAGAGGTTACCACAGAACTACATAAAGATATGAAAAGAAGGAAAGTATTTTGAGCTGTACAAACACTTGACTGAAAAAATCTTTGTGTTATTTCTAAACAGATGTCATATCTGTTATTTTAAGACTTGACTGAAAGTTTGTTGTTTGGAAGTTGGGAGAAATATTGCATTTTATTAAGCAGAAATGCCGTTTTCCCTCAGACAAAATTAATCAGAGTAAAATATTTTCTTCTTTCAGAGTGGTTTGTCTTTTTGGAGCAAATTATTCCTCATTACACCATATTTTCCTTTTCTACTAAAAGTACACATTTTTGAAGAAAATATTTGTAGAATAAAACAGTAACTTTGGGCAAATATTAGTGAAAGAACCAAAAAATAAATAATTTACTAATGGATACAGGGTTGTCTCGATATAGTCCAGACAGATGGAAAGGCTGACTTTGGGCTGGGTCAGAGAAATGGATGGGCATAATGGAATATATTCGTGTTAGGGTAAAGCCTAATGCTTTGTCCCGGTCATTATCTGCAGTATACTTTTATTTTGCTTTGACAATCATGAATAATGTAAACAGATTAGGCAGCACTGGTCATAATCCATGATATGGGACGTATTACTGGGATGATCTGGATATCATGCTGCAGAGAAATGGTCTTGTTTTGCTGCATGATCTTGAAAAGGAGAAACATCATCTGTCTGAGAAATAAAAAGGGAGCTATTATTGACAACATAAAGTCTAGTTTCCCTGGTGTAACCAGAGACCCCATGTAGGTCTACAGAGGGTACAGTCATCTTCACACTGGTTGTAAGATTGATCCACAATCCCAGTATGATTTGGTGCATGTCTTCCCCCCACTCTCTCTTTCTCTCTTCTTAGGCCGTACTATCCATGAACGACTTCAGAGACACAGAGCAAAAACTGAATCAATCTCATTTTCTTCTTGGGATATAAACTGTGTTACTGCACATCCCAGAATGTTGTCACATGTTCAGACCTACAGCTTTGTGGAAAATAGACTTCCAGCCTCATCCAGACCCACAGCACGGGCAGCCTTGTCACAGCATAAGTGAAAGGACGTAGGGGTTTGCGGAAAGAGTGGGAGGAAAAAAAAAAAATCTAATATTTTCTGAGACTTAAATGTCTGACATCAATCTCAGCCGCACTTCATCAATGACCTCATGGAGCTGATTTCAATAAATCACTTCACACACACATATACACACAGGCTGGTCTGGTGTGTGGGTGAGAGGTGATAAGTGTGGTGAGTGTGCGGGGTGATGGTGACATGTGAGTGTGAAGAGCTGCTTCTGTGCGACAGAAATCTATGATACCAAATACTCTTACTCTTTGGGTTCTGTGGAGTTTTTCCATAATCTACCATTTCTGACGGATATTAGAAAAGAGTTTTCACAAGGAACGACTGTTTCCAGGATACTAACACATTTTCATCAATTACTTCAAAGATTTCAGTCACATCACTGAGCAGTAAGTGAACTCAACTTTCACTGTTTGATTCTGTTTGTGCTGATTCAATCTTAAGACTCGTTTGTTTTGAAGAGGACTCCAAAAAAGTTTAGCTCCCTGTGAGAAACTTTTGAACAGTAAAGGATCATTTTAACACTAAAGATTTTAACCTGCCGTGTTGATGTTCATGTATTGTGATTTAACTAGGAACCTAAAGTGTGGATACTGAAGTGAGAGTCAGCCATGGGTGATGCTGATGATTTAGACTGTTGATAGATAGGTTCTGAATTTTTTTTAATTTAAATTTTTTTACATCAACACCGTTTCTTACTGTTTCAAATACTTTAACTCAGCTGTAATGTCCCCAGCAGACTTAGCATTCATGCTAAAATCATGAATACATCCTCAGTCATCAGAGATTGTAAATACACCTGTGTTTTTACTGTTGCATTACGATGTGTGCTCTATGACGGGGACTCATCTTGACAGATCCCCGCCTGCAGCTTAGTCAGGTGCTGATGATTAACCGTCTATTAAGAAATGTCCTAAAAAACCACTGACCTGCCTGTGACCCTGACTCTGAGCAGTAAAGTCACTACAATCAGCAAAATAAAAAATGAACATTTTCATATTTGGTCAAGATAAAGGAACAACACTTGCAATCATTACTGCAAATAATAAAATCATGTTTGTGTATTTTCTTTAGTAGCAGATGTGTTTACTAATGAGTGGACAGCAAAGCCTCGATCATTTCTCACCCTTTCATTTCTCCCTGACAGGAGCCATAATACCTGATGAAACTGCTCCTCACTGTCTACATGTCATCCATGTTTGCACACAGCTGCAAGTGCAGCATAAACACGACTATGATAAAAGGAAACTCTGGAGATGTACCTCCTCATCATCGCTGGGCAGGCGTTGATAATCAGACTCTGACGTGTCCTGCAGCCGCTGGTACTCGGCTGTCTCCCCCATGATGGAGCTCATGCACTCGACCGGTTCCTGCTCGAGGCTGCGTGTCCTCAGAGTCCTCAGATAGCCACAGCTTCAGCAGCCCACTCAGTCAGTCAGTCAGTCAGTCAGCCGGTCAGTTGGTCAGTCAGTCAGTCAGTGGGCCTGCTCCGATGTTTATGCTGAATTCTGCATATCACTGCATTATCTCCGGCACAGTGACCCGTCTCTGAGCACAGGATTCAAAATCATTCAGCTGAGGGTCCTCCGATACTCCCACCTTCATTGTCTTCCTCACTGAGTCAGCTCTCCTTAAAAATGGCCTGACAATGACTTCCACATTTCAATCAGTGATAACAGAGCTGCATTCACTGACTGACCAGCCTGTAAAAACACAAGTGCTTATCTTTATGGAAATGGGATTTAGTGATTCATTCCTCTGGCCAGCTGCAGAAAACAATTCATCCTGTTTCTCTTTGCCGTGAGCACGCAGGCTTTATCCTCAACAGGAGAAAACAGAAAATGAAAGACAGTCCCATGCACACGTTGTCCTTGATTTAATCTCTTTGTAGAGTCCCAGGTGTGAAGGAGATCCCTCCAAATGAATGTATAAAAATCTTTACAGTCCTGTTTGTGGAAGCTGCTGCTGCAGTCAGGATGGAGCGCTGTGCTGATGCAGTCGAGGTGTGGCACCGGGGGTGACAAATACAGCAGCCTCTATTTCTGTCGTCCCATCTCACGCCACGGTAATCACCTCCACCCTCAATCTCTGTCTCGCTCTCTCTCATCCATCGCTCTGCTCATCTCTGCTGTCACTATCTCTCTCTCGCTCTCTCTCTCTCCTTGGCTGCCTGAGTGCTGACGCATGCTCCCCTCATCCCGCTTTGCCTGCCACTCTCTCTCCCCTCTCTCTCTCCCTCCTCTCTCTCTCTCTCTCTCTGTCTCTCACACACTCTCTCTCTCTCTCTCTCACTCTCTCTCTCTCTCTCTTTCTGTTTCTATTCCTGTGCCTCAGGCAGCACTCCAGCCTGCTTACCTCCTCTCACTCATCATCACCAGGAGTGAAACATTTCAGCATCCATGCAGGGGAGTACACACCAGCTCTGAGTTGTTGTTGTTTATTTTTCACCTCTTTTATTGCATCTTTTCTTTTGTTTGTCTGTTTTTCTCCCACACATCTCTCCATCAAACTGTCAGCTCCACTGTGACGATCCCACAGACCACAGTATAGGAGGATATCTGGTGCTGCTTCATTCAAAATGGACTTCCTGATTGCTCGCCGGATGCCTAATCCTTCTCCTCTGTTGTTGTTGTTTTTCTCTCACCCCCTAACCCGCTTTCAGCGCCCCTCCACTTGATTTTTTTCAGCCTCGGCTCAGTGATTTGATGAGTGGTCGCCTCCTCTATTGCCGTGGCAACATCAACTGGTTCCCACCTCCTCCCTGCTCTCCTGTGCCCTGTCGTTACAGCGATCCAGTCAGCGGTGGTCCTGGGAGAAGCAGCCAATGAGAGCGACACAGGCCGACAAGAGGAGGGAGGAAGGGAGGGAATGAGGGGGAGGAGGGTGGGGAGGGACAGGACGGGAGAGTCCTAATGAGGAGAGTTAATCCTCCCCGTGAGAGGGAGAAAAAAACATAGCCATGCTGCATTGTGTGTGTGTATGTGTGTGTGTATTTTTGTGTGTATTTGTGTGTGTATAATGCAAAAACACCTCTTCACTATCCAGGCCATCTGGATCCTTGCTGAGTGGACATCTGGATGGAGGGAGAAATAGAATAAAAGAACAATGCGTGTGTGTGTGTGTGTGTGTGTGTGTGTGTGTGTGTGTGTGTGTGTGTGTATGTGTGTGTGTGTGTGTGTGTGGTGAGAGAAATGACCTGGTCTTCTTAAGTATTAGTGACAAAGGTGACAGTATCACTCAGTTTGTTGTTCATTCTGCCTCTCAATCCTCCATATTCCTACTTCTGTCCTTCCTGAGTCTTCCTTCTTCTTTCCTTCTTCCATCCTCTTCACTTCCATCATCTTGTATCCTGTCTCCTTTCTCACCACCACCCTTTTCCTCTCCCCCTTTCTCTCTCCCTCAGATTCTGTTTTGGTCCTGGTGATGTCCTCAGGCCTCTTATTCGCAGCCGGCTGAGCAACATTCACTTTTTGCTTTCTTTCTGCTCTGTTGTTGCCTCGGCTCCTCTGCAGGCCGGCTGTCACACATGAGAGCGGCACGCAATCTTGCACTGTAAACACACACACACGCATACCCCAACCCCACACAAAAGCACTGTACGCACATCAGCTGACAAATATTTCTACACAAAAATGACACGCAGAAATACTCAGCATGCAAAGAGCACAAAGGCCTATGTCTCTGCAGCTTGAATTGAGGACATTGGCAGCAATCACAGCCAAATGTCCTCTTCCATAAATGAGCCCTACATGAATTGCTACAATCTCATTGGCTAACTCCTCCTGTTCTGTTTTTTTTTTTTTTTGTGAGTTGTTGTGTTGTTCCTCGTCTCTTACTACAACACGAGGCCCATATCATGTCAGGTCAGCCCCCTGGAGAATCCTGTCTGAGGGAATATGGCCAACGATGGCAGAGCTACACTGTTCCCTGTCCAGATTTAGGCCCTTAAAATAAAAAAAAGAGTTATAATCACAGCTTAACAGAGCCCGTCTTGACCATGATACTCCTAATACTAAAAGGATACTATCATAATGAACATATGTACTTGACTCATAGAAAATTGTTCGGGTAAGTAGTCATAGATTGAAAGTAGCATTTAAAAAAAAGGGCATTTCTCTATTGACCCCAATTCTCAACTTCTTTTCTAGACATTTGCTCACTCTATCAACACTATTCATCAACAGATCATTTTATACATTCAAATCTAAATTTTCATTGATTTTCGTTGATTGTTGTTGATGGTGATAGCAGGAGGATCAGTTATGAGTGTTAGGAAAGCAGAGGGACTGCGTGAGCATGAGGAGCAAATCTGCAGCATTAATAAGTGCTAACTGGTGAATAATGGCCTGTACTGTGATAAATATGCATGCAAACTCAGATTATTTG
Source organism: Xyrichtys novacula (assembly GCA_962446985.1). Lineage (NCBI taxonomy): Eukaryota > Metazoa > Chordata > Actinopteri > Labriformes > Labridae > Xyrichtys > Xyrichtys novacula. The sequence goes on from OY660877.1 coordinate 8,509,833, forward strand.
CTTCTTGGTACCACACTAGGAAATTACAAAAAAGTAAAAAATTATTTGTTTAACTGCATTACCATAGACATTAAGTCAAAGCTCTTATTTATGCCAAGGTAGAGGTTCTACCTCAGTCACACCTTAAATGAGACACATGCAAATATGATACAGTGCATTCATAAAAAAAAGGACAAAAACATCCCTTAAATTAACAGTTAATTGTGGTTAATATTTATCATCTCAACATTGATCAAAATCACAATAATCATTTTAGCGATTATATTAAAGCATTAGTCTAAATATAATTCAAAATTATTCATTTCAATCTATAACTTATTATACAGCAACAGGAGGCCATCCCTCGACTAAACTATTTCACAATGTCACTTTTGCTTATCAATAACAGAATTACTATCTATTAAGATAGATTAATCAATATTTTATCACAGACTTTAGGCAAAAATAGCTGGTCATGCTGGTTGTGTTTGAGCCATTGTGTGGTGCAGACACCTGCCTCATGCTTGGGCTGTTGCTCTGGTTAATGGCTAGTGCCTGGACACTAGGATACTCTACTATCCAGATGTAAACAAGCACAGATGCCGATGTCATCTTTTAATATTTTGATCAAGAAAATTGAGTTTAAGTTGTCTGTAGGCTGTGCCAACATGACGTGTTCGATGTGGAACCAGCACAAGCATGAGGACATTACCTTGACGGAGGGTTTGAAGCTGGTGGTGCTCCCTCTGCTAACAGACTCTTTGATGCCTTGTTTAGCCGTGTTAAATAAGGTCTGCTCAGTTTTGACTGTTTCCGAAGTGCTTTCTTATCATTAGACTAATCAGTTAGTCTAAATTAACATTTTTATTTTGTATCTACGAATAACATTTGCGACTTCGTATAAGCCACTACAAGCATTCAAAGAGAAAGAGAAAATGTAATATACAACAGAGAAAGACACATCAGGCATAGACAGTGCAACCCTGCTTTAAAAATCATGTATTTAAGTTACAAACCTCCAGAGAGCAGCAGGGTAAAGAGACAGAGACAGACAGCGTAGACTTCCTGGCCGATTGAGGCCATGATAAATGGAGCGGGGCCGATCTGTGGAGTCATGTGGGGTCACTGCTGCTGCCCACTGCCTCCCTCTGATGAAATTAACATGCTCTGTTACAGACTGTACATCACTGTATACAGTCTGTAAAAAATTACCACGTGAATATTTCCTTTTACTCACAGATTCTCTCACATGAATCAATGAATGAGATGGGAAAGGCATAAAGGATATTCAATCCCTGTTTTGGCTGAATAGAGTAAAGTATGTACTACAGTTTGTAGTCATAAATATTATCTCCAAGTGAACTTTGATATCGATGCATTGAGCTTTAACATAACTGAAATATTTTGCAGAAAAGAGTTCAGTAATATATTTGGGCTTAGAAAAAACACATTTACAGTGGCCCCTCTGCAATGACCTGTACCGTTGCCGACTACTGTATTTTTTTTTTACAAACTCTCCTCAACAAACCTGAAAATCTCCTCCACTGACCTACTGGAGCGCTAACCTCTGACCCTGGACCCCTCAGTTATCAGCCATCTTGAGTCAGGGGGAAGGTAAAGGCGAGCCTGTTAAACACGTAAACGCCTTCTCTGTGCACATGATGAAGAGCAGAGAGACGCAGAGCAGACAGGCTGTGGGTGTACCGGTCCTGTGTTTGGGCCCAAACATCATTTAAACCCTCCCTCAGAGAGACCGTTTAGAGTCCTGACAGACCCAAAGAAGCGGGACCCTGGGGTCACTGCTGTCTCTTTACAACTGTTGGTGGGCAGGCCACAGGCTCTGTGGGCAGTAGTAAGCTTTTACACAGGAGCTGCACAAAGTCCCTGATGTCTACTTCTGATGTGAGGCATGGAGGATGGAAATATCATCAGGTCCAGAGAGAGAGAAGGAGACTTTCAGTCAACTGTAACATCCTTTATATACAGGATTTGCGCAGCCTTTTTTAAAGACTTTCCTGATACCTGCAGTGGGTCTGCATAATTTTTAATATAATGTCAAAGAACAAAGAGTTAAATTTCTCTGTGATCATTCAAGTGTTTTTCTTTTACTATATAAAAAAAGCTATACGCATATAAAAAAAAAAACACATTTGAATTAAAACATTATTTGACCACAGAAGTGGCAATTACTTTTAATCAAATATTCAAGCTATTGTCGCAGCTCATTATAACATCAGGATACTACGTATAAAGTAAAGAGTCATATTTTTGTTTTTTTTTATTGTGAAAATTAAGGCAACAGAAGTTCGATTGTAAAAAAATATATTTGTTGTTTCTGGTTCCATGTAACAAATAAAAAATAGTAGTCATCAATTTCTAAAGTTGTAATTTCAGCAACATTGTCAGAAATTCTGGTTTTGGCCCATCAAATATTTGCTTCTGTGCCTCCTCTGTTACATTATGTACAAAAATTCAGCAGAGATATTTCACTTACGATTTTGACGCTTAACTTTTAAATTACTGAAACTGTGCTCCTGGCTAAAGATATTATACACAGATTATGTGTGAATGAAGTCAGGAATTGATCTTTTTTTTTTTTATTCTTCCAATAGAAAAAAAAAGGCCACACCACACCCCCACTTTATAATCCATATTTTCTATATATTTTTTTATAAAGTAGACGATACTACAATTAATTACAGCCCCAAACCCTCAAAATCCATGACAGACATTATACAAATGTTGCTTTTACTCTAATCTACTCTGTAAAATTACTATTTATATTTTGAAGTTTAGCATAAATTGTTTTTCACTGCTCACAATATATTCTAATAAATTTATAAATTTGAAGAGTCTGTTTACCGAGCTAACCTAAGTGGTCTAATCCTTGGTTACAGACCTGTTTTAAGAGTGACTCCTTACAATTTCAATTACCGAAAAGAAAAAACTATCTCTTCTTGTGGATTATGGTCACAGTACCAGCCATAACTTCTGGTCAGACTTCAGCAATGACTTCACTTCAGAAAGGGTGAAAGGAGGCATACAAACCATATGTAAAGAAGTGTAAACGCAGAGTAATGACTGCTGATCTCAGAGTCTTGTGGACACTCTGAAGGAGTTAGATCATCATCACTCACAGAGGAGGCGAGTGGAGTTGTGGTCAGGGTGTGGACGGTGAATAAACACTACATTGGCCCTTTCAGCATTTTTTCAGCTTTTACCTCATCTTAAAGCCCAGTAACTCCTTTTTTCTTCTTGCTGAAAAACTTCAGATTTCTAAAAACTTGTTTGATGTTTTGGTTGACTTTTTCTGCAACTCTTAAACTCTTCATTAAACTTTAAACAGAAGAGAACATTATTTCTCCAAAAACTGAGACATTCACATCATTTTTCAATGTGTTAAAGCTGGAGCACCAAATACTCAATTTTTCCTCAATTCATAAAATTTGTGAAATGATGAAAAAAATAAGGTGTTGAGATCTAATATCCAGTCTGATGAAATCTAATGTCTTTTCTTTTTTAGCCACTAAACATTACTTTATATTTCCAGCTATGAAAATGGGTGCAGAAAAGTTCAAGCAAGTGAAATTAAAGGTAGGTAAACTTGTTTTTCCTAAAAACTTTAGAAAGAGTTTTCATAGATGAGAATTTTAATTTTTGGACGTTAATTGTTTACCCAAAAGAGGTGAGAGTGTGCTCTTGGCCTGAAAGTATTCACTTCTTTTCCAGGTGAATTGCACATTAAACATAGTGAGCTCTTTTTTGGACAGCGTCTTGGGATAATGACTGTTGTGAAATGACTGTTGTCATTTGGTGCTATATAGATAAAATTTGATTAATGATTGATATATCGAATATACTGACTGTAATAGTGTATACTGAATGTGAGCGATTTATTCTGGCATTTCTTCAGTGTTGATCTTTTCTTTTTCTTCTGTAAATCTGTTGCAACTGTTTCAATTTGATTTTGGATGTTCATTACAAAATTTGTTTTTTGCCAACAAAATACTTTCCACTTTATCAAAAAATAGAGGCGCTGATACTGACAGTTATTTAACCTTTTAATAAGTGGTCAATCAGTTTTTTGTTGTAGTACTTCTTAGTCTCAAATGAAGCTCATTGGTGCTCCTGTTTACATCAGTCATTCTGTTTCATCAGCAGCAGCTCAACAATGCTGGTTGGAAAAGTTGGATGTTGGTTGGTGTGTAAAAAACTGATCAATCTGGGCCGTCATCCTGTCATCTGATAGATTGTTCAGTTCATCTACTGAGTACAAATGTTCAAAGCCTAATATTTCTATTGACATGAAAATCCTCTGTGAAGATTTCTTATCACCTGGCTCTTAATCCGAGCTGAAAGTCAGAAACTGTAACCCAAAATGAAAATGCTTCGATTGTGAGAGGGCTCATTCCCAGTGCAGCAGCAGCCTCAGTCAGGATCAATCACAGTCTGGCACTGGGTCAAACATTTTAATGGTTTCCATTTACTGTAGAAGACACAATATTTCATACTGATCTGCCAGAAGGAATATTATCCTTCTCAAATCCTCCCTCATCTCTGCTTTCCCAGAAAGATTTCCACTTCTGCTGAATCAGAGGTGCACAGGCACGCTGAACAAATCCACTGTAGACAGAGATTTGTGTGTGAGAGGGGATGAATGTGTGTGTTTGAATGTGACAGAAAGAGAGAGAGAGATGGATAGATCTGCAAGCTTTATAATCCTCTCGCTCTCATGCTGTCTTTCTCAGAAGTGTTGGAGGCCAATGTGAGTCTGTATGTGCGAGTAAGCCAGTGTCCCCCGTTCCTCCTAGATGAACAGGTGGCGTTTAAGAGGGTGATCTAAAACCTGCAGGGTCATCACTGGGCTGTGTGGGGTAACAGGGGACAGGATTAGGGGGACAGGAGGACGGGATGAGGGTCCCACTGTTTCATTTAATCTGTATGTGCGTCTGTGCCAAGGTCACGGGTGAGGAGGTATTCAAATCATCAGACGCTAAAGCCTCTGTGTTTCAATGCCATCTGGGTGCCTGCTCACACAACGTGCCAGGGGCTTTGTGAGTGTTAGTGTGCGGGTGAGTGAGTGTGAGTGTGAGTGTGTGTGTGTGTGTGTGTGTGTGTGTGTGTGTGTGTGTGTGTGTGTGCGTGCGTGTGTGTGTGTGTGTGTGTGTGTGGTGACATTGAGCTGTCATTGACTACACTAGCTCATTCACACCCTCAGCTCACATGCCAACTTGGTTGTCCTTATACCAGCACAGACCTATTAAATCACAGTCCTCCAGTCAACGCTGTATATTAAAAAAAAAAACTCAAACAAAGTCATGACTGTAAACAGAATCCATTTTTATCATATGCTCCTGGTCCTGCCACAAAATGCTTCACACAACATGTTGCACTCAATAAATTCACACATGTTCATGCACTAATGGCTGAAGCCACTTACCAGCCTGAAGTGGAGATTCGAGAAACTGAATGTTTTTTTGCTCTGCTGAGTGAACTTCATATGTCATGAATAAAATGTAAAAATAAGTCTCTTTTGTCAGTTTGCTTGCTTGATCACAAGAATTCAAAATAACAATATTTTAACTATCAGTGTTGACGCTGACCATCTTGTTTGTATTTAGACATTATGTGTAGACACCACCATTAATTCCAATTAGTCCTATAACCTGTTTAAAACTCCTTACAGAGCTTTCAACACCGGAATAATCGTATATATGATTCTGACATAAACTATTTGTAAAGCTATTTAATGCAAATATTTCTTGCATGCATCACTACATTCAAGTTTTGATATTTAACATTAAATAATGAGTGCTTTTCTGACACATAAGAAACCAAAGACCTAAAAATTACCACGTTTTTAACATCCCAAAACATCCCAGACCCTTTTAAAAGAAGCTTCTGTCTATTCAAACACCAAATCTTGTTCATCACCCCTTATATATTACTCTTTCCTGATTTCTATCTGCAAGCAGCAGCAGGTCACAAAGAACTCTAAAAGGGAGTAAATACGGTCCTTTTCATAGTATTTGTTAGAAAGCTGTAATTTTTTAACTCTCAAGCCTTTGAAAAAGGTAAAGCAAGCCTTAATAAGCAGCAGCACATTCCCACATAATTAATAAACATAATAAAACAGACTTCTATATGTCAGCATCTGTCTTCTCAAACTAACCACAAGGGGGCAGCCTGAGGCAGGGAGAGGAAAAACTTACATTTTCTACAGTTTTGTTTCTGTTTCTGTTTTTTTTCCTCTGATGACGTTAATTGTCTGTCCTTGCTATAAAAAACAAACAAACAAATAAATAAAAAAAGAAGGTTACACTTCCTGATATTTTGGACTAGGCCTGATATAAGCAACTAACATAAACCTTAAATGTTTAAAAAGTGTTTCACAAATAACAGTTTACATTTTTCAGAGGGAGTCTAAAGTTCATGTTAGTGTATTGACAGAGGTGGACATGTTGCTTTTCAAGACCTGCGTGAGTGTAAAAACATATTTCTAGGACACAAAACTGTTTATCTTTATGAGAGCATGATGATGAAACTAGAGGAGGACATTATGCTGTTGAAGTTAAACATCAAAAATGAGAAAAAGCTGCAGACTGCTGCTCAGACTGATGCCAGGTCAGATGTTAATAATTCTCTTTAATGTCTGTCAGCAGCCTCTAGAGACGTAATCTCATCTATTTTTGGAAAAAGCAGATGTCCCCCCCTCAGACTGATGTGCGTGTACTCAAGTGTTGTGTTTATCCTTCTGGTTGGCCATGAGGAAAAAGTGAAATGCCAGCTTAATGATTTCTCTCTCCATGCTGACCGTGGCCTCTGACACAGCCTGACAGATGGTGTTTTAAGATTATTACAGCATACAGGGCAAAGTGAGTCCTATGAAAACCTCCTCAGAAATCCTCAGTGATTTAACACGACGAAATTTATAGATTATGAAGAAACAGTTTGAAACAGATGTTTTTACATCACTTATATGAGCAAGCGGTTATTTTTGACAACATTATCAGATATCAGGAAGTATCTAGACTTTCACACTTAGAACTCAACATGGATCATTTATGACAGATCCTGAGTGTGTGTGTTTGTGTGTGTCTATGTGGTGTGTGGGCGGTGATGTGCACTCCCCAAGGCCTGACAGAAAGAGAGCAAAAATTGCATCATCACTGCCCAGAGTGGTGTGCAGGTATGTGTTTGTGTTTGTGTATGTGCGTGGAAGTTAGATTGTAAGTATGTGTGAGTGTGTGCATGTGTAAGTGTGTAGTAGTGTGCCTGGTCAATGTGTAAGCTGCTCTTCCGGTCCCCTCGATCCACAAGGAGTGAGCAGAGTTACAACAGATAAGAGATACAACAATACACACTGTACCTTGTTGCCATGTGTGTGTGTGTGTGTGTGTGTGTGTGTGTGTGTGTGTGTGTGTGTGTGTGTGTGTGTGTGTGTGTGTGTGTGTGTGTGTGTGTGTGTGTGTGTGTGAGAGAATGACTTCAGATGTTAGGGACAAAAATACAGCTCATCAACAAACTGAAGAGATGTTTCACTAAGAATGAAAAAAAAAAAGATTTAACAACATGAACGCCATTAAGAGAAAAAACAAACTGGCCTGAGTTTTGAGGAGTTTTTAGACAGCAGCATGTCGGAGGATCTACGCACACATTAACCTTTCAGCTGACCTGGATTGATGTTTTCGAGAAATCAGTACAGGGTTTGACAAGATGACAGCATGGATCATGCAACAACACATAGCTGCTGATTGTCACAGGTTTCGCAATACTGGTTATGGGGAAACATGTATTCCTTGATGATCTGTTCCTGTTAATGTTAGCTTTTATTTCACAGGAGCAGCAAAATGAAAAGGTCATATCAGGTCAGCATGGAGGATGTTTTTTTATGGATATAATACAGACTTTTAGCATTATATTACAGTCTATGTGGCTTTTTTGTCCATAGCTCTTAAGTCAAAGGTGTGAAGCTGGGGCGGGATTTGATGGTTTAGGAGATGATCAACATGGCTGCTCATTTCCAAGAATGACTGAGGGGCCACTTTATAAGTTTATTTTTATTAAGGACAAACTAATGCCAAAAAGTTACAGAGTTCAGTGTTAAAATACTGGCATAAAGCACAATTGTTAGTCAAATATTTTACACATGATCTAAAAATCCAAAAGTATTTTTTTAATCATTAAAAGAGCCCAAAATAACCCAAGGGTCACAAATAGCTTCACCTAAATGTTTCAAAAAGAAGTGGCAGCACTTACCCATACACAGGCCTCCATTCAAGAGGTAAAATGCAAAGTTGACATGTATTTCTTTTCATTGAGATATATTTGTGTGTATAATGAATGCTCATATATTGCCATGAGGATGAAAATTATGATTCATCATGCAGCTCTTAAAAACACTTATTTTTTTAAGTAGAGCTTGAGTTAGAAACGTTGGGGAGTTTCAGTTTTCTAGGCCGTGGCTGTGTCACTAGGTGATCTATTACAGGGTCACTTAATCAGGAAACCTGAGGCATTTACAACACGGCCAACATACAATACACCCGGAAGCAGCAGACAGCATGCCAGCCCTCAGGGGGGCCGGTAACGAGATACCTGTGTATCTGTGTGAGGAAGAGAAAAAAGAGAGAGGATTATCAGTGAAAAAAAGCAGGTACAGGTGAGAGCAGAGAGCTGGTGGAGGAGTGAAAAAGACAGCTGATCTGCAGGTAGACTGACCGAGGAGACAGCAGACTGGAGCAGCAGGGGGGTTCAGAGTGACAGCCGGATGTAAGTTCAGGGTTAAAATAACACTGTCCTCTCTCTCTCTCTCTCTCTCTCACACACACACACACACTTTGACTCCCAGAGGCTCTCTTTCCTCTGAGTTCTCCTCTGTCAGTCTGGGCCCCTGCGGCCCTCCAAGCATTCAGAGACACTCTCCACAAAAAGCACACTCACTGCTGCTATTCTGGGAGCTTCACTTCCGCAACCTCACTCCCTTTTAGCTCCTTTCTCTCCATCCTCATACTTTCTGTCTACCTTTCTCTCCTATTATCAGTTTTTTTAGTCTAAATTCTGAAGAACGAGCACACTACCAGAGTTTTTTGCTAAAATTTTCATTTTGAGGGCCTTGCAGGACACGCCCTATGTGGGATCTTTGGCAAATGCAGGGACTCAACCTACATTTTTAACTTCAGGCCAGAGCAGCTGTAGAAACATCAATTTCTCTTAAATGTTTTTCCAGTTGCTGTGATTTCTTGGAACTTAATCGTGGGCAGATATCATCAGTATGAAGGGCTGATAAGTTAACCTTGGAGATCTCACTTTCTTGATCTCACACATTAAAATTTGAAGCAACAGCCTCCCCTCATTCTCACTCCTTTCAGTGATTAAAAGTCAACTCTACAAACACAACATAGGAAATGTTTCTGCGATTAAGATTTCTGCACTCACTGTCTAAAACTTTCTGTCTCTGAGTGTCCCACAAGGAATCACAGCACAGTAAAATTTCATCTCTTCTCAGAAATGTTTGCTCTTGTGTGTTACAACTCCCGGTATACTATAGACATGGTATTTCTTGCATGTTTAATGCCATGTAAACTCCCATCGATTGAAATAATCAGGGTAAAATAATCAGTCATTGAGTGAAGCTGTTAAGTTTATAACACAAAATGATGATGTCTCTCTAAATGATCGCATTGCTCAAATACTTCATGAGTCATCGTGTCTATATATCACTTTATACAAATCAGGAGAAACTTTTGCTGCTTCCAACGAGTGAATACAAACACACATTTCATATTTGACACTAATTTTAGACTTTCTCTTCATCAAGGCACTCATCACGTAAAACATAATTTATTTACAAAATCTTTTATTACAAACTCCTGAGAAAATTGCAACGAAGCACTACACAAATTGCAACACTATTATTTTATTCAACTGTTTTTAGAGTAATTACTCTGTGGGAAGAAATGCAGATGGTGTGTTGATGGCTGCTTTGATTTAGATATAGCAAGATGGTCTTGTTTTTAGCATATTTAACGTGCATAATATTCTGCTGTTAAATTAAAGAAGTGGTGTAAAATTAAAATATTTAACATGAAATACAGTTGAATGGAAGTAGCAGGGGTATGAAGCTGAAATACACGTCGGTTACCTTTTCTATAATCAAGGAGAAATTATTAAAGCTCCTATGAGGAACTTTCAGTTTGTGTCCATAAAGCTCTTCCTCCTCTCTCCAGACTGATTTAACTCTGTCATGTTTTGTCATAAACTGTTTCCTCCCTGTCTGTAATAGTTGAATCAAACACTCAGTGTGAATATTTGCTGTTGAAAATGTATGAGGAGGGGTTTTTTGGTCCTAAATGCCATCAGTGATCTTGCTTGACTCCTGCCCTCAGGCAGTGACAACAGGCATTAAAACTTCAGTCCAGAGGCAGAGATTTTGTCCTTGATAGTCTCATTTGCTTTACAGATCATGTAGAGGCACCAATGTTAATTCCAGCTCCTCACAGTAGCTTGAATTGAGTGCACATCCACCCCTAAGCTGAGCATTATGGTCGAATATTTCATCATGACACTGAAAGTCATTCATTCAGACAGTACAGCAAGCAAAGAAGGAGGTGTGACCTGACCTCAACAGTGCTGTAAAATAAGCATCTATAACAATCACAGTCACTCCATGTGTCCTTAACCCTGCTGATGTCAAAACACATTCAGACTGGGCACAACTGTAACACTGATGATCTGCCATTTACAACTAAAGTAAACTACTGCAGCTTCTGGATATAGCATGGTGTTTTAAATCAAGTTATTTGTGCACTCACAGTGGGTCATGTTGGCTCAGTGGCTGAGTTCACAGGTAAAGGTGTTATAAGCACAGTCTTTGCCTCTTACTCTCACTTCCTTTCAGCTCTAAAACAGCAAGTGTAAAAGTATTTCTCTGTGTACTGAAGCTTTCAGACACCTGTTTGGGAGTCTGGCTGAACTGCATCCTGTGCGTGGGTCTGTTTGTGCCTCATGAACAGAGGGGTTTCTATTAATGCAACAAGTCTGACTCTCACTTCCTCCCACTCTACATCGTGAGCTACGAATTGTTATCCAGTGACTGTGTCCAAAAATAGAAAATAAATAAATCATAGATGTGACAGACCCTTATAGATACACAAACACAAGTCTGATGAAACAGGAAATACACAACCAGAACCGTCGTCTGTTGATCTACAAAGACACCATAAAACCTGAACATTTTCCGTAAATGTTCCTCTTTTCTTTATTCTTCTGCAAAGCTTAAACTTACACAAACACACACAAGAAAAACCAACAGTGTTAGCCAAGATGACATCATGCTGGGTATTTGCTCTTCAGCATTTCAGAGGTGAATAGTCCCCATTCAGACATGAAGTGAGCTGGTGTGTAAACCACCCCACACTGAGGAGAGCACAGTCACGGCTAAGCATGATCTCATGTCTACATAGTTCACTCACAGACGCAGAAAAGCAAACAGAGGGCCCGACGGAAAAAAAGTTATCTTACCTGCAATATTTGAGTCACAAGAACCTGGTTTTCTTTCCTGGTTCAGGTCCAGCGCCTGCTATGACACTGTAGATACTCCCCTCAGGTTGATGGCAGGAAGTCAACCGTGTGCAGACAAGGCCCCCAGTCCATTGAGGTGAGATGTTGCCTGACTACAAGTCCATCCGACTGCCAAAGTGGCACACCTTCACATGATTTCATCCTCATCCATCGGTCAACACAGTCCCTGAAGTGTGTACAGGAGTTTCCTGAAAGAACAAAACAAAGAGGGAAAAAAAATCACTCTGTCATCTGATACGGTCTAAATACCCTGAGGTTGCCCTGTCAGATAGATAACCACCTTTACATGCACTCTGTCTCACTTTCTCTAAACCACTGAAACTGAGCACCCATGGGTCTTTGTTCACCCACAGAGACCTGATACAGTGACAAGAGGATTAGTCAGGGCCGGGACCCTGGAGAGGTTTACGGAGTTTCATCAGAAGATGACAGGACTGTATTCGAGGGTCGATTTCAAACACAAATACAGGCTGAAACTGAGCATGGTTGTTTTGGATAGAGACAGGGCAGCACTTTTAACTATTAAGAAAAAAGATCATAAACTCAGCTGTTGACCTTGAAACAACTTTTCTCATAAGTGAAAGTAAGTACTTTTGCTGATACTGTAGCAATTACTGAAGTTGATAATAATAATAGCACACCTTTTTTCTCAGGAAAACAAAGTTGCTCCTGTTCTACTATCGAGAAACAGACGGACAAAACAGACAAAAAAAAGACCAATGACATTTGATCAGTGATGTTTTTTTCTTTTTCTTTCTTATCCAGACATTCAGAAATGTGTCTGCTGTCAGTTCCTGACCCTTCAAAATACTTCCATACAGCCGGCATGTTGAAGCCTGTTGAAGAGGGGCATATGCTGTCATCACAGGCACATATGAATAATCATCTGTATGAATTATTGTTTTCAATGAATGAAATAAATCACTATTTTGTGTCAGCTTGTTTGCAGCTTGAGTTGATAGTTAAGTAATAAGCAGCAAAATGTAGTCCAGGGTAAACCAAGACCCTTTCATGTCCTGCTCGCCCTGTTGGTATTCTCAAATACATAACCACCCATTCACTATACATTATCCTTCCCTTAACTCCAGTCATGTCTGTCTTTCTATTTCAGGGCAAATGAAACCTTCAAACTACTGGAGTGAAGAGGAAGCCTGACTCTCAGCAACAACTTTCCACCCACACTCACTTTAACACATGACCAAATGGTGTGCCAGCCACACCTAAAAAGAGTCAACCACAGAGATGAGTAATTTCTCTGTTAAATGATAACTTTGCAAAACCAAGAATGAAAATGTTGTGCTTGGATGGATATAATCTTTTAGATGATCTACTTTACAGCCACAAAAGAAAATCCCAACCGTTTGATATAAATCCTAAAAACCCCAAATCAAAGAGCACAGAAGTCCATGTAAGCATATCAATATCCTACATGTAGGCCACAACCGGAAACAACCTTCAGTACTGGATGTGAATTGACTTGACATTGTTCCAAACCAGGTCTGGGGGCTGTGGTAGGAATGCCTGAGGGGCCCAGCACAGGAGAAGGCAGTATGAATGAATCAATGCAATTCACACGGACAGACGAGGACACAGTCCACCCACCACCTAGTAAAGTGGCTGACTGGAGCCTACAGTGTCAGAAGAGAAGCTCACAACAAGCAGGAACACCAAGCTATTCTTCCTCCATGCAAACCCACAACAAATGTCTCCTTTGTCTCTGAGAAAAAAAGAGGACATATGTAACTGTGCGTGGTTTAACAGCAGCACGTGGGACACCGAGCTCATCACTGTGACTATAAACAAATACACACATTTAACAGAGTGCTAGCTTTAGAGTAAAACAGTCCTGATGGGATGTCATTCATTTATTGACATATGTACTCTGCATGCATTAATGGCTCAGACTGAAACAGGGAGCTGTGCCTTTTTTCCTATTGACAACAATATGCAACATGCCGGAGGGCCACATCACATGACCCCTGCAGTTTTTACATTTTTGTTACACAACTCTGACGGTGGGCAGAGCTGGGAGAAGGTAGTTTATAGCCACAGCCCCCACCCTGGCACATGAATGAAGACAGAAAAACACCACCCAGTCCCTCGAGAGCATAAGAAAGGCCAGAAATAAACTGCACAAACACTGTGTACAAAGCACAGAGGCCACTTCATACTGAGTGCCCCTCACTACAGTGTGCAATACAGGGAGGGAGTTACTCAGTGTGGTCAGAGTCAAACATTTGGATCCGCCCATATTGAGCAAGTCCCTCAGCTTTTTCTATTCTTTCATTTAAGACTGAATTTCAGCCAACATTTGTAAACAAAGAGACATGTTTTCAATTTCAAGGGCCTCATGAGAAGTTGACACTGAAATAAAACTACAGAAATACAGGACTATGGTGTGCCAGATCATCTGATACTGACTGACATACTGATACATGTGCATCAAACAAGGAACTAGCTAAAAAACTTTTTAATGTGCTTTAATCTTACTTAAGTGACACTGGGCGTCCTGTGCATACACAGTAATGTCAAGCACATGTAATGTTGTCAATGTTGTTGCAGTAACAATGCAATGTTGTCAACCCTTAGAACAAGTGTGTTTGCTCAGGCTGATTGAAGACCTATTTCTATGGAAAATGGGGAACAGATTCAGACAAAGTACCTTAATGCACACGTGTACCACTGCTTGTCTTAGGTTTACTGGAATGTGAGGGTGCATGATGTTGTATTTTGTCTAACATCTTATCTAATATTTTAATTGTTGTTTATAATATCAAAAATACCGTTATTTGGCAAAAAAAGTTATTTATGCATCTTAGTATCTGCACACATCCACTGAGTATGATCGAGCCTAGTAGGACGGACTACTACATGCACACAGAGAACATACAGCGTATTAGACTTCATTGCTAGTGGTGGATCCCCCGTGGTGATGGTTTTGGTTGAAGAGACAGATGTTGCTCAATAAACGCCACTCTGCAGACTGGTTTAGAAAGAAACTGTGATAAAGAGAGCTTGACCACTAACTTGTTTCATCATCTGTGAATGAACCACCGCTCAGACTGTGAAGAAAATACAAAAAGCTTCAGAAGTCTGCAGTTCATGCTGAAGAAAACTTCCGGCATCAAACATCAGAGTCAAAAACTCTTGTGGTAGTTTTTGTACAATATTTGAAAAAGTAAATTTGATGACCATTTTGAAATGGTTGACCGGAACTTGAACTTTTTGATCTCAGTCCTTGCTCTTGGGATTCCAGTATTTTGTATTGCATTTTACTGCATGACTCTGACTGAAGTTAATACTATAAAACCAATTGCTTTCATTTACATCCGTTTTTAAGTAATGCAGAATTTCATGATTTATAAGCAGCAGCAAAAATTCAAGGAAAATATTGAATGAATTCAAAATATAATTATTTTTGGTCAGTATCACACTCCCCTAATTTGATGTTGACATGTCATGACATATTACAGCCCCTGAGACAGAACAGTAACAAATAGTTTGTAAGACATTTTAAGAGATTTTAAAAAAGGATCTGGAAACTATTTGCATCTATTTAACTTCTTAAATCATGGAAGGGTAATGCAAAAACAATCTGTTTCAGCTACTGTTGCAAGTTACATGGAGATTTTAAACATCAGTAGTAATCAGTGCACCTCTTCTGCAGGCTGGTGTTTCCAAATTCATGTTTGAAACAACATTTATACATAAACCTCTTCATCCCGTCTGCCAGCTCTTTGTCTTTTGAATAAGCTAATAATCAAACAGGCTGAATAGAGAGCCTGCCTCTCCTGTAGTTTCCATTGCACAGTCACTGCTGATTCATGCACTTCACTGTCAACAGAAAAGTCTTTCATTCATTCTGCCTCCCCATGCTGATGAAGTCAACATCACACCACTGACCAAAAGAAGCGTTTGAATTGTGTCATCTTTGACAGGACCTCTTCAACACTTACAATGGTCTTTGTCTTACACTGTACTGTAGTCCTCGCTCGTCCAATTAACATTTATACAGAAATTAATTCATACACTAACAAAGAGCAAGGACACAATATCAGTGGGGCAATATATTGTCATCCTGATCCATGTTTACAGTTATCAAAATTCTGGTGTTTGAAAGTTAAAACTAAAGATAATAGTTCTCTGACAAAATGTCCCTCTTATTTTTTAAATATTATTTTCAATTGTATGTTTTAAATTTTTTAAGTGTAAAAAACTTGAAAAGGCAAAGGGGTAGAACAAAGAGAGAAAAACATATACTCAGAATATATATTCTTGTGTTTAGTGTAAGCTAAACCATTCACAGGAAATTCCTAGAAAAAAAAAGGAAGACCTGAAGTAGTGGCCTAAAAACTCCCTTAATAATACACACTTGTATGAAGAGTTGGTGTGTTTTCTTGTAATGTGGTGACTTGAGGAATGTCCTTTGTGAGGAAGCTGGACATTTTACAGATTCAGTGGACCTTGTTTAAGCTTGAAAAATACCCAAATTTGTTTGGTTGTTGAAGTTTAGTTAAATTCTTCTGGGTTTTTCATCCAGTTGTAAGTTATTTATTATTTTGGACAAAATGATGTACATGCTGACTGTATCAAATCAGTCATATTGTATTGAATTGTATGGTATCCTTTTTTAGTGTCTACTGTACAGACATACAAACAAACTCATACACATTTTAATTAAAATAGTGGCAGGAGAATATATCTAAATGCATCAAATTAGCCACAAATACAGAGACTACACATGATGAAAATACATTTCTGATTATTTTAACCAATCATCATGTCACCTGGTGAAGGATGTGGATCCACGATGTTTAAGTGTTTTTTGGCACAGAGGAATAAACAATATGTGAACAAATTTTGCTTGAAGATGCATCTAGTGTAATACATCTTTCTTTGTTAATATCTTGTTATTTTTGGAGATGGTCCCATGTGATTTGCACATTATTTAGTATCTGTATCACTTTTTTTTTTATTTAGCACAGATTAAAAACAGTGCAAGGAGGGAACAAAGCCTATAGGCTTATACAAAGTTCCAGATCCGTCACGGCAGAGAAAGTATAAGGTGCAGACGACAAAGTAACTAGGACATAGACAGGTTACAAATAAACAATGATTAGGGAAAGGTCAAACAGATACAAATTGCTAATCATCAAACAGTGATAAAGACAATATAAGTATTCATAGAAAGGAAAGAAACATGATCACAACTCATCACATTATCATTTATGTTAAAATTGTTTAGAAGCAGAGCTGAAAAATTCGCTGCACACATTAACATCTTGTCCTTGGCTGTCAACCTGAATTATTGACTTTGACTCACAGTGCAAATTAGTATAGGCAGTATAAACAGCTTTAATTGCTCTGAGTCATCAAGTGTTTTCAAGCATTTTCACTTGAGCAGGAAGGTGGTGCAACACTCCCACAGAGCGGACATCCAATTTGGGAGTAGCCACTCCCTGGATTTGACACTATTGCTAAGTGCTTGCTGGGCAACGTGCCAGCACTAACAGATAGCTTCCTCTCAGTGCGTCCATCATGTCCATTCACATTCAGTAATAGATTCTGATAAGTACAGTAATAATAGTTTTCATTCAAACATCTCTTGAGGTGTGTCTAAACATGTGGGGCGAAAGGGCCAGGTTTTTAACAAAGGCTCTCTAGGAAGTATAACCATCACATGATGTAACATCAAGGGGAGGAAACACCTTCAGCACCAGCACCCGGCATTGAAATGACAAGTACAGGAGTGGTGGCTCCAAAGATTTTCTGCTCCTCTATTTTCAAAATGTCACCTTAAGAAAATACATCAAATATGTTCAGTTAAAAAGCTCAGGCCGAAGGGTAAAATTTTGCACACCAGATGTAATTTGCTCCATAAATCTTCTATAGTTTTTTAAGATGTGAGAGCTAGCATGTTAGCATCAGTGTGTCATAAAGATCTCAACACTATAGTGAAATTCCACTGAATATAACATCACAAAAATTTCAAGTCAAAGTTTATTTGTATACACATGTAGACAAAATATGTCTCACAAGTAAAAATAACACTCTTATAAGAGTGCAAATTCAGAAAATGAAACCACATACGACCTCCAGTCAAACAAAGCAAAACACAAACATCACAAATGCTCTACATATCCCAACAACTCTAAAGCAAAAACCAGTCTCAGTCATATGATCACAGCCTGTCCGTCCATCCTTCAGTAAAAGCTTAGTGAGCAGAGCATGACTGACTCACTGTCAGTAATTACCTTTAACTTAATAATGTCTCATGACTGACAGTCTTATTTAACTACTTTGGTGAGTAATGGAACGTCCTCTAAGTAATGAGATCAGAGCTGAAATGTGGATTTAGTCTAGCAATGAAAACTGGACCAAAAGATTCGAGATGCAAGATTCAATATAAAGCTTCTTTTCCTGCTAATTTGACAATGCTCACTATGTCAGCGCTATCACTGCCAGGCTTTGTATTTACATTACCACCACAACTTTTAACAAAAGACACAGGTATGCCAGGTGTATCGCAAGAGTGGGTGCCCATTCAAACGGTCGGTAGCATCTTTTCTCTCTATTTAAAAATAACCAACCAGATATAACATGTCTAAATGTCAAAATGTGTCCAAACAATTATTAAACATTTGCATTAATCTACAATAAAACAAAATCTCTAAGAATGACTGGTATGTTCACACAAACCTGATTCAACTGCAGTCTGCTGTTGGGCAGTAACCTGGACTTTACCCCGTCAAAAGACAGTGGGTCAATTTGATTTTATAGTCCAACATTGGCAAGCATTAAGGTTAATTGTACCAATAAAAATCACTTATCAGCAAACGGCTTACATAATGCCAAGCATAAAACTGAGAGCATTACTCATCGATCTACAGATAATGACAGCTGTTACAGCAAACGAGAGGTGTGTGTGTGTGTGTGTGTGTGTGTGTGTGTGTGTGTGTGTGTGTGTGTGTGTGTGTGATGGGACAGGTGTGTGGGTGTGTGAGGAGTGAAGATACAGGATAGTGTGTGTATTTTTGCTCTGAAAGTACAATAGCGATAAATCACTGACAGTCAGTGACCGACTACCCTCGTTCTTGTCTGTGAGGGAAAGAGAGAGACAGATTGGAGGAGGACAAAAGCTTTGTTCTGCTGCCTTCAGGCCTTGTATCTAACACAAGGTGTGTCAGGTGATTGTGTACAGATGTGTGTGTGTGTGAGAGAGAGAGAGAGAAAGAAGTAGTAAGAGACAGACCGGGAGAGAGACTAAAGAGAAAGAAGAAGAGATATAGAGCAAGTGGAAACAAGCAGAGCCCCTATGAAGCCAGGCTGCATATTTCATTTTCCTGAAGTCAAACACATATTTTCCGAGCAGGTGTTTTACTCATCCTGGTTGATGCAAATCCTTTAAAAAAAATAAATAAAATATTAATCTATACGTACTCACTGCAGCTTTGCAGAATTTAAGACTTTAATACACAACAACACAAAAGTTGATTAAACTGGTTAAAAGACGCCCACTCTTTTTTTTTTTTTTTTTTAATTATTTTACTTAACTTATTTTCCTCTGACACACACTTTTCTTAGCCCTTACAACTTTCCATTACAAAGTATGTACAACTTGGAACTAGACATTTAACTTATAAATACAAGACAGTAGTGCAATAATGAGGAGTGCAGTGGAGTGAAGAGGGGTTGTGAAAATGTATGTCGATATATAACAGTTGGGTTATGTACATGAGGTAAACATACATTATGTTTTAACAGTATAAACATTAAAATAAATATTAGATGACAGTGTGTAGAGGCCTGTGTCTGATGAGAGGACTGATTAACTGTTTAACAGTTATAAAAGTCATTTACAGCTACGGTGGTCTTTTTGTGACCCAGGGGAAGAAGCTGTCTTTGTGTCGGCTGGTTTTGGCGTACTCTGATCTGTAACGCCTACCTGAAGGGAGGACTTTAAACAGTTGCACTAAAAGTATGCATCTATATAAGCTGCCGCAGTGTCACATTTAATTTGCTGTGGGTAAGTTTTTGGTATGTTGACATTTTCAGCACTGACTGATGTGTCATATCAGTCTATGGTGCTTTTTATCATCGGTTTTAAGCTCGACACAGCACAACTTTAGGTTCTTCTAATTCAGATCAAAAGCGATTCCAGTTATGGCAAATGTAATTGGAATGGACTGAGGTATAAAAAATATGGTCCGATTTTTACAATTTATTTAAGGATAAGATAAGCAAATTTCATTGTCAGAAACGGCACATAAAATTGGAATTTGCCTTCAGCATCTTGAAAACATAAAAGCATAAAACAGACAGTAAAGAGCGAGTTAACGACAGAAAACACATTCAGAGCAGCGGAAATGCATATGAGAGTAGTGACTTCTTGGACTCTTATGAGTGCTGTTTTCAGGAGTTTCCTGATCTACTTGGTCAATAAAAACACCTGCTGCTGTACATGAGAACACTCTAAAAAGTGACAGGTTATCACCTGACCTTTGTGTTACTGCAGTCTGCACCAAGAGCTGAGTGTTTGTGACTCACAGGTAAATAAATAAGAACGCCCAGTCAGCTTTCATTTTCTGATCATGCCAGAACAAAAGCAGACCTGTGAAACTGAAAATGTTTACTTCATCCTCAATCCTCTGGCCTGAACAGAAATGTGATATATTAAATATACGTCTGTGTATCAGGAGAGATGTTGTCATATGCATTACAAATCTGGCATATTTATTGCTATCACATTTCCAGGATATAAAGATGTAGGTTTACAGCATATTCAAAATAAAACATTTTCACGTTACACTTAGAAATTCAAGTAGGGGAGACTGGGGTAAGATGAGCCATTTTTCATATTTCGGATCACCACATAAGGCAATCATAGTTTTGTCTCTAATTAGTGTATCTGCATATATTTCAAGATGTTGTGCATCCCTGCAAACCAACAGAATGAGTGTAAACATAACTGTCTTGATAATATAGCATGCCAAAAAAAGTGGTCTCCTATGGTCAACTATAATAATAATAATAATGCATCAGATTTCATAGAGCACTTTATCAGAGACCCTCAAAGCACTTTACATTGGATACATTGGATGATCCTTTCATACAAAGCAAAATTATGTCATACATATAGGCATACAATAGGCTGTGCATGTCTTATAAATGTCATATATAAAATATGTACAATTAGATGTCGGCCATATGTCTTATAAATATATAAAACCTAAAATACCTATTTGTTCATATATGAACTTGTTCCTATTTCTAATTGATTTCAAATAAAGTTTGTCCATGCACATACACATGTACATATGTCACATTTCTATACGGGAGTCCTCTGCACAGGTCAAATAAGGTGAGACTCTGAAGGGAAGTTGTCTGTGACTCTAGTTGACTTTCCTTGTAATCTGTTTTTTAAAAGAAAAAAGGGTCATAAATCAAATTCATACCAGTGAAAAAAAAAGAGAGAGAGAGTTTCTTAAAAATTACCTGAACATAAATGTGAGTACACTTTGATTTACAAATGATGACATTTAGCCAAAAACCCCAGACTCTTACCCAGAGCTAATCCTTGGGTTAAGAATCATGAGGAAACTTAAAATAAGACAAGAGACAGACGACGTATTACCCTATAATATGACAAAACATCTAACACGACCCATGATAAAAATTTAATTATGATACCGGGAATTAATTAATGAACTGCAAGACTATCTAAACATCAAAAACATCATCATGCATTGACTGCAATTACATAATAATGATAATAACAATAATAATGCATCAGATTTTATATAGCGCTTTATCAGAGACCTTCAAAGTGCTTTCCACTGGATACAACAATCATTCACTCACACAGTCACACCCTGGTTGTGGTAAATTCCTCTTCAAAAGGTGAGTTTTGGTTTTGGTTATTATACCAAAACCAAAACTCAAAAACTCATGATACATAATGACATGGTAAGTCAAAATGAAGGGGGAATGTATTTCAAGCATGAAAGAAATTTCGGAATTAAAAATAATTTTGCAAAACAGTTATCACATTGAGTCAGGTTGATATATTGGTATATTAAGTGTCCGGGAAACTACAACTAAGTCTTCACAGGGTCTTACCATCAGTTTATCATCAGTCAAATATGTTTGACAAAAATAGGTGAATATTTAAAACAGTAACTTTAACAAGCAGTAACCACGTACATTAAATGGATTTACAGAATAATGCCATACTGACCATACGAACCAGTCAACTACACAAACTACATTGAAGCTATTAATAAAAAAAGAAAAAATATAAAGTCTTACCATATCATATTGATGTGTCCTCTCAATGAAAGCGGCTGAGACAAGTCTTTGGAAAACAAATTCAGGCCAGCCTAAATTTAAAAAAAACGCCATTTGCACATAGTCCCACAAATGGACCCTCTTAGGTCACCTGCAGAATTCTGTGATGACACAAATATGTTCAGGCCTTCAAATACACTGACTTTTTTCTTTTGTTTATTGCAACTTGAACCCAATTTTGAAGAAAATGTGAGGTTACAGTTGTGTTTGGAGGCGTCTGTGTGCCTCCTACCCTACATTTTATAGCCAAGAGTCGATAGACGTGGCTGTCCTCTTCCACAGGTACGTGAAAATATTGCTAGACGAAGCAAATGACAGGAAAAGGTCGAAATTTTAAGTGAACTCACCTGCAGTAAAACATAATTAAGCTTCTTAGTTTAATTTGACTCACCTGCGCGGTTTATTTTTCCATCGCCACCACATACTGTAAGTCTGACATGAAGCTGTAACTGTTCTATCACAAGTTTTATGGGTTTTGTTTTTTTTTACTTTTCAAGTGTTTTAAGGGAAAGCTTCCCTACAGTAGGCTTTAGTATTTACCTATCATATTGCATTTGACCAAATTACAGTTTAGTGCGCAAAACACGTTCACCACAACACCCCAAACAAACCCAGCACCTGCCCAGCAGGCTTCTGCCAACTTGTATGGTAGCCCTCAATACAAATATAACAGGTGTTTTCACCACTGCTCTATAATGCACTTTTATTTTACACACTGAAGCCAACACTTCCAAACAGAAATGATAAATGAAAGCATGTGTACGAAGTTTTTTTTTTTTTTTAGTGAGCTCGCCTACCTGTCAATCTCAGCGCCTGTCACCTGCTGTCACCTCCTGTTCCGGTGCGTTTCAGCACTCCAACAAACCGGCTATCAGTTTCCAAGTCCTGAACTGTGTGACGCTTTGAATGGCCTCTGACATGAAGTGAGTGAGGCTGACACTGGCTAAAGTTTGCACTGCTCTGTATTCAGTAGTTAACACGCACGCCAGTTCTGTCCTGGACCACAGAGACTGACAGAGTCCCACAGAGGTTTGAGCTCAGAGGCTGCTGCTGGCGTCAGTTCTGTGCTGTCTTTGTACCATACAAAGATCGTCTATGAAACTCAAGATGGATCACTACAGTACGGGAATTAATTTGGCTTTAGTATGGGCATTTACCCACAACTACGAACGCAATAAGAACTCAATGTTAGTTAGTTAGTTAGTTAGTTAGTTAGTTAGTTAGTTAGTTAGTTAGTTAGTTAGTTAGTTAGTTACCTTCACATTCACAATGAAACATACCTAAATTTTGTTTTGTTTTGGAATTGTTATTAAAGTTAAAATCTTACACAGATATATCATTTCATTAATCTTTTTAAAAATTATTATAGTTTCCGTGTATAGTTTATTATTTTAAGCACCCCTATCATGGTACTTATCATAACCATGCCGCATTTTTAAAACTACTTTTTTTTTTGCCAAACACCTCTCTTCCAGTGATTAGACTGTGTGCATTGATGTTTTATTTTGAAAAATGTCTATACAACAGTGGTTTCAAATAACTGACTTTTCTGCCCCTTTGAAAAGAAGACATTATTGAGTACTTTATGTCCTTTATTTTGTCTATTTTGAAAATGTGCAAAAATTCAGAGCTCAATTTTTGTAACTTGAGTCTGTGGGACATTCACATTACAGTGGACAACAAAAATCTCTTTGATTATATTCCATGTGTTCTGCACTGGTCTGGGCCCTGCTTATACAGTAAAAAGAAATGTTAATTTTTCTTATTTTCTATAAGCCTGTGACAAAGTGTTTGATTGGCAAACTTTTAGCACCAAGTATTTCCAGTTTTTTTTTTTAATTCTGAAGTCATGAGATCCCAATTTGTAACAGAAATCCTTGACAAAGTGAGAGCTCTTGTTTCCCTTTCATCTCTGATACACATTCAAACTGTCAGCCCACTCTTAAAGGCACATGTCACAGATTTACACTGTTGCTACACTGACCCCAGCTGCAAGGAAAGTTTAGTATTTAGGTAATCAGAATAATTCAAAATCAAAGTTACAATCGAATCCACTAAAAGGTAAAAATAACTCCACATTTGACAAAATCAATTGGATTATGTTTCTAAATTTCAAGCTTGAGTAAAAGTTTTGCTGCATATTCCCTCAGGAACAGTTTTTCCATACCTCTAATTTAAATGTAAATGTGTATCATGAGTAACTATACCTAAGTGAGTGGAAAAGGTAACATGCAGACAGATTGATAATGTAATGAAACCAAATGATTTACTTTGTCTCCATCAGCTGGTCAAATATTGTCATGACAAGTGTAAATCTCTGGTCAGTGTGAGGTTCTTTAACAAAAGAGTCCTAAATGGTAAAACATGCATTACTGGTGAGAAACAACAAGATCTGACACCACAAATATGTGGGTGTTCTGACTGAGACTGGCATACTTGAAAGGTTTGATTTAATAGAGCTATGCCTCCACACATACATGTCTTAAATGGAGATTTCAGAAAGCAGGAAAAAAGTGCAGAACCTTGATTCCAAAATTGAATTCATAATTTTTATGCAAAAAAAGGAGCAATTTGTGGCTTTCATCATTTACAGCAAAACCAATCAGTAAAACTTTATTAATAAAGCACTAATTTACGACAAATGTTATCATGGGACGTTTTACAAGAGCTGCTCTAGACCATACCCTTCAGTTATATTTACACTAAGACCCAACAACAAGATGGGACAAGATCAGACCCACTCTGATCCCATCAACATCTACATGCGTGCAACACTTATTAGAGAGATACAGAAAGAGAGATATGGATAGAGCCAAACAACAATTGTACATACTGATGTATGGTCTCCGTGCCAGAGATAGTAGAGCAAGAACTTTTTACGGGAATAGCATGTTAATGATTATAGACTAATCTAAGCTTGATTTGTGGCAAATTAAATCAACAGGTCAATAACAATAGCATAGCCGTGATTGCATTCGTATTAATGACACTAAGGTAAATAATTGAGGTTGGAATTAGATCAAATGAAGCAGAAATGCTCAAAAAGTTCTACAAACAACAATAGCTCTGTAACAATGTGAGAGTGAACGACTTAAAGCTCCTGTGAGCAACTTTTGGTTTGTCTTGATTTTGACACCCTCGGTGGACAAAGCAGTTGTGTGTAATTTGTGTTCTTGATAATGGAGATTTAATTCAGCCTTCTTTTTCAGTTATATGTGCTGCTCAAGAGTCTGTGATGTATAACAAGAGGAAAGACTATTGGAGATGTAAAGCTAATCACTCTGAACCTCCTTTGAGTGATTTTAGACATTAAAACACACACACACACACACACACACACACACACACACACACACACACACACACACACACACACACATATATATATATATATATATATATATATATATATATATATATACAGTATAGGCCAAAAGTTTGGACATACCTTCTCAATCAGTGTCTTCTCTTTATTTTTTTATATGATCATTGTAGATTATCACTGAAGGCATTAAAACTATGAATGAACACATGTGGAATTGTGTACTTATAAAAAAAAGTGTGAAATAACTGAAAACATGTTTTAATTTTAGTTTCTTTAAAATGGCCAACCTTTGCGCTTGATGACAGAAGTACTGAGTGACTGACTCTGCCAATCACAAAGTAACCCTGACAAGACACACCTGTGCAGTAAAAACCACTTCAGGTGACTACCTCATGAGGCTCATTGAGAGAACAGCGAAGTTTGCAGCGCTATAAAAAAGCAAAGGGTGGCTACTTTGAGGAATCTAAAATATACGTTTTCAGTTATTTCACACTTTTTTCTTAAGCACGATTCCATGTGTTCATTCACAGTTTTTATGCCTGAGAATGTACAATTAAAATAGTAATGAGAGTAAAGAAAATGCATTGTAGTTTGTCTTATAGCCAGTGAAATGAATTTATATCCAAACAGCTCATATTAATACCTTGTTGAGCAGTCTTACTTAAATATAACTGAAGGAGGCATGTACACCAGGACTCATTTCTGATTGTTTATTGCAGCAACAGAAAAGTAAAGCTAAGCACATTTTCTACTGTTTGAAAAGGAAAATGCATTGTTACATTAAACACTTTCAATGTCCATGTTTTATGAATTTTAAAAGACTAATCAATCAATTCCTGTGTTTTCATTACAAAAAGGTTGGTTTTTGTTATACTTTTGGGCACTTTTGCCTTTAATGATAAGGCTACTAAAGAGAGATGGGAAATGAGGGATATGGGGGTTCAAGTGCAGCAAAGGGTCGAGGCCAGGAGTCGGACCAGCGACCGCTGCGATGAGGACTTAAGTCTCTCTGAGTTCTTCATAGAGTAAAACAATTACATTCTTTTTTTCCAACTGGAGGCTTAGCATCAGCTAAAAAAAAGACAATAACAAGTGTAACAACTGCTGTGTAATTTTTGACATCCATTCAACAACGATTTCTTTCTTTCTTTCTTTGTCAGTTTTTATACTGTAACTGGTCATTTTTCCTCTAATTGTTGTGTCATAACAGGCTTTGAAAGCAGTAACTTTTGATTTTTGCAGAAAACAGGAAAAAAAAAGAGAGAACAGAAATGTCAAAACTAAACAAAACAAGTCAAAGGTACATCCTTCAAAACATATCAAACAAGTATTCTTCTGCATGTAGCTCTATACCGCAGTCAAAACACAACAAGGCACAACGAAATATCTGAACATGAATGAACACATCAAAGTAGAACACAGGATTTACTCTCACACCCAGTAAATAAATCAACAGAAATAAAAACCCATCTAGCAGAGTACTGATCTTTACTGGAAGAACTGGACCAGGCAGCTGGGACCACAGAGGCCATTTTCATGTCTGTAACATTTTCTTGAAAGCAAAGATCTTCTGCACCTGTCTCATGTCAAGTCCAAAGGAAAGACGACATACCTGATTAATGTTTGATTGAAAAGAGGCAAAGAGGAATTTTAAAGTCATGCAGTGTCAAAGCAGACAGACAGGAGTCGCTTTAATAAGAGCTCGAGTAAAAACTTAGCACCACCTGTGGAAGCTACGGCGAGGGAACAGCCTAGAGGGCTCCTACAGATGCAAACATGTGGGATGTGAAGCAAGGAACTGTATATACAAACATTATGGGAAACACTGTCCCCGATAATAAAAACATCCACCCCTACAGTGAAATATGGAGGGCACTGCCTCCGATACAGACACATACTGGTAGAATAAAAACTACCTTCTACGTTTTGCACATTATGGAAGTCACTGCTCCCGATAATGCTTGGATAAGAGGTGTTCATGCACCAAGGACCTGTACTGACGCACAGAGGCTTTCAGTAAATATTCGCCGATCCAGTGTCAGTTTAAAGGAAGTCACCTCAGAGAGAGGTTTCTGATGTTTCTGTGTTCAGTACTGGCCGTCGGTCCACATGTACACCTCTGTTAGCAGATGCTGCTTTCGTCATTTCGACAGTATAACTGTCATAATTATGGAAGGCACTGCTCCCGATAATTATACATCGTTTTTTTTTTATTTATAAAAGGCGATAAAAAAAACTATTTATAGTGAACCCTGTCACTGATAAATAAATAATACAATAAATAGACGTACGGTTTGTGTTTCAGTGCCACATGGTCTCTTTCTCTCTTGGTTTTTTGGAGGCCTACAGAGGTTTGTTCTCATATCAGGAGGTGACCAATCCAGATCATTAACAAATCATTACTGCATGTAACTGGGAATCCAAAAATGGTTCCAAGTATTAGCTGATTGTCCAAAATCTACTCTAAGTGTGTTCAGGGAAACACAACAAGAGTATCTTCTGTCTTTTCATTGAGCTCCTGAATCTCTGACAGCGAGTTGAGCAGCAGATTTCAGCACAGTACGAAATTATTGCTACCGACACAAAGCAGCTCAGGTTTGAGTGTAAGGCTCCAGCAGCAGTGGAAATACCAGCAGTTTTGATCGGTAAGAGTAATGGTAAACAAGTGTTAACTTATTATATCCTTCTGCTGTGTTGAGATCTGTTGATGTCTGAGCTGGCAAACGCAGCCTTTTTCCTGAGGTTAGGACCGGACGACACTGTGCTGAAAAAAGGTCATTTCCACTACATTCAACTCTTTGATAATGCAGTGCCAGTTTAAGTAATACTGCCACTTGAAATGGCCATTTCAGGTAGTTGTTACTAGCACCAAAGATTTCAAAATGCCACTTCAAATAGATTATAAAATAAATGAAATTATGTTCAAATGATTACAGGACTGACTATGAGCGTGGGAAAGAGAATGACCTATTTGTTGTCAGTTAAGGCGAAAAAATGAGCGTGTTTTGTCAGAAGTGTTTGGCTTTTGTGGTGAATTTGGAACAATGGGAGTTTAGGCAGCTGAACTGAATAAGCAGAGGAGATGGCTGTGATGTCTGTAACATTAAGAAATAGTTCCACTTCTATCATTTTCTCAATAATCTCAAGTTAAATTTAAAATCTGTGCTTTCTGTGACTGTTGGTGATTCATCACAGCCTACTGGTTTTCACACTGTGAGAGGGCCAGACCGCAAAGAAAGAAGGTGAGGGAGGAAACATGTCTTAGATTTCATTATCCAAGGACCAGATGTCTCCTGCTAGTGAGTTGGCGCAGCCTTGAAGGGTCCAGGTAGCCAGGGCAAACTGGTTGCGGAACAGGGTGGCATCTGCGTCTGGGGTGTCCATTCGGAGGGCGTCCAGGTGGTTGGCCAGACCCTTCAGAGTGTGAGGACCAGAGCCCAGCAGGATGTGGCGGAAAGGATTCTCTCTGGGGGACAAATAGGGAGACAGCAAGTTCCTCTCCACCTGCAAAAACAAGAAGAGGAGAAGATCGGGGAAAAAAGGAGATTAGTTTTGGCATTTAAAGGGGTAGTGGACTTGAGTTTAGCTTACTCGATGATCAGGATGGAGTGAGTTTCTCTTTAATAACCTTTCGTCTCAAAATCACCTATTCTGAGCTGTGCTGACATTTTTTAGATTGATTTTGTTTCCACATTTTGACATCCTGCCCCTTTTTAAAACTTAAATTTGGGTTATTTTTACTGATATCGATAACTCTTCAAGTCCGCGCCTCATGCAGTTATGGCCTTTAACTGACTTTCTGTATGAGCCTGTGAAGAAATCAACATTTGTAATCTTAAATGCTCAATCTTGAAAAAAAGTTCTTTATGTTGACCTTCAACTAAGGATGTTCCGATACGATATTGATATCAGTACGATATCAGCAAAAACCGAATGTTGGATTATATCGGCCTGCATCTAAAATCTCCGATATCAGCACTCCGATACAAGCGGTCCATTCCAGACTCCGCTCCGGAACCCCTATCTAGCAGCACCCTGATCCAGCAAGCTCACAACAACAGCGTGCACAAGGCACTAACAAACTAGCAAGGAGTAAGAGTGATGTAGGCCTTGTGGTAGTATTTTTTGTTAAAGTCCGAAAAAGACGTTGCAGCTGAGTGAAAACTTGTCATACACGATTTTGTGCCAATATCAGATCAATATTGGTATCGGTCAATATTGAAGGCTACAATAACTGTATTGTATCAGAAGTCAAAAAGTTGTATCGGGACACCTCTACCTTCAACCCTCTCCTTCAAAGTGCAGGCCGCTTCTTATTTTCAGGCTGGAACGACTTTTTCTCAAATGCATGCAGACTATTTCTTTTTTTTCTGTCAATTCAGCTGCTGCAATATGACAGAAAGTCCTTTTTCAAAAAAGCTCTAAAAACACAGTTTGTTATCTGTTTTTTGGTTCCTGTCAGCAGAATCGTGTGAATAGTTTAATCAAATAAACTCAAGCTACATAAAAGCTGTTATTTCAAAAAGCGAACACAACCTTTTTTCAACTGCGTTCTACAAGAAATAACTAAAACTGTCCAGGGCCCTAAAAAGTTTTGCGAGTTACTCTCTAAATCTACAAAAATCAATCTTGAGTTTTGGGACATCTTACAGCCATGATGCGGTCATTAATGATGCGGCACATCTCGATGTCATCCAGGTTGCTGTTCTGGATGTCACTGAGCAGGTTGTCCGAGGCACGGCTGTACGAGCCTGAAGCTGACATCAACCACTGCACCGTCAGGGCCCGAGGCAGCTTGTCCTTCTGTATCTGGAAACACAAACACAAGAAGTTTATTGAGTCTTCCTGCAGAAACAATGAGTGTAAATTAAAGACATTTTTATTCACTCTAGCAATTTCTTGGGGTATGCAGCCTTCACAGATATGTCAGCTGTTGGGTAAATTTAACTGGTCACTCACCCTTTTAACAGCCAACACTCTCGAGTTAATCTGAGCCACGTGAGTACGAATAACCTTGTCGTACTTCTTCAGGTCAAAGTGCAGCAGATGATCATGGACGAGCCTCAGCGCCATGTGACCGGCAAACCGGGCGGATAACTCAGCCAGTTGAGTGACCTTGTTAACTGTGGCAATGTTCAGCTTTTCGCGGGTGTCCAGCAGTGTGCCAAAGTACCGGTAGTGCTGAGGGGAAAAAGCACAAAGGTGGACCAAACTTTAATTGTTTAAAATTTTACATCTTCAAAATGTTGTTCTGGGTCGTGAACTCAAAAAGGTTCAATAAAAATGTAAGTGCAAAGAAAAAAGACTTACAGAGGCTTCAGAGTTGAATCTGAAAGAAACTGAGGGAATGCCAGAGAAGGCGAGGAACGGATATGCAGTGTCATTCATCTTCATGGTCTGCAACCTGGAAAATAAAAAAGATTTCAGTGTCAGTATTTTGAAAAAGAAGTCAAGGTAGCTAAATAATCCAAAAGTAAGAATAACAGGACCCCCACACATGGACATGACACTATTAAGAAAAGCTTGTTTTTTATGGTAACAAACAAAACTCTGAACATTCAGGATGTGCTCAGATAAACAGTCTGGTCACACTTACACATTTTTTTCCCAGTCGCTCCTTCCAAACTGAGAAAAGAGTGAGGCCTTGTTTGGGTAGTTCAACTATGAAAAAGACAGTTAACAAACACATTAAGTATTGAACAAGTTTCTTATCTGTTCAGTATTTGGATTAAAGTCAAAACAGTCAATGACAGAAAACGTACAAATGTTTGAACACTTCACATTATTTAACAATAAGCTAAAAACTGTCTACCTCTCTCATCGTGCTCTGGATCAGGCTGTGCAACAAGGGGCTGGCTGACACTTTAAATCCACCATCACCTGAAACAAACAAACAAACAAAAGATGCTTAGTTGCTCTGCATCACCTTCAGAGTTATAGAAGAAAAGCGTTGATGTTGAGATAATCTAAAGGTGAAAGAAGCCTCAGGTGTGTACCTGTCACAACAGCATCCAGGTTGATGTAGGCGAAGGCTTTCATGCTCAGTGAAGTCAGATAACCCTGCATGAAACAACGGCAAAGAAAAAATTTAAGAAGACAGAAAAGCGATACATCTACATAAACCGGGACAAAGCAAAGGAGGAAACCTGTAAGCTGCAAGTCTCACCTCCAACCACTCAGTGGCACCAACATTCCCATATTCTCCAGCACTCCAGCTCGCAAACACGATACTTCTCCGCGGTTTGAATTCATCTGTGAAGAGAAAAACCAATGAACATTCATTTCAGGAAGATCTTATTTAGACTGAGCCTATCCTGTGACATCTTCTTCTTTTGTGAGCACGTTCATGACGGGAAATTTAGTAATCGAGATGAAAGACAGGAAAAAGACAAAACCGTCTTGTCTTGATAGCACAGACTGGATCACAAACATTTTTGAAAAACACAAAATGACCAAATCAAACCAGATCACACTGCAGCTGCACTGCAGCTACACCTCTACAATTTCACCAGGTCTACAGTCAGGCTAAAGAGATAAATCTAGAAGTACCTTCTCAGTAGGAACTTTTCATATGTTTATGAAAATATTGATGCAAATTAAAAACTTAATTGATAAATTTCTCTTCTGTTCAATAAAACTTAAACATGAGAAGATTGGAGAAGATCTAACTTTTTTTGAAAGCAGGACTTTGAGCCATCGGTGTTTTGTAGGAAACGCTCACACTATCCCGTTCCTATTTATACAAAATTAAGCCTTTGCCACTCAATACACCCACTCACTTTCCAAGTGAGATCAACAAAGTCCTTAAGGGCTTAGGGCTCAAGATTTAAGGAGGATATTCAGCCTACCTTTAAATCTCCTGTCCCATTAAAAGTTTCTAACCACAGATCTATCTGCGAGTCCCTGAGCTTTTATCTTATAGGTTCTTCTGGATTGTCGCTGCTGAAAGCCTGCAGCAGTTATTACCATCATTACTATCATTAAAGTCATGTGGAGAATCTAACATAAAGAGTCCTAAAACTCAGCTCGACCTCACTTAAAAAACCTACCATTCTTCACCATATCTGAGATCGAACGTGCCAGCTCAACGAGGACGCTGGTGCCGACAGTAGATGCAGCGAAACCTGGACCCCATGCATCCCTCTGGGCGCCGATAACCACATATCGATCTACAATTGGAAACAAAAGTAGGAGTGAGTCCTCATATGTCACCTATTTTTGGTCCACATCTCAAGTAGCTGATTAAAATCCTGGTTGTACCTTCATCCACAAAGCCTTTGATGACCCCGAAGACATTGTTGATCTTCTTCTCAGTGAGAACATTACTGATCTCCACAGTGATAAGATCGCTCTCTCCTCCCAGTTTGTAGAAACTTCCCCATCCGTCTGGTACACTCTCACCCCCCAGGTTCCTGCAGAGAGCAGACGATAAAAACCAACACTGATTAAATAAACTTTAATATGCACTGGTTTAAAGCGTGATGCAGCCTCTTTCATTGTCATATTTTAGATGGTCCAAAGTGCATTTCAGTCTTACGCCAAAATGCTTTTAGCTTTTTCATTTGAGATGGTCTGAGCCAAAATTTTTGGAAGCCCTGAAGACTCGATGGGTGGGAACTGGGTGTGGTTGAAGGAGGGGAAGCCTGGAGTGTAGGGATCTCCTGAGCCCATGTGGACCTGTGGGAGACAGAGAGAGGAGGGAAGGATGGTAATATAGTTTAAACGAGATTTCCATCATTAGGATTGCACAGTGAAGTCCTGGGGTCCTTTTGTCAAGCTTCTAAATTTTAAATCAGCAAAGTTAGAGGAAACTCACATGTCCAAACAGAGGGGTCTTTTCTGCCGAGGGCGAATCTGGGTAGATCAGCACAGCAGAGACATTCATTTTAGCCGCATTGGCAACCTGTAAGTACAAGGAAACAAAAAGGTCATGTGGACAACATGATAAAGAATCCATAGCTATGTAATAATACAATCATTACCAAAAACATTACCTTTATTTTCAATGTGATCATAAAGAGTTGACCGTAATATCTAAACTCTATAAATTACCCACCTTCTCTGCTAAGCTGATAAGACCGGTCTTGACCAGCACGACTCTTCCGTTCATGTTGATGCCTTTGTCCCGCAGCCTTTTGAAGTCCTCTTCCTGCCCGTAGTTTGCTTGCAAGGCAGCCCCCTGAGCAAGAAATAAAACCAAGGAAAATTATGTTTTTTTATATTTCCAATTAATATTGGAGAATTTGTCATGTTTGATCAGTAGGGATGAAACTACCTCGGGAGTCAGTACACATCAGAAATTCAAGTCAGTGAAACAAAAAGAAACTATCCTTTTTGAACAGCAGAGGGCGCTATCTGCTTTTACTTATACTTGGTCTTATTCTGAATTTTCATTGACTCCAGAAGCTGAACATTGCGTAGACATGGCAACTGTGTCCTCTCAGGTTGTGCTAATACATCTTTAACTTAACAAATAAAATAGTCTCTTCAAAATAAAAGCATGCTCATTATCAAAAAAAAAAATCAGGTTACTAAGGTGTTAAGAAGACAAAACTTTCTCCTCTATGACTTGAGAACACACACGCTTTTAAGAAAGTAATGCAAGTTTTGTATTGTGAATCCTATTATGCTGTTAATTTAGTGTAATGTTTAAGTCAAATTAATTAGGCGTTTATTTTACCGTTCTTGTTCCGGTGCCACTGTAAGACAAAAATCCATCGAGCCTCTCAGTCTGGTTCCTAAAAGTATACGTGTTGTATCCAGATGCAGGGGGATCCTGAACCTTCACAAAGTGCTCATCAGTCCAGGTTTTCATGCCGTACTCCTTAAACCTGTCGAGCATCTTGTTTCCCAGAGCCTCGTCTCCTGGAGAACCAGCCCGATGTTGGGTACTGGAAAACTCACTGGGATAAACATGAGTGGAAATAAGGATAATTAATTTCTCCTTTTTATTTTGACACAAATAAAGCATTCATTTAAAAACTGGTTTACACCGCCCAACAGTACACGACTCAAGCAGTGTGTCAAGTTTACTCTTACCTGAAAACAGATTCAAACTTGGCTGCAGAAACTTTCTTGGCAAGGAGTGCCTTCACGTCATCCCAGTCCATGAGGGGGGCGGCACCTGTCTCAGGGGCCACAACTTTTGCATATGGGGGGACAGAGGGAGCAGAGGAGGCACAGTTGGGTCCAACGTCCTTCTTCCAGTGAATCATGAAACTGATCAGGTATCCTGGAATAACCAGAGGAAAACAGTCAAGGTTACAACGAAACTCCTGTGAGGAGCTTTCTGTTTTTTGTCAATTTTAGACTAATATTTTTGTATTTATCTTGTGTAATTTGTGATACTGACCAAAACATCTACCCTTCTTTATTTTGGTAGTCAAACCTATCACTTACAGCAAATCTTTCCCATTGAAAATGTAAAAGAAAGTCAGCCTGTTGTGTAACCAGCTAAAACTCCTCATTTCATTTCATTAGTAGATGAGAAAACACGTTACATGGATTTAAAAGTAGAAGCCCAGAGATTGATCCCTGAGGTACACTTTCTAACAGGTTGATGAAAATCTTAAATTTATCTGCACTTATTTGTGTAAAACCCCTTTCTTACCAATGATGAAGATGAGGAGGCCCATGGCGACCTTGAAGCAGATGTTCTTGGGGTCACGTCCGGGCTTATGGGCCATGTAGGGTTTGTGGTTAGAGTTGTGATTGAGGTGTTCTCCCACACCATTCCCATCAGCCTCCTCAACCATGTCAGTCGACATCTTTAGCTCCACGTGGCTGTTGTCACCCTCCATGTTCCGGGCCAAGTTAAAACGGGTGTAGGTATGTGGCTCCCCATTGAACTGTAATAATCGAGTAAAAGACGATGTTGTTTATTTATTGTTAACATAGAATAGTTTGTTCTCAGGCAAACACAGCGAGCTTTATCCAATCCTTCTCACATCCTTTACCCTAAGTATGAACTCCTACTATCTGGTAGACGATACAGAGTCCCCAAATGTAGACTGAATCGTTTTAAAAACTCATTTGTGTCTACCTCAATTAGGTTTCTAAATAATGATTCCAAAAATATAGCCAGATTATGCATTAATGTCATGGTGTTTTATTGTTATCTTTTCCTTTTCTTTTTGGTCTTGTTGTGTCTTGTTCTTTGTTATTGTTGTTTATTGTCGATGTGTTTCTTTTCACCATTTCTGTGGGATTCTTGTGTAATATGGGCATGTGCAATGTGTGTGGTTTGTGTGACTGTGTCTTAGTTAGGTCTATTGCTTTGTGTCATCAGCTGGCGGCTTTATCTGTGCAGCTTTTGGAGTTCAAGACAAATTTCCCCAAAGGGACAATAAACTATATCGTATCGTATCATATTGTATCATATCGTATCATATCGTATCATATCGTATGTTGTTTTTGGTTGTGTCAAAATTTCCATTAACCTCTGACCATGAGGTTTTTGTCAAACAATGACTGTTGGGACAACAGAAGATTATATGTAAACACATTGATTGAAATAAAGTTCATTCTTCAATGATTCAACATCAGTGCCTCACTTAGTAGCTTCATTCAAATGCTGTGGGTGGGTGGTAGCTTGTAGTTTCTCTCATGTTTAACCGTTTATTAATTCTCATTAAGGATTTCAAAGTAAGGGTCGTTTTGTTTTTAACTCTGAATTGGTTGAAGAAATGTAATCAGGTGGTTTATTGTCATGTCTATTTTTTAAGTGGGAATCACGTTAGCTAAGAAAAAGTGCTCCTTTCTGTTTCCTTTACTTTTGTGAACCCTAACCCCTTTTAATATTCTGTTTCATTTCTAGTTAATTTCTTGAACAAGTTAGGACACACTTTTCTTCATCCAAAAGAAAAGAGGAACTGTAACCTTGTTCTGTCACCATCTCTGTGTTTGAATGTTCAAGTTGAGGTTATTTTAAAAAGGTTTTGATAAATCTCAAGAGATGATTTGTTTGTGCAGGGTTAGATTCGATAAAAAGAAAAAATTGAAAATGTTGAATATTTCAATATCTATTTTTGTGAGACTAATTCAGGAGGAAATTTAACAGCTGAAGCGGAAGTGATTTATGCAGTTAAACACTGTTTCTACAGAGAGGATGTAAGAGCAAGAGGAAATGCTTTCTTTCCTTCATTCTATGTCTCCCGATGATCTGTGTGCTGGTTTCATAATGTGGTTGCGAGACAAAACGGCTAAAGATTTTGATGTGGCACAAGTCCAAGCCGTTGAAAAAGTTGGAGGGCCTTCAAGTTAGAGTTACTCATGAAAGAGTCACTGGCAAAAAAATAAACATTTTACAAGTTAGGACAGGTGTTTCATGCGACTCTTACTCTTATCTTAAATCTGAAACACAACCGCAGCTATTAGGCAGAAAAATATTTACAGCTGATGTTGAACTTTGGTTGCTCTAATAATCACTTAGTAAAGTGGTGATGAAATGTAAAGGAATGAGTATTTGTTCCTGTGATGAAAAGATGAAAAACATTCATTATGCATCCAAGGCCGTCTCAACAACACTCAGTTTTGAAGGTGATAACTCACAGCAAAGGCTTGTTATTTTGGGATTTAGGTGGTAGCATAAAAGCTACTTTACTCACAATTTTGGAAATCGTTGACCTCGCTTGGTCCATTGCTGCTTCACAGGAGTCTAAAAGAGGAAACAAACACAGAAAGTCACGGCTTAAGATGAATTTTGGTTTGGTAAGCATCTTCTTCTTCATTTAATTCAAGATAAGTTTGACCCCAAAATAGGGCTGGGCGTTAAGGTGAAAATGTACAGATACTGAAATTTACGACAACAACCGATGTCATTTTGCCCATGTCAAAATATTTGGTGTCAAAAAAATAAATAAAAGTTGATTTTGGATGTGTGGCAATGGTCTCATGTCCCTGTAAGACACTGTCCAATGTCAGAGACATGACTCCACCCCCTCCAGTCAGTAACAAAGAGGGAAAGACAGATGAGGAGATGGAGGACGGTTCAAAAGTTGTAGCGGCTGAAGTGATTAAAGTTAATGTGGGAGGGGATATGAGCAGCTTGTGGAGTAGTTATCGTCCATTTATCAATATCAAGGTGAACTGCTCAATATGTTGTGATATTGATTTGAGGCAATATCACCCAGCCCTACCCCAACCCAGTGTTTCCCACAGAAAAACTACACCTGCAGTTGGGGCAGCTTTCTCTTTGGGATAGATACAGCAGCATGTCCTGTCTAACCCTCCACTGTGCCCCCCTTCTGTGTTTGAACTTCTGACAATATCTATTAGCACTAAACTTTATACAGATGTAAAAGTAGCACAACAGATGTTTCTAGCAGTTATCTTTCACTTGCTGTTCTACTGTTGTGCAATGATCAAAACCAAGACGGCACAGGGTGGGGTTGGCGGCAACCGACTGCATGTAGCGTCTAAAATAGCTGTATGAGAAGGTTTATATTTGACACGAGATGCCACTTTACAGCCGAAACATAAGCAGGTAGGACCTACTGAGAGCTCCCTGCCTCACAGAGTAAGTTTCAGGTGCGGTAAGGTGTCAGACTCTAGTGCAAAGACTATTGATGATGGATGGAGGCTTTACTAGAAAAGAAAGAAAGAAAAGCTCCACAGCTGGTTGGTGATGATTCTTGAGTGTTTTATACTCAGTTAACATTTGTAGTATCTTAACTTAGTTTCAAGTGTGTTACTATTTCAATTAGGGGGAATAATGGCCATCTGAAGAACATGTCCCACCTCTTGTCCAAACATCCACAGGGTTTCCCTTGCTGCAAACTAGAAAGGCAGCACTGTTTCTCAGCACAAAAGACCAGTGTCCAGTGCAGGTCAACACAGACTCCATGCCACCATGTGAACTGAACCGCCAGAAGAATACAATAACAGAACCACCAGCTTCCCACTTACTTTGATTCAAAAGACAGGCCAAACAAAGCAGGGTTGGAACAAGACCTGTAACGCAAGTCTTGTGAATATTTTCTTAAATACTGTAATGTTATATTGGTGTACGAAAAGACGGGCATGTGACCTTCAGGAGGAAGACCTGATCTGGAAGGTGTTCTGGTTATGCAATCTTTTGTCTCTTGCTGTGATTACTTCACAATAACTTATCAAGACTTCTCTGCGTTCATGTAAAATGCTCTTCAGCACCTTTCACATCTTCTTATACCCAAAGCAGAATCACTGTCCCATTTAAATACATATTTATAAATGAGAAACACTGATAAAATGTC
Source organism: Xyrichtys novacula (assembly GCA_962446985.1). Taxonomy (NCBI): domain Eukaryota; kingdom Metazoa; phylum Chordata; class Actinopteri; order Labriformes; family Labridae; genus Xyrichtys; species Xyrichtys novacula. The sequence continues at coordinate 8,548,299 of OY660877.1, forward strand.
TGAGCAGTCAGCAGGATTTCTGTTCTATCACTGATATATGATATATGATATATGATATATGAGATGTTGTATTGTCCTCCACGGCTGTGAGAGGACAGTCTATATATAACAATGAAGATGAGTTTGCAAATCCAGTTTACTATACAAGCCCATAAACAACATTTTTCCTACATTGAAAATTAACAAAGTGTGATGTATTACACATTAAATTTGAAGGGTGACAGAATTGACTGACACTCAGCATTATTATTATATACACTGAGCCAAACACACACAGTCTTACATACATCTATAATCTATCAAAAAACTGGATTTCTGAGGTTTTGGTAAAAAGCAAAAATCTTTGGAGGACTTTTTAATGTCTCTGATAAAAAACATCTGTATGTGAGTGATAAAAATAACAGCCTGGCTGAAGATGTCTAACTTTAATCAATGACAAACTGGAAAAAGAGGAAATCTGTTTGAGATTAGTTACTGATGACTCCGAGCTCAAAAATTACCAATAAAAATATCAATTGTTTCACAGAACAATGTGGACTAACTAAGGAGTATGGACTGTGAGAACAAGATGTTCAGCACTCCCATTTCTGTTTTAAATCAATTGTTTCACAGAACAACATGGACTAACTAAGGAGTGTGGACTGTGAGAACCTGATGTTCAGCACTCCCAGTGCTGCTTTATTTTTGATATCTAAGTTGTTGACCTGCATCAGGCTAAGAGCACATAGACAACAGAAGGTCTGGTTCACTATGAATAGATGTTTTATGTGTGAATTCTGTGCTGTGTTTGAAAATGACTATGAGAACCTTTAAGCATTTTAAATTTAAAGTGAAGGTCAAGTATTGTATCAAAACAACATGAAGAATCATAATCAGTATAGACACACTCATGTATATATTTTCTTCCATTTATACTGCTGTATTCTTGTTCAAACTACTGTAAGGAACTAGTTTGTGTTGATTTAGGCTCCTTCAGCAGCCTATTTATCTCTAAGCTTTCCAGATCCAGTTGTGTCCATGCAAAGTACGTTTTTTCACACACTTCTCTTTCTGCGTCACTCAATAGGCAAACATATAGCTTATTGTGAATATCAGCCATTGAATATTTGAAGGGAAGTCTGTCTCTGTAGCTTTGGTCTTACATCTACCCCTTTGGCAGTCATAATATTGTAACAAGGAAATTCTCTGTCTTGTTGCTGATGGTCGTCTTTGCTCTTGTACGTCATGCTGAGGAATCAGTTTAACCAGCTCAAACCCCCTCACAAGGGCTGGAGGTTGTGTGCTTGCAAAACAGTTGTGTTTCTGTTCTGCTGCAATGATATTTCCTCCTTTGGGACAATACAAAAGGCATAACAGCGCAAAAAAACAGTGGAATGACTTCCTTATTCCCAACAAAAGCACAATGATGTGCATCAGTTTGTTTTTTGTGTTTAAATGAGGCTCAAACAAAGGGACCCTTAAAATAGAAGAAGTACAAAGTTGCACAATGTTCCAACAAGACAACACAGCTGATGACAATGTGCCTGTAGAGAGCACAAATGAGGCAGAAGAAGAAGATATTTATTGATCCCAGGAGGAAAATTCAATAAATATAATGCAGTACCCTGTTATATTCAATATAGGGCAGTAATCAACCAAAGAAATTCTTGGTCGACCAACAATCAACTAATCGGAAGTGGGGGGACTCTAACGGCAAGGCATTTAAAAAAATATATTATCTTCTACAGATTAACGTGGACGCTCTTCAATCTTCCTGTCTCCAGTGGGTTTGGCGAATCCAAAATGGTGAAAACAAGGGGGGTGTTCTGAGACAGGCTGTTACCTGTGAAACGGGGGTGCTCTGCACTTTGTACGTTCCTCCTGATGAAATTAACCACAGACGAGTCCATTCAGCTCGTATCGACTAGTCATTTGACTTACACTTTACAGTCCTAATTCAATAACGGGGTGTCATTCATGTTGAACTACAACTTTATTCTCTGGCTACTGATCAAGTGTAACAACAACATATTTGTAAAAAAGTCACATTTCACACAGTTTCATGTTTAACCAAACATTATCTCAGGCCATAGCTAAATGTTTTGTGAAGGATCGACCTTTCTCACACTGCTTGACCTTTAAAAAGGGACAATCAGCCCTAAACAAGTCTCATCTTATCAACCACCTCTGAGTGAAAAGTATGTGGCCTCAGCTGTTAAACCGTCTCCACACATTACATGAACTTTGGACTAAATTAAACATTGATGTGTTGACAAAAGGCCCCCACTCATACATAGCCAAATAAGTATTAACATTTATTTGTTTGCCATTTTTAACTGTATTCTTGGGCTACCTGCTCTGTTCAAACACATGAATAACAAAGACAGGGAACAAAGAGAGACAAAAATAGACCTTGAGAGTAAGAGGCAAAAAGATGTTGAACATGCCTGGATGGATTATGATCATCTTATAATGACTAAAGTGCCATTTTACAAGCTCCACTGAAGGTAGATCATAAACTGGACATTGCGTGAGAAGAGCCGGTTTGGGAGAAAGCCAAGGGGACACTAACTATTGGGCTGGCAGGCCTGTCCGCCCTAATTTGCAGTGCCAAAGCACGACCTCTCTAAACTCCAACAGCATATTTCCAAGGCTGCATACATAAAAAATAGTCTACTTGAATAAGGTAAGAGAGGTTGCAGACATGCCAGTAGAGTGTCATACAATTACTCACTTCTTAAAACATGTTGACTATGCATGGTGCTATGAAGTACAGCTAACTTTAGATCACAGCATGGCCTTAAACGCCCCTGCTAAAACTCAGCACAGCAGAAGACAATGACAAAAACGACAAAAAAATAATAATTTCAACCCTACTTTTGGTTATTTAGAGCCCTCTTAGTAACACAAGATGAAGACAATTGACAAATACAGGCTTTAAATTGTTATCAGGGCCGACTAAGCTGCTTTGTAAAGCTAATTGTTCTGTAAGGTGGCAGAGCTATGTCTATAATCTTACATACCAAAAATACCAAGCCAGGCCTTAATACTTTAATCAGATTAGCTGCTCTTTCAGTTGAGAGACCTATGGATGTAAGCCCAATAAAACAAAAGAGTTCTGCTGCTGAAAAGTGACACCATGTGCTTTATGTCCTTGAAGGCAGCCATTTGCTTCATGAAGCCTTCGACACCCAACCTGTATCTCTGAATGACTTTCAGACGTGTGTGTGTGCGGGAGATAGTGAGAGCAAAGTTGAGTCACACCTTCCTGGGAAGTGCTCTCACATTCATGGCCGGTTAAACTTGTTAAATGAGGGCAGGATGGCGTGGTTTACCTGACTACAACAGGATATGCAAGAGTTAACACGTAATGTGGTACAATCCAAAATGCTGCCCTCAAGATTTTTTGCACAAATAATTCAAATGGAAAGAGGGAAAAAGCAAACAGAGAAAAGGGAAACAACAAGATAGATCCAAATTAAGCATGAGTCTATTTCTACTTTCAAATATCAAGTATCACTGCCAATATTTAAGAGGTGTCTTCCTTTTTGGTTTTCAGGTATGGGGTTGAACATGTTGCAACAGCAACTTCCTAATAGTTTTCTTTTCTTTGGAAAATTGTGCCTCATTTTCAAAGAAAAAAAAGTGATTGCTTCACAAGGTTATTAAAGCTGTTGCAAGAGGACTTAGTTGAAATATTACAACAAGATGTGTTGTGAACTCAGCTGAGGGTCACCAAGAGGAGGAGAAAAGCAGGGGAGTGAAAGTTCCCTCTCCTCTTCTACGAAGACTGAATCTATCACACATTCACAGAATTGGAAGAAAAGAGCCACAGGGATGAGTGTTTCAAACTTCTGACATGCTTTCTTACTTTAAAATTACAAGTTAGTGAAATCTTCATGACATTCAAATAAATGTCAGCGTGGCATGCAAGAAGAGGCGTATTTATATGAGGCAGCTGCAAATGGCACACAGCAAAGAGACACAGTTAAACATTCTCAAGGGCAACTTATCAGCTAATCTGGCATTGTAGTCACACCTCAGTTCAATCTTTTACAAAAGCTGGGACAGAGTATCAGAAGATTTTATTGGACACACTTTCTGTCAAAGCACATGCATCCTCTTTCTTCCTTGCTGATAAATGTAGTCTTCCTTCTCTGTGTTACCGTCAGTGATCTGAAGCTTTTCACAAATCACAAAATCAAATGCCGAAGAACTGAGAGACGAACCAGTTAACCCAGCCTCTTACGCTTTCCAGTAAATATGCCTTCTTTAACCACAGCTTACCAGGAAAGGATGTTTTGACATAATGTGCACCAAGGAGGAGACTCCAGATGGTTAAGATTTTCAGATAAGGACAAATGTGTTGTTTATTGCTGCTTATTGATTGCAGCTGAGGATCTTCAAACATTACTCTTGAATCAGCAAACTTCTCTACATTATTTCCACCAAAGGAGGCCCATTAGGTGGCATTTTACAAAGAAATACTTCTTTGATACTAACTCATGCATCACACACTTCAGTGTTGTGCTACTTAATGGCAGTTAGCCATGTGAATAATGACCAGTTTAACGGTGCAAACACACCCTTTCCAACTGACAAGTGTATACAAGCATTATAGTAATAAAAGGAGCGCAAAAAGAGATCCAGGAAATATGACCTCGTTGTGAGAAACATTTAAGTGGGTCACAAAAGAGAGGTGTGGGAGACAAAAAGAGATGCTGAGAAAAAAATGGCAGAGGAGAGCAATAGAGGAGGAAAGAGGGGGAGAGAGGTCAGGGGTGCGTAGGAGAATTATCATGTGATAGTCACACTGAGGCAAAGCTCTGACTAGCTCATGGGAAAATGCAGCAGAACAGTGATGCAGGCAAATCCCATTTATAAGGCTTGCACAAGTAATCTTAAACAGCAGCACATTCTGAATTACAGGCATGAGCAGCAACACAGGCTGCAGCTGTGTTCACTACGGATGAAACAATGACCCCTTTAGCTGTTGAGGTGTTATTGTTTACTGTAATTACTTATCAATTCTTCACCATGATGTAAGTTTTGGCGGTTACTTTTGCAGCAGTACATCCTTCCTGTTACCCACATACACAGGGGTCCCAGCAGGTGGCACTATGGTGTGCGTGTCTTTTAGAGGAAATGCAGACCAAATTGAGGCGGTAAAATATCTAACCATAAGATTCTTACAGCAGCTACAATGAAATCTCTCAGAGGGAAAAATCTGTTATAACTTCCAATACAGATCAGCACTACACATTAGACGTTTGCACTTTTAATTATTACTTTATTAATCATATTTAGATTAATTTAACCAGGAAAGCTTCACTGAGATTGAAAAATCTCTTTCAAGGACTGTCTAGGCAGCAGCATATACCAAAAGTTAATTGTTTGTGTAACTATCACATGTAATACATTTGTCAGTAAGCTGGAATGTGCTGCTGCTGAATCTGGCCGAGATATATTTGTAAAGGAGATTTTTCATCTCAAAGTAGTTTTCCTGGTCGGACAAATTAAAACAAAATTATTGATGAAACTGCAAATATGTTTAATATCTATATTGCTGGTCTACAGAGCAGGCTAAAACAGCATAACTCGCAGTGACCTCAAATGCAACACCTCAGGGTTTGGGTTGATTTAACTGCTCTTCACAAAGAGGATGTAGACCTGGACCCACAGTTAGGCTTGTCAAATTCACCTGCTACCCCTCTTAACTGTGTGTTGAATGATTTCAGTCTAGACTAAAACACTTCCCCTTCATGGGGACTATTCAACCACAGCCATATCTAGCTCCTGCCCTACCATATGTTAACATTACATTTCCATGAGGCGTCTCACCGTGAAATATAACATGTAAATGAGACTTGTAAATGAGACTTGGGTTTATCTGAAATCAGTCTAGACTTAAGGTTGTATCTGTCAATACTATTCAAGTACAGATATCTTATCTTTGCAGCAGTCTATTGCTGCCTGTCAAGGTCAGTAAACAGGGCCAGTCTACTGACACGGTGACTGACTACTGACCCTGAGAAGAGAGGGTCATCCGAGGAAGCTAGCTGGATTCAACATCAGTCCACTGAACATTAGACTGCTCAATGAGACTTGCGGGACGTGACCACGGGCTTTGCTCACTATGGCGTCCTTGTCGCATTGACAACATGAAAACTAAAACCATGAACACCGACTTACACATACAATGTCTGTTAACAGGAGACATGTGGTGGGCAAGCCCCTCTATTCCGGTGTGCTCTGATGAACATGCTAGTACGCGTTAGCATGACATTCATTACAATGAGACCGATTAAAAAGTTGATTCAAGGAGTAAAATGAAACTAAACCGCATTTAACGTTTATAAAGCATCTACTGACACTATTAGTGACCAAAAGATGGATTATATCTTTCGGTAATGACACCCTCACACTTATAAAGGCTTTATTAAGGGTTAAAGCTGTATAAAAATTAATATTTACATATGTGTAACTCCTCTCACAGCTCTATGAGAACAGACTAAGCTGGCTGTATCATAAAATATAAAAGTCTTACCTTCTTTTCAAAATGGCTCACAATGACTGACTGACAGCTCTTCACACGAGGTTTCTCGCCTCCTGGTTCCTGCTTGCTTGTCTCCTTCCTACCTATCAGCCGGTGTCCTTGACTCCTTCAGTCTTATCTACGGGACACGCACATACACGTGGGTACAACGTCATAATTCTCGCGCCAAAATATTCATCGCGAGAGTCCCAGAGCTACACGTGGTCTTAGACGGAACTTAATGTTGCCCTATTGTGGATCAGAGAGTGGCTGAATGTATGTTCTTTGAAACAGCTCTGTGTTTTCTACCACTCCTGGCTACAGTTGTTTATCAAATATATTATTGATGAAGACTATATACAGAGCGTTTGATCAAATATGATGTCAAAATTTATTTTTTGACAAAACTCCATTAGACTGAAGTTGGCGAAAAATCTAAAATATTGTAGAAAATCAAACAGTATTTGTATTAAACTTAACTGAATGATACGGATATTCTAATGAAGGCGATATTTACTATGGTGGTGTCACTTTGGATAGATTATTATACCACTTAATGATGGTGTTCCCTCCTGTCTAAATGCAGTGGTGTGCACAGAGAGGACACAATAGGGAGATGGCCTGCCTGAAGCTCATATGTCTAAAAAACGCAGCAGAGTTTCTCTCTTGGATGCCTTTGTTTTTGAGAAAGCATTATACTATGCCCTGGTAGCTGGCTTTTTAGAGTATTGAAAATAATAAAAGGCACAATGGGTTCATTTGTGGTGGTAAAACGGTTATCAAATAAGTGCCCACTGGATGAATACAATGGGATAATGTAATAGTGCCCTTTCAGGTCCCCATTTAATGAACACGGTGTGATATAGTGCCCCAGAAGTAATGTGACCTGATTATATTTGGCTGTCAGGCAAGGTTTGTGGCTAAAGTTTGATTTTGCACACTCTACACTATTTTAGAAAATGACTATGTGATAAATAACAAATCAAATCTTACTTTAATGTAAATTTCATGCAGGAAGTAGCATTTATTTGACATTTCAATAATTTTGCACAAGTATTTTATGTAATCGTGATCCCTCACAAACTGAAATGAAATTTCATAGTGGAGGACATCCAGCCCCTCTCCTGTCTCACTTCATTTAATGAAAAGCTAATCTAACCTTCAGGCTACAGATGTCCAGGTTGCTTGCCTGGTGTTTTAACAGCCCATTTTTTAATTTTAACAGGCTTGAACCAGGCCTGCAGTGACCTATTAAATACAGTATGTGAAGGAGAGACAGTACACTGAAGAGATTATAAAAAATGAAGTCAGAGGTAGATCTTTGCTGATCAGCTCTTGTCTCTCCCATGTTATACAGCAGATGGCCTTTAATTTTTTTTCACCCTGCCCACAAACAGCCTGAGTATGTCACTGCTAAACTGTATGGAGTTTAACGCAAAGGTCACTACTAATTGATGTTGTAATAGCCTATTATATTTTGGCAACCAGTGCCAAAAAACTCTTTGTTTGGCCTCTTAACACTGTGTGTCAGCATCTGTGTCCTACTGGAATTGAAAGCAAGTGTTGCACTCACTCACGTTGTCACCTCCAGTCTAGATCTTTGTTTCTCAGATGTATGTCACTTTGGACAAAAGCATAAATTAAATGATATACTGTATGTTGGCAACTCGTGCAATTTATAGAAGTTTTACTTGGCAACAAAAGACTGCTAGTATGTTTTATACATTCATAAGGAAGAGGAGTATATTTTGATTATGTTTTTGTTTGTTTGCATGTTGTTGATTTTTTCAGAGAGAGAAAGAAGCTGTTGCATAACTGTGCAATCAGGATGCTTGCACCAAATCTTCAATCAAGCTCTCATAAGATTTTTGTAAAAGATCAGGTCCTTGCAGGCAGGGGAAAAAGAGTAAAGTTCATTTTCTCAAGAACTGCACTTCAGTATGCACTTCAGTATATGTTTATATTTTTTACTGTTTACAAAAGCATTTCCTCTTTATTTGTCTAACTTCCTCCCTTTAACCTAAAATATTCTAGACCAAGAAACCTATGTTTGGTAACTCAGACCAAATATAGTCACTGATGCTCTCTATGAAATACATACTTATTGACGCTAAGCTTTTTCAGTTTTTGAGTGGAATACTGCAAGCACATCATGTATTTTGTTCAGAATAAAGTCCATAGTTCATCAGTCATGGACAACCTCAAATAACCTTCACAGAATGTCACAGACAAACTGGCGACTTCCTTCAGCAGCTCACCTTGAAATGAGAACAAACCAATAGTACCAGTCTGAACAGACTGTGAACATTTCAGACCCCACAGCTCACAAAGTATTACTCTTTATGCTGCAGCTGTGAAAATATCAGCTCGAGGGGAAGGAGAGGCGTGCAGACCTGTTTAGTTTGGTCTTCAGTCTGCTGACTTAGTCAGACTCATGGATTCTTTTTTTCCAAATGTCTGGTTCTATTTTTGATCCTTTCTCTAACATCCAGAAGTAATGCACTGTCATAGGACTGTAATCTCTAAAAGACTGCAAACCACTTAAGCCAGTACTTGTTAATTATTAAGGGCACAATGAAGTCGTTTTATTTAACCTTTATTGGTCAGAAAAATCAACATCACTTTATTGATAATTCTGTTATTATATTACCCAGTGCTGTAGTTATACAGACAGAGTTGACTTATCTGCAGCCCTGGGATTGGACACATTTGGTGGGCATGACAAATCAGTCGCCACTGGTGGTAAATTATTTGTAAATGTCTGTAAACATGTGGCGTTTTTTTTTTTTATATTGTTTCACAATCCCATATTTACCATCACCTTTAATTATTGATTTTTGGACAAAACAGCTTTAGTAATGTTTTGAATGCATCCCTGTAATTGCTCTCTAAGGTATCCTTTCTCTAATAACATGTTTATCTCTGCTGCAAAGCTGCTAACAGGTATTTAGTGCACAGCAGTCGTGGGTGGTCTGAGCTCAGGTTTGAATCATTTTCCCACAGAACCATTTCAGCACATTTTTAGGTCAGTGCTGTGAAATTTTTTGTGACATATAAAAGGTGTTTAAAAGAACTTGAATTCCCACAGCTGCCCATCGTGTTGAAGATTACCCTTTAGCGCTACCCTATATCTTCTACTGAACAAGAAAAGCTGACATGATGGGAATTGAGTTCTGTTCTTGTAGAAAAAGTGGTGCCACTGTTCAGGATTTAGAGTTTGGAAAGTTCAACCACATTATTTACAGACAGCAGTTGTTGTAGTGTCAGTTCATTACAGGCCAAGAATGAAAAGGCACCTCCGAGGCTGTCAGCAGGTTCAGTTGTCTCCTTTTTCTGTGAAATCATTACCTGATACTCTGTTAAGGTCCTGGTTGTTGTTAAGCAACAGGAAGCACTGCTTCAGCTATTGTTGTTAGGTTCGAGTGGTAACTCTCAGCACAGCATGCTACAGGCTTCCACACTATCTGTAGCCGCCACTCACCTCTCTGTAATAATAGTTTAACTGTGCAAAAGCAATAAAGAAAATGTTTTCTCAGAGAAATATGATAATCGAGGAGGAGGGGAGCCAGTTCTTAAATTTCACTGGAAAAGTCTTGACCTTTTTACAAATGTGTTCATACACACTTGTTCAGACAGGAAACACAGACTCAATAGGTTGTGTGAAGAAATCACTGTGTTGAAAAACTTAAGAAACAACACATGCAACATCCTGGTTCCTCCTTATCTGTGTAAATACGCTCTTTTGTTATGGCTTTCATTAAATGGTGTTCTGATTGTTAAACAACAAAGTAAGCTTATCAGTGTCAAAACTGCTTAGCACAAAAATTTGGGTATTGAAAAAATATAGAACGTATACTGCATGACAAAGTACCTTGAAAACAGTCAGACAGGGTGTATGAGGATGTTGAGGTTACTTCCCTTTTTGCTGTTCTTCATTCACTAACGAATGCTATTAGTCCAGTCCAGTCAAACAGTGTTGATTACTACAGCTACAAAGGTACTGCATGTTTCCAAATATACATAACATATTCACATAATGACAGAGTCAGCACAGATTTTGTAGTATACACAAAGTAAAAGGAGAACTGTGGCACTGATAGCATTAAATTACATTTGCACCATAATAAAAGTGGACACCCATTCTTCATTGGATCACAGGGAAATTGCTTAATGTATTCAAGGTTTCTGATGAATAAATGATCCAGACCTTTGCGGTGGTTTGAGTTATCTTTCTGGCAGGTTTGACTGTGTCAAAGTTAGAGCTTCTATCATTAACAAAAGGTGTTCTGCAAGGATTAGTCCTGGGCCCTCTTTATTTCCCATTTTTAATAATTACATCGCCTCCTGTATTACTAATTGTACTGTCCATCTTCATGCAGATGGCACTGCTCTGTATTGTCCTCTGACAATGTGCACTTTGCTGTTGAGAAATTACAATTTGTTTTTATGCCCAACAGAATGCACTTGTTAGTCTTAAATTGATGCTTAATGCATGCAAAACTAAATTCACACTATCTTCCAGGGCAAGATGTATTGATATTATCAGTCTGCAATTTTCCACACTAAATGGTAATGCTATTAAAACAGTTCTAGTATATAAATATCTTGTTATCTGGCTTGATGAATCGTTTATATTTAAAATTTGTATCGGAGACCTCTTTGCAAACTTAACCCAGATTTTTCAGTACAAACAGGTCCAGCTTTCCTCTTACTTTTCAAAACAGTGTTATCAAAAGAGTCTTTCTTTCAGCTCTTGATCATGGAGATACTATGTTTAGACCTGAAGCAGCCTCCACCCTCAAATCCCTGAACACAGTCCATCACCCTGTTCTTAGATTTACAACTGGAGATCTCCATGACTCTTATTATTGTGTTCTGTATAACAAATCCTTTTTGGCACAAAAAGCACTTGGATCTTTTTTTTTATTTTTATCTACAGATCCCTCATTGGATGTTCACCTACGTATATAATGCGTATGTTGAACTGAACCACTGGACCACATCAAACTCATTCCACTGACAATCTGAGACTTCAAGTACCATCTCCCCTGAACATAGGAAATACGGCTTTAGTTTCTGGGCTCCAGATATGTGGAATTATCTACAACAGACTCTAAAGATGGACACTCTTGTTTCTCTAAAACAATTCAATTCAGTTATCTCAAATCACTTTATGTGTTGACACCAGCAGGTTACAGTTTTCATTAATTTGTTCGGGTAGCTTGCCATCTACTCCACAAGTGAGCACAACTCTTGAGAAATGAACAGCTATACCCATTTCATGATGTTCTAAGTTCATGGTCACCTGTGCATACAATCCGAAGATTTGAGTGATCACACTGAAATCAGGTAAAGTAATCCAAAAATGTTCCATCTTGCACTATCATCAGGCTAAATGTCCAGTTTGCTGTCTTTTTTGGGTTTCTGACAAAACTCTTTGGAAACAAAGACTCAGGTGTTCTTGTGCTGCTAAACAAAGATTAGCAGCCCTTCAGCCTGCACATGCTGTCACTTTGTACATGTAAGCATATGTCCACTTTTCTAATACCTACCTCATTTTAAAAGTCATGGGCCAAATAAATACATCTTATTTTCTCTTTAATATTGAGCTTTTTCTCCACAATGTCCAAATCAGTGAAGCCGTTATGCTATGATTGTACTGCAGGAGCTCATGACTGCATGAGAAATAAATGTCCTCACTTTCCCATAATGCCACTAAATCCTTTTAAAACACTGTTTTGAGAACTACAAAACCAAACATGATTGTTTTCACCAATAAGCCAATTATGAGATCAGGCTCTCAGGATGCAAACTCAGTGGTGTTTATCCTGTCTTTGAGAAAAGCCGTTGAGAGCAGTCTTATGTCAAATACTGCTTGGTTTCTAATCTGTTCTGGATCAAGTCTTGTGTTGTTGGAACGGGCTAAACAAGCTGATTAAGAATACCTTAAACTGTCTACTTATTCATTCACAGGATACTGTCGAAAAATGACTCCAAAGAAGCAGGCTCAAGAGCTTTGCTTGACTTCTGTCTCTGCCCTCCAATGTGAGATTGTTGTTTACCCAGGTGGCCTAGGTGGCATGAGACTGTGGTGAACATTGGGGGCTATTTGCAGTGGTTTAATGATGAGAGAGGAAGTGTGGGAGGATGAAACCATGAACACCTGCACTGCATAGGTGAAGCGGTTTGTGAAAATCTCTTCTCTTCTCCTTTTCTTTTCTCTTTACTCTTTCTGCACTACAGTTTGAATCCCTAAATAGAACAGATATTCATCAATCTTGCAGATACAAGGTTTAACATTGTTCAAAATTTAAACTCCACTTGTCCAGTCTCCTGTTAAAAATCTACCCCCTCTGCGACTCTGGTATGATTTTTTGTTCAAGATTTAAACTCCTCTTGTCCAGCCTACTGGTAAATATCTGCCCCCTTTGCGACTCTGGTATGATTTTTGGCCTTGGTAAGTTCTCTTCAAGGAAACCATGATTCTGCAGCTGCAGACTCAGACAGTCCCACAACCACAGGGCACACCTGCAGTGAAGTGAACCAACACAAACAGGTTCCTTCACACAGTCACGGAAAAGCTGCCGTTCTCTTACCGTAAACCAGATACAACTACACAGAGGCAAAACCACAGTACTGTGAAACCAACCCATCATGTTTTGTTAAAAATAAAACTTAAGCGGAAGAAAAACTAGGTTTGTGTTTCATACCTAAAAAGTAAAGACGGAAAGATTGGGGTATTTCAAGCTTTGCCTGACCTATAAAAATGGGGTCATGTGGATGTATTGATTTCAGAGTATGCCATCTCATCCATCACATTAGCTGTGAATAAAACTGTTTGGTATGGATAAGAGGGAGTATTGTGTTAATGTTTTTAACGAATTTCTAAAAGCTTTTCAGACAGTTAATAGATCTCTGCTTTGTAGGACACTATAACACTGGACTGACCTCACTGCCTGTAAGTAGATTAAAAATCACCTCACACAAAAACCTCAGTATGTCAAAATATTAACAGAGGTGTTCCACAGGGATCAGTTCCAGGGCCTGTCTTGTTAACTTTTGTTTAAATAATGTTATTTATTAACTAATCCAAACTTTCTTCTCTATGCAGAAAATGCAATCCTATTGTACTGAGTCATTATGACACTGCTTAGAACTAACAACCTTCAACAACTTCAGGATAGACAGATCAGCCTCAGATAAAGTCTAGAAATTCTAGATGGATCTAGAAAGAAAGTCTAGATGGAGAAGTGCCAGTTCACTCTAAGGTGCCCCTTGATCAGGACTCTGGACCCCTCAGACTATCCATGTGCACCTCTCACTCTGATATCTCCCATATAGAGCATGTTCACTGGTTCCTTCTTGTGCATGTGTGTGCTTGCAGCTTAAGAATGCATAAAGATTTCACCTTGGAGATTGATAAAATATGTCTTTCTTTGGATGACAATAAAAGTCAACTTTGTGCTTGATATTGTTTCAAATGAAAAAAATCTCAGTTTCGAGGCTTTTTTAAGAGTGCATATGAAAAGCACATTTCCTAACAGTCTTCAATTTCAAAGTCTGTGTGGGCAAAAGTGTACTGAAAAGCTACTTGTTTCAGGACCTCACCCCACACTCTATATATGAACGTTTTTTTTTAATCCCGCCCTTTTTCTCTCAAACATTATCTCTTGTTGGCTCCAACTAGCCTTTCAGCAATCTTTTCCAGAAACGTCCCCTTATCACTGTCCCACCCATAAACTCACTAGAGAGAAGGCCACAGACAGTACAGTCTACAGTATGTTAGGACATTACTATCATCTGTCCTGCAGTACATCTGTCTATCGGTACTATCTACATCTGTACTGTCTAAGACAATGGGAGGCACCTCTGGAATTTAAAGGTTTGGGCGTGAAGATGCTTTCATGTCCTTGCGGTAAATTCCAGCTGCACCTTGGTGAAACAGCTCTGGTCAAATAGATGAGGAAGTAGTGTCTGGTAATTATAGAAACACTATTCAGTAGCACACAAAGGTATTTTTCAGTGTTTATTTCCTTCTCAGCATGGGCAGAGCATGCATGACAGGTGGTCAAGAGGAAGTCAGATGTACAAAAACAACAGGTACATCCAAATGACACAACACCAAATCTCCTGTAAGGCTTCATAATTCACTGTCTATTCCTGTTAAACTTAACATGTGCAGGGAAAATAATGGATGATGCAATTCTAATCCAGCATGAGGCTACCAAGGGTCACTGGGAGGGTATAACATGTCTTAAGGGGAGCTGCAGACAGATGATATGGTATCTGTTGGACAGCAGGGCCAAGCGTATGCACAGAGGGTTTGGCTTAAAAAGACTCAGACATCTTTGCTTACGCAAGAACCCCTGATGGTTTGAGACAGAGGTGATATTTGAGCAGGGAGCCTCAGGCAAGCCTTATGGCTGCACATACATACAGTTTAATTCATTATGAGGTACTTCAAAGTTATACACTTACACTCAGTTTTAGTCAAATAGGACCAGTTTTGACATAAAACAGCAGTATAACCACCCAAACTGTAATTTTTAAGCCCAGTATTTAAAGAGTGTCCCCCAAATGACCCAAGAATACAAAAAAAAGAGGGAAACATTCAAATTTTTGTTCCTTTTCTTCAAAGCTGTGACGAATTTTGTACTTTGAGGCTGTTCTTGGCCAAGTTTGACCTTAACCTGCTGAGATGGATTTGAGATCTTTCAGCATAGGTCACATAAAGGAAAGTTTTCAAGAATTTTAACACCAAAACTGCACTGTTTATGCCAGTTCTGTGTGTATTTTTCTTAGGACAGTTGTGTCTGACTGCAACAGGGACCTTGACAGTGACGCAAGAACTGCGAGCATGGCAGCGTTCCCATCACATGTGCCCACATTCCTGCCAACACAGGCACCTGTTGGTCTGCGAAGACTCATGGGAAGATCACAAACAGAGAAAGAATTAAACTGCAAAGGAATGATCTTATATTGTGCACATTAGAAACAGGAGTAATACAGAAGTCATACAGAAGCCAGAGGGCGCCCTGATACAGTCGGGATCTGCACCTGTTAGGGAAAGCGCCTGCAGTGTGACAATCAAAGGAATTTTTGTGTTTATTTTGAGCAAATTTAAAGTGAACTCAGATCAAAACCTGGACTCAAGAAGAAGTTTGAAAGCCATAAGATTAAGATGCCTGAGCTGCTATTTTAAATGACGGACTGTAGATGCACATCAGCTCCATCTTACATAAAGCTACCTTGTGCACATTTCTTTGTAACTGCTTATTTTTTAATGATCATGCCCTCTTTTTTATCACACCAAAACACTTGAAAGTGTCTTGCACTTTGTCAGACACTGCCAATATAAGGAGAATTTTGGTCCTTTTTATGAGGGGAAATAAATCTTCCTCTGAAAATGTTCCATCTGGATTCTTTACAACTCTTTTTCAGCATGTGGATGACTTGAAACCACATCTCTTAACCCCTAAATTTGATGCACAATTTTAAAATTTGATACACTCATCTGATGACTGTTTCTAAAGCTCTCAACTCCTATTTAAATACATAAAAAAGGAAAATGATGTCCATAAATTTCAAGGTTTATAGAGACTTTCTCTGTCTGGCAGTAGAGCAACAGTGAACACTAGTGGTGAAAATGAAGAACAACATCAGGAGTGAGGTAAAAAAATATTTATTGGACAGACAGCCTCACAGACTTATAGCTAATCCACTTATTCACGTAATAATTCATCACACACACACACACACACACACACACACACACACACACACACACACACACACACACACACACACACACACACACACACAGTAACTCAAGCATAACAACAACTAACATTCACACATATCTATACACACACACAGACGTACACACACACAGCTCCACATCTGCAGAAAGGTTGGACATGATAAGTTTTAGTGGCTGGGTCTGAAGGGAAACGGCATCCCCGTTAGGAAAGGCTGAGCAGGGTACTGCGCGTGAGAGGAGGAATGTGGTGCAAGAGGTGTGTGTGTGGGGTGTGTGGGGTGTGTGGGGTGGGCAGGGTGAGCTGGGTGTGTGGGATGTGAGGCGATGGGGGAGTGGGCAGCGTGCGGGCTGAAGGCCAGAGGAGGAGTGTGGATGTTGTTGTAGTACATCACCGGGCCAGACAAAACCAGCTGGAGCAAACTGGAGACACAAACACGACACAAAAAGGAGAAAAGAGAGTCAAAAAATTAATATACAGCTAAATTATTTTGATAAATCATACATCGTAGAACAAATCTGATTAAAAAGCTTGCAGAAATTAGTGATTGTTCTTTCAGTGAAGGTTGTGAAACTCTCTCACAGTGGCTTTAACATTGTGGCATTACAATTACATTACACACCATGAATAAAAAGTCCAGGATTTGTTGTATGTAGATAACGTGATCAATGTGATAGGCTTTCTATAATCTATAACTGTGCAAATGTGTAGTTTGTGCAGTGACCAAATTGTGTTGTCATCTTATTCTGGATACAATTTAAGGATCTGTACAAAATCCCAGAGTACGGCCTAAAAATTTGATTTTTTTGTGTCTCGAAATGCATCTCTGAACTTAAGCTGCAGGACTAAAATTTGTGTTTGCTGTGGCCCTCCTTGGTTTTGTTAAACTGAATTGGTTTTATTTTCATTCTACTGTGCATAACCAAAAAAAAAAAAAAAAAGTTTGCTTTGGAGATCAAATCATGCTTTTGTTATACGTACAGTATCTTGAGCTACAACCAAATAACCCTTTGTAAATCCTCATTAGGTAAGTTTGTAGTCAAAACTTCTTACTTATTGTGTGGGAGTCGGGAACAGATTGCTCGTAGGTCCTCTGTAATGGAGACAAGGTGGATGAAATAATCATTCATACATCACCAGAGTACATCATTAAAGATAAGTGTTTGTTGTAAATATGGAGGATATAAAACCTTCTGATTTTGATCTAATGCTGACCCTATTATCAGTTTTCATCATTAGTAAAAATACATAAACACCAAGGACTGTATGGGGCAGAATTTTCCATAAGTAACGTTACTGTCCACCTTCTTACCCCTTGAGCAAAGCAGAGCTCCATTGGCCATTGCAACCTGCAGGGCTTGAGCCAGCCGGTCCAGGGTCAGCTGAGACAGTGCATGCGAATCTGAGGATGAGGTATGTGTGTGTTTGTCAGCCTGGTCCAACAGCCGGGAAAGGTCAGAGGTCAGAGCAGCCAGGGACTCCACCTGGAGCAGCCCCAAGCGTCCAAACAGCCCCTTCTCATTTAGTATGTTTGGCAAAAGCATGAAGACCTAAATGTAGCAGTAGACGAACAAAAACTTGATTATCATCCTGGCAGAGGTTTTAAGTAAGCTGCTTATAGATATAAGATAAGAATGTACTTAAACACTCACCTGTAGGACACTCAGATGGAGACCGGAGAAAAGAGACCCCACCTCAGGCTCACTCTCAGTGGTGCCGTTGGTTAATGCCTGATTCTTTCCTCTTCTGTAGGCAAGAGGTGCTTTGACACACCAGCGCACTAACCCGCCTAATGGTGTGACATCCAGTGAGCTGATTGGCTGGCTGCCAGAAAGGGGTGTGTTCAGGAAGGTGATGAGGACCAGACGAGGGTCTTCTTGAATCCACAACACAATCATCTGGAGGAGCTCTAAAGGAGGCGTGAGCTCCTCTAAAAATACAAAAATAGGAGAGCCTGTTGACACGATTCCCTTTTTTTAATCGCATCATTTTATCGTACTCAAAAGATTTCAAATCTCTCTAATGACAAACACACTTTTTAAATATTTTTTGGGGTACCTGAGGTGAGGTCATAAAGGGTGGTGACAGCAGTGATGAACTGGCAGCAGAAGCGTGGGCTGGCACTGTGGATGTTCTGCAGGGTGGGCACTGAGCCTGGCACCAGACTACAATAATCATCGACAAGCACCTGTGCTAGACGCACACAGTACACTCTGTGGGTTCTCTGCAAGATACAAACATAATCAGAGGCACATTTTCAGTACATTCATAGTCCACCAAAACAAATGAATTGAGAAAGATCCAGATCCTGCCTACCCGACCTTTAATAGCTGATAAACATCACACAAAAAGTGGGACTCAAACTGAACGAACCCAAAACACGCAAACATTTGATACATATTTCAGTCAGTTTATGTGTGTGAACCCTCACCTGTAACCAGGTAGCGGCACACTCTAAGATAGGCACCCTGCCCACAGCAATTGCCATGGAAACCAGCTTGCCCAACAATGCCATGCGACTTTCATCCGCCTGGTTGCCTTGGAGACTAAAGAGGGCGGAGAACATTAACTGACGGACAGCATCGCGGCTCTGTTCCTGGAAACAGCTGCACATGATTTCCAGCAGCTGGAGCTCCTGCAGAGCGCTCATCCTCTGAAAGAGTACATACAGTTTATTAGCAGTCCACCCACATGCATCAATAAACGGTCTATAAGTATCCAGTCTTACCCTGGCTGGGGCGTTTCTGTCTTTGGGTGCATGCAGGATGAACTCCTCGACCAACTCGAGGGTTTTGGAATCAACCTGAGGAGGCTGCCGTCCTGACTGCACCAAGTTACAGATGTAGATGTCCAGGTGATACAGCAGCTCCTTGGCTGCACTCAGCACATCTCGAGGCAGCAACGACTGTCGGATGTCACCCATCACCACCTAACAGTGACACATACATAAGACAAGGCAATGCAAGTTAAATCCCTGAGCACCATTCTCACACTCACTTAAAGCAAATAAAAGTGCCTCAAATTGCTCAATACTGAACATAAAGAGGGAATTTACAAGATATGAGCAAAATAAGAAAAGTAAAATACAAAATTTATATTTTTAAGGTTTTTCTTAAAAGTTCCTCTGCTTAAGGAGTAAATTTTGAAAAGCAAATCACTCAGCACATTAAACTGGTATAGTCTCCAGCTTGTGTACACACAAATGAATGCTACCAAATTGAAAAAATGGTGGTCACAGTGCTGAAGCAGACAACAAAAGGATGAAAGAAAACCTCCAGATTTTATTAAGTGGAAAACTGTGATTCAAGAGGTCATTATGGCTTAAACATGCACAAAAATACATAAGCCTGGATATAATATAACATGTGGATACAGTCTATGGTGTATGCATGTGAGAACCAGTTTACATATGTGTGTGTTTAGAAAATAGAACCTGTGTGTTTATGTATATCTAGGCCTTCACGCATGCATTTGTACAAGCATATGTTCTTGTTTATAAATACCTACCGGGAATATGTATATGAGGTCTGCATACTTATTGTATCAATTATTAGTATGGCTATGATAAAAGGCATTGCGATAGAAATAGACAAATGAATTGGTCTGCAAAATAATCAATCGGGCAGATTTATGGCATTCAAAAATAATCATCAAACGATGCCTGTGGTCATAACCAATCCTTGATGACTCAATATCAAACCTTTAGCAGAAACTGTCAAGTGTTTACTTCAATTTCTGTTACGATGTAAAAAAATACAATTAAAAAATGCAGTTTAATATAGTTTCTCACAAAACTAAAAGTCCTGCTTTGAAATCAACAGCATTGTATTTTTCTTTAACACACATCTAAATCATGTTCTTCAGTATATAACCATGTTTATTAAACTGTGATGTGCATGAGATAATGGAATAATACATGGCATGGGTTTGTTGTTTTTTCTATTTCAATAATTACACATGGTTGGACATAAATCTAGAGCACAGGTGTCCAACTTAAGGCCCAGGGGCCAAATCTGGCCCATGGAACAATTATATCTGGCCCACAAGATCATATCATATTTTTATTTTAATTATTATTGGCCCACCAGTATAAAGTCTGCAGATTTCCTTCAGTATAATAAAGTAAACTTTAGCACCATTATTTAAAATGTCCTTAATAAACCACAACAATCCGCAAAATTAAAGAGTAAGGAAGATTTGATAAATAGTCAAAAATGTGGGGGAAAATATTTGGTATTTTATTTCATGTTTTCAATTTTGCATTTCAAGATTACGAGTCAAACATGATTGGATTTTTTATTTCATGCTTTGATTTTGTCCAACCCAGTATTTAGTCTTGTATTATTTTTATACTTTAGATTCCAGTTTTAGTCATATTTTGACCTTTTATATCTGATTTCAACATTCATTTGCTCTTTAAAAACATTATTTTTCCATTTTTAATATCATGTTCTGATCTTTTGAACCAATAAATAAAAATAGAATAAAGAATGAAAAGAGAACATTTTTTTCTATCTCAATTTGCCTTTAAACTTATCTTTTTATTTTTTTTGAATTTCCAAATGATGTATAATAATTGCTGTTTTTGTTTTGCATATTTTTTGAAAAGGAGGTTAACAGTTTTGGAGAAATGTTGACCCTGTGTGGCCCCCAGGTTGAGTTTGACACCCCTGATCTAGAGGTTTATATTTAATTGTAACCTATTTTACTCTATTAAATATTACACAGACATTGTTTACCCACTCTCTCTTTCTATCAGCATCAACAGCTGAAAAAACTGTTTTCAGTGAAAAACTGATACGATGTCTGAAGTCCAAGTCTGACATCCTGAAAATGTGATTCTCAAAAAATTCTAAACAACAAGGTAGGTATGTGAAGTTTTAGATTAAGAATAGTTTAATGGAATAGCTTGATGCATTTAGTAATAATAAATACATCTATCTAAACAATGCACTGATGCTCTGCCTTCGTTTCTGTCTTTGTTTACATGAACTCCACAGGTGTAAGGTTAACAAGAGTACAGTAATCGATTGAACAGCTCCAGATTGAAGGCGAAATGTCCTCTGATCAGTCTCTAAAGTTTAATACTGAACGCTGGAGCACTTTGAGGAGGAGCAGCTCCTAAGCAGGTCGGTCTCCTGCAGCCTGCTACACTTAGCAAGATGAGCTCAAACGACTGTTTTCTTTCTTTACATACACTCTACGTGCTCTTTCATCATCACTATAGTCATTCAAACAAAGCTTATTTTCGGTAAAGTTCTTACCTCTGCCAGTAACTCTTCTTACTCTTGATAAATTAGGCAATAATCAGACAAGTGAAGGATTTCCAAACGGCGAATCAATCACTTCCGGTTCCTCGCGGATCACCGACGGATGCCTGCGTGGAACAAAATAGCTACCATAGACGCGTCTCTGGGATTCATTGCATATGTTGTTGGGTGAATGTCAACGAAGACTCCAGCGTATTGTAAAGTGGTTTGTGGGGTTATGAAAAACGACGTCGGAGGAAGCTATTTTTCCGATTAATGGACATAAAGTATGACATAAAAACCCCTTTGTTTAAATCTAACAATAATATTGTGGGCTTCAATAAAAAAGCGAATTATGTCTTGCTTTAATTTTTCCAAAGTAATGCCTCCTGATGTTGCGGTCTACAAATGAGTTTCAGGAAGAAAAGGTTTTTTTTTTTTTTTTTTTTAATTCACTCACAATTGCAATAAAGAAAACGAATGTTTTATAAGTTTAGTTGTAGGCAGAAGATATTAATTAATATTATTAAAAAAAACGGAGAGTGTTGTTATACCCTATCAAACTATATTATAATACTTTATATTATATCAAATTATATTAAAATAAAAACACATTATGTTATATTATATTATATTATATTATTATTTATTAGGATCCCCATTAGCTTTTCTAAGACAAAACTAGTCTTTCTTGGGTCCAGGAAGTAAATATTATATTATATTATATTATATTATATTATATTATGTTTGATGTGTCATATACCATGACAGGGACAGTAGATTTCCAAATGTCCTTTTATGTCAAAGACACTGTTGCAGTACAAATGTTGTGTAGAATATTTGAAGTTCCGTTTATGGAATCATACTGATATTATTATCTATTTTTATATCTATTTCATATGCGTTTCTTTTGCTGTAATCCAGTATAATCTACAGATGCGCGTGCCTGACATGCACTGAACCGCCTATTGGAGAAAAAAAAGGAAACAGCGGTGCACCCGGTGCCGCGCGCCCCCGTCACCACTTTGCTCTTGCACTTTCTATCGTCCCGTCGAGTGATCCCAAGCAGCCCGCAAGATGACCATCAACACTCTGGCGAAAGGAGGCTGGAATAGGGAACAAATGGCGTGCTTTCGTAAGGTAAAACTCGGCGATTTATTCCAATTTAGTTTATTTTTAGATTCTGACATGTTATACGCATATGCGTCCATGTAATAATCCGAAAGAAAACATCATAAATAAAGATAAAACCAAGTCTTAACGCTGTGAAATGTTCAATATAATACTTTTCCTTTTAAATTAACAAACTCGTATGTGTGTTTAAAATGTTTGTGACTGTATGCTCATGTGCTTTTTACTTCTGTGTGTGACTACATGTGTGTTTGTGTTCCCCTGACAGATGGAGAGAGTGATTGTGGCCATGCAGGACCCTGACATGGGCATGAAGATGAGAAACCAGAGGCTGCTTATTACAGTCATACCACACGCCATGACAGGTAGCAATGTGTGCGAGTGTGTGGGTTGCCTGTATGTCAGTGTGCATCAGCATCTATGTGGACTTGCACTTTGCAGCCAGTGTTCAGGTCCCAATGGTCATGCATTATGCAGCAGTGAATTTGGGAGAGGACTGTGTGCTTTGCAGAGTAGAGTAAAGAAGTTTGCCCTTATTTCTGTATTTCTTAAATCTCTTTCCTAATTGTCTCTTTGTTTTTGTTGTTGTTTTTTTCTCCAGGCAGGGATATCATTGATTGGCTGATGCAGAAATACAATATCTGTGAGGAGGGTAAGTAGCTGGATTGATGCAAACATTTCAAGATGAGAGACAGAAAGCATTTTCCTGTAATTCTATGTCTCACTCAGGCTGGTTTGTTGTGTTCGTTGCCACTGTGTTGCCAGGATATGGAGCTTTCTCCACAGCTGACATAGTAGTGATGCGTTTATGAGTGTATTATGGGGGCTGCTGTTTCCAGTAAACAAGGACAGGGGTGAGCCCCAGAGGTTCCCAGTTTGATTAACTCACCTGATGATCAGGGTTTGATTAGTGTCCCTGTGGAGATCAGCACCTCAAGAGACTTCGCAGAACCAGAACTAAATTAGAAGTTGGAAAAAAGATAGCCTGCAGGTCCCAGTGGTTTCAGAATAGACTAAAGGAGGAGAGAGTCAGCATGCAAGGGAGAGAGAGAGAGAGAGAGAGAGAGAGAGAGAGAGAGGGTGATAAGAGCTGATTAAAATGCATCACACAGCTTTTTTTGGAAACTGTCAGTCATAAAAGTAGGGCTCTTTAACAAATGAGGAAGGAATGGAGATTGATTATGCATTTTATCCCTGGAACAAAGTGTTGTTTTAAGAGAGATTGCTGACAGGCTTCAGGGTTTTTTTTTAAATAAACGTATGACTCATTTTGGTTCACAGCATTTTCTATGACTTTGATTGCCTGTAGCCATATTATGTATTTTTCAGGTTTGAGAACTGTGGCTCTTACAGAATCAATAGCTTTTTCACAGACCATCAATCATGGTACAGTCATTAATTTTTAACTTACCAGTATTTTAAACTGTAATGTTTTTCTTAATTAGTTAAGCTTGTAGTTTACTGTGCTGAATAGTATTTTAGGATACAGAATTTGTGGTACAGGCTTTTTCCTTCCTTATAATAATTCTGGTATTGAGACTTGAGAACTGGCCGATACCATATACACCCTTTAATTGAGTGACAAAAACTTCTGTCACTGATGAACCAACACTGATCCCACACATTTTTCTGGCTGTGACTGCAGATGCATGACTTTGTAAGACTGTGCTGTTGTTTGTTGTTATGAAATGACCATTTTTCTGACATCATTGATGTTATATTGGTGTACCAGAGTTGCTAGAGGTAGCTACATTGGTTACAGACCAATAGGTTACTGCTTAGAATACAATGAACCAATCAAGAGACAGACCATGGGTATGTGGATCCATTCCAGATAGATCTTGTATAAGGTCTTTCCTCTGCAACTTTTCAGTTGCCTTTGTCATCACCCCTTAACCAGTCCCACAACACCAGCAAAGCCCATTGTGTGTTAGTTCGTATCTGTTTATTTCGATTTGATTGATTACTTTTCCTTCCACTCCTTGTGTTTTAACCTCATTTTGCTAGTTTCTGTGCTGTTTTTCTTCTCTCTTTTATCTCTTCTGTCAGCCACTAGCTCTGTGTTCTGCAAATTAATTGAGAATAATATTTAAAGCTCCTTTGTGGAAATTTGGTTAGTGTCAATTTTGGCGCCTCCCGTGGACAACGTGGTCTTCACTTATCTTGCTCTCTACATGCTTGAATGAATCAAAAATAGTAGTCTTCTGACTTTTGACGGTCAAATATATAGTTGATTGTAAATATTGTAAATAATATAAACAGATGTTTCTTCAGCTGCTCGGCCAACACAAACCCCCTGCACACCAATGTCAGACATTAGAAATTTCGATAAATATATCATCATCCATGTCATCAGTGGTTTTGCTTTGCTTATAAATATCATAAAAAGTCATCAATAATAATTATAGTGTACTATTTCATAGAAAAACTCCTTACATAAGCTTTAAGGTGATGAGAAGGCATTACTGGTGCCGTTCCAAGTCTCTTGGTCAAAGTTGATAGATATTTGGTCTCTTCTACTGTAAATGTCATTATGAAGATCTGCGACATACAATAAATTTCATTGTAGTTTGGGACTTTATCAATAAAAAGATCATAATGCTCAGGTGAGATCTTGCCAACCTCTCACCTTAGTTTAACACCGTATTCTGACTGGCCTAAACCCTTTCACAATAGTTATGTGATTCTCATATCAAACCCAGAAAAAGATTCTGGCTTTTTTACATTAGTTGTGATTTCACCTCTATCTGTTGGCTGGTTTATAATCACATTTGTAAACAACACAGATAATATTTTCAAGTACCTGTGAGGAGTTTTTTCACATCTAGTCTGCTCTATCTTTAGATTTGTTAGCTTTCATAAGAATCCAGATGAACTCAAGTCCACAGCCTTTGCAACACCGTATGTCTAATTTCTTTTGTGTTTTTTAATTTAATTTTTTTTTTAACAGAGGCACTCCATGTTGGTGGCATGCTGGTGAAATATGGGTACATCTACCCTCTCAAGGAGCCCAGATCCCTTGTATTAAGGCCTGATGAGTCACCCTACCGCTTCCAGGTAAGTTTCACATCCCTCATGCATTATGTCTGCTCTGCCATTCTCTAAAAACCCCACACCCCTCTTTCAAGATCAAAACCACTTTGCCTTAAGCGTCACTTTTTCCCTCTCACTGCCCATCTCCCTTTTTACTCTCATTCCATTAACCCACCTTCTAATCCCTCATCCATCTGCCACTTTTTCATCAGCTGCTACTGCACTATCAATCTCTGACAGAAATGTCTGAATTTGCCCCTTGTTTTTCTCAGACGCCTTACTTCTGGACTAGTACCCGCTGGCCTGCCTCAGAGCTAGACTATGGTAAGAAAATGCAGAAAACAAACTACAAGATATAAAGCAGTTAATGTACTGTTTTGTATAAAAGGAAAGCTCTTGATGCCTCTCTGATTTCACAGCAACAGTCTATTCCCAACCAATCACTCTACTATCAAATATGACCTTAATTCCATGCTATACATAAAACATAGGTTAGTGCAATAACTGTGAGAAGAATTTGACTCACTTTTGAGTGATATAGCACACAGTAGAGCTCATTTCTCTCTTTTCCTTGTTCTTGACTTCTTTTGTATCAGCAATCTACCTGGCTAAAAAGAACATTAGAAAACAAGGAGAACTGATGGAATATGAGAAGGTAGGCAAAGTCTGTGTCTGTGTAAGTGTACTATAATTAAACAGCAGCAAGTCTCCAAGCTGATTTTTTTTCCCTTATTCTCTCTATTTTTTTTCTTCCTGTCCTCTCTGTTTTTAGGAGAGGTACAGTGTGCTGCACAAGAGGATCAACCACACCTGGGACTTTGTGGTGATGCAAGCCAGAGAGCAGCTCAGGTGCACATTTATACACATACACACAGGCACACAAACACACATGCACACGAGCTTACACTGTGATTTATGTTCAGAGCATCCAAACAGAGGAGGAAGGCAGACCGCATTGTTCTAGAGTGTCAGGAGCAGGCCTACTGGCTTATCAA
Organism: Xyrichtys novacula; assembly: GCA_962446985.1. Lineage (NCBI taxonomy): Eukaryota > Metazoa > Chordata > Actinopteri > Labriformes > Labridae > Xyrichtys > Xyrichtys novacula. The sequence continues at coordinate 8,574,979 of OY660877.1, forward strand.
CAGACCGCCGGTAGGTTCAGTGTTTTTTTACTCCTCTGTGTGCTGATTTAGTACAGTATGTTCCATGCTTTACTACATTATTCTACTCTCACCTCCCCTCCACCCCCTTATACTACACTAAACTATAATAAACTGAACCAAATTATGTTATCCTTCATTATCCTTAACAACACCACAAGTATCACTATTCTTTCATTTGCTTTAAAAAAATGACACTAATATTGAACATTTGAAACTATACTATGTTACACTATAGGGTCCAGTAACAGGATGAGACTACAAGCATATTTGGTTTTACTATTCAATACATAAGGGCTGATGAATAGTGATCAGGTGATTATGCAAAACTAAAATCTCTTAAGGCTGTGACAAGACCCTTGTGCCAAGTATGTTTTTACTATACATTGACCCGTTTATTACCTAACTAACTATAAAATATATAAACTTATTGACACAAAATATTGATTCAAAGATATTTTTTTAAATTTAATGATTTATTAACAGCCAAAAATGGATGAAAAAACATTCAACTGAATATAAAGTTCATGGTCAAATTAAAACATAAGCCAGAGTATTTGTTATAATTCACATTGCACAGAACACTTACATGTCAGACGGGGTGAACAGGTCCTCTAGCAGGCATGTCCAAACTGTTCCACAAAGGGCCGGTGTGGCTGCAGGTTTTTCCTCCAACCAAGCAGCAGCTCACCAGACTTGATTCATTTCATCAGCTGATCTCAGTCTTTAGACAGCTGATTGGTCAGACTGTGTGCTCTTGATTGGTTGGAAGAAAAACCTGCAGCCACACCGGCCCTTTGTGGAATAGTTTGGACATGCCTGCACAGGAATACTTGTGCTGATATTCCTTTCCTCATTCAGCTCACCTCTTTCTCAAAGCTTTGTAGTTGACACACCTTTGACTACATCCAGTGTCACAACATTCAAATTTTTTGCTCTTGTTAGTACCACTTGTGGTTTCTACAAAAAACACACAAAAAAATTACCAATAAAGTTACTTCAAGGGACTCTGCTGTCATTGCCTGGATTGCAGGACAGGATCTTGCCCCACTATTGGAAACGGTTGAGCCTAGCAGTTCCTCAGGCTGCTCTGAGATCTATGCTCGATCAATGTCAGTGCTTTCCAACACTTGAGACCAGTCTGAGACAAGAATTAATGTTTTTTACACAATGTTTATCAATTCAGACAGTGAACAGAAACTGTTTTGCCACAGTGTCAACCGGCAAGTTGAAACTCACAGACATAATGAAGGTGATCAGGTTCTCCTTTGTCAGTTTTTATAACAGTTAATAACCTTTGTCATGTGGTTTTGACCAGTCAGGATCAAGTTTTAAAAACAGTGTGGTAATGAGAAAAAGGCTGGGAAATGACATAATATACTAAACAACATAAATCTATACTGTATTTTACTGTATCCATATTGTGCTCAACCATAAAATAATTTACTTTACTACATTAAACTGTTCTATACTATTTAATATTATACACTATACTACTATACTATACTATACTTAATACTATATTATACTGTTTCAGTTGTGTGGTACAAACTACAGTAGTATACTTAACAGTTTTTAAAAAATTTAGATGTCACTCTGATATTCACTCACAGTCCCTTCTGCCTCCTACATGAAATATTCAACCCATCTGGTAAAAGCTGCAGTATTATGGGAGGAATAACGGAGGCAGAGAGAAAAAGAGAGAGAGAAGGGGAATATTACATTTCACCTTTTGTATGTTGCCTGCTCCCAACACCAGAGCAGTCCATCTGATACTTAGACAAAGACATGGATCAGGAGAGGGGTAAAGAGGAGAATATGTGCAGAGGCACCAAGGAAGTAGAGGAAGGAGGAGGAGGGGAGGGTTTGAATGGAGGACTCCATCTTGCCTGGGCCTTATGAATTAGGGACGAGGATGTGGAGAAAAAGAAAGAACTAGCAGAATAAAAGTGAGGGGTATTGGAGTGGAAAGCAAAAGTAAAGCACTTCCTCACGCACAGGCTCCCATCAGCGACCTACGCACACATGCACACACACACAAACACAATCCTAATTACAAAGACACACTACAGATTTATTTGTGTTCATCTTTGTTTGAATTGTTTCAGCCTGGTTCTCCTAATGTGTTGGACATGGGTCTAGACAAGCCAAATAACTTCAGCTCACGAGTTACTCTGGTTAGTGACATCTTCATGTTTATACTCTCCTGAAAACTTTTATATCATGACATGCAGTACTTCATATTGTCTCTCAATGCTCTATTTTGTCTAATTTTCCTTGCTGCTGGGATTGATCAAAGTAAGTGTCATAGAAATGTTTTTTTTAAATTGAAGTTTCATCATCTTTTTTGTTATTTTTTGAACTGGTTTAAAAACATTTCAGCAATATAAAAGAAGTGTTAAAGATGAGCCATCGACTTCAAAATTCTTATAAGTTGCGACCCAGAAAATATTTATGTGTGAGGATAGTTGAATGTATGATTTTAGCACAGGTATACAGTGATCTTTGTGTATTTGTCAGAATTTCTGTTGCGTTAATAATTAAAAGTGATGATTGTGTGGTTGAACAAATGCACATATGTAACGTCTCTTTCGCAACAGATAAAACTATAGACATGAATATATAATGCAGCCATTGTGACACCTAAAGTGATACTTCATGTGTTTCTCTACACAGAACTAGAACAGTGACTACTATAAAACTGAGGTAAACACCATACATATTTAACACACTTCCACTTCAAGTATAGGAGTGTTTACCACAAGCTTTCATTCTCAATTATTTGTTCGCTTGTTGTCTTTCTTTACTTTACAGATTGAAAACTGTAAAAGGGCTCTTGGAAGAAATCGTGTGAAGTCATCTATCTGCCTTGAAGGGTATGTGTCAGAGTGCTGAGTGCATGTATGCAGACACTCACATGCACACGTAGACTAATGGACTTGATGCTGCCTACTCCGAACTTTGTCTTTTCAATATGCACGTACACACACACGCACGCACACACATACACATACACATGCGCATAAGGCTTAGTGCTTCCACTGTAAGAGCCACTAATGGACGCTTCCTGAGGCAACTTGGAATTAGTGGCCATTTACTGTTATGATCTGCAGCTCTAATACAATAATACTGTGTTTGTGTGCGTGCGTGCGTGTGTGTGTGCGTGTGTGGTTTTACGTGTGTGCATGCCTCTACATTTGTGTGTGAATGTGCAGTTTTGTGAAGTACAGTGAGCAGTACCTGAACCACGACCCTATTATGCAAGGCTGTCTTCCCAGCAACCCCTGGATTTCTGATGACACAGCCCACTGGACAATGAACGCAGACATGTGAGCGATACTTACAAATATGCACACATGATCATAAACTCAAAATGAACTACAGTAGCCTGAGATAGATCAAGTTTCACAACTGTGGCTTTTTTTTGCATGCTACTCGTGTTTTAGCTCAAAGCAGTCACAGTAGTTTGTACATGTCTGTGTCTCTTTTGTGTGTCTGAGAGCAGGGTGCCCATACCTACACGTCTACGAGTGGAACGTTGGAGCTTCAGCTTTGTGGAGCTGCTCAATGACCCCATGGGGAGACGGGAGTTCATGACTTATCTGGAGAAAGAGTTCAGCGGTAAGACAGAATGAAGAAATTAAAGGAATATTATTCTGACCATGCCCAGCTACCCTTCTAGAAACAGCCATTGCTAGTTGGGTTTTTGATGGTCCATCATGTCCAAGTATCTGTTTATCCTAATGTTGTACAAGAAACAACTTGGGGGATCCCAAAGAACTTTTACATCTGGCACAAATAATCCACACAGGTTTATAGATGCTAACATTTTTTCACATATTTGTTAATGAGGATAAAAAGATGAAGTGGTGATATTTCTAACCAAGAGGGTCAAGTAATAATAGTACTAATAATGATAATAATAATAATAATCACTTTATTTTTATAGCACTTTTAAAAACAGAAGTTTACAAAGTGCGTTGACATATAGTCATGAAGCACATAGAAAAAGACATAAAAACAGAACGCTCAATTAAAATGGAATTGAAGGCCGTTTTCATGTCACAAGGAACCCAGACAAATCAAGAAATATGCAACATAAAATGAGACCATGAGGACCAAAATAAAAACATAAAATAATTTAAAAAAAGAAAATGCAATTAAAAGGGGGGTTGAAAGTGGAAAAGAGGATAGTAAAAATAAAAGACACTATAAATAATGGTAATAAAAGGTCAAGAGCCAACTTAAGCGCAGAATCAAAATGTCCTAAAATTACCCTTTAATCACAAAACATCACAGCACAGTATTAGGTTGAGACATATTAAAGAATCACTTTTTGGTCATGATTTCCATCCTGTTCTTATTGAAAACTTGTAAATAAACAACACAATCAGTCAAATGGATGAGGAGCAGGACAAGAAGAGAGCAAAATATCACTTTATGAATTTAACTAATAATCGTAGTTAGTTTAAATCTCATCTTCTTTTTCTGTTAAGACTCATCATTATGATTTATCACCAGCCCTGAAATAGAGACTTCCTCAGAGAAGACATTGCTTCATCCAGTTACTGTTTGTAATGCCTTTATTTTGATATCTTTCTCTGTCTTAGTTTTAAAAGTGCCTAATCATCTCTCATAAGGCTGTTTTAGCTAGCTCGCTAGCAGTCTGCCTCTTCATCTGTTCATTTTATGATGTGGCATCCACTGTGCAGGACCGCAATACTGTGAACTCATGATATTACCACCCACTTAATTTTTTGCACAACTTCAATATTAAATTTTTTTTTCTGTCAAATGGTCAGAATGGCCACAGATTTTCACCATCTGCAGTTTCTCAGAAATTGAGATCAAAGGGATGGTTTGTTTTTAAAGTTGCATTGTAGGAGGTACTTGTCAGCTTTATGTTTATTATTCTCAGGAGATCTCACCACTCTGTTGGGCAGTCATTGGGAACAAGCACTGAACAACTACGCTAACGTTGAAGTTGAAGAAGCTGCGTTCAGTAAGGCACGTAGCTGGTTAGAGAGGGATGCAGACTGTGACGAAGAGGCTGAGCAATCTCCTGTAGGAATAGACTGTTGACACGTACCTCATGTCATGATCAGTTCATGAGGGTAATGAGAAAGAGGGATGAGAGGAGAGGTGTAGTTAGATAATAGTGCAGGAACATTAATTCATCCATGCAGACATGTTAATTATTGCCAGAAGGTAAGGTTTTCCACAGAGGCCTGCCAGGAGATAAACAGCCTTTAATCATGACTCATTTTTTCCTGCATCATGCTTGTTTTATTTACCTGTCTGTGCGCCTTGTCGTTTGTTTCTCTGCTAGCGGAAAACCTGTGTTTCTGGCAGGCCTGTGAAGATGTGAGGCACGGAGAAAATTCCAGGATCGTTGAGAAAGTGGAAGAGATTTACAAGTAAGAACAAAAGCACATAAAACATGTACAACATACAAACAAAGACTTATGCACACCATCAGATCATGATACTGACTCTTTTTTTGTGTGCATCAGAAATTTTCTGGCCCCTGGAGCTGCCCGTTGGGTCAACATTGACAGCAAGACAATGGATAAAACTCTAGAAGGGATCAGACACCCACATCGTTTCGTTATGGATGACGCACAAATGCACATCTACTTTCTAATGAAGAAGGTCAGACATCTTTGGAGTTGGTTCACAGATAGTCTGCCGAAAATTAAGCAAGCAAAGGTAGCCTTTTAGGGTTCAAAAGAAAAAAAAAACAAAAACAAAAATAATGAAGATTGCAGTCAAAAGAAATGACTAACAAAAGGTAGCTCGGTTTCAGAGAGAAAAGACAGTTTTATGAGAAGACCCTTGGTTTGGTCAAACAGAAGTCACAAAATAGGTGCTGACAGCATGCTCGTGAGAAACCTAAATACTCAATAACCAGAAAAAAAATTGTAGAGAACTTGGGCCAGGTACAGTCTGCTCTAATATGATGCTAGGACTCAGTTAGCGTGTTGTGTTTGCTATAGTTTGTCTATTGTCTTTCAAAGCAGTCGCATTGCAACCCTGTCACCAATAGAAGATGAATTCATGTTCAAGTCAGCTTGTCTCAAGAACCGTCCAGTACAAAAATCCTGTGTAGTTCTCCAAAGGACACTTTTGGCTTTTATGGACTGTTTGTATTGATTTTGGCAGCCACCGTAGACAAAGTGATTGTCCATCCAGTGATTGTCCTGTCTTTAGATTTCCAGCAAAAAAAAAAACAAAAAAAAATCCTATCCAGCTGTCTTTTCAAATTAAAATATAGTTGTTACTCAGAGTGATTTTTGTGCTGTCTGAAAAGACAGTTTTGGCAGCATGGACTCATTTGTCTCATCTGACACCCACCCTGGGGCAGTAATAACTTAAGTAACTAAAATAATGCTTAACTGCATGATTGATGATTAAAAACGGTTGATGCATGTTATGTTTTGTTAATTTGTATAACAAGCCAAAAATATTATTAGTGGGCTGTGAGTCATTAAATTTCTATGAGGGTTTATTATCTGAGAAACAAGAATTATGGTCATCCAGAATCACCAGCACAATGTAATTTGTGGTTTGATATTTATAATGGCCTAGTTGCTACATGGTCAAATGAACAAGAAAGGGGCCTCGTAAAGACCCCTGAGGGACACCACATCAGTCAGATTTTCAAAACCTAAAATAATTTACAAGGAAAACAAAATAAAATCCTTTGGTTACAAAATATGAAAATTCTCATGGCATTTTATGCAGGTCCTGACTTTCACTGGACTTGCTCCTTTTTGTGTCAGATGGACTCTTACAGCCCAAAATACTTTCAGGTCATTGGAGGCAAATGATACCTGAGAACAATTGGGACATTTTAATTTACCCAAAATACATTTTCTTTTAGGTAATTAGCCTTCTGCTTTTCAGTTTTAAAGCAAAATTCAGCTAAAATGGCAACTTTTACGGTTAGCTATCTATAACTGGAACTTATTCGTGCTTTAATAGTTTGTGAAGCTTCTTTTTACATTATTGTTTGTTTGTTTTTGCATTTAGGACTCTTACCCAAGATATCTGAAGTCTGACCTATACAAGAACATGTTGGCCAAAGCTATTGTTCCACAGGAGACCAAGAAAAGGTAAGATTTAATACTAATAACCACCTTTAATATCATACATTCATTTACTTACAATGCTTTTCTTTATTTTCTTTCTTTTAAGTGTGTTCCCATTTATGAGACGCCAACGGCATGCAAGCCCCTCCCCTGCTCAGGCTGCCAGACATGGAATTGAGGAGGATGGACAAGCCAAGGGCGGCAGTCAAGCTGCTGCGAACTCCGGAGGTGGTTCCCATACCTGAAGTGGAGCCTAAACAAAAACATGTCAGACTTAATCACTCCAGCCCTCATTGTCTCTTTTTGTTCTAATAGAAACCTTTCAAAGAGTTACACTCTTGTACCTCAAGTCAAACTCTCTATAAAAGTCAGAGTTTGTCTTTCACTGTGTATCATTACCAGAGTTAGAATTTGAGCATTAGAGCACAGGTGTCCATGCAAATCACAGCAGTGTCACTTATTTCTCAGCGCACGAGCAGAGAGTATAACAGATTTTAGAGCTTTGATTACTTTACTTTAATGCTGCATAATCATCCTGTCTCCGTTCATGAAGTCTATCCTGTTGGTCTTGATTCTGGCTGATCGTACCAAGTCTTCCCTAAACAGCTTTTATATTGAACCTTCTGTTTCTATAATGATCGGAGGGATTTTAGTGGAGCAATAGAGTTTTTAAGTATGTATGTTGTCATGAATTCACCTCAGTCTGTCTGATTATCATAGAGGTTGCTGCGTGTGTTCTCTCCATGTCAGAGTTTCACCCTGTGATGATTGTTGTGACTATTTTTGCTTGAGCATGTCCTCATCCCAATAAAATGTCACAACAGCTTTCAGAGTTGTTTCAAATTCTTAGCTCTGTGGTTAAATGTGAGTGTGAATCCAGATTTTATTTCTGTTACTCTCCCTCTCATTCCCATCCCTTTGTTGTCTTTGGGTCTATTTTTAAACACAAATCCTTTTTATGTTTTGCATTTACTGAACTCTAGACGCTCTGCCACATTAAGAATTCATGATATCAAGTTATTAAAAACTTATAAAACAAAGTTCCTCTTATTTATTTATTTTTTATCATGATTAAATTGGTAACAAAGGTAAGAGTCTTTTGTTTCCTAGGGTACACTGACCTTTACATCAGAAAATCAGCTGCTGGAGAACACAGTGCTCTGCTGTTTTCTGTGCATGGGGCTGCTGCAGACCAGTCAGGGCTCCCATGATGATCCCCATGCCTTGTCTACAGTGCCTGTAACAACCACAAGAGCATCAGAGCTGTGTCTCACTGTGTGATGGGAGAAGGTGGTCCAGAGAAACATAACAATGGTGACTTGGTCTGACAACCAAGTCTGATCCACAGAGGCCTTAACTCACAACCTGAAGGATCCACTGCTAATGTCTGATGGCAGCAGAGGTAACCCTTAACACCTGAAGTCTTACAGGAGCTGCAGTTTGTTCTGAACTTGACTGTCTCCCTCTACTGGATGTATTTGGTTACAGCAGCACAAGTTTATATCCTACTTTACAACTTTGTAAATGGTTGTTCTGCAACCAGTTGACCAATTTCTGATCTTTTATTTAAAGCCATTTAATAAGTTTTTATCAGCTTTTTGTTTTTATTATTTTTTAAAATTTGACTTTATCTTTAACCTGGTAATGAAACAGACTGAAATCAACAGCCTGCGTCCAAACACACCTGTAGGGTGAGTAACATTCTCACCGTCTAAAAATCCCTGTGACAGTGGGGAACAAATTCAGTAGCTCAAATGAAAAACAGAGGAAAACAGTGACAAAGAAGCAGAAGTGTTTCTAGGTGTTTTTTGACCACAGGAACCTTCCTAATAGGAACTAGATACCTCCTACAGAAAACACTGTGTACTTCGACAGTTAGGGTCCAAATGTAAAAGATCTACCTCTTGAGGGGGCAGTACTCTTCACCAGCCAATGGACTTGGAAGGCAGGGCCTGATGACATCATTTACAATAAAAACAAGGTGAATTTATAGATAAAATATTGACAGCACGTACAAACAGAGTATAGAGGAGAGACTCACATAACCCAGTGTTATCTGAATAGTAAAATTATGTGTAAACAGGATTTTTTTACTCTGTCTAGGTTTTTTTTTTTTAATCTCAGGGGATACTTTTTGGCATTATAACAGTTTTAGAGTTTAGTTTGATCTGAAAATAATCCTGTTACTATGAACTGGTATAAAATTCACCAGCAGAGCAAAGAGGAATTTAAACAGGTGGAGGCACAAGGAGCAAAAGCACAAGAGCTTACATGTCATTAAATAATCAAATACAGCTCACCACATTATTTAAAGCGTCTTCTTTTTTTTATTTTTGAAAAGCATTTTTATCTTCCTTAGTTGATAGGTTCAGTCATCTGTTACGGCTGTGTGTTTGTTTTGCATGTTTTTCCCCTTTTGTCTCTCCATAGCTGCCCAGGTGAAATCACTTGAGTGCCAATCAGACTCACCTGGTGCTGGGAGTCGAAAAGCCCAGAGCTGCCTGCAGTCTGGAGAGGCAATTTGGTGGGGAACTGCTGCCCTGCTGCCTCTCATCTGTGTTGTGGGTGCTTTGTGTCTAGTTTGCAATTTTGTTATTTTGTCACAATAAATCACATGTTAAACTTTTGAAGGTGTTTTGTTAATTTGATGGGTCAAAAGTTGAGGATTGTTGTTAGCCCCATAGGGCCGCATTCGGGTGGGGCGTAACAAATGGGGGCTCGTCCGGAATCCAAACATCCATGAGGTTTTTTTTTTTCCTCTCTTAACTAGTGACCATAGTTTGGGTTTGTCTTCTGTTTCTGTCACTATCATTAGTAGTTGCTTTTATTTGTAACTTCTGAGCACCCTGATTATTTAGTCGCCGGGCAGGGAAGAGCTTGCCTCTTTTTTTATTTTGCCTTTCTTATTTTTGGTGGTAATCCTGAGGAGGGGGCACACTTAGGTGATGCCTCGAGCTCGGCAGGCCACTGAAGACCAGTTAGGTAAGTCAGACATCTTGTCAAGCAGGTCGGGGTTGGGGTGACTCATTTTGCTCTTAAATTTTTTTTGTTTTGTGTGTGTTTCAGAAGGCTACCCATTCTTGCTTGGTCACTCTGTGTGATTACAATTAGGATTTTGTTTGTGCAGTAACTTGTGTTGTGTGACCATTTGTTGGTGGTAACTGCTCTCCACATTTGGTGGGCCACGTGTGAGTTGCATCTTAGGTGTAGGGTGGCAAAAGTTGTGTAGTGGTGACTGCTATGTGACCATTTTGTGTAGTGGTTTGCAGTCCACATTTGGTGGGTCACTTGTGTGTTACTGCTTCTTATTCCTAATTGTATGTTCCGTTTGTTTGGCTTGTTGCTTACCTTATCACAGTAATTCGTGTGTCTTTTGAAGACTTGTGTCCATTTGTGTTGTGGTGGTGGCAGTCACCTTTTGTTGGATCTCTGTGTGCTGTTTGTGAATGACAGCAGTGTTGTAGTTCTACTACTTTTGTTGATCCGTTTGTGTGTGTGACTGCTCACTCCCCTTTAGTGTTGAATATCTGTTACTGTGTGTGGTATTGGCAAATTTAGTGTTTTGCTCTTTGTGTTTGTGTTAACCTCATGGTAGTAGCCATTTTGCTTTGTGGGCGTGGCACCCACTTAATTGGCTGCTTTTGTGATGGATGCTTTTGAATTTGGTTGCAGCATCTTCTTTGGCCCTAATTAAGATTTTGTGTTCCTCAAGACCCATTTTGCACATTTTTGTCAGCAGTGGTTGTCTTCAGTTTTGGTAAATAGTGAAGGGTATTTTTTTTTTTTTTTAAGCTTGTGCAGTGGTGTGTGTTTTGTTACACACAGCCTTGGTGAGTAACACCCATTTAGTTAAATTCTTGTGTTAATATAGTTGACACAATGCACTTTAATTCCATGAATAAATATTTGTATTATTTTGGATTTATGGTGTGCAATTGTGGTGTTTATTTTTGCAGTACAAATGATTTATTCATTGTTTTAAGGGTGGGGGTGTTACGGCTGTGTGTTTGTTTTGCATGTGTTTTTCCCCTTTTGTCTCTCCATAGCTGCCCAGGTGAAATCACTTGAGTGCCAATCAGACTCACCTGGTGCTGGGAGTCGAAAAGCCCAGAGCTGCCTGCAGTCAGGAGAGGCAATTTGGTGGGGAACTGCCGCCCTGCTGCCTCTCATTTGTGTTGTAGGTGCTTTGTGTCTAGTTTGCAATTTTGTTATTTTGTCACAATAAATCACGTGTTAAACTTTTGAAGGTGTTTTGTTAATTTGATGGGTCAAAAGTTGAAGATTGTTGTTAGCCCCATAGGGCCGCCTAAGGGTGGGGCGTAACACATCCCAGTACCATCCAGATTTAGTTTACTTCATGTATATGTAGATAAACTTATCAAAGCTTCCATTCAGGTAAAAGTATCATGATATTTCAAACATAAATGTGGTCTTGTTTGATCAGGTGGTAAATTGAATTATTTTACAATGAATTAAGACAATAAGACATTATTTTTCAGACTACAGTTCACAGCGACATAAATGTAGGCCTATTCTTTGGTTACTCATAGGAAATGTATGATCCAGTATCAGCTGCTGTTTTGTTTTCACCATTAAAACACATTGAGTAGTCATCCATTATGCTGTGATTGTAGCGCTGATCTGTATCGGCTTTGCATAACCTGAGTGCTCATCAAATCTACTAATGGAGGTTCACTTCATACGAGCAAATATATTTACACACACACACAGTTCAATGGGTATTTCCACACTGTGAACACTTTCTATATTCCTGAGGATTAGGATAATCCGATTCTCTGTGTACCGTGTGTGTGTGTGTGTGTGTGTGTGTGTGTGTGTGGTGCTGGGGAAACAAATAACATTACCATCCTCCATAGAAAAGCATAAAAAACAAACAGTAAACATTCATCTTGAAACGACAGATTTATTTTTTGGTCAGCTAAATGCTGTTTGGACTTTCTGAGAGATTAAAAAGTAGCTGTTCACTGCATGGAAGCAAGATCACATTTGAAGTTGAATATTACATTATATTGTCCATCCCTAAGTATTGACATCTACAGTATGTTGTAGTGGTGATAATAAAAGGTGACAACAACAATATGAAGTTATTCACACTCTGTCACACGTGAGGAAACAATTCAAAAACAAAAGGAAGGCTTTGAGAAACCTGTGCAAAAATCACAAAGAAAGAGGAAAAACAAAATCATCACAGCATGGTGCACTTAAAAACAGACAACACATGAAATATATGTAGATCTCTTACTTTAAATAAAGTTAAGGAGTGTTCAGCAGCTCTTCTGGTGCAAGAGACAAAAAAACTTGTACAGTACATAAAAACAAGAGGAGGCACTGGACACAGTCGTCTGAATATTATACATTCATAAAAGTGCCCATTCACACATAATGTGGACTATTTACAATACATAGTGATTCCATTTTTTGATCATAAAAGTGCTTCAGGATAAATTTTTGGTAAAATGAAAAAAAAAAAAAAAAAAAAGACAGAAACGTGTGAGGATTAAGAAGGAAGAAATATGAAGACACCGGAGAATAAAAAGAAAAAAAAAAGGACAAGAAGACAGTCACCAAGTTTCTGCACAAAACAATAAAGATCTGGAGAAGGAAGCACCCTGTATACCAAGATTTACATTTAAATTTGACCACTTATCACATATTCTTGATTAAAAACTGATCAAAACTAAAGAGCTTTCTCTTCTGTTCAGGAGCTGAAATGAATCATTACCATAAAGACATGTGAAGTAAAGTTTCCTAAACTCTTATCACGTACTTTGATTGATTACAATTCTGCAATTTAATATTGTGAGAGAAGAGCTCCTCTACTGATGATGAAGGCAGTGTCACATGTGTAAAGAGCTGGAGTTGTTGCTGTTGTGTTAAAAGGCCGTTAAAGACTTTGCGGCAGAATAAACATAGTCAGAACTCATTTTTCAGGTCTATGACAACACAGAGGAGACACAAGAGTAATGAGTGTTTGTATTCAATGTAAATAGAGTAAACTTGATCAGAAGACACAAACAGGTTGAATAGAAAGATTTTAAAGTGTCCCACAAAGTGCTTAACATTCCCTATAAATAGTCATACATGTGTTTTCTAGACTGCTAAAATATGTACATACCAAATATGTACAAACTCTTGGTCGTGAGGTCAAAGGGCAGGTGGTTTTCTTCCCATAGCTGGTAAAACGGGCCACCTTGGAGGTTTCAGCAGGTTTGATTTGGGTTCAATGGGGTGGTTTTGTCTCTGTGTGTGTGTTTGTTGTTTAGTGTATTTGAGGGTGTCTGCAACTTCATTTTCAAAGTAAATTCATCAATCTTTACAAATCCTTTTTATTCAGAGTGGACAAGCCTATGAGAATATAGGTAATAAAGGTTTATTCAACGGCCCTTTCAGGCCCAGCAGACACCCTGTGTGTGTGTTTTCAACTTGAATAAATATCATGAATGCTTTCAAATGCAATCCACTTTGTTTCCACATGCTCATTACGTGACAGTGTAGAGTTCATCTTTGCCGCTCTCACACAGCGTGTACCCACATACCCGGGGTCTCCAGCTCCAGCTCCAGGTCCAGGTCCAGCTCCAGCCTCTGTTCCACCCTAACGCCTCCCTGTCCTTCTCTTTCGGTGGCAGCAGGAACACAACGCAGCTGGCCACCAGGATGTGCCACAGCGAGTGAGTGTAAAAGTAGTTGTCTTCTGTCTCGGCAAAAATGTACAAACAGACTCCGATCAGGGCGCAGAGTGCTCCAGGGATCAGGTATAAGGCCCAGCGCTGCCACGACGGAGGGTAACAATGGCGCCGCCGAACACTTCGGTATATCTGCACCATAAAAGAAAAAAAACTTGAATAAATTATGCTGTACTTGGTCAAACTATTAGAAGAAGTATCACTGTAGTTTGCTGGTGCACGTCTTACCCAGGTAGTGACCATGATCAGGAGGGCACACAGAACAGGGCCGAGCAGGTTCCACAGACCTTTACGGTCCAGCTGCATTGACATGGCTATCAGCAGAGTCCCGAGCATGAACAGCGTCTGTTTTAAAGTTTGAAGAAATGAAACTTAGATTGATTCAGAGGAAAGAGTTAAAGAGTATTTTTGAGAAAATCAGGCGGCATTCCGTGTCTCACATATTTGAATGTGTCTCTGATGCGAGCCATGCACAGGATGGTGACCCAGATCGAACAGATGGACCCCAGGAAGTCACAGTACTGCAGGGTATCGTAGTCCATTATACACATTACAGCCACACCTGGCTGGTCACATGCATGGTAGAACTACAGTGTGATAAGAGAAACACAAACACAGAAGGAGAGGGGTGTGAGCTCACTTTCAATGATACAAGACTGGAAGAAAAGAAAGCAGTGACACTTTATATGACATAACACAACATAAACGCATTTACAAAGCCTTATTAATTGGCTTTATAACCATCCTTATCAGTGATAGTAAGAGCTTATAGCACTATCTGTGAAGTGTTTTAAGTGTAGTATAGGTTCTGATGAACATACAGTTAGCAACAACCTCATACAGCGCCATCATTTCACTTAAAGTGCTTCAAGTAATTTTTTTCACCTATATGAAATTCACTAAAATTTATACTGTCTTTTTATGGTTTACATACTATACGTTTATGTTTTAGTTTTGTGTTTTAGGTTTTCATTCTCAATACTGGATTTGGGCAAAGCAGCTGGAGAAACAGCCCCTAATTTATCATTTCCCCATATAATATTTGCGGTAAACAATTAATGTAACTGTTGAAAGTCAGCTGGGTGGGACTTTTTATCAGCAGGCACAACTGGGCAAGCAGAGGACAAGATAAACAAACACTGTTTTGTCCACAGGGAGGCGCCAGAGTCAATACAGCCCAAAAGTTTCTCACTAAAGCCTTAAGCATGTTGTGAGTACAAACAGCTATTTTCTGAATGGTGAATCAAAGGAATTACATTGTTGTTCTACTGATATGAAAAACAAATGAACCTTTATAACCAGTCAAAGCAATGAGCGTAAAAAGGACAAGTTACAAGTTTTGATTTTTATACTTTTTCTATAAGAGTTTGAATTGCATTTTGCGTTTATTCTACTTACTTAAACATCTTAATATCAATAAAAAATGTCAGTAAGCAGCAGTAGTATATATAAAAAAAACAAAACATTTAGTTATAGTGTTTAAGTTAAGTTATATGAGATCAGTAACAGAGGGGTAAGACTAGACAAGTCTTTGACTTCTTCCTCCCCTTTTTTTGGACATGTGGATACTCTGGTTTTGTTTTTGTTCTCATTTTGTTGTGATAAGTACGATTGATGTGCTTCTAAGTGAGGCACTTATTTTATTTTATTCTTAACTGTTGTTTTGTGTGTTTTTTTATATACATTTTTTTTAAACCACGACCAGAAATAAAGAAAGAAAGAAACTCTCACACCACTGATCTGTCAGAAATATGACGGCTGCTGCTGTCTGGCTTGCATAGTCAAAACAGTAGGAAGCCTCTGTGTAACTTAACAGCTGAAGTGAACACTGGTGTGTAAGCTTTTACCCGCTGGTGAAGATTCTCTGCATTAATAGCCTCATTAAAAAGTTACACGAGCCTTCAATTATAGACAAGTTATGCAAGATGAATAAAAGGGTGGAGCATTACATCATGATGTGATAACCACTTATTAATGAGAATATTATTAGAGATAATTGCTGCTGCTGTACACTGTGCTATTATGGGGTTTCCATGGAGTATGTTTGAGTCCAACCCTGAGCCTAACCCTAACCCTCACCTAACCCTTACCCTAGTGTTAACCTTAAAACTAAAACAAGAGTTTTACATAGTGAAAAACGCTTGTCTTTAAAGGTGACCAATCTGAACATAAAAGTTAGAATCCACTTTTTTTTACAGAAATACAAAACAAAACTTGACAGAAATACTCATTCTAGATGTTGAAATATTAGTATCTTTGATTCTGGTGGTCTAGATTGATACACGTTTTTACACAGAAATATATTTCACAGAGGGCTGCTTCCAACAGGTTCATTAACAGCTACATACACTGAACAGAAAAATTACAGGCAAAGATTTGTGTCCACATCTGTGAGTAAATTTTTAGCAAGAAGTCTTGAAACACAATGTGAGATAATTACATTTAACTGAACGTATGGATATGGACATGAGTGTGTTTGATGGGAGGTGAGGGGTTTCAGGACACTCGACCTCAGTGTTTTCCTCACTCTGTGCCTTAACTGGTACAAACTGTAACAAGTTTTCCTCACTGTTTTATAAGACTAGTTTTTCTTGAGGTGGCCCGGTTTCGGTGAAAGTGTAATTAACCCGAGAAAATATGCGGTGCATCACAATAAAACCTTCCTCTTACACAAGAGTTTACCACAGGCCTCAATAACATGAGCAATACTGTCGAAACCTGCCAGTATTGCTACATTTCCAAATGAGTGTGTGTGTGTGTGTGTGTCTGGGAGTTTTACCGTTGAGAAGAACATAGTGAAAAGGTAAACGGAGGCCTCGGTGATGTAATAGCGTTTGACAGCAACCACGATGGCAGGGAGGAAGGAAAGGTTACTGAGCGTGAGCAGAAGAGTCGCTCCGACCTGCCGTAGGTATGACTGAGCAGATGAATCATCAGTGCAGCCCCAACCACTCCAACCTGAAAACACCCACAGAAATAAAAATAATTAAAAAATGCTTGTAAATTAATGGAAACAATACACACACCGTGCTGACTCATATAATTTGAGGACGATTGAAGGCTTTGGGTATTTGTTTACAAAGAAAAAAGAGGTAGGTCATTGTTTGTGTACGCGTGTGTGAGTGTTTCGTACCAGCTTTACAGACGCAGGCAGCATACAGGTAGCTGTGAGACCTCAGCAGTCGACATTCACCGTAAGTCCCACAGTCCTCCACGCAGGCACTGATAGAGACCTCAGGAACCACGGACACCACAGATGTGTCTCCACAGTCACTGCTGCGAAGAAAAACATGCGGATTGAGAATTAAGCTCCTAAGATATGGAAACTAATCTAAGGTTACACATAAACATCATACAATTCGTATTTGTCATGGCTAAGCAGGATTCAACCGAGGACAAACATAAAAGGGGTCCCCTGATCATCACAAGCTCACAGAGACTTTTTTAAGGATGGGTATGTCTTATAATCTCTCTCTAAAGGAAGGCATATGTGAACAAAAACCTTCCAGATTTGTAAAATAGTTACAAATATCACAGATATTTTTAAATACAGGGATCCCTGCTTGTTAAATGTACGAGAGTGACTGTGCGTGTATTTTTTACCTCTTGCATATGAGCTGCATGGTGAGGTACCAGGTTGTAGATGGAGGGAAAGGCAGCCTGATCACAGCTTTGGGAGCACTGACATCTATACTGAGACCATATCCTCCATGCAGACCTGCAGACACACACAGATACACACATGAGTATTGTCTGAAATATTTCCATAATGCAAAGTCAAGCTTCCTGACTTTGCATTATCATAAACCAATACAGAAAATAAAGAAGTCTTCATCAGTGATACCTGAGGAGATTTTCCATCTGTTTAACAAACAGACTGAACATGTGAAACAGATCTCCATGTGATACTCTGAGAATTAGGTTGCAGTTGAGACTGCAGAGTTTTAACTATCAACAACTAGTAAAAAACATAAACCGTTGGACAACCCAGGTTTTGTCTTGTTTGTCTTGTTCCTGTGTTGTTATACTAGAGTCCAGGACTAGTTCTGTCTAACCTGCATCCTGATGTTAAGGACTTGAGTTAGGGCTGGGCGATATGGCCTCAAATCAATATCACAATATATTGAGCAGTTCACCTCAATAATGTTAAATGGACGATAACTACTCCACAAGCTGTTCACCCCCTCCCACATTAACTTTGTCAACTTCAGCCGCTGCTCCAGCTGCTACAACTTTTAAACTGTCATCTTTTAAACTGTCTTTCCCTCTTTGTTACAGACTGGATTGGGTGGAGTCCCATCTCTGACGTAGGACAGCGTCTTACAGGGACATGGAACCATAGCCTACCTACACACATCCAAAACCAACTTTTATTTATTCATTTTTTTTGACACCGAATATACCGGTATGGGCAAAATGACGTTGGTTATTGTCATAAATGTCAGTATCGTAAAAATTTTCAGTTTATTGTCAAGCCCTAACTTGAGTTATTCTCGAGCACAGATGACTTGTGCCTGGACCTGAAGATGAGGAAGATGACTCAGGCATCTTTAATAGCTAAGTTTTTTTTCAGAGGCTCTGATCATTTATTCGGCGCTGAGTCTGACATGGCTGACAGATGTGAAGGCTCAGAGAGGCACTATGAATGCAGCAAAAGCAAGCAAGAGCAGTGTGACACGTTCAATGTGTAAACTAATCAGTGCAGAGAAGACAAGTCTGCACTCAGAGAAATCGGTGAAATGTAAAGGTTGACGTGCCGACAGGATCAGTCAGAATCCAGTTGAAACGGGAGAAAGTGTTTTCTACACCTCCAAATGGTCTCAGTCCAAGTTCAGACAGTGAATACTTCAGAGTGAGAGAGCAGTTCTCTTCTTACTGAGCAGTATAGATGAAAACAGAGGCCTAACTTAGCATTGACTCAGATTCTTCTAACTAACAGACTTGAATTTGACTTAAACAAGGACTCAATACTGAAATCAGACCTGAGATTTGGCACCATGGTGTCATTTTCACTTATTCACTTTCATAGTTGGTCTGATAGTCACCTCAAGTTCAGTTTACAGTCACTGGATTTACAGTTGTAGTGACTGTTTAGGGGGTTTTACATGATAGAAGAGGTGAGGAACAGAAAACTGGAGAATCTCACTGGTTGAGTAGCTATTTGCATAACAGACAACAATATATGGAATTTCCTAATGTTAAGTCTGAGGAATAGGAACATTGAATGTGGAGTGCCACAAGGCTCTGTTTTGGGACCTGGTCTTTTTCATTTATATATTGATGACATTTGTGAAGTATTAAGTGCATTGCAGTTTGTGTTATTTGCAGATGACCCAAATTTTATTTGTTTGGGGGAGAACTTAAAGACTTTAAGTTTCACTGTAAAAATTAAAACTGTCAAACTTAAAATATGGTTTGATGAAGATATGGCCTCCTTTGTCCTTTGGACAAAACTAAGTATTGGAAATCAAAAGAAGTATTATAAATCTCTGTAACTAAAAAAATGTCCCAGTTTCGGGACACTCTGTAGATGTGGTCATTGATGATAAAATGACATGGAAGCTGATACAGCAGGAAAAACTTACATAGAAATAAATTTGTCTTGAACAAAGTCAAGTTTAGATTACAAGGCAATGAGTATCTTATACTGTGCACTTATTTTGCCGTATCTAAGAGGTGGCCGTGGCTCAGTGGTAAAGTTTTAAGATCAGGGATTTGATCACAAGGTTGTCCACATACAGAAGAGCCCTTATTTAATTTTAAGCATCTGTATGCATGACCAACCTTTAAGATATATTAAGTGACATTCAATCTCAGTGTCATCTCAGGTGTTAAATGCATCAGTTGTGATACCTGAGCGACAGGGCTGAGAATTGTTGAGTGTCAGGATTGGAGCCCAGGGGGAGAAACAGGCCACCACGCTGCTGCTGTTGCCGAGGGTCACATTAGTCTACACACACAAATACAAAAACATATTTAGAGCACAATGACAGTGAAAATGCTAAATTTGATCACACTGGATTTACAAGTATAACGCATGTTTGTGTCTGTGTGTTGATATGCTGGTACTCACGACGTTGAGTGTGAGCTGTAGGTTTAGTGTCCCACCAGTGGCTTGTGTGTTCAGGGGGTATGTTAGCATAGAGGGGTGTGTGTTTGAGACGCTGACGTTGGGTCCGTTGACGGGTGTGAATCTGAGCGATAGAATATCCACCTCCTCATAGAACACGGGGAAGCTCCACACACACGCCGAGGGTGACAGCGGCGTTAACAAGGCCATTGATTTGTTGCCAAAGCCGATTGCGTCTGTGTCCACAGTGCTGTTCCCTGCTAATGTTGAGTTGCTATAGATGCTGTTGCCATGGAATTTGTTGATGTCATCGTCTGCTTTGAGGGTGACGCTTTTTGGTTTGCACCGCGCTGAGGCAGAAATGGAGACAGGAGGAGAAAAGACACACAGGTGGAGGGTGAGAACAGGTGTATAATGAGTGAATCCTGAGTATGAGGTCAGTGTGTGTGTGTGTGTGTGTGTTCACCTGTGGAGTTGGAGATGATAGTAAAGGACACGGTGCGGTTCTCTTTGCCGCTCTCAACGACAACTCTCAACCAGGTGTCCCAAGGGGGGTTAGAAAGAGTGGCGGTGCATTTGATCCCTGAGCAGCTCACTGTGACCGGGCTGTACAGAGGAGAGGTGGAGCCCAGCTTGAGGACCAGTGAACAGTTTCCACCGGCTGCTCCATCCTCTGAGGAGCAGTCGGTCACAGAGACGGAGAGAGAGGAGGTAAACTCTTGGACATAAAACCTAGAATAAAAAAGACAGAGAAACAAAGCAAAGGATCAGGGCGGGTTAAATTAAGTCAGACTTATTTTTCCTCTGAAAGTAAAGGCTGGATGAAACTCCTTTATCATTCTACGCCAGGCGTCTGCTGTAAGACAAATGTTTGTAAGAGGTTCGCCGTAAACTGCACCTTTGAAAATTTTGAGCTGGCTGTTTTCAAACTGTTGCAAGTCAAGCTGTTTGAACACATTATATGGTTAGAAAGCTCTTAGTCTATCTGAAGTTTTGATCTTTATCTGTAGACAGGAACAGGAAATCTTTATAATAGCTGACCGTGTGTCTCTAGTACTTTAACTTTTCTCATGACTCATCTTTGCACATTCAGTTACTCCAAACTCTAAAACTGCACATCGACACCTCTTCCTTGCTGTGAAATGTGTTTATTTAATTTGAATTTACTCTATTGATTACATATTTCTCTCTGATTGACTATGATTACATGTGCTATTGATCCTAATCTTCTCAAGTTAAAGATGCAGTGCGGCAGTTTCAGTTGTAGTTTGGTCAGTATTAAGTGTACCCTCTGACTCTTTTCTAACTGTTATCCTGTACATACTACACATGTGTTGGGCTTTCCAAAAATACATCACATCCTGTTCACCCCCCTCATCTGACGCCTTAACCTGCTGAAGCATTTAAAGGTGTTTAAATAACTTCAAATGAATGGTTTATTTACTTTTTGTTGGTTATGTTTGTTTTAGAAGCTCATATTGAGGCTTTACTTTCAATCTAACTCTGGTTCATAACCAACAAAGTAGCTCCCTACACAAGCTTTAATGCTGAGTATATTAAGGCCGCTGAACATTGACTTAATCACAGAATTTCTGTGGTTGATGACAATAACTTGCATGTGTAGAACTTGTTTATTTTGCAGTCCAAAACTGTTTTTTTTTTACAACAAAAAGAAATTCTGATTCAAGAATCAAACCAATAGAGAAAACGTACTCCATAATCCTGCTTCCAGATTTGTTATTCAAATAAATATTGTACTGCTACACCACTGCGGTCTAAGACCAGACAGCTTCAGAGTATTTTGAAGAGCAGTGCTTATTTTTAGAAAGTATAACTCTGTTTAACAGTAAGAAATCTGCAGTAGTACATGTGTAAAATGTCTAATCATAGTCGATATGGAGTGCAGTTGTTCTGAGACGATTTTTACGACTCGCTAACAAACAGTGATGGCTAATGGTTAATGGTTAATGGTTAATACAAGTGTATTTGCTCTTTTCAGCAGTTCCAGTTTGGTTGCAACACCAAGCTGGCTTTTGTGAAGCAGTTTCCCACAGACAGCAGTCCGATCAGCTGTACCTTATGGGTGGTAGCTCACACGTGAAGTGCTTGTGTGTTTTTTTAAGCAGATCTCAACAAATAGTTACGCCCCTAGTATAAATCTCATGAACAGGTAACCCTTCAAGGTCATTGAAGTACTATGTTTGGAAAGTTTACACATCTTTCAGAGAAGCTTGGAGACCAGAAGTGCAGAGAGTTGACTGACAGAGTGTGAGTAGTCTCAGGGTTCTTAGTGCTCACGTGTACACATGCAGAGAGCTCTTACTTAAGGCGTGCAGGTCTGTCAGGGGCTGCTGTCTGCTTGAGAACTGTGCCCTGCTGTAAAATGGGCGTGTCCACCACTCTCCTGATGGACAGCTGAGGCTGGAAAAAGTAGGAGCAGGAGGGAAAGCCCTAAGAAATAAAAAAAAAACAACAACAATAAAATGCTTTTATAAACAGTGGCACACCGTACTCTTCCAAATAAACAGGATTCCCTTGTTCAGAACCTTTCAAACAGGACTGACAACTAATTAGGTAATAAGTCAGAAGTACATAGTTAAATAGCAATTCAGTGGGAGGACCAGTGCATAAAAAAGCCACCGCAAATAGACACATACAATGCAAATAGCATCAAGGTTGATGAGTTTTTGCTGTCACCTCCAATTTTGTAATCTGAAAAGAAGCTGGGAACAGATGCAGCAAAGGAACAATGTGGTTTATTTACCGGTGGAACAGGTTAGGTGAGCGCTGAAACTCTCATGTGGAAAATGACAATAACTCCAGCAACATCTCGGCAATTAAATAGAACATAGAAGTATTATTTAGACAATATGGTTAACACAGCTAAAACAGACAGAACAGTTAGTAAGAAAAAATTCACGCCATACAAACCTTTTGCTCTATGCGCCCATCATCTTCAGGCAAATGGGCAGCAATGAACCAGTCACCTGAAGCGGGACTTGAGACGTTAAAGGTTGTGGAGCTGTGTGATGTCACAAGAAGGACAAGAGACAGACCGGGGCTCCAGTGTGTTGAATTGGGAAATGAAGAGCCTGTGGGGTTTATGACTGGAGGGGCTCCCCATCGAATATGGCTTCAAGAGTGAAGAGAAAATGAGATGAAAAATCAGAAAACTGTGTTAACTATAGGGGTGGGAGAAAAAAATCGATACAGCATAGTATCGCAATATTTTGTCTGGTGATATATCGTATCGTCCCATTTACCAAGCATTGATTTTTTGAATGAATTGCTAACATGAAGTCAAATCTAAGATAATGGAAAAATAAAATCAGCTGTTTGTCCAGTGAGGTTGGCAAAGATGGCATCATAGAGCAGGAGAAAGTTAGTGCAACAAATATATATAAGGTCTGCAAGATGTGCTACACGAAAATAAAATTCATCATAAATAAGACAAACGTAAAGGACAGCCAAATGCTAAACTAGCTAAACAGTTGAAAATTATATAAATCGCAATATACTGTATCGCACAACTCACTGTATTGCAAAATGTTAATAAAAGTATCGTGATAATATTGTATCATGGGGCCACTAGTAATACCCACCCCTAGTTAACAATGACAAAGAGCAAGTTTGAGTTCCTGAAAAAAAACAAAAAAATCTGATCAACAGGAAGAGAGAGAGGAGGATGCAGATCTTTGTGTATGTCTTACATGGTGACATTGTGTTGTCCACAGTTAAAGTTGTGCCCTTTGGTGACTGAGAACAGCCAGCGAGCGATGGCAGTTTCCTCTGGAATGTGAAACTTCTGCAGCCTCACGTTGCCGTACCAACCGTACTTTGACAACTTCTGTGCAGGTTTGGCAGAGAGCTCGGATACAAGTGTCACCTGTTCATCTGCAGGGAATCAGACTTTGATGAGTGAAGGCTCACAAACAAGAGTTCTTTGCTAGTCCTTGTCACGTGTAGAGCTGCCCTTCATCATTGTTTTCATCAATTATTCTGCAGGTAACTTTAATTTGAGTTGATGAGTTCATCTATCGACTTAATGAAAAAACAAAAAGCCGATCTGTGTCATTAAATTCCATTGTGACCTACCCAAAAGTCTTTGACCTACCCTGTTTACCAGCAGGAAGAAGGAAATAATCACATTTTATTCTTTTTATTCACTGATAAAAAGGTCATCCCGGTAACTTTAAGTCAATGTGTTGGTTCAAACTGATCAAATGATAATGTCATTTTAGCCATACTCTTTAAAAAAAACTCATAGAGCATACTCAATATGTTAGTCCCAGACGACCCATCACAAGTACAACATCTAAAATAATACTGGACCTAAACACAAAACATGACATTAATGTCTGAGTTTATGTGAGGCCGCAGTGTTTACAGGAGTTATAAAACACAGTTGCCGGATAATAGTGAGCAAGTTATGGGTCAGTATGATAACAGATAAATACAAATATAAGAACAAATGGTCTTGGATTTAAAGACGAAGGCCAGATGACTATATAAAAAGGTCCCATCTGAAGTAAAAACTTAAACTAACTATTGAGGTTTAGATCATTTACTGTTGATACCAAACTGTGAAATACTAAAAAACAAGTGAGATGCAGGAGATCACTAATATCTTTTTGATTAAATTATAAATACCACAGTATAAATCACACACTTTGAAAAACAAAACAGCAACAGAAAACCTCTAATTCAAATTTCAAACTCATGGAAAAGGGTAGGACTGGGCGATATGGGAAAAAGTTTATCATGATATATTTTTTTCATATCAGTCGATATCCATATCACAACATAAAAAATGAAATTTAACAGTGCTTATTAGTAGCATGTCTTTTGCAATACAATAAGCTACTGCATCTGTGAGGTCTTTGTATCTCTGACGTTTTTTCGTAAGGTGTTGCGTTAGAGAAAGCGGACTGAATGGTCGGCTGTTTCGGCTGCTCAGGCATTCTAATTCAGCACATGAATACTTCAGCGCGAAGCGGACCCAGAGCAACTCCTCTTTTCATTGGCTATTCGTATAATCTACAAAAACATGGTAGAATGCCGACTATTGAAAAGCATATTGACCATGTTTTATATTGATATTGAGGGAAATTAATTTGCGATCTATAATCATTTTATCCCCCAGTCCTAGCAAAGGGTCATTTTTGTCAAAAAGTCAATCAAGAACACAGTGAGTAAAACAATCTTTCAAGTATAAACTAAAGAAGAGTAAACATGACATTTCTGTTAAACCCCATACAAGCCTCTGGATACACAAGTGCACATACATGCACTCCTTGTACACATGCCTCAAAAGAAATGATTTAAAGTAATAAATCATTTGATCACCTTGAAAAGGCAGCAGTCATCATCAATCACTACTCTGTTGGTAATCTTACGTAAACTTTGACAGGAGCTTATAAAATTAAGAACATCTTTGTGTGTAATGCTGCTGTGATCTTTGCCAATAGTGAGGGAGAAAATGAGCTTAAAATGAGAGAAATTGTTCATTCTTACAGGACACTTTTTTTCATATTTTAGTATGTCTTAGTGAAAAAGATTTTATTATTACATTAAATTCAAAAATAGCCCGAGTCCTCTATCTATTCTGACAAAACAGTCAGATTTAAAACACTAACAAAAACAAACCTCGGACAAAAATAACAGTCCTGAGAGCTGAGGATGAAAAACTAACTTTACAGTTAAACAGTTATAATCACAACAAAAATAATGATCATTAGAGACTGAACAGACTGTAAAAACATCTCCTGACACTTTTAAATAGTTTAGAGCTGTTAGACAAAGACCCCTTATCTCTTTTTTTACAGTAAATGATTGTGATTATGACACAAAGCGCACCTGTGGCAAAGGTAAACAGCAGAGTTAGCAAACATGCTAACAACAGTCAACTGATTTCGTCTCTTTCGCCAGGAGAACTCACCGTCTGCAAAAGTCCAGGCCGTCAGGACGACGAAAAGAAGACAACGAAGAAAACAAAATTCCATGTTTCCCTTTCGAGTTTCCAAACCATTACATCGCCCTTTGTCCACCTGTAATGTCACTCTGATCTACCGCGGGGAATCATTTTTACCTGCTCAACACTTCCGGTTTTCTTTGTAAATACGTGACGTCACGGGAGTCATCGGGTGCTGCCTTCGCGGTCCATCGGAAAAACAAAAAGCCTCTTCGGGAACACATTTCTGGAGTCCCTTATGCACTTTGTGTAGTTTTAGATAGACAACACTCAGGTTTATTGAATTAATGTATGAAATGTAGTTTGGACAGAGTTCTCTGGACTCAGCTGACCTACTTTTAAACTGGTGGTTTGGTTCAGAAATCAGAAAAGTGAGGAGCTCTGATTCCTGTGACCTTAAATACAGTAGCTATCTACCACAACAACATGTAAGCTTTTTTTTCTACAGTTATGATTGATAAATAGATCACAGTTAAACTTAGAGATAAACAAACTGGATTTATCCAATTTATCCTATTTTTTTTCCGGAGGGTATTCATCTTTATAAATGAAGTCCGACTCCATGGGTATTTGGGAAATTAGTCCATCTGTTAAGGTCAAATTCAACGTTTTCCTTTATGCCTGAAAAACTTCTTTCTTGCTTTCTTTCTTTCTTTCTTTCTTTCTTTCTTTCTTGTTGTTGTTGTTGTCATAATTGTGTTTATCACAAAAATTTCTACTTGAGAATAACTTGAGACTGAAAGAAACACTTGGAAGATTAAATGGCTAGTAATGAGTTATTTACTGGTATCGTAGTAATAGAGTTGATGTTGGAAATTTTATGACCTTCAAATGTGTTTAAGATGTGAGGAATGAGAGCTCTTAAAAAAATCCAACCGAACTCATATACATGCAAAGGCTACTGGAATAATTACGATTAACGCTCATACTCCGGTGTGAGTAGGTGTTAAGAGTGAGCTGTTTTCGTCCTATGCTAACAGAAGCATTGATTATCAGTCTTTTCTTAGACTGGCTGTGAAATGCAGTTGAATAACATGGGGGCAAAAAACATGCTACTGCCCCTCAATGAAGGGATCCTGGGTTCAAGACTGGGACAGAGGCACACCTTGTAAACCCAGAAAGGAAACCTGATGTGACATTTAATCTGTGCTTTTCAAATGTAATTATTAGAAAATAAAAGCACATAGCGTCTACTAAAGCAAGTTCTACCACACAAACCTGTTGTGCAGTGGTGAAGACTGATGCCTCATCAGTGAAATATGAAAGGGTCGAAGGTTCAAATCTAGGACACAGGCCATAAAAATCAGTCTAGACTAACTGCTTTTGAAACCTGTGGTTTGATTTGCATGTATAAAGTTCCACACTCAAAAGAGCAACTGGGTCAACAACAAACAAGAGGAGTGGCTGGCTTGACCACAGAGTTTCTTTTTCTTTGTAAAGTAACTAGGTCACCGGATGAAATCAGAATTCAATCCAAATCAGTTCAGCACTTCCCAGACAGTTCCTCCCCAGCCTTTCATATTTCTAGTCTAGACTTTAAAAAAACAATGGTGAAATGGCCTTTGTAAGTATTTTCACATTTAGAATTAAGATTGCACAAATTTTAAACTGTGTTTCATAAAGTGTCTTCTAAATAAAATGCAATCTAGTCCAGATTTGGCAAATCTAAGAGTTTCAAATCAGGTCTTGGTCTAATGGGATCTAAAGGTGAGAAAACAATGAAATGTAACACAGTATTGCTTCTTTGAATGTCATTATTGGCAAAATGGAAACTTAATGTGGTTCAAAGGTATGACAAAACCTATTCATCCAATTTTATTAAAGATGTTTTGAACAAGTATTTGAATGAAAAAACAGTGACCTTCATGTTTATGTCAAATCAACTGGACACTTCAGGGAAATGAACCTCTTCCCAGAAAACTAGGAGCCCCATTACAATTGTCTTTCACTTTTTGACACTGAATGTAAGGATGCTAACCACTATTATTCAACGCCATAGATGTAGTCATTTGTGAGTAACTGTACATTGAATCCATGCTATATTATTTACAAAGAAAAAACATGTACTAACATGGTGCAAGGTTGGCTGATGGGGGCCTTGGGATGGTGGGTCACATTTGCCCATAGGTCAGGTGTTGAGCGTCTTAAAGAGAAGGGTTTATCCAGAGATGGGTAAAAGAAATTTTTTTAACAAATGAACCCTGAATCCTCCTCCCATTTGTCCAGATACAGTCCTGTATGCATAGGGCTAAAACAAGCCTTTATAGTGCAACCTTTCACAACAAGAGGATGTGATTGCACTATTGTACTTCAACACAAATTCAGACTGACAGGGAGGACAACATACCTGAGAGGAGCACTAGCTTTATGAGTGCCACAAACCACAGCTGTACTTAGTGTTAAGTGCAATAGAGAAAGGATCTCAACCTTCATTTTGATATTTGGTAAACCTTGATAGAAATTAGATTTTTTTAATGGTGGAGTGTGACAAAAAAAGACGAAAAGAGAAAGAAAAGAAAAACAGGGATCTCAGATCTTGTACAGTATTTTCCTACCTGCTTTAAAACCTAATCATTGGACAGCATACTCATACTTCATACTTCAAAAACCACCCCAATGGTCCAGTTTGGCTGTTTTTACGACACAATTACTCCTCTCATTTCTTTCTCTAAAGGTTTGCTTCATGTCTCTTTTTACTTCCTCTGAAATTTGAACCTCTTTAACCTCAAGATCAACAGATTAATATTGCATCACCTCTTCAGTCACCCTTTGCTGTTTCCACCATCCTTAATTAGAGTTGAATGAAGCCGACTGTTTGTATGCAGACGCCCCCTGCTGGTTGAATTACTCACCTGCAGCTGAACAGTGATGCTGCTACAAGTCAGCAGAGGGCCAATAATAAGGAAAACAATATCACTGCCCCTGTTTGGTTGCCACAGTCATTGTGTCTTTAGCTCACACATTTTTTTAAATTTAAATAATACATTTTACAGTTTTACTTGCAGTATGATGAGTTTGAATAAATTCTTTTTTAGGTTTAACTTTTTTGTATTGATTTTAATCTTGTTTTATGATTTTATTTAAGTTAAACTATTTTATTTAATGAACTGACCTTTTAAAAAGAACGGCAAAAATTTGCTCAAGTGCGCCCACTAACGTTTTAAATTAGCCCTTCTCAAAGAGGTTGCTTCTTTATTTTATTCGTAAGTGTGATATTGGTAAGGACATATACAATGGTGTCTGCATCCAAGAGTCGCATTTACCACATGTTAATTCATCTGCATTAGTCTTTCCTCTTTTATCCCTGCTACATGGCCAATGTTAACTTGTTTTCATCAGTCAGTCTCTCTTTCTATTTCTGTTGCAAAGCTAACGGTAAATTTTAGCCTCCATTCGAATCTTTGAAAAATCAAATAGAAATTTGCATTAAAAAAAAAAAAAAAAAAAATATATATATATATATATATATATATATATATATATATATATATATATATTCAATTGAGAATATACTAGAACATACTAAACTCATGTTCAATAAACCTCTCAAAAGTTTGGAACATTATTTTGTTTCTCCTGTTTAATAATATAAGCTGGTGTTGTGTTTTATATTGTTGGAAAGCCTGATTGTCACCATTACAACAAGGTACAACCATAGACTGTAGTATACATATACTGTAGTATATACAGTCTATGGGTACAACTTGTTAGGGTCTGCGTTTGTGGAATAAGCAGCACGGGTGGGTAGTACTCAAATTTTTTTTGCCAAAATCCCCTGTAAAATTCCTCTGTTAGTAATCCCTCTTGTTTTGAGCTTCAAGTGCTGTCAGGTGTGTTTAGTGACTGGGATCAAGTGTGACTGGCACTTGATTGGCAAATGTGTGCGTGGGTCCTGTAACTACATTAAGTTTGTGTGTGCTCCAGACAGACCACAGTGAGCATGCTGCAGAAACATTTTTTATTAATTTTTTTCTTCAGCAAAAACAGACAAACAGAAAGTTCCTCTCAAAAGCTTTGAATATATTTATTGAAACTTGTGTAGACCATAATAAAGATTAATTTCAGTATCACAATGACTGAAATAAAATACTTTTTCTTTTCTTGTTTTATACATTTTATTACATTTTTTCTTCATAGATGAGACTTTTAATAAATAAAGTTTTCTGATAACTGAATTTGATAAACGAGCAAGAAGAAAGGGAAACAGCATGTGTCTTACAGCAGTGACAGAGATGTTGGTAACATATTGATAGTGATCGTGGACATACAACTTCAGATTTTTTATCATTCAGCAGTGTCAAAGTGCAAGTCCACTTCACGACAAGCATTTTGCTTACTAAGATTTATGCAACAAACCAGAATTATACATGAAAATCATAGGAACGTAACATCGTCCTGGGACTCCACCCAGCACCACTGAGCATCGTAGCCCAGCAGCACTGCCCCGTTATCTGCTGTAGCCTCTTCCTCCTCCATGATATTGTTCTGAGAGTCTGTGAAAGTCTCCTGAGTTTGTTGCTCTGTCTTTTTCTCCTCTGAGTGTTGACTGCTGATCAAAATATCAGGATCTGCTCTCACCTCTTTTCGCGCCCTGCTTGACCTGAGTAGAGCTCTCCTGATGATGTCACTTCCAGATTTCATGGTTTTTGAAGGAGCTGTGTTTGAGTCCTGTGGTTGTGATTTAAGGAAATTGGCATTATCATGACAGTTTTCAGGATAGAAGGATAACTGATCATTCCTGCTCTGTGTGAAACAGGTGACTTCAAATGTAGAGGTGGAAGGACTTGGAGGCACAGCTTCAGAAGAGTCAGAGCTCAGCGTGTCAAAGCAGCTCCTGTGGTTTGAATCGTCATGGTCAGTGTGTGACTGCTCATTCGCAAACTCATCGCCCGTGGATTCACTCATATTTTGAGTGGGACTTCGGTTTTCTCTGTGAAAGCAAGAGTAGAAACATTAATCCACAAATGGAATCCAAAACCTAAATCAGGTAGAAACCTTATATCTACACAGTTCCTGGCAGGTTGAACAAATCTGGCAAAATTTTGCATAACTAAAGCTGTATTCATGTGAACACAAAACCCTAAAAACATGCAAAAACTCACATGGTGAAGTGCATGCGTGAATGCCTTTTACTGACTTTAAAATCTTAAAATAAGGGAGAAGACATGTTTTTATTTGAAGTTGGTTGGATTATTATGGAGGTCTTCTTTTTAGTGGTACTTTAAAATGCCTGTGTTAGATAGGACACCAAAAAGAGAAAGAAAGATGACATGCAGCACGGATCAGTTTTTAACCTGAAGACCCTGCACACATCATGTGCAACTCTGGTGCCCTCTGAGACTTTATAGTCTTCTTGCTGGATTCCTCAAAAACAGCTGCAGCTAAATCAGGATGCCATCACTAGAAATCTTATTACAAAACTGAGACTATTGCTTAAGTTTTAAAAACTGATTTCTACTTAACTACAGGGGGATGGTTTAAAGTGTTCCTAGTAGTTTGCAAGTCTTCTAATTGTATAGGCCCAGAAAAAAAAATCTTGTTCATTCAGAATCTATCAGCCAAATAAGAGCCTCAAATCTGTAGACCCAGGTCAGACTCGTATGGTAAAGAGTCCTACCTAAACATGGCAAAGCAGCATTTAGGCACTACAGTACACTGCCAGTTTTGCCAAAACAGAAACGAGAGAGTATATCACTTCTATTTTAGCCTTTCCTCATTGGCTCCCAGTTAATTTTAGAGTTGGTTTTCAAGATCTTAATCATAACTTTTAAAGTACTGTCTGTACCTGCCCCAAAGTACATCACTGATCTACAAGCCTTTTCTTACCCTGAGGTCCTCAGCTTTGGGTCTGCTGACTATTCCCCAGTCCAGGCTGAGGACCAAGGGGGTCCAGGCTTCTTTTTTTATCAGATCCTTCTCTGTCTAGAACAAACTGCCTGAGGAGATCAGACTGGCGAATTCCTTATTTTATAAGAGTGCTTTTACTGGATATGAGTTCTAACTTAGCTCTTGGTTCCTAACTTTTAATTAAGTCTTATTTTATTATGTTTATCAGAATTATTTTTAACTTATTTAAAAAAAAAAAAAACTTTTAACATAGTTGGGGTTTTGTCTTTTACTGAATTCTTAATCATTCTTGTTACTGATTGTTTTAGGAAATTGCATTGCTGTCTTGCTGTTGTATATTCTTTTTCTATTTCTACTCTGTTTTTGTGGAGCACTTTGTAACTCTGCTTTGAAAAGTGTAAATAAATAAAGGTATTATTATTAAATGATTAAATGGTTTTGTACTTATGTTTAGTAAAGCTTTTCGTTCTTTCTGACTACTGAAAGTGTTTCTACATCTTGTCACATTTATCAATTCCCACCACATTCACCCGCTGATTGAGGCGCCCAAAACGTGGGCATCCATAAATTGAGGAATGAGACATTTCTGTTTTCACGTGCCTTTGCATGAATCCAACCTCCACTTTATTTTTCCAACATATCACCATTTAAACCTACTATTTTTCCACAGCTTAGAAACTGTATAATTGTATAATTATACTGTATAAAACAGTATAATTGGAGTTCTGTATTTTATATACATTTCAATATTTGTGTCTCCTATGTGTTTGTAAATGTCTTCAGTCTCCCTTGGATATTTCTGTTATTTGCAAACTGAATTGCCTATGAGTGTGTGCTGAACAAAGTTGCTTTCTTTTACAATACAGATGATTGTTTCTGGACTCTGTGAGCAAAACTTTTTAAAAGGCTTGAAACATTTGCTAGTTGGAAATATATCACTTAGAAGTACACTTGCCTTATTTGGGGTCAAAAATGTCTAATAAGACTTAATATAAAGCACTTTTATATGACAGTCTAGATAAACATCATATTTCAAGATACATTGGGTAAAAAATAAGGTCTGATCTGCATATCCTGAGAAAATATCTGCAGAAAAATGCAACAGTTCAAATTAGGATGCTACAGTGATAACAGCCTGTCCAGTCATTGGGAGACTAAGTGTAACTTTTCATTGAAAGCTGAAGCTGCTACAACACCTCTAGATAACAGTTTAAAACTGTTTTTCTTCCATCTTAATGGTGTTGGAAGAGTGGTGTCTGTGCCCACAGGAAGCTCTAGATCTGCTACAGTTAACACACTACCTGCTGGGGGACATGAGTGGCCCAGGCTCCTCCACAGTCACTAAGCTGCTCAGGCTGCCTGTCAGGCTGCTGCCCCGGCTGACTAAAGCATCCCGCTCCTCCATCAGCCAACGCATGGCCTCGATTCCTTCGTGCACGGCCACTAGCTGTCTCAGGATCCTCACATCAGCAGAGCGCAGCCACCTCTGCAGGAAAGGTGAAGAGGAAATGCAGGTGTAAATAAAAGCTGTGATATTAGTGACTTTCATTTAGACTCACAGGACCCCTAAACAGAACTAATACCAGCCCCAATCCTTACAGAATACATATCTATGGAAAAACTCTCAGCCGCTCTCCAAGACCAAAGTCATTATTTTGAAGCAACCTGGACCCCTCTTCTTCTCAGAGCCTTACACTTATTGCCTGTGAGCCTGGCCCCCCAACCTCACAAGTGATGTCTCAAAAGCATTATTATTATCATTATTATTATTATTATTATTATTACTATCATTATTATATCTTATTATTATTGTTATTATTATTATTTTATCTGATTTTCTTTCGTGTTCAATTGCTTATTAGTTTTTCCTTTATTATTTTTATTATTATTTTTATTTTACATAACATTTTGCTCCCAAATCACATACATTGTACTTATCCACACAATCAAGCGACAATATTCCTTACCATACATTTTGAACAGTTGTGACCAATACTCCCTACTCCTGTCTCATTTGTGTTTTTGCTCCGCTTGCCTTTTTTGCTGATGTACCATTATCTTTTTGTTGTTGTTGTTGTTGTTGTTGTTTTTGTCTCTTGTTATTGTCTTCGTTGGTATTGTTTTTAAAATTTCTTGTTATTTTTTGTTTCAAATTTTTTTCAGATTGCACTTCACCCCTTTGCATGTCATGTTAAATGTTTGCAATTAAATAATAATAATAAATAATAATAATAATAATAATTATTATTATTATTATTATTATTATAATAAAAATAAAAATAAAAATAATAAAAAAAAGAACTAATACCACCCCTGAAAAAACGAGGTCCTAATTTGTATGTGCATTCGCCAAACATACCTGAAGAAGAAAAAAGCAGATTAAATGAGAGGAATGAGGAAGGATGACTAGAGGGGTGACAGAGATTGAGTGGAGGAATTCATGCAGAATGTGTGTTATGAATAGAGGTGAATAAGAAGGAAGCCAGGTGAGGGGTGTGGTGGAGCCACAGGTGACAGTGGTTGTCAGTAGACATTAAAATAAGCAGGTGAAGTCGCTCGGAACTCTGTGCTCTGGCATTTGTGAAGCCAACAGAAAGCATGTCATGAGAATACACAGGGCTGTGATTGATGAAACAAGTAGTGCAAGTCTGCGGCCATCTGGCACAGAAAAGGAGCACTAAAAGAGTATAAAACAGCAACAAGACGTTCAACCTATGTAAAAAAATATTAATTATTTATCTTTGTTGTAAAGAACTCACCATTTCTTGCTTCAAGTTGCAGATCTTATCAGAAAAATGTTCGCTGAGGGCAAATCTGCGCTCACTTCTATCCACAACATCAGACCTCCAGACATCTTCACGGTCCGCAGCATCCCTCATCCACATCAGCAGACTTTCCGGTGTTTTCCTGCCAACCTTATTTTCCAGTTCCCTCAGATCTGGGAGTGAATCATTTGGGATTTCCTCCGCCATCCTACCGCTCAGTGATCACCTCCAAGCGTGCAGATCTATGGCTTTAAAAGGAGAGGAGCTCGTGCGTAAAGCCACTTCAGAAGTTGAACCCCCAGCTGGAGAACCACACAGCTGAAAATCTCCCTCACTTGTTGGGCACGACACGAGTCCCAAACGTTATATTCTTGAACACTCCGCGATAAAGCACGATCATGAGTGGAACAGGGGCCGTGGAAGCGTAGAACGAGCCATGAAACCGCTGGAAGTGCGCGCGCAGATCACCTGTCAGAGGTATTTCAGTTGGTATGCAGCCCAGAGCGGGATGCTGGAAAGTTGAGGTACTCTTTGTTTATCCCTCTAACAATAGATGGATGTTTCATACCACAGGTCACATGGTGAGGCTTCACCTGTGTGCACAAATGCTGGTAAGAGCGCGCAGTTTTTTTTTTTCAATGTGAGGAACCACGTGATGACTGACTTGGTCTTTATTACTTCGACTTTGGGAGAGTCCAATCAAAACAAAGTCCGGGGGGTGAACCTAGTAAGATTAGATTTTCTCTAAATTAAAGGAAAATACAATTTCTCTTAAACGAGTAACCAGTCTTAAACCAGTCTTTTATGACTTGAGCTCTAAATTTACATCAGGGGTCGATCTGGAGGTTAACCAAGACCCTCCTACTCTGAGATCTGATTGGCCACCAGAATCCTGAGCCTTCAGCTTCGTTGCAAAATGTTTGTTTCTGCAGAGCATCAATGGACAGTAATGTTTTGGCAGTGTTTCCAGTGAGTGTGTCTTTATGAAAAAATAAATAAAAACTAGAAAAAAATGTCCAAATAAATTTAAAACAGGTTGACAAAATATACTGCACTCGTCCATCTGCCATATGCCTACCTTTTTGCTCCCCACTGAGCAATTGTCTGCAAGTAGAGGTCTAGTATTTTTTTATTTTTAGACCTAATTTCAGCTGTCTAGATTCTGTTTATTTTTAGACGGAATTTAGATGTTGCACTTTAACCCATTATTCGATAACTATTTATTTCAAAAAGCAACTGTGAGTTGCATGACTGATCTCCAAGTACTCAACCAAATTAATTATGATAGCCATCAAGCAATATATAGTATGGTATAGTGATAGCCCAGATTTAGACTTGATCTAAACCTGGTCTTAATTTAGACGTCTAAAAAACTTTCCTTTTAGACCTGTGGTAGCCTGATTTTAGACCAGTCATCTAGGCTACATTTAGATGTCTATTAGACCTCTTTTAGATCAAAAAATGCTCAGTGGGTCTGTAGATCTTGTTTGCACTTAACCATACTTGCTTGTCATTATTGGCATAAACATTCAGTCATACCATGTGTGCTTGTAGAAACAGCATTATGCCTTCTCACGGCTTTGTTCAGATTTGTGCAGATGAAATAGCTTGGCTGATACCAATGCCAGAAAACACCAGCGACACCAGCTGCAAGTGTGTCTCTGGATATTCCATGAAAGTTATGGGACTGAATCCACTTAACCCATATATAGGGGAAAACGGGGCTTGTTTTCACACTTTTTACACTCTTATATGTTTCTTGGTTCTCATTTTTTTTTACTTGAAAGTGAACATTAAAGTCAGGCACAGAAAATGTTAATCATTAAGCTAGAAAAAGTCATTGAACAAATGTTAACATTTAATATTGTGCAACACACCCTGTAGTTTGGAGAGCTGTCTGACTTTGTATTTTGGCTGAGGTGAATGTTTTGCAGTACCGAGCCAAAGTTTGGTAGTTGACATTAAACTCCTTTATTGGACTCCAGATTGATTTATTAGCTCGGGTCACCTGCCTGACTGCCCTCAACATCACGTCAGGAACTGCACTGTCACGTTCTGTTTTTCTTTCGAAATTCCTGTTTTCTCGCTTTCTCCTCCATCTCCATTTAATTTAAATCCCTTTTAAACATGTAACAACTAACCCCAAAATGACTGAGACATGTTACTACCATGTTTGCTAATTCTAGCTCTCGCTTAAAGTTAGCTTAAAACAGAACAATGACTGAGGTATGACAGGATGCCTTAATCTGTCCACTGACAAGTCCACATGTTTCACTGCTAGGATTTTTATCTGGAAGAAGCTTATTTTAAAATATATGAATTATTTTTTTACTTTGGGTT
Organism: Xyrichtys novacula; assembly: GCA_962446985.1. Lineage (NCBI taxonomy): Eukaryota > Metazoa > Chordata > Actinopteri > Labriformes > Labridae > Xyrichtys > Xyrichtys novacula. Next base: position 8,611,785 of record OY660877.1, read on the forward strand.
GTACAAAATGGTTAACTGGCGCTCATCTCAGCTCACAATGTGCTCTTCTCTTCTCAGACAGGACACAACCCCTGACCATGTAAAGGAAGAAAACTATTATTCTACTTTTTAGTTGTGCCCTCTTGTGGCAAAGATAATTGCAATGTGACAACTTACCCATGTGACAACAAGCCCTGGTCTCCCCTACTTAGATGTAATAGAAAGACACAAACGTGTTACAAATCTCTTGATTATTTAAGCACTATTTTTTTTATATAAATGTGTTTGATGTACAAAAATGAATCTAGATAATTTTCGATTGCATTTTGTGTTATGACAGTATCTTTTATTTGTAGCCTACTTTGCAGTGAGGAAGTGCTCCAGACAAAGAGAGCCTTCAGGAAAAGAAAACAGGTCTGCGGAGTTGCACAGCCCACTTTTAGACAGAGTCAGGCCAAACATGCAGACAGAAAACTAGCATCTGCCACCCACTCAAATAGATCATTTATTTTTATTTATCTGTCATCTTGCTCCTCACTGACGGTTGGTTCAAAATCAGGGCAGCTGTTCTGGGAGCTTCCTGATTCCTTGTGAGTGAGGCTAACACCAGTTGTTCTGCATTAAATACATACTTTGAATGCATATCCATGAAACAGTAGCAGCGTGAGAGAAAGTGAAACAACCGGCTGGATGTGTGACTGACTATAAATTCCTGATGCTTCAGTGGCTCATAAGAAACTAAGAGAGGACTTCAGGAGTGATTTTGATGTCAGAAAGATTCAATATCAGGAGGATTTTACCACTGACTGCTGCTAGAGGGAGACAAACACAGCTGCATCAACAACAGCCCAGTCAGAGCTACAAGTGTTTTACACTGGAAAGCATGTCATTGTAAATAAAAACGGCTTAGTTATGATTTGCATGAGCAGCTTGAGAATATGTGTCACACCAGACAGGTTGTTCAAAATCAAGAGACAACAAGAGATCATGTCAGAAACCACTGCTGGGATAAACTGGTTAGATCAAATATCTTTGTCAGGCTTAAAAATAAACATTGATCATGTTAATAAAATCTCTCGTGTTCACATACTTGGTTGTATATTAGTGCTTTTATAAAATTATTAATACTCTCATGTGTCTGATTTAAAAGATGAGGTAAAGCTGAACTTGCCCCCTCAGTGGGTTTCTCCACGTTTTAGAGGCTCGTAAACTTCAGTCACCTCGACTCTTAAATCTCAGCTCTGCAACAGAATCTCTGCTTGATTCAGGTGTCGCTGCTCTGAGGTCACTTTATGAGACTAAAGTCAGGGTGGGAGAGGGTGAATAATGAATGTGATGTTGTGTTGAGCACATTTACACATTTCAAAACCTTTAAATGGCTTTGAGTGCAACTTTATAAAAAGAAACTATTTCACACCCTCCACAGGCGCTGTCAAGAATATGTTCATGCCACTTTCTGTTTCAGTTTGTGCTCCTGTAGTTTGTGTCCATGTCGTATAAAAGCTGATATATTCTGTAGATTGCAAGACTGAAAGATATTACATTCAGTTGATTCTTGCTCTACAAATACCACCAACACTCAAGGATGTTTACTTTTCTAATCTATAACTGCATTGTTCGTCATTGTATGCACAGTTCCAAGTCAAAAGGCTAATTTCAAGATTTGTCCGCGTTTTATTGATTAGATGGATATAGTGTGGACACTGGTAAGATTACTTACAGATTTAATAAAAGGTTTATCTTTATCTTGTACAATGCTTATTGTATGTCATCTCTACCATTACTTTTATAATCCTTATTTTTGTTGTGTATTTTTTTCTCATTTTTCTTTGGGCTTGCAATTACGTAATCTTTGCAGATTTTAATGGAATTGCTACCTTGGTGATTAATGCAGAAATTAATAGTAAGTAGGACTGTAAGTAAGTAACTTAGGAAGTTAGTAAGTAAATAAGTCTTACTCTGTCCGTAGGCTTTAACAGGAACTATTAATACCCATCTTAGGCTGCTAAAATGTAACAGGATTTTAAGAGTGCGGCACCATTAAGTGTCATCACTTTAATCCCAATGTGCCACACCTATCTTTGTATTATGTAGCTTTTGACAGTTTCCATATGTCCTAATCAGGCCTCTAAATACAGTGTAATTACAATGTGAAGCATCTATCAAAGTATGGATATGAACATTGACTAATGGCATAAAATATACAATACAAAATGATGTCAAAAACCAATGAGATGGTGATTGATTTTGAGAATCCCACTACTTGGCACCATCGTGAATGACAAGTTATCCTTGGTCTCTGTTGCAAAGAATGGATTGTTATCGGAGGCTGCACAGTTTTAATGTTGACAAAGTTTATATAAACCGCTTTAAACTTGATTCATTAAATCTGTTCTTCTATTCTCTGCCGTTTATTAAAGGATCATTTTATTTAAAAACAGAAACAGGTTTTTTGGTATCATCAAAACGTGATCCAAAGTTGCAGTCACCACTTTGAATGACACACTCAAACTCAGGACTCTGAAAAAGGCCCCTTCAGTCCTGAATGACCCAAACCACCCACTGTTTAAATAGAGTTTATGTTGCTTCCGTCTGGCTGCAGATACAGCCTTCCTGTATGCAGTATGAACAGACTGAGAACCCTTTTTTTTAGCTACTGACACCAAATTCTGTAATTGTATTTTTAATTAGTATTATTATTTACTGCCATTGTATTCTTATTAGAGTGTTGTTATTCTTCTCTGTTGTCTAGTGAGGGTTATGTAAAATTGCTTGCTGTAACACACATTGCTCATTGGGGATAATAAAGACATTTTGATCTCTGATTATCAACATAAGTAAGAAATATAAAACTCAAGCGGTTGAAAAAGAGAGAAACTCTGGTTTGTTTTTACTCAATTTTATTTTAGGTAGTAATATAGACCAAAGTTCACAGCCCTGTATGAAGAAAGCTTTTTGTTTTATTTAGATTATAGCTGTTATGTGTTACAGTTTAATTCACCATTGTCCCAATTATTCTTTTCCTGTTGATATCTGGAGTATAAAAGACTAGCTTGTTGACACATTTAAAACCAGTGTAAGAAAATACAAATACATAAAGCTCTCAGAACTTTATACATAGCAGTGATGCTCCTGCAGGGCCCTCAGACTCCTTAATAAACATGTTTGTTGTAATAAAAGAATAGATAAAAACACAGCAATAAAAGTCAATATATTTAGTGCATGCTTTACATACACACAGCCACATTGTGGGGGACACATTTGAGCCCAAAGCAAAAGAGGTCTCCTGGCTTGGCCTCTAGATGGCAGCAGATGGTCAACATTTTTGAGCTCTCTGGTATTGATGAGATTTTTAGAGCAAACAGTCTGATTTTTTGCTCCTTTGGGAACACTTTCATTGGTCTGTTTTCTTAGGACAGATTGTGTTTCATCAGTTAGGCTGTCAGACCCACAGCCTGAAAACTTAGCCTAAGTCAACAGTGTGAAGTCATTTTGTTTAACTTATAAATCATGAATATGTGTTATGTCATTTTATAGGAGAGTCTGCAGTTAATAAGACTAATTTACTTTGCAAAAAGCACAACTGCTGCAAACACCTCCCATGATTTCATCAGCATCAAACTGAGATCAACTCCATCATTCCTCTCAAAACATTCTTGTAATTCCCATGGATAAAAAAGAGGTCGGAGGATGGAATAAAAAGCGGATCAAAAATCATCCTGGTGGGGCTGTAAAATATGATCAGGGATATGTTTCCCAGGCAGCCCCGAGTAACCCTGGGCTTGGCCTTACATGAGCTATAGGGTAATCATAAAAATGTTTCTCACAGAGAGAATTATGTTTTTTACGATTCGGGCCTCCAACTTCCACTTTTGAGGAAATCATAAACTTACACAAACATTAAAAAGTGGTCAAAGAGTGGATGTCATTGAAAGGGCAGCATTATGAGCAGATAAGATTTTATAGCACCTGTCAGTGCAATTAGGAGGGATTTACTGTGAATCATAAAAAGGATGTGGGGTTTATTAGGGGAGTTGGCCTTTTTTTTTTTTTTTTTTACTAAGCACCCTGAAATCTGAGGAGCAAAAAAAAAGATCATTAAAGGAAAATTATTGTGCTCCTCTTTTTGGTATAGACCTTTGCAGGTTTCATGTAAGGAGGTAAATGCATATAAAAGTAATCACATATGCAGTTATGAAGATTTGGATTTAGCATCAGACATAAACAATTTGAAAAAAGATGGCACACACTCCCCTAAAAGTGAAGCCAAAACATGTAGATGTCCTTCTTCTAATGGTTGTTAGTCTACTTCTTCCCAAACTAATGCAATATATTGCAATAAAACTGTGTTGTGAACAACATGTAAACATACTGAGTGACACTTGCACAATGCATCTTAAAATGTAAGATAGGGCCCTACATCTCTGAAGGGGTTTCACCTTGTATTGAAAGTAGGGTGACTAGACAGGGACAGTCCCTGTTTTGGATGACCTGTTCCCGGCTAAAGCTGCCCCTGAAAATGTCCCAGATTTGTAGAAAAAAATAAGATAAGATAAGAAGAACTTTATTAATCCCTGAAGGGAAATTCAATTGTCTGTTGTCTCACATAATGTTGCATGTAGACGAGAACAACGGTTATCATGGTAACCAGGCAGGTAGGAAATGCGAGTGAACACTATGTCCCTGGATTTAATTTCAGAAATGTGGTCACCATGATTGATAGGTTAACCAAACTGATTGAAAACAGTTTCAGAGTACATAGTTTTACCAGGGGCTAAGAGTTATTAGCAAAGAAGACTGACTACAGCTCTGTACACACCCGTCATATGTAGGCTATGACTTTGTTCAAGAAAATGTTGGCTAATTAACATGGTTATATTCATGTAGGTGTAGCGAGTGTGTACCATTTCATGCATTGTGTGAATAATCAGGCATAAATCTTCACCGCTGGCACCAACCTGCTGTTTAAATTTTAACAGCCACTCTCATGATTTAAAAGTTCCAGCAAATACACCAGGACAGGATACTGCACACTGGCTGCACCGCTCAAGTCTGCAGGGGGCCCAGCAGAGGGCGCTCACGTTACACACACAGCACCAGTCCCAGTGGGAGGCTGACAGGAGTACAGTGCTTACAAATAGCATTGCACCATTAAGATTGCAAAATGTGAGGGAACAGAAGAAAATAATGACAAATGTTGTGGAATCATGAACACTGCTGCTAAGGCACCACCTGGAAACCTCATTGGGTTTGTTTCAATTTTTTTTGTGGTTTTCAAAATAAATAAAAAAACTTGTCATGGTGCAGGGCAGCGACAGAGTAAATGGGCCACTTCTGATGTGGACTGAATACTCACAGAAAGAGGATAAGAGACAAGGCATGGATACTTTCACAATGACCTGGTGTATCGTAATTCCCAGATTAAGCCTGGAGCGTGCATGGCGTGTGTGTTTCTTTGCAACTTTGGTGTCAAGGGGTCAGAAAACAAGCATAACTACTGAGGCCACTAGGTCAGGAAATCCTGCAGGTTCACATGGTCTGTGGAAAAGGCTCACACGCATACAAAGCCAAATCAGGCCATTCCTGGACCTGTGCAGCACAATTAGGCCATGAAAATAAATTTCCTAAGAAAAAAAAGCTCCTGCGTGTGGAAACCTTCACCTGTCAAATGTAGAGAACACAAAAAAATGTGAGAGGTATGTTAATTTTTCATTTTAAGCCATGATGTTAAACTAACATCAGAGAAAAAAGACTTAAAAAGGAAGGACAACATTTTTAGAAATACACTACTTCACTCAAGAGTAAGAGTGAGAGATTGATGGTGCTCTAATGCTGGGGGGTGAAACTTTATTTACTCCTGTTGCTCTCAGCGAAAGAGTGAAAAAGCCCATTACCCAAAATGTCAGACTTCTTAGTTAGCAATCCAACTGACATATTTAGACTTTATGAGAAAACAGGACCTAGATTTAGAGGGAAACAGTAAGTTAATAACTCCCTCTGCTCGTGAATTTTTAGTTGGGTGATCATGCTGCTCTGTGCATCTGTTTCCATTTAGGAACCTACAGGGAGATTAAATGAGTGTGGAACAGTAATGGATCTCATATGTATGAAGAGGCCCATTTACATCCTGTAATTGTGCTGTGTTTATTCAAACCATGACATAAAGCACAGCCCCGGGAGCTGCGAAAACACATAAATACAGTATTTACAGTGTGTGACTCACACAGAGAAGTCCATGAATTCCTCCTGAAATGACTCCAAATAGTCAAACACATCAACTCCTGCACTGCATATGAAAATGCCCCTTTAAGTACAAACCTAACTGGAGATGCACATTGTTTGAATACTCCTTAACATGCTCAAACCCATGCTGTCTGACTGCAGGGTTATCAATTGATTACCTCTGCATCAATCTTTGTTGTTTAAACAGATGGCAACGGCACCAAAGAGCTTGTGCTGCGACTGATCGAATGCTTGATAGGAAAGCCCAAAGGAGCGTGTGTCAGAGGCCACAGGGGCCAGCGGTTTCTAAGCACATTAACATTCCTGAATAAATAACCCCAGGGAATGTTATTGTGGAGACATTAAACAGGATTTTCCTCCCCAAGCTCAGGAGAACAACCAGGCATCACTCTGGCGTCTCCATCGCCTCAGGTTAGGAGGAGCTGAAGAACCCAGTGCCAAAAAGAAGAGGTCTCTAAGCCTCTCATATCCTATCCTTACTTTGGAAGAATGTAGTAAAAAATTGTAGCAAATTGCTCCTCATGAAGGAACGCTCTCTTTGTGTCCCTCCTGGCACAGCCTTACCTCATGTTGTCAATAAAATCAAGAGTTTCCATTCCATCTTTTTAAACTCTACAATCTGGATTTCACTGTAGGCTTGACCCTGTTTTCCAAATACATGTGTTCTCAATATTAAACCTTAGGGGAGAGTAGTAATAGTGAAAAGGGTTAAGTACAGTAATGCTGAGTTCATTTTATTAAGAATACCTTTAAGGGGTTTTGAATTCTTTTGGCACACATATGTTGTTGTAAATCCACTCATCCATTCATTACCCTCTTACCCTGTTAAGCTTTGTGAATATCTTGGCTCCTCAAATAATTAATTTAGTCTAACACTAACAGATGCCTCCAAGCAGTTTTGTTTCTTATATACATTGTTCCATTTATAGGATATTATACAGTACCAACAATACACTCTATGGATGTTTCAGTAACTGCATTATATTACCTTTGGCCTATGCTCTTTAAATCCTTTGTTGTCAGTGCAAAATATGTGTTAAATATTCTAAAGGCGTTCACTTTTTAATGTATCTCATATTAAATAAAATCTCAGCTTATTGACTCGTGCACACTGACTCAAACTAATGCAACCTGATACAACAGCTCTGTAATTAAATCTGTTTCAGGAACAAAGACTACTGTGATATGCCTTCATCATAGCCTGAGGCCACAACATGCGGATTCAATTTCATGTCTTTATACAAATTAGTAAATATTTCTTACAATACTGTCCCTATCTCCCCCTGCTTTACTTTTTTAAATAAAAATAATTAGACCTGTTTATGTTCACACGCTCAGAGGACACATCTTTTCCAGCACACTAACAAAAAAAAAAAAAAATGGACAAAGTTCCCCCACCTGTTGTATGGGGATGAAACCAAAATACAGCATTTACAGTTATGCTAGTGATGTATTTTGAGACCAAGATGTGTGCAGAATAGGGTCCTCTTGATCCCATGAAACTATTACAGTAATGCCACTCCACAAAAATGGAGAACATGGTCAAGCAAAGCTGTGGGGTGTGGAGGGATTTTTGGTTCTATGGCAAAGATGGAAAAATAAAAGATTGAAAGCAGCTCTCTTACTCATCGATGGGCTCACCTGATGGCTTGCCAACCACACAAAGTGGCAGCAATGAAGGAGACACAACAGCTGAGCAGCACAACAGCAGGTACTGAACCTCATATGACTGCCTTTATTCTGGCAGGTCCGTCGCATTAGGCTTCAGAAAAGGCACTGATAAGGCTGCTTTTTTATGTTGTGCCACTGCTGTCTTAACTGAATTACATCAATAAACTGGAGAAAAAAACCTGGCAGCCCCAGTGCAGAGGCTATCTTGTTTGTAGAACTACAGTATTCACACCCACTCTGGCTAACCCAAACACCTGAGGTGCAAAGTGTTAACTTTGAGAAATTCACTTGTTCTTTTGGTCTAAAACACATCCATCCCCAACAACCACGTTTGTAAAGATGAGGGTCACCGTGATTAAAGTCTGTTAAAAAATTAAATCCAAACACAATTTTTTTTCCAATAAATATCCATGATGGATTTTTTTTATAATAACTAAAGAACTTGTAATCTGGCTCAGGTAAATAATCTCAGTGGCTATGCTCCTATTCATGAAAATTCAGGTTAAGTGATTTAGATCGTTTAGCTCTTTTACAGGCAGCTCTTTGATGTATTGTTCATGTACAGTAGCAGACTTTCAGATCTAAGTTGCTCACGTCAAATCCAACACATCAGATCCCCTGCAGAAACTGAATTAAACTTACATGAAATTCTTCTATCATACATTAAAAATTCATGTGAAAAGCATTGCCAAAAATGAACACTTAATGTTTGCCCAGCTATTCTAAACCAAAATTTTATTCACCAGTAAAATTGCAAAGTTCCCTCAGGTCGGTACAACAGTACAACTACAAAGATTTGTAAGTCATTGAGACACAGACACCAACAGTTATAGAAAGTTCAAGTACTCTAGTGTTTGTGTTTGGTTCATTTTCTCTCACTGTATCACCTCTACCCTGATAATCTGGTAAAGAACACTGCAGTAGCCGGTACTCAGCTTTGTACTCGTGAAACTACCCAAAGCCATGCCTTTACAGAAAAAGACTAGCCATTAGCTATTGCTTGCACTATGCTGTTACAATGTTACTTTTATGTTTTATATCAAGGTGTTTGTGAAAGGTCTGCATAGATAGAATAGCTCCAGGTTTCAGTGATCACTGAGATGCAAATCCAGCTTGTATTGGCCTGAGTCATCAGTGAAGTGGTGAGCATGAACAGCTCCAGTGTGGCTGTTGTTGTCCTGAAAACAGTCAAACTTCACTCTGTCTTCTAGTGTCTCTGTCTATGAAAAGAAAAATTAGCTCTGACACTGTCCTTCACAGCCAGAAGAATACTTTCAAGAAATTTTCAAGGACATACTGAATTAACAAAGTGCAGGCGGGTGCAGGAAAAAGCCAATCAGTAAAACAGACTTTCCAGCTGCAGGGTAGACGTGTCCTGGACAGAGCTGGTGGTTGAGCTCTCCCTTTAACAGTGTCCTAAAGAGATGCTACAACCTGACATCAGGCTGGGACTGTGCTTCATGGTGTTGTGATACAAGATAATCAGAGATACAGGTGTAATGCCAACATCTGTGTGTCTTATGTTATGTAACTTTGCTGGGTTTAGTATGACCATACAACAATGTAACTTTATATTAATATATCGATCAGCATAATGGGTTTCCTTAAGCCTTACACACGCTCTAACATGGAGTTTGTACTGTTCTCTAAATTCCTTGCAGTGTTGAATCCTTAAAAACAACATTTCAGTTTTGTTTCAGTAATCTCAACCTCATAAGTCCCCAGCAATTAATACTTTACTGAAGGAGAGAGTTTATTTCCCTCCCCTTAAATGCCCACGGCTGTTTAATGAAGACTTACTGCTGATTTTGTTACCAGCTGTTTCTGTGTGTGTACAACAGTTATGCTGTGTGTGCTTGGTTCTTGGTGAGACTTTGAGGGGAGCTAAATCACACATGGGGATTTTAATCCTTTTTAAGGATGGAACTTCTGATGCAGTTGCAATGTACTGCATTACACTGAGGGGATTAAAATGACACAATTTAATGAAATGACCTGTCTGGCCAAAAGCATTAAAGTCATGTCAGCTCTTTGATTTGTATCAATTACCTCGACATTGTTCATTCAACAGATTAGCTGTGTCCATATCCTGTCAAGGGGAAAATATTAATGTGGATCAATGCAGAGATTCAATCACCCCTGTCATTTGGTCAGTTAAAACAAATATATTCAGTGCTGCAGGATTCACTGACAGATATACCGCAGATTCATCAGTCTCAATCAATATTGATACCATCGGAGGGAAAGTGAGTTTTTCAATCATTACAGAGCCTCATGTTCAGAAGGACTATCAATATCCCTTCCTACTCCTCTTTCCAAACCCGCATTAAGGGATTACTTTTCAACAAGAGTGACTCACGAGCTGGAAACACTACTGGAGTTTCACTGATGAATGTTCAAGCATCTAGTGGCTTATTTACACTGTAGATACAGAGCAATATTACCATATCTATGATGTATTTTGACACCTGTGTTATTCCATCAAACAAATTTAGTCAGACACATGGTGTTTTTTAGCTCTTTTAAACACTTGATAAACTTTACTGGATTTTTAGCTGCCAAACTGAAAGTGTTTTTCACTGTCGAATTGCTAACAGTGTGCTAACGTCTGTTGACTAGACAAGCACACTGGGAGTTCTTTAGTTATTTCACAGATGACACCTTCTTGAGCCTGGGGGTGGGGGGTGGATATTGAACAAAAACACTTAAGTACTGGCGATTGAAAAATACAACCCAATAACAACAAGCACAATTAGCATGTGTGACACTGCTACCCCTTCTCTACTCACCAAACACAGAAACAGAGCTGCTTTTGGAACAGAGAGTAGGAAACAATGACGCTCATTTGCATAAAAAAACTAACTTCAAGTGCTGAAAATGGTTACTTACACGAGTTGTAAAGTAGTCTCCCCTTTTGGTTTCGGTCAGATGCAAATGTAAAATAGCAATGTGTCTGTACAGGTTTTGTGTTCCTGAATTTGACCTATAATACGCTACTCTAAAGCTTAGTTTGGTAAAATGAATTTATCAAGTAGTTAAAAAAAATCAATTCTATGATAGATTTTTTTTTTTTTTTTGGAAATTTAAGATTTAGTTGAAGAAAAACTGGTTTGTGTTTACATGAAACTAAATTGGGAACAGAACATTTTGGAGTTAAGACTCCATTGCCTCTTACCAGTATATTTATGGATGACTAATGACAGTCACATAAATAACAGACTGTAGACGGCTCTCCCAAGGTCATAGCCTGTGTGTAGAGCCAATGTTAGAGAGGCTTCAAAGCCAATCACGCCTACGGGCTTTTAATCCCATTGGGAACACAGCTGTAAACAGGAGGAGGTAAATCAATTAAGATCACAGTTTCCTCTGAGAAGGCGTTAAGATGGCTTTGGATTAGACTGGGTGATCTGTGAACTACGCAAGCTACCTGGACAAGATAGGCCTGTTTTGGATGGGTCACCTGCATGTCATTGGTAGTGTGTCCAAGTTTGGCCATGAGGTGTATTATAAAACATTTGCTTAAGCTTAAGTCAGCCCTCTACTGTGATACCAATGACCCGTTAATAGTGTGAGTCATCAGCTGGTGGTTTTACTGTTGCCAGACATGCTGCAGAGGAGCATTCAGTGTGTGAGTAAGAACGACATTTTCACCACATCATAAATTATACCCGAGTGTGATGTGAATCGCAGTTAAGCATGCAAAGCTTTTTAACCAAACTGTGTTTGCTCTGAGGGACTTACAGTACACTTCTGCATGCACCACTCATACTTTAAACCTCATCATCTTGTGGGACAACTACAGTTACAAAAGACATGTCCAATTGTATTGAACAACAATTTTTAGGCTTGTGTAAACTTGGTAGTTGGATTTTGAATTGTGCTCTCTAATCACCATTAAATGACCCAGCAAACTTAACCAGCTGACAAGAGGAATGCTGCACAATGAAACCCCCTGCAGTTTAAAAGCCACACTTTTACGTAGGAGAGCTGTTATTGCCAAATTCTTGGAGACTTCTCCACTTTAAATCTGTCTGTGCATTTTGTGGTGTTACAGATGCCTGGGGAGGAGGCATAACCTACTGACAGGACTCCTCTGGACTGACCTGTGAGTGTTAGAGCAGCCTGACGTTTGTAAGATAGGAGCGGAGTGAACTCTTTCCCTCCCCTGGTGAATCATACATTCCCAATGTTGGAGGTCAGCACGGAGGGAGGACCACAGCTCCAGACGCACTGATGATTGCGTGAAATACGGCTGTACTTGATTGGGTGATTTTTCTCTCTCAGGCCAGTGAAGGTTTTCTGTAAATGATCTTTCTCTGGAGACATGTATTCATTGCCTGAAAGGTCACAAAGGAGCGCCTGCCAAGTGACATGTGGAAGAGAGTGAACAAGGTCAAAAGCCTGTGGCCAAGTGCCAAAGGAAATACAGGTTTCAGGGAGAATAAGTGTGGTACCTGAGATGGAAAGTTAATCACACAGGGAAATTTATACCCTGTCTTCCTCTCTGCTACTTTCTTTTCTAATATTTTGTCCTGCCTGAAAACTTTCCCTCTGCTATGTCTCTGGTTACCGCCTGAAAACATATGAGGCCCTATAGAGGGGCTCTTGGATTCAGTTTCCTCCATTACATAGTAAGTACGTTATGTTACCATTTTATTGGCGTTAAATCTTTCTTATCTCTTGTTTACTTTATCATTTATACATTTAAGAATAACAAACCCTTCCCTGTATGCTAACAAGTTCAAGTTACCTCATTGGTGATAGCCACCACCTCAACCAGCCTCCATCTACCTCCTCATCTCAGATACTGAACAACATGTGGCATAGGAAGATAAAGAGCCTCACTGGCAAGAGGTTGTTTTGCTGTCAGCAAATAGCTGCCAGTGCCAGGTGAACATATGGAGAGCATCAGAGCACGCTGCTCACGATGTTTGATGAAGTCAATGTTTGTGTTCTGTCAGCAGTATATTCTTCTTGGCCCCTGTCCCATGGGGCTCCTTCAGACACATATGGAGGTAATCTGTTCAAATTCTTCTGCAGAGAAAGAAGTAAAAGAGGGGAAAATGGCCTTGGGATTTTGGGGGTTGAAAATCAGTCTGACAGGCTGGGTCTGGGTGAGGGTTTATGTCTTTGGAGGTACCGGGAACTGGGTTTTCTGTGAGAAATGGGTTTCAAAGAGGGTTAAATAACACCTGGTGGAGCTTGCGTCTTAATTTGAACCCCTGGTTAATGTTGTTTCCAACAAGTGACACACTGCCTTTGTGGAATAACCAAATCCAAAGGAGATCTTCCTTGGACGGTATAACTGTGTTAATCAAAAGCCCTGCTAAGCCTTTTGTATTTAACAAGACAAAATCTAATTTACAAACAGCGATTAGCTTAAGCTACAGTCTCCCTTTGTTTCTTAAACAAGACATTATCTCTGCTAGCTTTGAATGGCTGAAATATAACAAAACTATAGGGAAACTTGTAAAAAAACAATGATAAAAGTTTGTAAACAGTGGAGAGGACCATCTTCTGGAGAGCACGACTGATAAATTGCTTAGAAATTACCTTTTAGCTTTTTCTAAAGTATGGAGTATTTTTTATCCCCTAGGTTTCTTGAATACTTGGAAGCCTCAAAGTTTTTGGCATATATGGCTAGTTTATTGCTGGATACAGTATGACAGTAGCCATTAACAGGATCTACAGCCTTGGCTGGGGCAGGAGGCTATGCTACAGCTCAGACACAACATATGGCTAGCATTTTGGGCCTACAATAATGAGAAGTTTAACAGACTGTTTATTCTGGTGTGGACATGAGGTTGATGACAGTTCTTGTTTAGTAAGTTAACAAAGCATGTTTATCTTAATATTTCAAAGGGATCATCCTCTGCCATCAGTTTGTTCATACTGTCATCAGATTATACTTTCCATTCAAGAGGAACCTGTGAAGTAAGACTGGCCAAAGGAAAGGCTTCAAGAGCAGCCAACTCATAAGGTTTAGCCTCCTGGCAGTGAACAATGGTCGAATTGCACAGAGATCTGGCCAGAAATGAGTTGTCTTGGCACTCCTGTACTTTTGGTTATCCTAATTTCCTCGGGGTCCCAAAATCACTCAATATTTGAAAATTCCAGTGAGTGGCTTTTTGGATGCAGCATCTTGAAACAGTCCATTATGGAAAGTCAACCTGACCTTCTCTACAGTAATATTGGCACCAGGAAAATGTCACAACACTTCTCTTTGGAGTGATGCTTCAAGGGCTGTGAAAGACAAGAACAAATTTCAAAGTGGTAATTGTTTCCTTGAGTTTGGGAAAATGTTTGTGACAAATCAGTAGACTGGCTAACATCATCATCCATGGGCCTGGTTGCCAGCAAGAAACAAAGACCATTCTGCATCCATAAAGGAGGGAAGGTTTGGATGGCCAGCTTCAACTATGTGGTCATACATGACAAACATTCAAAAGGTTGGTCCACTGGAAGGATAGTTGTAATGTTGATACCAAGATGGAAAACATGCCAGGATAAAGTTAAACTATGAACAAAATGCGGGACCATCACAACCCAAACCACAATCATACTTTACCCAATGTATACATTAGACTGTTTCTGGCTCTGAGGCCCGGTCAGTGCAGCCCTGTCTCCGTATCAGCTGTAAGTAAGGTTGTGATGGCAGAGAGTTGGCCTCCCTCACAGTGTTTACATTTTCCAGACACAGGGGAGGATGAAGGGAAAAAAAGACAGAAACACAGAGAGAGAGAATTAGTTACAGCTGCAGCACTCAAACTCAAAGTCATCCAAGAAAAAGGGCTTCTGGGCACGGACACAACATATTATGGCTAACATTATGGTTCTGAGTAGATTTTTATGAGGGGCGTTTGCGTGTATTGTGTGCGGATGAGTGAGGGGGCAGATAAAGGAGACTTACATAACATTTTTCAGGCCTGCTGTCTTCGCCTTGCTTTTGTTTCAGTGTGCTCGAACAGATCTTGTACAAGCAATGACTATTCTTGTTAACAACTAGTGCAGATGGATTTCAAGATGTGGCACATTTCTGTATATGTGTTTCAGACTGATAAAGTCTGACCGTGTGTCATGAGCCAAGTTAAGAAAAACTCTCCAAAAGTACGAGAGCTTGGCATGGCTGAAAAGCTCAGGTCTCCTGGGGAGCCAGTCATCACCATGTTGTTCTGTGAATAAGAAAAACATGCCCAGTGGAGCTGTAATGAGGTCACTTATCAGGCAAGGCATTTGGAGGGTGTGCCGCTTCCTCTCTGCATCCCTCCATCTGTCAGGGAGAGGACAAATGACCTCAGCAAAGACTGCCAATACTGTCATGTGGCGTCAGTCTGTATGACATGCTTCACTTTGACAGACAGAGAAGACAGGCCAAACTTTCTCAAGAACAGTCTGTCCAGGAGAACATCCAGCTCTTAAAATGTAAAAGACAACTAAAAAACAGCTAAATCAGCCTTTATATGTGGTGGGAAAATTCACTCGTTTAGTCATTCAAGTGTTTACAGTTACTACTGACTACAATCTTGGTACAAGAGGGGAAGTTGGATTAATTGTGTGTGTTTGTTGGGGGTTACAAGAAATAGAAGCAGCAGTCAGTTAATAGGAACCTCAACATGTCCACAGAGTTCATGAGAAGTCTTTGTAAATCACACAGGGTAATTACTTCACAAGTAGTAGGGGTTTAACCATGGTGGGAAAACACAACAACATTTTTCCTCCAAACCACATGAAAAGGATTCCAATATTAGAACGCTAAGCGCGGCTGATCAAGAAAGCCTCTTTGAAACCCTGAAAGCAAAATGGCTCCAGCTGAAGATGTGAAAAAAGCAGAACTGTGCCATGTGTTGGTCTGGTGATTACTAAAAATATACTCAGCATGCTGCCTCTATCACATTCAATTACGGCTGAAGATATCTCTGAGAAAATCTGGCACCACTGATGGTCTAATGGTGTGGGTCAAGATCAGTTCACCAAGATTAAAACTGTGTCAAGCAAAGGATTTGGGCGTTTGTTGGTTAGGCAACATTCATGGAAAAAAGTGCACTGCCATATGGTTGCAGAAATTTTATACCTAAATTTGATTACTTTGATCAAATTTGCTCCATTAAGTATAGCAGGAAGACTTTTTAAAAGAGCACTTTAAATGAGCTGCAATAAGTTAGACAGTTGGCATTAAGGTGTAGTTGTTATTACTTAAAAAATGAAAGCATATTTTATTTTGTATTCATACCTTGGATAAAACCATAAAAGAGTAGTCATAATACAAGACAATAGATGTGTAACTGGGACACACTTGTAATCACAAATTCCTCAGGGTGGCCATCAAGAAATATTTTTTGAGACCATTAATGCAGGAAAAAGAAATATCTGCAAATGTTGAGTTAATGGTGAAATATAATTCAACATTGATGCAATATTTTGAATAGTTCAGAGATGTAACACAAAAAGAACAAGGTGGTGTGTGAGGAAAGCTTATCAGTTTCTAAAGTCATGAGGCCAATCATGTCACAGTTTTATGCCAAACCAGTATTTGTTAAGATTTTTTAGAGTGGACCATAAGGTTGAGTTGATGTCAAATTCCCTAGAGCCATGAGGATTGTCCCACCAAAAAAAATAACATAAAAATCTGGAGCACCCAGATTGTTGGGTGTTGTCTTGTATCCAGTCAAGAATCTGTGATTTAGGTGTGGTAACCACATGGAAACTGCCTCAAAACACTGAGTCTTATGCTGGATGGCGGAGAGGAGATAAGGTTGTGGTTTTACTGATTAAAATATGAATTAGATATATGTTGAAGTTTATCACCAGGCAACCATGAATATGATTCCAAACATTTGTGAAGCTTATCAGGAATTATTTCAACAGATACATCCAGTCTTTGGCTTCCTGGTGACACCTGATACATACTGTCTATCAGAGGTCAATTAAGAAATCAAGGTTCATCCCTTGGGGAAGGTTCATCCCCTGGGGATCATGTTGGATATGTGTAAACTCTTGTACTAGTTCTGTTTCGGACTGACATAGGAGAAAATCGTAAAATTGTCTTAATAATGCAAATAGTAATAGAGAAAAAAATTGTAAGAAAGAGAAAGAAATCACAAAGTCACGAAGGTTTAGGTCAAGTGACATTGAATTTCTTGGAGCTGTGTTGATGGCTTAGCTAAAAAACAAAAGTGTAAAGGATACCACACACGTAGGGGGTTAGACTGCTGCTTTAATTCACTGAAATTAAAATGTATTTGTCCTCTTAAAACAATACAGCTGCAACACAAAAGAAACACTCGTGTAGTGACCGTATAAACAAACGCATTTTGCAGATTATCAAATTAATCAACTCTAATCAGCTGGGCAATGTGCCTGACCTTAAGTGATATCAACAAGCTTAGGACACCATGTGAACACACTGACCTAAAACTTAGCTCGTGCTCCACTGGCATAGACCCTTTCTTTGGGATATTCTGGACAACCTTCTCATAGTCCAGATATAAATGCACGTGCTTTATTCAGGCTTCAGCTGGAGACTAAGTGGTCTATAAGGATAACACAAGGAGTTTCAGGCTAATTATACGGCTTTTAAGCATTCTCATATGTGCAGCCCTTGCATACTTTCTGTGTGGAGTCTATATTATTCCAGAGTGCCATTGGGGAGAGGGTTAAAGCCTGGAATGTACACTATTTCCCCACAGGAAGTCGAGCATGGAAGTCTACCCTCGCCCCACGCCCAGGTCTCCCCATCACACGCAAAGTTGGCCAACCACTGAAAATAATCACAATTCTGAGAATGTCATTCATGTGTGAATAGGAAAGAAAAGGAAGAATGAAAGAAACATCACAACATACTCTGTGCTTGATCTTTTGTGCTTTATTAAAGACATTTTATCTTTGATACGTCTTGCAGTTTCATTGTACAAAATTTCACATGACATTACAAAAATATTGAAAAGCATTTTTTAATAAAAATGTACTGAAGCTATCTGCTGTGAGAGCTTTGTTTTTGCATAAAACTTCTTATTCACAAGTTGTCAACTGTACTGGAGGACATTGCCAAGTTTTGCCTCTTTAAAGCAGCATGTTTTACATTTACACAGGTCTCAACACAAGTCATAGTGGGAGTTTCTTTAAAAGATATATCTTTTAAAAGATATATATATATATTCGTATAATGTTTATATACAATGATAGAGAATTGTACTACATATGGCAGCATGAAGAACCTTCCAATGCTGTGTAGAGTACATTTTCAGTTTCAAGGCATGAATATAGAAAAACACTTTTTCCTAAACAGGAGTCAGATCAGAGTCTCTGCCACTTTTTACTGAGCTGGGATGAAGCTTGAAGTCAGTGGTTAAAAGTTTCTCCATTTTTTGCTCAAAGTTTTACCAGGTGAACATATCAGTATCATTATTATTATTATAAAATCCAAAGGGATAATTTTGGTCTGAAACAAAGTAGAGCCTCACGTCTAGCCTGGATGTATTTCTTTATGGGACTTGAGATGATATTGAACAGGTACAATTTGCCAAAATGTTGAGTTATTAAAGCTCCTGTGGGGAGTTTTTTAACACTTATGAAACAGACTGAAATGAATATTTATGGCTTTTTTAAAAAATTCATAAAAGCAGACGAGTCCATCAATGACATGATTAGTCGTCGTTATAATATATAGTATTTAATGCCTGAAACTGGTGGTGGGGGGTAGGTGTCAGCTGAGCAGTTTCAGGAAACACCCCTTATTACATTTAAATCATTATTTACAACTAATGATACCAAAGCAAAGACTGCTTTGTCCACAGGGGGCATCAACTTTGAGCCAAATCAAAAGTTCCCCACAGGAGCTTTAATATTATATTTGGCAAAACTGTGCTTTACCGTAAATCTCTGGAGTTCCCTGCCTTTATGTTGAACTCACATTATACATATGCCTATGTAGCATAGTTTATCACATAATTTTTTTGAAAAACGTGAGTTATTTCTCAGATCTATTACAGTAAAGGAAGTGTATTGTCTATGATACTTTGTTTCCACAGTGTTTCTATCTCTAGTAACATGTCTGTAGGAGCAGGTGCCTGTTTTCTAGCTGAAGAGAGGCACACTTGTAGGCTATAAACACTGAAATATATAGACATGACATTAATACACACTGGCACGCTCACAGAAAAGCCTCACCCAAACATACAGACATACACAGGAGTAACACACATACACTCACGCACACTCTGACCTAACACCCGTGAGCACCCGTCTGGTACATGTAACAGACAGTCATTTCATTAAATGGCTCAGTGGGGGCTCGTCCTTGCCAGCAGAAAGAGGCCCACATCCAACACATACACTCTCGCCGTACTTTCCACCTACTGTAACTTATGTGCGCCTTCTAAGGAACACTATATTATGGACATAATAAAAGCATATAAAGTCTTACAAAGCTTATCAAAGCTTCACTTCAGGTCATTCAAGTGGTGACAAACAGTACTGAGTTTAGCTAAAATAGTGCTACAAATCACACATACTGTACAACTCTTATGCTTGTAATAAAACCAAATAAAAACAACATCCTTCATGACATCAAAGAATCTGTTTTTTTCGTCGTAGATTATGTCCCACGCTGGATGCAGCTGAGGGGGAAAGGCACAAAAGCCACACACAGCCTTGTTGACAGCTGCCGTTTCTCAGTTTTGTTTGATTTCATAATTTTGTCCACAGAAAGGTCTTGATGGAGGAGAATCTCCAGTGATCTTCATAGCAGAAGAGGAACAAGTATCTCGGGTCCCCTCTGTCTCTTTTTCCACATTAAAATGTCCAATGGGACACGGGGAAAAGATGAAAAATTCCATAAAGAGGGCAAAGCCTACTCGCCTGTTTTCCATCCCCTCTTCTCGTCCTCTGAGATGATCAAGACTCCCTATTTGTCTGCATTATCCATACTCTTAGAGTTTCTCTTATCCAGTTTTGACCAGTGGCTGTAGTAGTGATTTAAATGGCACAGGTCAGGATTTTGTAGTCAGTTTGCAGTCTTCTCTATGCTATGATGAGGTGGTTGCTCCGCTCTCTGATATCTGCTGGAGGAACAAGCTCTTTTTTCACAGGGGTGGGCATGATGGTGGAGCGTCTGACTCTGGGCTTGAACAAATCAGAGACAAAGAAAACCTGTTGAAGGAACAAAAGAAAAATGAAAATTAGTCCTTGGATTGGATGCAGATTTACAACTCAGCTTAAAATCAAGACGACCTACAACAAACTGTATTTAAAGAGGGGCTGATAAAATCTGGTTTTAGCTAGAGTGCACTTCCTCCTCTACCTTTTAAGTGTACTAGCTTGAGTAAAAAAAGACAAATGTACAGCTTCTAAAAGTGTTTTATTAATGTTCCTCATTGATACTTAGAGTTTTTTTTTGTTGTTTTTAGCAACTGTGCTTTGTGTTCCTCAGAGTTTTGTGCTAATTCCTTTTGTTTTTTTCATTTACATTTTTTTAACAAAAAAGTTTGTATAAATGTAATTTACTTGTCTGCAGGTTTATACCTATTGACATTACCTGTTCAAACTCCAAATATCAAACTATTTTTTAGATAAATGTTCCCATTTCATTGCGAAAAAAATCTAAGCTTTTTTTGATTATCCTGTGTATATGGTCTGACAGTCAAACTCTGTTACCTTATTTTGCACTTTAGAGCTTGTATAAGACCGTCAAAGCCTTTTTTTCAAATGATTTGAGCTAACTAGCTGACTGGTGTTTAGCCTTGTTTTACTAACAAAAACTGCAGTTTTATACTGAGGTGACTATGCGACTTTGATTTGTCTGTGAAAGCCCTTGTAGCCAACTTTATCATAGTTTTTTAACCTGTTTGGGTCAACCTGTGAGCTTAATAATCATTGATCTAACAAATTAAATAACACTTAATTATGTTAAATTGACTCACTATGCAGTAAGCCACCAGAGCTCCCTGAACAAAACCTGCCAGGACATCAGTGGGGTGGTGCTTGTGATCAGACACTCTGGACAGGCCAGTGTAGAAAGACATCATGATGAGGGTGAACTGGGTCAGGGGGCGCAGCAGGCGGGCTCCATGCCAGGTGAAACGAGACTGCAGGTAAAACTGGACAAGACATAACAGAAATAAGATGTAGAAACTAGGTTATTATTATTTAAAAGACATATTTCTTTTCAATGCTGAAAGTTAAAATTTGTGATAAAACGTGTCTGTGTTTTAAATCATGTGGTAACTCACCACTAGGTAAAGCATGGTGTACATGGAGAATGACGCATGTCCAGAGAAGAAAGACTTCCTGTGAAGAATAGAGGACAATCAGAACTGAAAAACAGATTTCATTTTCACATCACACTCAAATGTGAATTTCTTTGCAAATTACCTGGCCTCCTGGACTTTGCTCTCTGGCCCCTGACACTGGTAATCAGTGATGTATCCCAGGGAGCAGTTAATGGTGGAGAAGTCAGGTTTGCACACATCGAGGAAGTGAGGGCGCATGCGGCCCACTGATACTTTCGCAATGTCAGTGAAGGACTGACTGATGGCACAGCCAAAAATGAACACGCCAACCTGCTTGTAAAGAGCGGAGATGTAGGGGTTCCCTACAAAAGACTTGGATCCCTCGTTCAGGTAGTAGATCCTGTAGCTTTCCCCAATGATGATCTAAAGGAACAGAAGAGATGGTAATGTCAGTGAACAGCATAGTTTTGATACAGCTCCAGTCCATGTGTCCACCCGGATTCCAAAGCACATTCATTTACATCTCCAGAGTAACGAGTGAAAATGTGTTAAAGTGAGGCTGCCAAATATTTGATTTGGAATGGGACAGCTTTTATAAATCATGATTCTTGGATGGAAAAGCTTGTTGGCTTACTAAGTGTGATGCTCATATTTCACATGTTATTTACTACACAACAGTGTTTTGCCAAATACTGGAGCATTTGCATTAAATCTAATCAACGTGTTATTATGAGGTCCTTTTTTTTTTTTTTTAATGAATTTTGACATCCTCCATCACCACTTTTTCTTGTTACTATCATAGAAGTGTGAAAGTGTGAATGCAGACTCCACTTAATGTTATTCCCTG